>JAMPIV010015971.1:55000-726406 GCA_024509875.1 Oreohelix idahoensis
CCCTTCACTGCTATATTATGCAAATTTGACCTTTTCTTAAATTTCTCAAACCAGCCCCTGCTATCTCCAAATGTCTCTTCAGCTGATGTCTCTCCTTGTTCAGCCTTCATTGCATTAAATAAAGTTTGTGCTTTAGCCTGGATAAGATCTTGGCTTAGAGGAATGTTGTGGCTGACTTGGTCTTCAATCCACACATTTAACACTTTCTCCGTCTCACCAATTAAATTGTGCCGCTTTCTAATAAGTTTAGTATGCACTGGCGTAGCGTTTTTAATTTCCTCTAACACTTTAGCTCTGTTCTTTACAATTGTGCTAACTGTAGTGCTTGGTGCCTGTGGTGTCTGCCCATGCACACCACATGTTGGATTTATTGAGTTTGAGTCAGTGCTGATAAATGCGGCACTATTTGGAATATTGAAAATGAAGCGCACCAAAAAATGAGAGAAAAGAGATGTTTATAATGTGTATGGCCAAGGTGTTAAGAAAAAACCTTGAGCTTTGTGGCCGCTGTGTTTTCTTGTAAGTTCCATTGGGAACATATTGCGAAGTGTTCACCTTTCTAAATGGATGTGGTTTGTACAAGAGGAGGAATACTCTTGGCATATGATTAATACTGTATTGATGAGGTTTGGTAATTAAGGATTAATCTTGACGAACGCCTCTGTATGCTACAAGGAATATACGTTATTAAAGGATGTTGAGTTCGTTAAAAAGGAAGACTGTTTTAGTTCGTCATTGGTGATTGGGTCAGTTAAAGAACCCACATGTATGTTGTTGAGTATGGAATAAAACTATAATCGTTGGGTCACCCTGGACGTAACAGAATAACGAGCATTATTATGAAACAACAGCAGGAGTAATCAAATATACATTAACATAATCAACATATACTTGAACTGTGGACAGGGGTAGCAATTTATCTGAAATAATAAAAACGAACCCACAATATATTCAAACAGCGCCCCACCACAGATATGGGAGGCTGTCGTCCGTTGGATTTGAAGGACATTTGAAGGTTGCTCAAGTTATTGGCAGACAGAGTCCTTTGTTGGGACAATATCGGGAAGTTTGATCAATCTATCGCTGTTCAACAATGAACATTTTATGCAGAGACAGCTGTTGGAATGCAACTTTGTGCAGACATGAAATTTACAATATTCGTATACTAGGTCATGCCCAGACCTGGTACCTTACTTGAGGATCAGAAAAAAAACATTATATCCATGACGAAATCGTTCACGCTTATTTACCAAGAGAGGGATGCTATACCAATCTGACGAATATCTTCACGGGAGAAATATGAATCTGGGATTTTACGAGGAGGTCGTTTCGCTGGACAAGTGGACTCGGAAGTACTAGATCAAACCATTAGGACATTGATAAGGTCACCTCATCAGTTTATTCGGTCACTCGTTGGAAATTAACATTTCGTCTCTATCATTATATATTGACACTATCTCTGCAATGTGTCTCACACGAGTGAAGGTCGGACATTTTCGACGTTGAATTCATGTCCAAGAGTCCTAGTTAACTGAATAATTAGTGAACGATTCAATGTGATATTGCGTAGAACGATGCATTGGAGTTACATCGTGGAGTGGATACTCATGGTCGATTCAGATAATTGATGTTTTTGTAACGTCATGGTTGTTGGTCCTATCATTGTTGGGCAAATCTCGCTTCTTTTGTGTTATATGTTTCTTTTCTTTGTCTCTTGCGGGCGACTGTTTAGGAGGCATTTTACGTTTCAGTGTCGTATTTCTATAGGTTGATTGCATTAATTTCTTTCAGGGATTCAGCATTTAGTGCTGTCGTGATTACCGCTCTGTTTGAAATTAAGGCTTTCATGCGTGTTAGCTGTGCTGTGATTTGTCGTATTTTTTAAATTTCAATTTTGTTTGGAAATTTAGTCTGGCGTGGGTCTTTCCTGGCTATCTTTTGTAAAATTTACATTAATGGTAAAAGTGATTTGTCGTTTTGTCTCGTTTATTACTGGTGGAAACTTTAATTTTTTGGTCTTAGAATTTTTGACTATTTACAATTTTGTCGTTTCCTTATTTTGTTTCCATCCATGTCTTTCGTTATTCATGGCATGTGATAATTTTCCTTTGCAGCATACATATGATTCATTATTTATTGATCAACTATAATACAATAATATTGCTTGTTATATATCCTACGATTCTTGTGGATAACAAGAAGCATAATCATACACGATAATTATATCACGTCTAAGTGAGTTGCGCAGATGATATAGTTATATATATATATATATATATATATATATATATATATATATATATATATATATATATATATATATATATATATATATATATATATATATATATATATATATATATATATATTCACATTGTGACTACACCAATCAGACACACTATCCCATAGTGTGATGGACTAAGTAAGGCAGAGGATAACATAGATATTGATTTATTGTTTATAAAAGTTATACTTCTTAGTATACTATGGCGACTCTTGACTATTTTATTAAACAAGGAAAGGCACTGAGTATGGAAGGTGATATTTTAAAAAATTTTGCTTTGACTGCATATGAAAAAGCAGAGGCAAAAGAAGAAAGAGAAAGAAATGAGAAAAAAGAAAGAGAAGAAAGGGAATTTTCTATGGCGCAAGAAAAAGCAAATAAGGAAGAAAGAATTCGTATGGCAGAAATCGCTGCGGAACGAGAGAAAATGGAACATGAAAAGGCAATTCGTTTAGCTGAAATTGCTGCCGAGGAGGCAAAAATTTGAAAGGGAGAAAGCTTTTGAGGTTGAGAAACTTCGTTTTCAACAACATCATGTTTCCCATGATTCTGATAGTAATGGTTCATCGAAGAAGGCAATCACAACCCCTAATTTTAATTTGAGACTACCACCCTTTTCTCCTCCTCACGACGATATAAGTTTTTGTTTATTAAGATTTCAGGAAAGAGTCTCTTGCTTAAATATTGATAAAGATTCGTGGTCTGGTGTTTTTTCGGGTCTCCTCACAGGTGATGCAGTTGGGGTCTATCTGGGTATAGACCAAGATAAAAGACATGATTTTCAGGTCGTAAAGGCAGCATTTATACGCAGATATGGTCTGGATCAGGAAGGCTATAGACAAAAGTTTCGATCCATGTTGCCGGTAGAGGGTAAAAATTTTGAGGATTTTGTTTCCTCCATAAAACTATGTCTCCAAAGATGGGTTGAACAGGCTTCTATCCCTAAAACTTTTGAAGGATTATGTGATCTCTTATTAAGAGATAAAATTGTTTCTTCGGTAAACCAGGATATTGTATCATTCTTACAAGAACGTAATCCGACTAGTATCGAGGAAATAGAAAAATTAGGTCAACAATTTTCCGTTGCTCATCCAAACTTGTCATTGAGCAGAGCAAAAGTCTTGGACTCATCAACTGCGTGTGCTGCGACGCACGGGAGATCGCGCACTCGTAGTTTAGATAGACGATATAATCATAGAGAAAATAATCACACATCCTATAGGGGTAAATATAATTTTTACCATAATCGCTCACCTTCACGGGGTAGAGACAGGCATAATTTCAACAATTATAACAATAACCAATGGTATCGAAATAACCAGTATTCACACAACAAATATACTGACAATCATAATTTGTCACCGCGGGGTGGCCATTATGACAGGGACAACAATGGACATTCTCATTCAGACAATTTTTCAGATCGCAGAAGATCTCACTTCGTTAGAAGTCATAATAGAGCACGCTCACAAGCCAATGCTTGTCAGACGGTAGATAGAAATGTCAGTAATGATATTCATTCAACCAATAATCACGCCAATGCGTGTAACGTTGATTTAGACAATTCTAATAATTGTACAGAATGTAAGATGTTATTTCAACCTGGAGCTACACCACGGCTTAAATGTGGACATGTCTTACCAGTGTTGTCATCTTATGACGGTGTTGGTACTCTCACTTTACATAATGGGTTTTTGTTTAACACTCCAATTAAAATTTTAAGGGACACGGGTTGCACAACTGTCGGGATAAGAAGGTCGTTAATCCCTCCGTCGTGTTTCACTGGAACGTCAGTGAAATGCATAACTTTCGGAGGCACGGTAGAGGTATATCCCATGGCCGACGTAACAATTACCACGCCATTCTTTACTGGGAAAGTTCGTGTATGTGTTCTCAACCAGCCTTGCTGTGACTTGATTTTGGGAAACATAAAGGGTATAAAAGAATGTTCTACTGATGAAATTTCTGCATGGGAAAGAGAATATCTTTCTTTATCCAATGCTGTGACTACTAGAGCACAGTTGGTTGCAGAAGCAAATGAACTTAATGATAGCAATAATATCCCACACATGACAACAAGTCATTACATAGATAAAAATGCATTCATTAACCAACAAAAAAGATGACTCTTCTTTGGGACGTTTATTCACTTTAGTTACGGCTAAAACTATTACACAGACAAATAATGCCAGACATTGGTATCAATTTCATGACAATATTTTGATACGTTGTTTTGACAATTATTCTTCAGTACTCAGACAAATTGTAGTACCTACGTCATTTCGATCACTAGTTTTATCTAATGCACATGATGTTCCTTTTGCGGGTCATATGGGGATTGCCCGCACAGCTTATAGATTGATGGCACATTTTTTTTGGCCAGGGGTTCATAAGGACGTCGCAACGTTTTGTAAATCATGCACTGTTTGTCAGGGAGTTGCACGGAAGGGTGCGCATCAGTTTGCACCCCTACAGACCACAGATATCTCTGTGCGTCCTTTTTATAAGATGGCTGTCGACATAATCGGGCCTCTTCCGGTGTTATCATCCAGAGGATTCCGCTTCATCTTAAAGTGTATCGATCTATGCACCAGATGGCCTGAAGCCATACCTGTTAAGTCCATAACAACAATGTCGGTGACTGATGCATTATTATCGATATTTTCACGTATCGGATTTCCTGAAGAGCTTCTGTCAGATCATGGCACGCAATTCACTTCAGGTATGTTCTCGGAAATGCTTCACATCCGTCATACATTGAGTGCCAGATTAAATCCGCAATCAAACGGAGTTGTAGACCGCTGGAATTCTACATTAAAACAGATGTTGGGCAAAGTAACAACAATGTTTCCCCATGATTGGGACCGGTTGATACCAGCGGTTCTCTTTGCGTATAGAGAAGTTCCTAATCGTCAAACCGGATTCTCACCATTTCAATTAGTTTTCGGGGCTAATCCAAGAGGACCAATGTCTATCTTACATGATTTGGTGATAACAAATGATGATAATACGATTACGAAATCTAGTCACCAATATGTCACAGATCTACGCCAATGCATTGTGGACGCATGTGAAATCGCGACTGAAGCATCAGAATTAGCAAAATATAAGACTCGGTCGCGTATTAATCGTGATAGAAGATTAACATCATTATCGATTAACGATGAAGTTTTTGTTCTCTTGCCACTTAAAGGTGATCATTTGTTGGTTACGTGGCAAGGTCCTTTTAAAGTTGTGGGTAAGAAAACCGACGTAGATTACATCATCGACATTAGGAGTAAAAGAAAAACATTCCACACTAACATGTTACAACCGTACATTTCTCGACCTCTTCCACTCAAACATATTTGGGAATCTATCACAAATCAATCTCCGCATCTGGCATCTATTGCTTTAGTTGATGAAGTAGCAACTAGTTTCGCGGATGTACCGCTTGATTTTCCTGTGGTACCTATCCAAGCCTCTGAAACTTGGAAGGATGTAATCATTTGTAACGATTTACCTTCAGATCAGAAGAATCAGATTCTCAATCTATTGAAATCTTTTCAAGATGTATTATCTGATCTGCCTGGACGAACTAACATTATGTCTCACGAAATAAAATTATCGGATCCCACTCCTATTAAGTTACGACCGTATGCAATTCCTTTGCATATCAGAGAGCAGGTTGACAGCGAGGTCGACAATATGTTGAAAATGGGGATAATCTCTCCATCAGATTCTCCATTTTGTTTTCCGATGGTGGCAGTACGGAAGAAAGACAAATCCATTCGTATATGCATTGATTTCCGTCGACTAAATAAAGTCACGATATCAGATTCTGAACCAATGCCTGTGCTGGAGGACTTGCTACCTCATTTAGCTTCTGCTACTTTCTTTAGCAAATTCGATTTATCAAAAGGGTATTGGCAGATCCCTTTGACCGAAGAATGTAAACCGTTGACGGCATTTGCAACAGCGAAGGGTTTGTTCCAATACAATGTCATGTGTTTTGGGCTCAAAAAATGCACCTGCAACTTTTGTACGGATGATGCGTCGAGTATTTGGGAACCGTTCTGACCTAATATCTTATATAGATGATATTTGCATGTTTCATGACACATGGGAAGAGCATGTAGATGGTATACAATCTTTACTCCTGACACTAAGAATACACAATCTCACAGCCCGTCCATCCAAAATAGAAATTGGATTCAATGAAATTTCATTTCTAGGACACAAAATTGGCAGACATGTAATACAGCCTGATGAATCTAATTTAAAACGCATACTTGATCTTACAATTCCAACTACAAAGAAGCAAGTACGGAGTCTATTAGGATTGGTGAATTTTTACCACAAGTTTATTCCAAGGTTCTCGTCTTTGACTGCTGTCTTATCTGATCTAACTAAAAGAGGTATGCCTAACAAAGTAGTTTGGACAGAACAATGTAACCATGCATTACAAAACATTAGGACTCATTTTTCACAGTATCCTATATTAAGACTGCCAGATTTAAAAAGATCATTTACTGTTGTAACAGATGCTTCGCTCCATGCAATAGGCGGGTGTTTGGGACAAAGTTTTGATGGCAAGTTTCATCCGATTTACTACTTGAGTAGGAAACTGTCGGAAGCCGAATCTAAATACTCTATTTTCGACAGAGAACTTTTGGGTATAGTATGGACTTTGAATAAACTTCAAAAGTATGTGGTAGGTACGCATTTTACTATAATGACAGATCAGAGAGCGTTAACATATCTCCAAACCTGTAAATCACCAAGTGCAAGACTTACGAGATTCGCATTGCAGTTGCAAGCGTATGACTTTGATATCGTCCATATAGAAGGACATAATAATGTAATCGCTGATACTCTATCGAGAGTAATACATTGAAATACGTAACTGTCCTGGGAACAGGAAGTGACAACAAACATTATTTATGTTCATAATCAATTGATAGGTAGATTATATAGCGATATTTTCGTAGCATTAATATGTTGCTCACAAGTTGTTGCCACATATTTTAACTGCATTTCACTCATCGTGATATCATTTCACTCATTGCTTGAATTTGATTTTCCTTTTTATCATTATAGTTAAGTATAGTTAATGATGGCCTGGAAACCTGCAGTTTCCAGTAGCGCGCAAGGGGGGTAATATGTGGTGTCTGCCCATGCACACCACATGTTGGATTTATTGAGTTTGAGTCAGTGCTGATAAATGCGGCACTATTTGGAATATTGAAAATGAAGCGCACCAAAAATTGACAGAAAAGAGATGTTTATAATGTGTATGGCCAAGGTGTTAAGAAAAAACCTTGAGCTTTGTGGCCGCTGTGTTTTCTTGTAAGTTCCATTGGGAACATATTGCGAAGTGTTCACCTTTCTAAATGGATGTGGTTTGTACAAGAGGAGGAATACTCTTGGCATATGATTAATACTGTATTGATGAGGTTTGGTAATTAAGGATTAATCTTGACGAACGCCTCTGTATAATAATAATAATAATAATAATAATAATAATAATAAATTCTTTAAGCACCAAACACGGCGCATAAGGCAGAAACCAGTGCTCTCCAGGTTGTTCGTTGTGACGCCACTCCTCTTAGCTATTGCACATTATTTAGGCCCAACGTTCTTCCTTCTCTTATTATTGTTCTTCTGAGTGTTTCTTTTGGTCTTCCTTTTTTCCTCTTACCCTCAGGAACCCAAGTGAGCGCCTGTAGTGGTATCCTGTTGTTTTGCATTCGTAGGACATGACCGATATATGACCATCGTCTTTTCCTTATATAGTCGGAGACATATTTCTGCCTAGAGTCTTCTCTTATTTGTCGATTAGTCTTGAATTCTTTCCAACTGATGTTCATGAGTTTTCTAAGACATTTGTTCTCGAATGTATTCAGCTTGTTCTCCAATGATTTTGTTATTTTCCAACTCTCACAGCCGTATGTTAACACTGAGATAACATTTGAATTAAACAGACGAAGCTTGGTATGTATATTCAATGATCGTAATTTCCAAATGTTAGATAATCTATTGAAGGCGCTAGCTGCCAAAGCAATTCTAGTATGGATTTCTCTTGTTGTGTCACCATCCTGAGTCATTTTACTTCCTAAATAATTGAAACTTTCAACTTTCTGTAGTTTTTCCCCGTTCAAGATGATATCAAAGGTCTCGTTAGAAAAGTTCATAGCTTTAGTTTTAGAGGCATTTATTTGGAGACCTATTTTAACCGAGAGATGACACAAATTATTTATTGCTTCTTGGGATTGTCTTGGTGTTGAACTTAAGAATGCTACATCATCTGCGAAATCCAGGTCCCCCAGGAATTTTCCATTTGTCCATTTTATACCCAATTGTTCATTGTGGGTATAGTTTCTCATAACCCAATCAATAGCTATTCCAAAAAGTAGTGGTGACATAATACAGCCTTGTTTAACCCCTGTTTCTACTGTAAACCATTCTGTATTCCCTTTATTTGTTCTAACACAACATCTTGCATTGTCATATAGCGCTTTGATTATATTCACATATTTTGTTGGAAAACCATAGATTGTAAGTATCTTCCACAATGATGGGCGGTGTAGACTATCAAAGGCTTTTTGAAAATCGACGAAGGTGATAATAAGTGCTACAAGGAATATACGTTATTAAAGGATGTTGAGTTCGTTAAAAAAGGAAGACTGTTTTAGTTCGTCATTGGTGATTGGGTCAGTTAAAGAACCCACATGTATGTTGTTGAGTATGGAATAAAACTATAATCGTTGGGTCACCCTGGACGTAACAGAATAACGAGCATTATTATGAAACAACAGCAGGAGTAATCAAATATACATTAACATAATCAACATATACTTGAACTGTGGACAGGGGTAGCAATTTATCTGAAATAATAAAAACGAACCCACAATATATTCAAACAGCGCCCCACCACAAGGCCTAATCACACAAAAAAGTACAGTATGAAAACTGTACACGTGTCGTATAATCACGATATGAACACTGTCATTAGACTGTTATCACTAAAATAACTATGAACTGTTTACAGTATAATCACAAAAATAATAAAGTATGAATAGTTTTGTTATTTTAATCACAAAAATAAGTAGTATTAATATGTTTAATGACAAATATAAGAGATTCAATGCGGACAACTTAAAAAAAAACAGTGCACACCGAACGATTTCTGTTCAAAGACTGAACGACGAAAGAATCAAGATGACGCGCAGTTGTGACCAAATGCGACGAAAGAGTGAAGCGAGCGACGAAATTTGGAAACGTGGTTAGAATTGAAAACCGACGAAAGAGCGAAGCGACGAAAGTCGAAGCGACGAAAGTCGAGGTATTGGTGTATGTTAAATATTCAAGTTGTCGGCAATACCTTCTGGTTCTCATTCACTCAGGTGTAGTGTGTAAATTTACTGTAAAAGTAATCTCACATAATACAACATATGCTTTATATGGAATTCTATCTCTTTAAGTGGCTAACCATATGCTTACTTAGCCATTTTTTATGTGATTCGTATGTATCACGTGACGCTTGTGACGTACTGATAATTCTCATCAAAATGAGAAATGCTTAAAGTTATAAACCAATGAATGTAATAAAGATGTTCATAATTATATATTAGAGATAGAGGCTGGAATACATTGTGGGAAGACTGAAGGTAACAACAAATCCTTGAAGGTCACAGAGATTTGGTTTTACAACAGAATGTTAAGAGTATGACGGACAGCTAAAATTAGTACCGGTAATGAGAATGTCCTGAAAGAAGTTGGTGCACAAAAAAAGCACATTAGTCTTAGGAGAAGACAACATTTAATTTTCTTTGGGCATGTTAGAAAAAAAAAGGTTAGTCCCATAGCAAATACTGCTGTAGGGGAGTGAAGTGTTAGAAACCTCATTATACTACGACCAGCTTCGAGAGGTGGGGTGTCTAGTTCCTTTCCTCGCTGCTTTTTCCTTCCCTAACACAAGTGCAGAATCAAGTATACATTTACAGCTGGGTAGACTGAAGCATGTCGATACCGTGAATCGAACCCTGCACCTTTGCCGCGAGTGACCAGCGCTCTAACCACTATGTCAATAGGACGCTCTTTGAGCATGTTATGAGAATAGAAAAGCAGGAAAATATTGTGACAACAGGAAAATATTGTGACAACAGGAAAATATTGTGACAAAAGGAAAATTGATGAATAAAGATACAGAGAAGGACCAAGTGAGAAGATAATGGGACAGTTTCACAAAGTGGTTTGGAAAGAAGCCAACAACAGAACTGATAAACAGTTGTGGGGACAGAGGGCTGTGAAAGGGAATTATCACCTACGCCAGGTGGCTTAGTACTAGAAGAAGAAGGAGAATTATATTATTACTTACTTACTTACTTAGTCGCTCCCCTTCTACCGTGAGGTGTAGAGGTTTGGAAGAGAGAGCGCCAGACTATTCTATCGGCTGTCTTCCTCCTGGCCTGGTTCCATTCTAGTCCTCGGTCCTTCAAAGATTGTCTAATGTTGTCCTCCCAGCGGACTCTGGGTCGTCCTCGGGGTCTGGATCCTTGGCTCTTTGTTTCCCATGCTTGTCGTGGTAGCCGATCTTCTCCCATTCTGCAGACATGGCCAAACCATCTTAGTTGGGACTGTTCTACTTGGGTCTGTAGGGGGTGGCATTTTAGGCCTTGACGTATCGTCTGGTTGCGTACCATGTCTCTTCTTGTTACTTCAACCACCTTCCTCAGATACCTCATTTCTGAGGTTTGGATCTGGCTTTTATGGGTTGTAGTCATTACCCATGACTCGCATCCATATGTCAAGACTGGGACATAGGTGGAGCGGTATACAGCCATCTTCGTTTTCTTACCAACCTCTCTCTTGCTGAGGAATCCTCGATTTATGGCCTGAAAAAGTCTCCCAGCTGCTGCTTTTCGAGTGGCCAACTCTTCTTTGATGCCTCCCTTTCGGTCTATAATAGCTCCGAGGTATTTAAAGTGGTCGACCTGCTCCAGGACCTGTTCTCCCAGCTTAATCTGATGTTTTCTTTCTTCTCGTGATATCACCATGGATTTTGTTTTAGAGCTGCTTATGACCATCCCTCTCTTCTCCAGTTCTTCCTTCCAAACTTGCAGGTTGGATTGGAGATGTGCCTCTGATTTAGCAATAAGGGCAACATCATCAGCAAATGCCAGCTCTGAAATATAGACCTGTCTCATCTTCCAGTACCCCACTGAATACTTTCTTGTTCTCTCCTTACATGCCTTGATGACATCGTCCATAAGGAGTATGAAGAGGTAAGGTGATAGGATATCACCTTGTCTTACACCAGTGGTGGTCCTGAACTCTTCTGACTTATGGTTTGCTGTCCTCACATAATTTCTGCAAGACTTGTAGAAGCTCTGTATAGCATGAATCAGAGGTGCTGGAATATTCTTCCTTGCCAAACAGTCCCAAAGTTTGCTCCAAGGGACCCTGTCAAACGCCTTTTCCAGATCTATGAAACAAAGATGGATCTCTCTCTTATACTCAAGGGCCTTTTCACTCAGCTGTCTGAGTGTGAAGATTAGGTCTTGAGTACTTCGGTTTGCTCGGAATCCGCACTGGACCTCATCCAATTGTGGCTCAGCTAGGCGTCGGAGTCTCTGCTCTAGGATTCTAGAGTAGATTTTTCCAGGGACACTGAGAAGGGATATGCCTCTATGGTTTCCACACTGTCGATTGTCACCCTTTTTGAAAATTGGTGTTATGATGGCGATCTCCCAATCCTTTGGTATGGTCTTGTTGCACCATGCTGCCTGTAGGACCCTTAGGAGTAACAGGTCGCCTGATGCTCCCATGTACTTAACCATTTCTGGTGTTATACCATCATGCCCTGCTGCTTTGCCCATCTTGATTTTCTCCAGTGCTGCCTTCAGTTCTTCCATCTTTATGTCATCTTCATCACCATTGGTTTCCTCTTCTGTGCTAGTGGTTATCATTTCTGATGTTTGACCTTGCTCACCATCAAGGAGTTCTGAGAAATATTCTTTCCATCTTTCCATTACTTCCTTCGGGGCAGTAAGCAATTTGCCTTGCTTGTCCTTTATAAATTTGAGAGGGCATTGTTTTTCCTTCCTCATGTTCTTTAGGGTCTTATAGAACAATTTCTGGTTTTCTTGTGCATCTTTTTCTAGCTTTTCTCCAAATTCTTCCCAGGACTTCTGTTTTGCTGCTAGCACTTTGTTCTTTACTTCTGTTCTGAGTGTCACATATTCTCTATATTTTTCCATTTGTCCTGTTGTGTTTTTAGCTCCTAAGTATTGTTTCCATGTCATTTTCTTCTCTCTTATTTTCTCTTTGACTTCCTCTGTCCACCAAGGTGTCCTCTTTCTCTGGTTCCCAAGTCGGACTTCACCACATGCTTCTGCAGCAGCTGTCTTTATGATATCCTTGAGTTTAATCCAGAGGGTTTCCAAGCCATCAGGTTGTTCTTCCGTGTTGCTCACCGCTGCAGCAATAAGCCCCTGATATCTGGTCTTAATTTCTGGCTCTCTCAGCTTGTAGGTCCTAATGCTCATTTCTCCTGCTCGTTTACTTGGTTTCTTGCATGATGTTGAGCAGTTCCTAGGCTGAGCAACTCTTTCAGTAGTTCGTTTGATTGTTAGCAGGTAGTGATCACTTCCAATCTCTGGCCCCCTCCAGACTCTTGCATCTCGGACATATTTGAATCAGCTTTTCCGAACAATGGCATAGTCGATCACTGACTTCTCATTCTTTGTTGATTCACATCTAGTGTATGCTGTGGTGAAGTGGGATGTTATAAATATTTATAGGGGACTTAGTGTACTGACTGAGATCAGCTGTGAAGGTATCTATATCTATTAAGAGTAGTGTATTATAGATAACCTTACTTGCTACCACATATCTATATATCTCAGTCAGAATTATTCTGCAATAGTGTGATGACTACGTTATGTGTCTAGGGTATGTGTAGGATGAAGTGTAAGTCAAAACAACAACAGACAGATAAACAATTTAATTTAATCCACTACTCTTGACAACACTGTGACACTCACATACATATAACACTCTATGAGAATATCTTAAGGAGTCACTGATAACTTTTCAAATAACAATATGTATTCAATTTTGTCATAAAGGTATATGTGTCCTGATTCAACTACAAAGGAACCAGGAATCACAATCAATTTTAATTACAAGTTATGTACAGAATGGATTAATATGAATATTGTAGTGACATATATTATTAAAAATATCCTATGTGTGTCAGTTGTGTAGTAGTAAAATGAGGTAATACTGGTTTTGTTTTGTTCAAGCTCTGTTGGTATTTGTCATCATGACTTCAATAGTTTGTCTTTAGGGACTAGTATTGGAGATGTTCTCAGTTCCTGATATTAAAACAATTAAATTCCCCTCTTAAGGTGATTTTTACAAAGTCATTTCAAGATGTGGGGACATAATGTTGAGCTCAGCTGGCCAAGTCAGCTTATCTTGAGTGATGGCGGCAGGAAAGGACTCCTCTGCTCGAATTCTCCTCTGGGCTATGGAGACACCTCACTGATAGCTAAATGGACCAAGGAGTATGCTGTCCGACTCTGGATTCAGCAAAGCTCTGACCAGGTGCTGCTCAGTACCATCAAGACCACGGTCCCTGAAAACAAGAAGGATATACCTTCTACTTCATAACTAATTGATGCTCTAGTTCTACACTGAACACAATACAACACAAACATTGAGTTCAGAGCGTTAGGCCAACTGTCAGCTTCATCTGAAATACTTTATACCAGCATTTACCTCCTTAATGGTTACCACGCCTCTGCACTTCCAGCATTATTTCTGTCTAATCAATCATCCAGGTGTCAGTGTACTATTTGGCCATTCCTTACTTAGTCGTTCCCCTTCTACCGTGAGGTGTAGAGGTTTGGAAGAGAGAGCGCCAGACCATTCTATCAGCTGTCTTCTTCCTGGCCTGGTTCCATTCTAGTCCTCGGTCCGTCAAAGATTGTCTAATGTTGTCCTCCCAGCGGACTCTGGGTCGTCCTGGAGGTCTGGATCCCTGGCTCTTTGTTTCCCATGCTTGTCGTGGTAGCCGATCTTCTCCCATTCTGCAGACATGGCCAAACCATCTTAGTTGGGACTGTTCTATTTGGGTCTGCAGCGGATGGGATTTTAGGCCTTGACGGATCGTCTGGTTGCGGACCATGTCTCTTCTTGTTACTTCAACCACTTTCCTCAGATACCTCATTTCTGAGGTTTGGATCTGGCTTTTGTGGGTTGTAGTCATTGCCCACGACTCGCATCCATATGTCAAGACTGGGACATAGGTGGAGCGGTATACAGCCATCTTCGTTTTCTTACCAACTTCTTTCTTACTGAGGAATCCACGATTTATGGCCTGAAAAAGTCTCCCAGCCGCTGCTTTCCGAGTGGCCAACTCTTCTTTGATGCCTCCCTTTCGGTCTATAATAGCTCCGAGATATTTAAAGTGGTCGACCTGCTCCAGGACCTGTTCTCCCAACTTAATCTGATGTTTTCTTTCTTCTCGTGATATCACCATGGATTTTGTTTTAGAGCTGCTTATGACCATCCCTCTCTTCTCCAGCTCTTCCTTCCAGACTTGCAGGTTGGATTGGGATGTGCCTCTGATTTAGCAATCAGGGCAACATCATCAGCAAATGCCAGCTCCGAAATATAGACCTGTCTCATCTTCCAGTACCCCACTGAATACTTTCTTGTTCTCTCCTTACATGCCTTGATGACATCGTCCATAAGGAGTATGAAGAGGTAAGGTGATAGGATATCACCTTGCCTTACACCAGTGGTGGTCCTGAACTCTTCTGACTTATGGTTTGCTGTCCTCACATAATTTCTGCAAGACTTGTAGAAGCTCTGTATAGCATGAATCAGAGGTGCTGGAATATTCTTCCTTGCCAAACAGTCCCAAAGTTTGCTCCAGGGGACCTGTCAAACGCCTTTTCCAGATCTATGAAACAAAGATGGATCTCACTCTTATACTCAAGGACCTTTTCACTCAGCTGTCTGAGTGTGAAGATTAGGTCTTGAGTACTTCGGTTTGCTCGGAATCCGCACTGGACCTCATCCAATTGTGGCTCAGCTAGGCGTCGGAGTCTCTGCTCTAGGATTCTAGAGTAGATTTTACCAGGGACACTGAGAAGGGATATGCCTCTATGGTTTCCACATTGTCGATTGTCACCCTTTTTGAAAATTGGTGTTATGATGGCAATCTCCCAATCCTTTGGTATGGTCTTGTTGCACCATGCTGCCTGTAGGATCTTTAAGAGTAATAGGTCGCCTGATGCTCCCATGTACTTAACCATTTCTGGTGTTATACCATCATGCCCTGCTGCTTTGCCCATCTTGATTTTCTCTAGTGCTGCCCTCAGTTCTTCCATCTTTATGTCATCTTCACCATCATTGGTTTCCTCTTCTGTGTTAGTGGTTATCATTTCTGATGCTTCATCATGCTCACCATCCAGGAGTTCTGAGAAATATTCTTTCCATCTTTCCATTACTTCCTTCGGGGCAGTAAGCAATTTGCCTTGCTTGTCCTTTATAAATTTGAGAGGGCATTGTTTTTCTTTCCTCATGTTCTTTAGGGTCTTATAGAACAATTTCTGGTTTTCTTGTGCATCTTTTTC
This sequence comes from Oreohelix idahoensis, assembly GCA_024509875.1. Classification (NCBI taxonomy): domain Eukaryota; kingdom Metazoa; phylum Mollusca; class Gastropoda; order Stylommatophora; family Oreohelicidae; genus Oreohelix; species Oreohelix idahoensis. Next base: position 70,916 of record JAMPIV010015971.1, read on the forward strand.
TAGCTTTTCTCCAAATTCTTCCCAGGACTTCTGTTTTGCTGCTAGCACTTTGTTCTTTGCTTCTGTTCTGAGTGTCACATATTCTCTATATTTTTCCATTTGTCCTGTTGTGTTTTTAGCTCCTAAGTATTGTTTCCATGCCATTTTCTTCTCTCTTATTGTCTCTTTGACTTCCTCTGTCCACCAAGGTGTCCTCTTTCTCTGGTTCCCAAGTCGGACTTCACCGCATGCTTCTGCAGCAGCTGTCTTTATGATATCCTTGAATTTATTCCAGAGGGTTTCCAAGTCATCAGGTCGCTCTTCTGTGTTGCTCACTGCTGTAGCAATAAGCCCCTGATATCTGGTCTTAATTTCTGGCTCTCTCAGCTTGTAGGTCCTAATGCTCATTTCTCCTGCTCGTTTACTTGGTTTCTTGCGTGATGTTGGGCAGTTCCTAGGCTGAGCAACTCTTTCAGTTGTTCGTTTGATTGTTAGCAGGTAGTGATCACTTCCAATCTCTGGCCCCCTCCAGACTCTTGCATCTCGGACATATCTGAATGAGCTTCTCCGAACAATGGCGTAGTCGATCACTGACTTCTCATTCTTGGTTGGTTCACATCTAGTGTATGCATGTATGCGCTTATGGGGGAACTTTGTGTTTGTAATGATCAGATTCTGCTCACTGCAGAATCTAAGGAGTCGCTTTCCATTGTCATTGAGAGTATCTTCTCCATATCTTCCGATAACTCCACCCCATCTAGCATGGTCATTTCCAACTCTGGCATTAAAATCTCCAAGCATAATAACTTCATCTAGGCAGTCATCCACTGTCCTTTGAAGCAGCTCGAAGAATTCCTCCTTGACCTCTGCTCTCTCATCCTCATTTGGCCCATACACTATGACCAGGTTGACTATGGTTTCTCCTTCTTTTAGTTTTACAACCATAATGCGCTCCGAGACAAAGTTCCATCCCTTGATACTATCTTTTTGATTTTGGGCCACAATGCAACCCACGCCCCCTTTAGCTCTTTCAGATATGGGTACACCACTGTAGAGCAACGTGTTGCCATCGAGATCCATGACTCCTTGTCCTTTTTTCTTCGTTTCCGTTATAGCCAGGATTTCTAGTTTTGCTTTCCTCATCTCTTCCACCAGCTCCTCTTCCTTCCCATTTATACTTCTTGTGTTCCAAGTTCCATAAGTCGTAGTCCGTAGTCCGTTCCAGTTTGTCGCCTTTAGAATCAGTCCGGTTTTCTCTCTTGTAGTTCGCGTAATCATGATTTAAAGCAAACAGGTGATTGGCCTGTTGTGCCTTTGCATGGTGGAGGGGCTGCCTCCTTACGGCCTCCATGCAGGCCGCCCTCCTCCTTTTTCATCCGGGCTTGGGACCGGCATTGGCGGAGTTCTATTTGGCCATTCCATGCCGTTTTACTTCCCTCCGACACCCTCTGTTCAGGCTGGAGCATTATAGGCTTTATCTCCTGTTTGCCACTGAACTACACATATATATACAGGCATAAATTAACAATTTACATTCAATTTTCATTAAAAGATACTGAATGGTTCAAGCTTACCACAATTTCATGGAAATAAACACAGATACGTTGATTAGCAATGAATTCTGGCACAATTACTGGCACAAATTCCCATCTGCTTATGTTCCAGGCTTTTATTTTAGCAAAAATGTGAGCTGGCTTCAACGCACTGTCGCTTTATCAAGATTATTTGCACTAGTGGTCTCGAACTAACGCTCCTAAGTGAGTATATCAGCGAGTCTAGCCAATGAGGCCACGTTTCGACAAGTGTTTGAAAAAAATGTTACCTTTCTACGTCTCCCTAACAACCAAGATAGTATTTATAGTCCGACCAATCGTGGTTCGTCTTTCATTTGTTGCGCTCCAATCAATTTGGAGTTTACATGGTAGGCTATTTCTGTAACGCAAGGTTTTTTCAAACATGTTATAAAAAAATTTTATGAGCAGAAATGATTTCATGCTGTCAGGCATCCCCAATATTTTATTTTGGTTATAATTTATTAATTCCTGGACTATTTGCATAACGTTGTACATATTCTTTGTCAGCAAACCCTAAGGAACCCAAATATCCAAATTTAAAAGAGCTACGTGGCTGCGTTCAAAATATGTATTTTCTACCTCCTGTTTCGAAGATGTGCTGTCTGGGTACTGTTATGTTTTCAACCGTAAGCCCATCTATTGTTATCTTTCCTAATAAGCGTTTTTTATGATTTTAAAACCTAACTCTGGGAAGGGTAGTGAATTTATCACTGTCCGTCCGAAAAAGTTAGTGCTTGTAGTCTTACACGCGTGATGGCAGCATTTGTGTATCGCGCGAAGCGTGTTTAGTGTTCGGCTTTCTGCCTCTCCCTTCCCGCTATCCTTTTGTCCATCTGTCTCGTTCGTTTTGGTAACGCAGTGTAGAAAAAGACATGAATGGAATTTAAAATTTAGGTCAACTTGCATATTTCAGGGTTTTTCTTAGAAAGGCAGCACATTTTATTGTGTGTTTGGGAAACGCGTGTATGTTGCAGAAGGCCTTTAATATCAACGTGAAACGTTACAATTTGCTTACGCAGTAGAAAACAAGGGGATTTCGAGTACAGTCTTTGTGACAGCACTGTTATTTACCATTGCTCTTTTCTTTATTAATTTTATTTGTTAGGCTTCATATTTACCTAATAATTTATATATGTGGATTAGAATATTCCACGACATATGCAAGTATGCACTTATGGGGGAACTTTGTGTTTGTAATGATCAGATTCTGCTCACTGCAGAATCTAAGGAGTCGCTTTCCATTGGCATTGAGAGTATCTTCTCCATATCTTCCGATAACTCCACTCCATCTAGCATGGTCATTTCCAAGTGTGGCATTAAAATCTCCGAGCATGATAACTTCATCTAGGCAGTCATCCACTGTCCTTTGAAGCAGCTCGAAGAATTCCTCCTTGACCTCTGCTCTCTCATCCTCATTTGGCCCATACACTATGACCAGGTTGACTATGGTTTCTCCTTCTTTTAGTTTCACAACCATAATGCGCTCTGAGACAAAGTTCCACCCCTTGATACTATCTTTTTGATTTTGGGCCACAATGCAACCCACAACCCCTTTAGCTCTTTCGGTTATGGGTACACCACTGTAGAGCAGCGTGTTGCCATTGAGATCCATGACTCCTTGTCCTTTTTTCTTTGTTTCCGTAATAGCCAGGATTTCTAGTTTTGCTTTCCTCATCTCTTCCACCAGCTCCTCTTCCTTCCCATTTATACTTCTTGTGTTCCATGTTCCATAAGTCGTAGTCCGTAGTCCGTTCCAGTTCGTCGCCTTTAGAATCAGTCCGGTTTTCTCTCTTTTGTTACTCGTAATCGTGGTTTAAAGCAAACAGGTGATTGGCCTGTTGTGCCTTTGCATGGTGGAGGGGCTGCCTCCTTACGGCCTCCATGCAGGCCGCCCTCCTCCTTTTTCATCCGGGCTTGGGACCGGCATTGGCGGAGTTCAGAATTATATTATACAAACAAAAATGTTCTAATAAAACTGACAAGTTAGCGAGTTAGTCAAACTAAAAAGCCCTCGTGAAGAATGTATTTTAAATGTTAATTTCACTAAATTCCTGTACTAAATCTTCTATACCTGAACACCACTCTTAGACCATCATTCCCGTGTTTGAGAACCAACACTGCTTGAGGTTTTGTGAACCGCTCAGAATAGCGTGCTATGCTTGTGGTACCTGAAGATGGCCTGGAGTGACAGCAAGGACATATCGTCTGGAGAAGAGTAAAATGGTTCTCGTGTTAATAAACACTGGTGTGCCTTCTTTTTTAAAGTTAGGCAGGTCGTTTTTAACAGACATAGATTTATAACATTAAGCCCTAGACAAAACGAATGTATATGTAGTCAGAGCCGACCTTAGGCCGATTGAACTTACTTGACCGAATGGGCCCCGCGCTGAGTTGATATGAAGAATAATGGGCGGTGTTTTTCGATGTCATTCAAATAAATCACCCGCATCGTTAGAGTTAGGATTAACGTTCGGGTTTAGAATTAGGTTAAGATTCCTAAACCTAAGCTTAACGTTACCCTTTTTTTTTTTTTTTATAACCAGCGGCACTCGAGCTTTCCAGCTCTTTCGGCCCAAGACATGTCATTGCGAGGCTGGGGGGTCAGTGGACTTTCCTTCCAACCCGGTCAGGAGCTTCGCTCCTTCCCATCCACACGGGATTTATGTGCAGGAGCCGTTCAGGTTATTCAGTCACATTTCCGGTCGTAAACATTTCTTCAAACGCTGACGGCCGGGTTTGAACCATGAACACCTGGTCGCCAGTACAATGTCGTAGCCATTACACCAGCGCGGCTCCCTAACGTTACCCTTAATGCTGCGTCTCTGAACACACAGCCCACTGTTGTTCATTTAAACCCCGCGCTCATTGGGAGGCTCGCACTGGAGTCCCACCGTCCAAATTTGAAAACAAAAATATGGAACGAAGATTATTCCAAGTTAGATAATTACATATCAGAAATATACTTTATTACATTATACAAATAAACCACACATACACACACATATATCCCACATCTACACACACAACAAGAACGTCACAATATGTATATGTGTGTGTATGTGTGTATATGTATATGTATATGTGTATATATATATATATATATATATATATATATATATATATATATATACATATACATATACATATAAATATATATATATATATATATATATATATATATATAGATATATATATATATATATATATATATATATATATATATATATATATATATATATATATATATATATATATATATATATATATATATATATATATATATATATATATATATATATATATATATATATATATATATATATATATATATATATTCTCGTTACCAAGGCCAATCCTAATTGCAGTCACACATCTCAATATTCATATTTCTTCATGAGGTTAATTACCAAGAATCTCTGCTCAGTCTCGTCCTTCAGCTCATCTATTGATCACTTATTAGGTCTGTCTTAAATGTCTTCTTCGCGTACTGCGCCAGGTGGCGTAGGTGACCACGTCTAACCACAGCTTCCTATTCGCAGTACTGTTTATCAATATTACTGCTGACTTTTTCCCCATATGTCACGATGTTAAACTGTGTAGTATCTTCTCTCTTGTCGTCCTCTAGTTCTTTACTCTTCTATCTTTCCTGTTGTCACAGTGTATTCTAGCTTTCCTCTTGTCATAGCGTGGCCCAATGGAAATTAGTTCATTAATCATTAAGTATCCGTCTGCTACGTGAAGAGCAGAGGCCTTCGAAAAATGTATTTCACGCCTGCCTGTCCTGTACCATCTGTTTCAAGTTTTTCCAAGCTCTCGTCATTCCTTTCATGCTTGTCACAAGTTCTAGCACATGCGAGGGACGAATTTTATTGACAAGATCTTCTATCTAGATTGGCAATGAGAGGACCCAGAACATGCGAGGGACGAATTTTATTGACAAGATCTTCTATCTAGATTGGCAATGAGAGGACCCAGCACATGCGAGGGACGAATTTTATTGACAAGATCTTCTATCTAGATTGGCAATGAGAGGACCCAGCACATGCGAGGGACGAATTTTATTGACAAGATCTTCGATCTAGATTGGCAATGAGAGGACCCAGCAGATGCAAGGGACGAATATTATTGACAAGATCTTCTATCTAGATTGGCAATGAGAGGACCCAACACATGCGAGGGACGAATTTTATTGACAAGATCTTCTATCTAGATTGGCAATGAGAGGACCCAACACATGCGAGGGACGAATTTTATTGACAAGATCTTCGATCTAGATTGGCAATGAGAGGACCCAGCAGATGCAAGGGACGAATTTTATTGACAAGATCTTCGATCTAGATTGGCAATGAGAGGACCCAGCAGATGCAAGGGACGAATTTTATTGACAAGATCTTCGATCTAGATTGGCAATGAGAGGACCCAGCACATGCGAGGGACGAATTTTATTGACAAGATCTTCTATCTAGATTGGCAATGAGAGGACCCAACACATGCGAGAGACGAATTTTATTGACAAGATCTTCTATCTAGATTGGCAATGAGAGGACCCAGCACATGCGAGGGACGAATTTTATTGACAAGATCTTCTATCTAGATTGGCAATGAGAGGACCCAACACATGCGAGGGACGAATTTTATTGACAAGATCTTCTATCTAGATTGGCAATGAGAGGACCCAGCAGATGCAAGGGACGAATTTTATTGACAAGATCTTCTATCTAGATTGGCAATGAGAGGACCCAACACATGTGAGGGACGAATTTTATTGACACGATTTTCTATCTAGATTGGTAATGAAAGGACCCAGCACATGCGAGGGACGAATTTTATTGACAAGATCTTCGATCTAGATTGGCAATGAGAGGACCCAGCACATGCAACGGACGAATTTTATTGACAAGATCTTCTATCTAGATTGGCAATGAGAGGACCCAGCACATGCGAGGGACGAATTTTATTGACAAGATCTTCTATCTAGATTGGCAATGAGAGGACTCAGCACATGCAAGGGACGAATTTTATTGACAGGATCTTCTATCTAGATTGGCAATGAGAGGACCCAGCACATGCGAGGGACGAATTTTATTGACAAGATTTTCTATCTAGATTGGCAATGAGAGGACCCAGCACATGCGAGGGACGAATTTTATTGACAAGATCTTCTATCTAGATTGGCAATGAGAGGACCCAGCACATGCGAGGGACGAATTTTATTGACAAGATCTTCTATCTAGATTGGCAATGAGAGGACCCAGCACATGCGAGGGACGAATTTTATTGACAAGATCTTCGATCTAGATTGGCAATGAGAGGACCCAGCACATGCAACGGACGAATTTTATTGACAAGATCTTCTATCTAGATTGGCAATGAGAGGACTCAGCACATGCGAGGGACGAATTTTATTGACAAGATCTTCTATCTAGATTGGCAATGAGAGGACTCAGCACATGCAAGGGACGAATTTTATTGACAAGATCTTCTATCTAGATTGGCAATGAGAGGACTCAGCACATGCGAGGGACGAATTTTATTGACAAGATCTTCTATCTAGATTGGCAATGAGAGGACTCAGCACATGCGAGGGACGAATTTTTTTGACAAGATCTTCTATCTAGATTGGCTATGAGAGGACTCAGCACATGCAAGGGACGAATTTTATTGACAAGATCTTCGATCTAGATTGGCAATGAGAGGACCCAGCACATGCGAGGGACGAATTTTATTGACAAGATCTTCTATCTAGAGTTGTCACCCAAACTGGAATGTGTGTATATCTTGAAGGTAAATTTATAAATGATTCAGTTCTGCTTCTTTGGTCCTGAGTCGCTGACTGACAAAGCAATCAGTGGCCAATTCGCCTGGTATGTCTTGTAGGGCAGCAACAAACTGTCTCCACTTTCTCGGTTGACAGCCATCTTTTATGTGTTGTCCCAGCTCTGGTTCATGCTTAGCATCTCTGCCTTCACAGTTCTCCGCCAGGTAGCTTTTGTCCGTCCTTGCTTTCGTTTTCCTTCTGGAGTCCATAGCATGGCAGTTCTGGTGATGGTGTCAAGGTTTCTTCTAAGGATGTGGCCAACCCAATTCCAGCACCTACCTGATATGATGGTGCGCATGTCTTCTTGGTGTCTCCACGTTATTAGTTTTTGGTTGGTGATGGTGTTCTTGGTTGGTGATGGTGTTCTTGGTTGGTGATGGTGTTCTTGGTTGGTGATGGTGTTCGGCCAGAAAATTCGAAGAATTTTCTTTAGGCAGGATGTGTGGAAAGAGGAAAATTTGAACATCTCCTTTTCTGTTAATCTTCAGCATGCTGCACAGTACAGCAGCACAGAAATTACGCAGCTCTCCTAAATTTTTAATTTAGTGTTTGTACTGTACTGGGAGGATTTCCTCATGCTGTTTAGGTTGGCGAAGACAATCCTGGCTTTTTTCATTCTGCTATTGATGCCTTTGCTTGTTCCGCCATCTGTTGTTACTATGCTTCGTAAGTACTTAAATGTGTTTGGTTTTTTTTCAGCTCTTGGTCCCTTATTTTTATGTGTGTGGAATTTCTTACATTTAGTGTCATGACTTCTGTCTTCTTAAGATTAATGTTTAGTCCCACCAGTTACAAATGATTGTCCGCCCTAAAAGAATATACAGACAGATAGGCTGCTTACCTGTTTGAAAGCTGCTCTGTATCTCTTAGATATGAGGTTGTATAAAATAGGATTCACCGTAGAACTGACAAAGTACAGAACTCCTGAAGATACATACATAAATAGGTCACATTCCAAATTACACTCTAGGAATTCCGGGTAATAAGGTAACCTATTTTTGAAATATGCAATATATGTGTTCTATATTTGTTAAGCGATTCTTTAGCATCATCTTCAACATCATCATCTTCAGCGTCATCATCATCAGCAGCAGCATCATCTGTCACAAAATTAACCGTGATACAACGTTAAAATATCTCCAATGATACAACGTAGGGATAAAAACTAATGCGTAAGCTGCTAGAATACATGATCGCCCACGCCGCGGGTCATCACCCGCCATGGAAATTAAATTGTTAGACTTGAAGGCAAAACGGAACGGGATGAGAACGGAGATCAAAAGGAAAAATCTGACTGAACGCGTGCTTGAAACTAGCAAGGCTAAAAGACGCAAGTGGTGGGGAAAGGAGGAAAAAGTCACGTTCCCCAAGTTGACATAAAGTAAAGAAATCGACAAAAGGGACCTTGGATATTATACGCCACAGTCATTTCTTGGACGCTTTTGCGATAACTTAGTCCATTTATTTGAATGCAGTGATGAACGCATTCCAGAAGATTCTAGAAAATATTTGAAAAGTAACTTTTCTTAATAATAATGTTAGGAATATAAAACCTAGCTGGCCGGATGGCCCATCTTGAGCAGTGAAATAATATGCTTTCATTTATACAGACGGACAGATAATAAGAAAGATATTGACAAAAGACTGTGTTGTTCATATCAGCGAGCGTCTGCATTGAAATAAAACATGTCACTAATTTTCAAAAAATTGTGGCCTTGAAGACGCAAGTGCTAAAATCTAGTTGGAATGAAGAGACGGGGTGGGATGGAGAAGTGTGGCTAAAAATAACTTTAAAGGGCAAAATTGTGTAGGGGAAGGCAGAGTTGGTTCAAAAAACAAGTGTGTTTTTTTGTGAAAACGCAAGTAGAGACGGACGGACCAACAGACGATAGGGCATACTTGACTGGGGTATGACTGAAATGACTTTTTGGTAGGATATTTGAATTTGAAAAATAAAAGGCAGTGATTGGCCATAGATGAATATATTATCGGCGCTCAGACGCGCATTTTGTGCCATTCATTATAAGTTGTCCTAGTAGACACAGTGAATTATTAAGTGGTGTAATTCCCAGAAGCTATTGAAATATTTAGAGGGACGCCATCCTAAGGCCAGCAGCTCAGCTGAGTTTTGCTAGCATTTAACTGTGTTCTATATTCATAATTCTGGTAAGACTGAAGTTATTTCTTCGTACATTTTAATATTTGTTTAAGGTTTCGAGTGATTTGATACTGCAATAGCATAATCTGTCCCTTACAACAAGTAAGGATTCGCTCTAGACCCCCCGCCCCAGTTCAGGGTCTAGAGACAAATAAAATACATAAACTTCAGCAAGGATTATGAAGGACAGATCAAGTGTTGAGATCAGTGAAACATATCACCTATCCTATTCTATGGCAGGAAGCTAATGAACATATTTCAGAATCTGTAGTCTGGGAGAACTTATCCTATGTGAAACCAACTTGGTAAGATGTGTTGTTTGGTCAGAAAGATCTGACCCGTCTATGTGGTGTTGTTGTTGTGTAGTGTTGTGTCCAGAAATGGTTAGAGGATGGAATTCTGACACATGACTAATACTTTGATTGCAGAACTGTGAGTTTCAGTTGGCACCAATGCGGTGTCAACTGAGTTGTTGAATATTACAAGAGTGGACCCGTGCAGTAACATTTTGTCAGAGCAGCCTATTATAGCCCCCAAGCACGGAGAGGTGGGGCCACCAGACTTCTGATATTGCCCCCAAGCACGGAGAGGTGGGGCCACCAGATCTCAGCACCAGAGCTGCACATTCAAGCTACGTGAGCGTCTGGTCTGCTGAGAATTCACCAACTCAACTTATTTGCTAACACACCCATAAAATTTCCATCAAATAACTGGACAATGTGTAGTCGCCATAGACAGGGAGTGATGAGGCCACCCCAACAGCACATCCATTAAATGTTCTCCAAAATAGATTACAACTATAAACAGTAGTAATATTAACTAGTCTAGTAACATACATATGTACACACCTTGCATTTATTATGTAATATTCATGCATTTCTTTCATAATTGCAAAACCTTTCATATGTTCTGACCAAATTAAAACCTTGGTTCAGAACAAATAAATTTAAAGAAAATTACTCTCCAAATTTTACACACTTGAGTTAGTTCAGTGTATTATAACATTTATTAATATTATTAGACTTAGTAAATATCTGTGTGTGTGTATGTAACTACCACAACACATTACATATCATCACCCTAGACATTTAACGTAGCCACATTCATTAGTAAAAAAAGATAGGTGTGAGGTCGTAGTGGTAGCACGAAGGGCCTTCTGACAATTCACAGCTACATTTTATCTCAGGAGCCTTCACAGCTGACCTCATGCATCACACTTAGTAATATCACCATCATACAATACCATCAAATCCACTACATCATCAATACCTTTCAGCTCCCAGTGGAGCATAGGACACCAACAAAAACATGCCAAGCCCTCCCGTCCTGTGCCATCCGTTCAAGGTATTTCAATGTCTTATTTGTCCCTTTCATATCTGTCTCCCTGTTCTCCTCTCCACATGTTTTTTTATGACTCCCTCTAAATCTCTTACCTTAGAGATTCCAGAACAATAGCTGCACTTTAATGCCATCAACAGGTTTTCACAATGTTTCTCCTTTCCAATGCCAACGGATTCTCCCCACCTCCTATTCCTGTGGACTTAGTCTAGTGACTAACCTAATTTGCAAATTCCTAAACTTGAAAGGAACATACATAAATAACACACACACACACACACACACACACACACACACACACACACACACACACACACACACACACACACACACACACACACACACACACACACACACACACACACACACACACACACACACACACACACACACACACACACACACAGACACACACACACACACACACACACACACACACACACACGCACGCACGCACGCACGCACGCACGCACGCATGCATATATATATATATATATATATATATATATATATATATATATATATATATATATATATATATATATATATATATATATATATATATATATATATACAGGGTGTCCATAAAAGATCGTACCCTTTAAAAACAATTTATTTTCGGCCCCATGATGTGGTACGAGGTTGCTTTCTATCACAAAAGTAAGATAATCTCTGCAAGTTTTTAAGCATACCTTACAAAGACTCAAAAAGAATGTACCTATTTCTTTTTTCTCACCTACTTGGTCAGTGTGTTGAGAGGCATGTAACAATTACTGGTTGCAACTCAACTGCGAAAGTTTCACTTGAAATACCCGCTGCGCGCATGCGCACTTCTTTTAGTCTTTGTAAGGTATGCTTAAAAACTTGCAGAGATTATCTTATTTTTGTGATAGAAAGCATCCTCGTAGTACGTCATGGTAAAGGTAAAGGTAAAGGAACCCGTTACACGCCCATTGAGGCATATTGGGAATATGGTGTTAGGCCCATATTATCTTGACCGTCGGCACACGAGGGGTGATGTGGTCGGCATCACGCCGGCCGCCTTAACCTTCCCAGAGTAGCTCTGGTACCCATTTGGGGCTGGGTCGACCCAGGAGCCGTTTGTGGCCTAAAAATTTTCCGCCTCATCTGGGGATCGAACCATAGACCACTGCGCTAGGAAGCCAGTGCACTAACCACTATGCTACCGCGTCATGGGGTCGAGAATAATTTTTTTGAAAAGAGTACAATCTTTTATGGACACCATGTGTATATATATATATATATATATATATATATATATATATATATATATATATATATATATATATATATATATATATATATATATATATATATATATATATTTATTTATTTATTTATTTTTTCTTAACCAGCGGCCTTTGGGCTTTCAGCCCTTCGGCCCAATGACATGTCATTGCGAGGCTGGGGAACCTGAGGACTTTCCTTCCAACCCGGTCAGGAGCTTCGCTCCTTCCCATCCACGGAGGGTTTATCACAGGAGCCGTTCAGGCTATTCAGTCAAATTTCCGGCCGTAAACATTTCTTCAAACGCCGACGCCCGGGTTTGAACCATGAACACCTGGTCGCCAGTACAACGCCGAAGCCATTACACCAGCGCGGCTCCCATATATATATATATATATATATATATATATATATATATATATATATATATATATGTATATATATATATATATATATATATATATATATATATATATATATATATATATATATATATATATATATATACACATACACAGTGAAGTGTGCTCCTTCTACGTAATAGCAGTTGAAGTCGAGTAGTCTAAATGTATCACCCATCAAAGTAGTCTATTGTAAAGCCAAGACAGATAATTCATGACTGAAGCTACACACACTCTCAGATAAGAAGAGAAATAAAAGAGCCGTGAGAACATCCACACGTAGAGAAGTATCAAAAGATGTTTTTAAGAAAGTTATGTTAAAGGACAATATATGGTAGACTGATCATCCTATTGGCAGAATGGTTAAAGCACTAGCCTCTCCCAGCAAATGGCTGACTTCGAAACACGATGGCGTCACTTTCCAGTCTACCCAGCTGTAAATGGGTACTTGACTCTGCATTAGAGAAGAAAGGAACTGGTCACCCCATTTTGGACTTAGTATAGTAAAATGCCTACCATTTCACTCCCCAACGGCAGTATATGCTATGGTCCTACCTTTACAGTATGTGGTAGATTACTTTTCGCTTTACAAGATAAACCGTGGCCTGAATGAAAAATGTCTTGATGGTCACTGGTAAAATATTTATAGCTCCTCTTGATTTTGCAAAAAAATTTAATTTTACTTGACATTTTCTTACAGCAGAACATATATGTTTCTATGTTCTTAATACAAATCCGCATGCCTTATTATTTCTTGATGAATTTCGGCAGAGTCTCTTTAGTTACCGCCGTGTAACGCCATGCAGTTATTTTATAATTTAATATTGTATGACATTATGAGTAATCATTCGTAAGAAATGTAAAGAAGCCATTTATTTCTCAGGGGTCATAATCAAATAAATACATATTCAATAAATATCAAGAGACGTAACACACATGTTAAAACTATTATTTTATGTTTGTTAATAATGACCATACGTTTGCATGTTTTACAAGATAATTAAAAATGTTTAACTAAACATTTTTACTTTAATAGGAAATAGAAAAAAAAAAACAGTTTTCTGTAGCACTTCCTTTTTTTTAAGGGGAGGAGCGCCAGGCATTTCTCGGTTGAAATCGAAAAAATTAAGAATTTGGGATTAGTCCATTTTCTGATACTTTAGCATCTCCCGAATCTAAATATAACAGAATTAAATGTCAAAATGCATTCTAACAATATGTATTTTGACTTCGAAAAAGGTATGGTACGGACAGATTTTCTCAAACTCGACAAAATATGTCTAATTTAGACCTAGTTTCTTTCATAGCAACCAAGCTTACACCCCTACATATTATGCATCGTTGGATTCGTCCAAATCTACACTTTACTGTAAGCAGGTCACTTATTTCGGGATTCCAAATGCCAGATAGGAAATTTATAATTTCAAAGTCAACATTTAGGGTTTCCCCTCGATTCTAAATTTTTAATTGGCTGTGCGCGTTCACGTGACCGGCAACGACAATATGGCCGCGTGTTTACGGAATCTCAGTTTTGATTTGTTATTGATGTGACAATGCCTAAAAAAAACGAGATGCTCTCGTTACCTCCAACTGGAATAGGCCAGAGTTAGAGATGGAAGCAAGACTTATCCTACACTGCAGGTAAAACGTACTTATTGTGACGATATAATGGTAAAAACTGGGACATTAGTACTCAGGCAAGGAAGGTTGAAATAAAGCACAGCGGACAGTTTGTTCGATGTGGCCTTTGACAAGAATTTAGAGACGCAGTAAACAGGAGTAAGGGTTAGGCTTAGTGGTTGAAATGAAGCAGACAGGACCGTCTGTACGATAGTTCCTTAAATTAGAATTCAGAGATGCAGTAAAAAGGGCTAATGGTTATGTAAATATATCCTAAACCTAACCCTAACGACGTTGGCGACTTACTGGGATGACATCTAAGAAGACGGCCCACTGTGACTCATTTCAACCAGGTTTAAAAATCTTAACCTAACCCTAAACCTTACGACGTTGGCTACTTACTGGAATTACATCAAAGAAGGCGGCCCACTGTGCTTCATTTCAACCACCAGGGAGTTACATGAACTAGCTATTACGAGTAGTAGACAGTCAATTAAAAATCATCACGTTTTCCTGAGTTTACATAATAAAGGGTGACTTCTCATAATTCAGTACATTATCATGATTCTTGTAAGCATAGTGCATATTTGTTTCCTCAATTTAATGTTTGTTTCTTGTGTATTTTTATTGACATGTCACAGATGCTTATGTGTTATTTAAAAAATGCCTGCCAGACATGTGCAACAGCTGGTTCTTGGTACCAGAAGAAAGATTGGAAACTTCATCAAGTGGAAAGTGAAGCAAGGCTGTCATATACATTTTGAAGGTATTTACTTTTGAAACTTACTTTATGTTTCCCCTTGCCTAAGCATAGACATTCATGTAATTTATTTTGATCTCCATAAATATCAAGTTTAGAAACATATTTCATTACTTACATTTATTGTTTTGCTTCCATTGTACTTTAAGGCACAGTTTATTAATGCTTGTTTACATCTTTATTTGAAATTTTACTAATGTAAACATTTGCCTCTTTCTATGCAGTTCAAGTGTCATGGAAGCTGAGGCAGGTAGTGATTTGTGAAGCTGTTCTCTGACGCGACAGAAATTTTGCTACACCGTGTAAAATGATTGTGATAGCAAAGCATTCAATCAGATCATAGCAATTAAACCATATGGCTCTAATTTTGCCGAATTTAATCAAGGACCTGAGGCTGCTATATTTTTCAAGAAAGTCCTGGGGCTGAACAGTGGAAAAGAGGCTTGTCGACTGGCAGGAGCAAGAAAGCGTTAAACGTCTGGTGCTCAGCTCTAAAATGGCAAAAAACTGCACTAAGAAAATGAAGGACATTTAGCACAAATCTCAACAGAAAGCCAGACAAGAAACCGCAGAGGAAGCTGGATATGCTGCCGGTATGTTCTGCATGACTAGTAAGTTATTTTATTTTGCTTCAGTATTACATACTTATTTAATTATATTCTAATTATAACGAAAAATGTGATTTTAAAGAAATCATTATTCTCATACTAATTTTCTTATAACTTCCACACTTACGTATTAATTGACATAAGAATTGGCACATATATTGCCCATAATCTTTTAAAACTGTTTATGTGATGGATTTTAAGTATCTGATCAAGCTTTTGGTTAATTGACAAAAGTAATGTAAAATTTAGTAAAATTTGTTACTATTTTAGACACTATTTTCAAAGTCCTACAACTTTTTTTTTGTATTAAAGTTATCAAAAATCCATCACTGGAAACGTTTTAACATATAATGATAAACATTGTGTTCATATTTGGTATTCATAGCTTAATAAATAAAAAAAGCTTTAGCAAATTGAAATAGAACAAAGAATCCAATATTGCTCAGCTCTAAAACGGCAGAAAACTGCGCTAAGACAAGGAAGGAAATTAGGCACAAATTTCAACAGAAAGCCAGATAGGAAGCTGCAGAGGAATCTGGCTATGCTACCAGTATGTTCTAAATGACAAGTAAGCAATTTTTCAGGGGCAATATTACAGACTTATTTAACTGTAGTCTATTTATGGAGAAAAATTCGATTTTCTTAAAGTCTAATTTTCTCATCCTAATTTCCTTAAAACTTCCACACTTATGTGTTAATTGACATAAAAATTGGCACATATGTTGCCCATAATCTTTTAAAACTTTGATATTGCTGGATTTTGAGTATCTGCTCAAACTTTTGATTTTTTGCAAAAAGTAATGTAAAATTTATCAAAATTTGTTACTTTTTTTAGACACTATATTCAAAGTCCTACAACTTTTTTTGTATTAAAGTTATCAAAAATTCACCAATCGAAAAGTTTTAAAATATAATGATAAACGTTGTGTTCATATTTGGTATTCATAGCTTAATAAATAAAAAAGACTTAGCAAATTGAAAAAGAACAATAGAATCCAATATGGCCGCCGTTTCTATGGCAATCAGTAGTGCAGTGCCATAAAACTCTTCATTTTTCGTATCTAGTATTGATATAGGTTAAGTCTGTGCATTTTCATTGAAATCCAGCAATTAATAACGAAAATAGCATTTCAGTGTAGCTCCTCCCATTAACTATGTAATTTTGATGGCCCTCATTTGGCCAAGCGGTTTCAAATTTGATCAGAGCTGTATCGATACATATATTAAAACCAACGGATATTATGTGAAGATCAACATCTACTGTGCGTGTTTAATCTTAATGAAAATCTAACGTGGTTTAAAGTACTTTTTTTAACGCATTTTTAAAATGCGTGGTCACACGAATTTAAATTGTCCACTGTGCGTGTTTAATCTGAATGAACATTTTAACATGATTTAAAGTATTTTTTACAGCATTTTTTAAGTGCGTGGTCAAACGAATTTAAATTGTAAAACATCTGTATCAATTAACTCGATAGTCGCTTTTTTCCGTTGCAATTTATTTTTAAGTTATTTTACAGTAAAAACTTTAGTTGTTGCAGAAAACAAAATTATTAAATAGTTATGATCGTTAATGGACTGTTTAAATGGAAGTAATTTTGTCACATGTTGCCAGGTAACATAATTTTTTTTCTACTCAAATAAATTGTTATATGCGTAAAACAGGGCCGTAAACAGTGTTTATCTGAATCACGGGAAGCAATTCAAATGGTAAAATTATGAATCAAGGGAAACAATCAAAATGATAAAATTATTATTAAAAGGTCGTAATTTACAACTTTACATTTCTTTATTTTACATAGCAATTTAAATTATGTAAACAGACACTAATGCTTTATGCGAAAACAAAACAAAATTACTTTAGTATTTAAGTTATTATTACTGCTTATATAAGGTGACCATATTTTCAAAACCCTAATCCGGGACAAAATAGTAGATTTGACCTATTTCAATGCAGAAAATCGGGACAAAAGGGTAAAGAAAAGGTCAAAAGTCGGGACATGTCCCGGAAAAATCAAGTTGATGTCAATTTAAAATAATTTACATTTTATATATATATTTGAATAACATTGAATAACATACATTTTACTATATAAGTTTAACTACTTAAACTAATAAGAGAGAAAAACATCAATAATCCTTACTTAAGGTGAAGCTGAGTTACTGTACTTTTCAGATGAGTGGAATTTTATCAATAGGTCCTTCTTAGCAAGCAGCATCTTAAAAAACTCGACACGTTTCCTCACAGTTCACTTTGGTTGTCAACATAGCTTTCAAAGTTTCAACACCTAGCTGTGTTTTATCACTTGCCCATAAGCTGTTCATCAAAGAAAACACTCTTTCTGTGGCAGCATTTGTTCCAGGTAGACAGAAAAAAAACTCTGCCAACTTCAAAATATTTGAAAATATCACATTATTGTTTTTGAAGTGGGAAACCATTTCAATCCAACGTTGTGGTGGCAATGTTTTTTTGGCACTCCATTCACAAATTTTCTGAGAAGTAACAAACTGCTTCATATAAACATATTCGTCATAAATTTCAGTTTCTGTAAAGTGGACTGAAGGTAATGTTTGAATCACTAGTGATGATGATATCTCAATATCTGCCCAAATTGGTATTCTGTTCAGCGTTACCCAGCTGTAGGATTCTAGGTCTTGAAAATTTTTTGCAGCCCATTTATTCAAATAACTGAAAGCTGTTTCATAGAACGAAGAAACGCTAGCATGAAACTTTTTCCCATCCTCCTTTGGAAGTCCTTCCATTTCCAGCTTTTCAAGGATTAGCTTAACTCTTGATGGCAAGAAACAGTCTTCCAGTTTGGACTTCAAAATAGTTTTCAACCTGTTGATGCTGTCTATGACTTCAAACACAGTGACCGTCTGTCCCTCTATTTTTTTGCACTGCTTCGTGGAATGGAGAGGCCTGACTGTGAACAAAAACAAGCCATGCCTCAGATAGAGGATTTTTAAAGAATGTCTGTATAAAAATTGGGCATCTGTCTTGAGATTGAAAATATGATTTTAGAGGCAGGAACATCTGAAGAACCCTTTCAACAGCAAGCAGCAGAGCAAGCCACCTAGTCTGAGCATAACCTAAGATCATCTGGAAGTCTGTTTCCACAAACTGGCAAAACTCCTTGAGTCTTTCAACTCGTACTGTGTATGATTTGAAGAGTAGATCAATTTTAGCAATAATCAGCTCGACATCAACAGGCAGTACATCTGCAGCTGTTCGAACAGTGTTGTGGAAAATATGACCTGCACACCCAACTCCTATAAGACCATGTCCGAGGTTTTCTTGCAGTTTTTTGAAAACATTGTTCTGTCCTTTCCTTTCAGCACCTCCAAAATTGGAATTTGTGTTGTCTGCGCATAATCCAACTACTTTCCTGTCTAAACCATTTTCAGTTATGCAGTCATTAAGAAAACTACGTACAATATCAGATGTTTCACCTGGCAATGACTTTAACTCTAATATTTTAATTTTCACTCCATTACTGTGATCAAAGTTCTGACAAGCAAAGGAAAAATCTTGAATTCTTTGTGGTTGGATGCATCTGTCAGTACAGAAATAAATGTAGACTTTTCTAGGTCACACCTTAACTCATTTAGAATATGTGGTGCCAAGACATTTCGAATAATGGCTTCTGTTTTCGTACGTGCACATGCAAATTTTGGCTCTAAAGTAACCTGAAGTAATTTTGATGTGCAATCCATAGACCTGAAAGTATGAATGTGTAGCACTGTATGGTATGCAAAGACGCCTTCTATAGCAGCTAATTGCTCTTCTTGGTCACCAAATTCATCAGCTCTGAAGAAAGTGGTTAACGACGAGCTTGATGCATCTGTAACGACGGCTCTCTTATGTTTCTCACTGCTTATGTGGTTCTTAATATCACCACGTCCACTATGGCTTATCGAAAACCCGGAGGCACACATTGCATCGTACATTGAAGTTTGATGTACTCTTATTAATACACGGATATTCCTTTTGTAAATCTTCATTGAAACTGCATTTACGCTTTGGTACCATTTTCTTACAACAATAACAAAATATGCACAAATAGTTCACCGTTTAAATTAAATAAACGTATACCGTACGCAAAATCTTGGTACTTTACCACTACCTAAAAATTCAAATAACTGCGAATATCACATTGGAACTACAAAACTAATTCGCGGTCCTGACAACCTCTTGTGCTGTTTCGGCGACAGTTCACTAATAATTAAAAATTCTGTCAAGTCAGCCACGGAATAATAATTTTTTTTTTTTTTAATCTGTGAGATTTATGCCAAATTGGCAAATTCGTCCAAAACCGGGACAAATTGGCGTCCCGGATTGCATCGAAAAAAAGTCGGGACAAATTATCAAAAATGGTCGAAAACCGGGACTGTCACGGAAAAACCGGGACGTCTGGTCACCTTAGTTTATATCACATTTAATTACATTTTACCAAGCAGTTTCTGTTTATTTACCAAATATTACATAGTTTTTCGAAGACTAAACACTTCATAAATGAAACAGACAGCAATATCTTTTTTGTAAAAGGAAAGCGTTTTTATCACATTTTTATCACATTGCTGGACCGAAGGGACTTCTAAAATTGTACATGTGCCAATCTCAAACGGGGTGCGCCTCGGCAAAATAAGGCAACATTTAAGTTTTATTTTATTTTTGGTCCTTAAAAAAAATGAGCTAGCTCAGAGCTAAACAATACACCAAAACGAAAGATCTTCTTTATTTAGACATGCGTCCTAATATAACAGGCGTTATCCGTATGTCTGTGTTGATTGGGTCGTGTCTCACCGAAATGAGAAACTTCTATTTAAAATATACAGATCAATACATTCACTGTGTCTTTTATATTTGAAGTATGTATGACAGAAAATAATTATCATGTTTTTTTTTTTTTTACAAGCAATAATGTTTATATGTTTGAAAAGAACGAGCTACGAAAAACAGTAGTAAGAACGTTAAAAAAGGATGAGTTGGACTATTTTTTTTTTTGGTGCGCCAGGTTGGAAAGGGAAAAATTGTCTTATTAATTTGCTTCTTGCTAACACTCGGGAGCAGAGTAAAATTACTTTTGCAATTCTATCATATGAAATAAGAGCATTTTGGTAAAACTCGGAAGCAAAGTGAAATCACTATTCCGGTGGAACCATAAGGAATAACAGTATTTTGTGCGGCTTGCATTTACAATTACTGTAAACAAAACACGAGGATAGTCACTTAAACCAGTAGTCATTAACTTAAACGAAAATTCATTTTCACTCCAATATCAAAATATTATAGTTTGATTTTGATATTTCATAAGTTTCCTAAACAGTTACTAAAAAAGCCATTTGCAATTACTGTAAACAAGGCACGAGTATAGTCACTTAAACCAGTAGTCATTAACTTAAACGAAAATTCATTTTCACTCGAATATTAAAATATTAAAGTTTGATTGTTTGATTTTTACATTTTCTAAGTTTCCCAAACAGTTACTAGAAAACCTGGGCAACGCCAGGTACTTACAGCTAGTGTGTGTGTATATATATATATATATATATATATATATATATATATATATATATATATATATATATATATATATATATATATATATATATATATATAAAATAGGAAACTCTTTACAGAGCGATACAATAGGAAGCAATCTGATCATCATAAGCAGTCCCCCAGTCCGACAAGTGTTTCGGCCCGATATACTCCTTTACACTCTAAGGGGAGCGGGCCCACTTGGGTCATAACTCCCAAGCGTCTCAGCCTCCTGTTGTCTTGTATCGAAAATGAACCCATTTCACTTATGGTAGCAACTTTAATCCACAACTCCGTCAGCCGTGGAGGCAATTGTGAAAGTAACAAAGAGAAGACAAATTATTCCGTTCGTTCCGTCGCACACACTGAGACACCATCGCGAAGCCGACGTGACTGCGCGTTCGCCACTGAAATTCTGACACTGACACCTCTATAATATACACCGCCTGTCGCCTCTCAGCCACAGCCCTTTCACTAGTACACCAAAAACTCAGCGTATTGTGGACTTAGAAAACTTCCTGGTGTTTTCTGTACCGCAGCGTTTATTGTCACGATTTCCATTGCCCATTGCGGTTGTTCCACAGCCAGCCTGATGCCTTTTCGGCAGTTTCACTAAGCCTCTTCAGTGCCCTTGTTCTCGACTGTCCCCTCAGCCCAACAGTTTCAATAGATCATACACTGATGCAGCCACAAGCCCTCTTGCGCCCACTTCAACAGCCATGACCCTAGCAGTGAACCCATCGTGTCTCAGATCCGCGGCCAGATCACTATACTTGGCCGCTTTGAACAAATGTTGCTCGTCTAATCTGGATTCAAATGGCACGGTCAGTTCAATCAGTATGACCTGAAGCGTTGCTGAAGAATGAAGCACTATATCTGGCCGTCTCCGCGATTTTCTGATACTCTCTGGATATGCCCCTCGTCCAGGTAGGTCTACCGCCATCTCCCAGTCGTTTGCACAGTCAAGAAGAGATGGTAAACTGCCACCAGGTTTACTCGGTTTGGGGTGTGCTGACTTTCCTGCCCTCAGAAAGTATGTATTTGCGGTGCTCGGCCTGGGTTTGCTATTCGCCTTCATCCTTGCCAGATCTATTGTCGCAGCAAGCTCATTTAGCACTTTTTTATGGCGCCAAGTGTATCGCCCTTGCCCTAATGACACCCTACACGCTGAGAGACCGTGTTTAAGTGTCTGCCTCCCCGGGCACAGGTGGCACTGCTCATCATCCGACTTTCCCCATTTCACAAGGTTGATGGCCGACGGCAGCAGGTCATACAGTGATCTAACAACGAAGCTGAGCCTAAGAGGTGCCATCTGCCATATATCATTCCATGTCAAGGACCTTTGCAGGGCTCCTTCCCATGTAGTCCATTGGCTTTGTTTGACCTGCTGCACTGCTTTTTGCAACCTCTTATCATTCTCAGATCCTCGTATCTTCTGAACTACCATGTCTCTGCACTCCCTGCTTGATGCCTTGGACCACCAGCGGATGTCTCCATGACCAAATCCCCGTCTATTCGTTTGTGTGTATCCGATTACCTCCCTCAGTTTGAGTGACTCTTGGGCAGCATCAACAGCTTCTTCCACTCTCCACTTCCTTCCCGTTTTCAGTGTGGGCTGAATGGACTTAACCACGTCATCAGCTGACTCGCGTAGCATCATTGCAAGCTTTGCCTTTCCAACTTTGTACTCTTCAACAACTGACTTGAAAGGAAGCAGAAGTTTTGACTTTTTGCAGTACAGTGCTACATCTGACAGACCTGGTGGTACCCCTAGCCACTTTCTCATGAACTTGTTGATCTTCTGCTCTATAGCTTCCACTGTACTTGTGCTTATTTCATATATAAGCATTGGCCACAGCAACAAATGTCACGTCACTCTTACTGTATGGCTCTGAAACATGGAGAACAACAAAAACAACAACTAAAAAGCTTGAGACTTGCATAGATGGGAGCTTGTGTAGAATAGAAAGATTGAAGTGGTATGACAAGATCATTAATATAGAACTGATGACAAGAACCAGACAAGTGCCAGTAGAACAAGAGTTGAGAAGAAGACGCTGGAGATGGATAGGACCCACAACCATTTGATAGCATTTACAGGCAGACCTTTGTTTGGCATCCTCAGGGTAAGAGAGGTAGAGAGATATCAAGGAACACATGGAGAAAAGAACTGGAGTCAGACATGAAGGGCATGAACAAGACATTGAAAGGCGCGGGACAGGAAGTTTGTTGAAGGCATATGCTCTGTGAGAAACTGAAGAGTGATGAAAGAATGAATGAATGAATGATTATCATTATGATTGCCACTGTAGTTGTTCTGACTGCCGATGTTTTTGTTATTTGTACACAGAGCCTTCAGTGGCCCTTTCAGGACAGGAAGATATAACCAAGAAATGATAATCTACATGCCTGCGTACTCACCTGATATGTAGAAAATATGCGACTGTACAAGCAGGAGATGTGGCGTCCAATGGAGCACGTAGAGGATCATTAAACGTTGGGCGTGGAACGGTGCCCAGCAGACGATGAAGGCGACTGTAACAGCAACTGAGGATAGACGGTGATCGTTACTATACATATTCTGTCATGACGTTAGAGCTAATCAACGATACTGCTGTGGCGAGATGGAAGTTAGATAATAAAATTGTTTCCAGAAATTGAGAATAGAGCTAGAGAACTAGAGGTAGGGATGGCAGAAGACAAGTCAGGTAGATAACTGCACAGTTCTAGATGGTAGCTGTAGAAGAGAGCTGTCAAGTAAGTCACCCTATCGCTAGACCTATCCTATGTTCTAAGGGTGTCTCTATTGTAGTTGGGTGGAATGCAGCTCGTTAGTTATCCCTGCCGATTTTAAATTATTAAATACTCTATTGAATTTCACACAAGAACAAAATTTCGAACTGTAACTGGAATTTAAACGAAATCAATCAACTGCAATTTATTAAATATATCAGTACACTTAAATAATTAAAATAGATGTCTAGTAAACGTTTCAGAGAGATATTTACAAAATCGCAAACTGGACATTAATAAATTGTCAATGTCTCTTATGATCATATCGGCCATATGGTGACTTCTAGATTTTGCTTTTTCATTAAAACAGTTCGTTTATCTACTTCAGTTTCTTTCTCTACAGACACTTCTGTAACTTGATCAGGTGTAGACTTTCCAAGAGGCTTTATTTACCTGGACAGCTAGACACGATGTTACTACCAGGCAACTGCAGAGGTAGTCCCTTAGTCACAAACTGCAGTCCACTTTACACTTTACCAGAAACTTTGGTTGCTACTGTCTCTATCGTCTAGGAAACCTTTAGGCACCTATCACTAGGACTGGCTTGAGGTTATCTCTAAGCAATCGGTTTCACAACAAAATGTCAGGTGGACTTCTTAGCTGTCTGCTTGGCTTGTGGCTTCTTACTCGTGTGGGTCAGTGCTGGACGTCTTCTCAGCTATGAGATCTGGAAGTTAATTTTTGAGAGTCCAGAATTTAGTCTAAACCGGGCATATATACAGTTTCCCAGTTTGTATGATTTGATTGAATCTGTGTTAGATTGGATTTCCCTATTATCAGTTATATTGGTTTAGTTGGTCTCCTGTTAAAGCTCCTTTTTTCATTCCGATCAGTTTTCCCCTTTCACTACCTCTGCGTTTGATTGGCTCGTTTTTGGTGCTTCAGATTGGTTGCCTCCCTTTTCGTCCCAGAATAATTAGGTGACTTTCCTCGTGTGAATCATAAATATACTAAATTCGAGACGATTTTCAGAATGTATGTATCTGTCCGTTTCGTTACAACGGCTACATTGGAAAGGCAGATAACACATAATATAACTATGATAATAATTGTGTAGATTATTGTGATGATGATAATTGCGATGATGATAATGATGGTCATCATCATGATGATGATTATGATGATGGTGATGATGATGATTTTGGTGATGATAATGATGATAATGTTGATTGTGATGATGATGATTCTGGTGATGATGACGATAATGATGCCAGTATGTTCCTGGTCATTAGCGCCCTTTCTGATTACTGCTAAGGTCAAAATGAGTCACTTTATTAAATGTAATAGAAGTAACAGAAAACATCTACTTACGGCTTATTTTAAATACGTAAAATGATCTACAGTTGTAATCAGGGTATTTTTATGTACCACTGAGTTGCAGTCTTTGTCGTTTTGTTATAATTGTCAATTTCACTTCTATTTCTGTGTGATAAATAATTCATTATGTTTCCTTAAGCTGAGTTTAATTATAACGACATATGAAAAGAGCAACACATTTGGGGTGGTGCAATTTTAAGTGTAAGGTAAAGGTAAAGGATTCCATTACACGCCCATTAAAGCATATTGGGAATATGGTGTTAGGCCCATATTTTTTCGACCATCGGCACACTAGTGGTGATGTAGTCAGCATCACACCGGCAGAATTTTAAGTGTAAATTAAAAAAAAAAAAATTTTTAAGCACATAGCTGACGCAGTATTTGTAGTATATTAATAAGATGATTATGACAAAATTAATGCCGGTAGAAATACCTTAGTGGCATTCTTCTCTGTGGAGAGTAATGATGATGAAAGATCGACAAGTTTCATTTAGTAGATATTTCATGTAAAAAATAGTTTCTAATCATTTGAAATTGTGACCATCATGAAAAGTTTGCAAGTCAGATCGGAAAAAATTAACGATTTTATTTAGGAAATTTCAGAACAAGGCAATCTACTTTTTTTTTCTTCAATTTCCATGAAATGGGTCGTCCACATACAAGGGGATTGACATACGTCTTGGGCCTGACCATGAAGGACATGTCACAGAGAGCTGAAATTTTGTATAGTGTTTATTCCTTTTCAATATAGCCACCTTCTGAATTGACACACTTCTGCCATCTCTGCTTGACCTTGAAAAGACCTTGGGAGTAGAACACCCTATTTTTCAAACTAAACCAGTCATCCCATGCCAGTATAACCTCTTCATCGCTGTCAAAATGATTTCCTTTTAGCTGTTTTTTAAGATTTGGGAATAGAAAAAAGTCTGATGGAGCCAAATCTGGAGAATATGGTGGGTGTGGAAGAATTTCAATATTCAAATCGTTGGCTGCTAGCTGCACAAGCCGTGCTTTGTGAGAGGGCGCGTTGTCTTGAAGTAAAGGAAGATTTTGAGTGCGCGTAATCCCTCGTTTCCTGGTCACAACCTTTCTTAGTTTGGTGAGAAGATCTGCATAGTACTGTCCACTAACTGTGTTGCCACGAGGCAGATAATCTTTCAAAAGGACACCTTTGCCGTCCCAAAAAACAGTCAGCATCACTTTTCCTGCAGATTTCTGCACTCTCGGCTTGACAGGTGTTGGGGAGCCCGGGGTTTTCCATTGCATGCTGGCAATTTTGGATTCGGAGTCATAATGGTGTACCCAAGTCTCATCTACTGTCACCATGGTCTCCAAAAAATTTTTTGACTGACACTTTTTGAGCAACTGTTGACAGCAATTTACCCTCGTTTGCTTCTGTTCACGTGTCAACAGTCGTGGAACCCACCGTGCACACACTTTTCTCATGTTCAGTCTGTTGTGTAAAATTCTATAAACTGTTCTTTCATTTAGTTTTACTCTACTAGCTATCTCCACAATTGTCATTTTTCGATCCTGGTCAATAATTTTCTTCACTCATGTTGCATTTTCATCGTTGCACTCTGAGGCTGGTCTACCAGATCTTGGCAGATCAGCAACATTTGAGCGGTCGCACTTAAACTGTTGACACCAGCTTTTTACCGAAGTATATGAAGGACAAGAATCACGAAACACTGGTTCCATCTCCCTGTATATTTCTGTAGGTGTTTTTCCCTGAAACATCAGAAATTTTATCACAGCTCTGGCCTCCTTCTTTTCCACTGTTTTGTCAAATCTTTGGAGCAGCAGATCCGGTCAATTGGATACATTGCGCCGTGCACCGTAGCGGGAAAACCAATTGAAGCAACAAACGCGTACTTCACACATTCAGTGCAAATATGATGAACTTTAAATGTGCCAAGTTTCATCTTCCTCCTGTGACTCCTTCATGGTCAGGCCCAAGACTTATGTCAATCCCCTTGTATGACGTCACGCAAATTTTGGCATTTTTGTACCCCTTCCCCCATTATCACACTTCATAACAAAATATCAGAACCCCCCCCCCCCCCCCCTCTTTCCCCCTTTATGTGACGTAGCAAATATCTTATATTGTGATGGTAATTTTTGTATCTGCCAGGAGGAAGACAGCCGATAGGATAGTATGTCGCTCTCTCTTCCAACCTCCACACCTCACGGTAGAAGAGGAAAGAGTAAGTAAGTAGTGAGTAAATAATTTGTGTGTTTTTAAGTGTTATTAAAATTGTACTGATTCATTATTACCCATCCTTAACTTGTGCCCGTGAAGTTCCTGTCAGACTCTGATGGAACAAACATAGAACAATACTACTGCACTCTCAGGTATGGATCTCCGCATATTTCGCAACGATAATGATCAGTAAACACAACACGTAACTTACCAAGCATCCGGATAACAACCCGACGTGGCTGCTGAGGAGCTGAAGATGCGCTTTTCATGCTGGCGTAGCTTCGTTCGTCTGAGGAACCACGGGAAAGAGGTGAACGACGAAGAGCGAAGCCGATGAGAATATAGAGAATTATGATTATTGTGACGGGGCCGACAAAGAAGAGGAAAGTGGAGATCTGGAACATATAGTACATGAAACCACTGAGGTCAGAGAATGGAATGCTGCAGATGAGGGAGTTAGGCACTGGTATGTTCGTCTCCGGGTCGGTGACTGCGTGGTAGATGCGGGTGTGGATGGCGTAGGGCAAGGCGACCAATAGAGATATGATCCAAATGGATATTATAATCTTCACAGCTCTGTGAACAGATAAATACACATTGATTCCTTAGATAGTAGATCTTTCAATATGTCGATAGATATAAA
The DNA here is from genome assembly GCA_024509875.1 of Oreohelix idahoensis. Taxonomy (NCBI): domain Eukaryota; kingdom Metazoa; phylum Mollusca; class Gastropoda; order Stylommatophora; family Oreohelicidae; genus Oreohelix; species Oreohelix idahoensis. Next base: position 98,921 of record JAMPIV010015971.1, read on the forward strand.
TTACCAAAATACAAAACTAAACAAAATAAACATACAAACTAGCTAGATAAAAATCAGATACCGCCCATTTCGGAGAGGAAAAAAAACAAGAACATGTTATTCAATACTAAGAAAGTCGGTGTTGTTAAGGAAGTCGATGTTATTAAGGATTGTCGTAAATTTATTTTGAGAGAAAAGAGTCTTAGAAATAGTGGTCCGGTTTAGAGTGAAATGATGTTGGAAAACTCAGTGATAGAAAATGTAGAGATTAAATAGTTGCTTCACAGCGTGCTGGAGGAGAGTAAAGACAGACTTATTTACGACAAATCGATTCTCTCACTCTTCTCTTCCGCTCTCCTGGTCAAACAATTATTTGCCAGTTTTCCAGACACACCTCTGCGCGCACACCGATTTGGTGTTTTCAAACACACAGACGACGTAGATACAAACTATATTAAACGAATAGGGGAAAATTTGGGTTTTGGGTATCTCCAACACAGTACTCAATGAGTTTATGTGATTTTATTCACCTTAAACATCAATCACTAACAAATATCAGGTATTACATAAATTATCATAAGTACACAAATGCAAATAACAAGTTTGGGAGGGGTGAAGAAGATTGGTATCGACTAAGCCCTTCCCGCTTATTAGACAAAGATAAACCCAGTCCAGAGATAGATAATATCAGGAACACGGGTACGTTAACCTAACAGTGAAGTTAATTGCTCTGAAAGAGGTGTTACAAAGTTAGGTATAGGTGATAGAAAAAAACCTGTTCTTCCCAGCTGTTCTTCCTTTTACTAAGCAAATGGAAAGGAGGGGGGTTTAAAACAAAGTTAACCAATTATCACCTCCCCCTTAAAGGAACAGTGCAGGGAGTACAGAAAAATTATATTACCAGGCACGAAAGTTAACAGAAGGGTTACAAGAGAAAAAAAAGATTAAATTTCCTGTCATTCATGCACACGCGTGACGATCCACACTCATATACTCACACACTTACCGAATGCAGCCTCAGACGATCCATAAAAGTATATAAAACAGCAAGTATTCTCTTGACATGTGAACTGTCTAGTCCTTCGATGTCCCGCCCCAGATGTTTGCGAGATTTTGCTGGTAACAAATATTCTCACTTATCGCAAGACTTGAAGACTAAGAGTTCTTGTGTTTTTTATTATATAAAAAAAGGAGTCTATGGGATGGCACTGACACAGTTCGGCGCAGGGGTGAAAAGGAAGTGGTCTCTTTTAATCTTCCGCTATGGTAAAATTCCTTCAATGCGTGATGATAGTAACTGACCGGAAAGTTTTATTAAATCCAATTGAGGAAAAACTAGGCTCAGTCACAGTCAGGAAAATATGTACTCTCTCACAGTAAACAGTAAATATAATATCGCTACTGGCGATGATTACCTTCCAGTTTATCTTACAGGTTTGTAATGGTAATTTGATGATTGTTCTTTACAATGTTCTTGGGTGGGCTTTATTTCATTTAATTCTGACAGCTAGGTCGCAAAGGACCGCCACAAGATTATATTTAAAAGAAATGTTTCTTCAATATGACTGGAAGTTTATAGGATGATTTCTTTATTTCTTTCTTTATTTCGCTGGGACCGCAGGTTACGATCACTCTGTGTGAAAGAAAAAAGACATGTAACATACCGAAAAATCAAGCGCGATAAATTTCCCGTTAAGCCTATAATACACTCGAGTATTTAATTATGTATTTAATAAACACTGCGCGAATTCTAGTGGTTAAAAACACACATCTATAAAAACTAGGACTTAACTGAATTTATTAATTATAAATTCCTTCGCGACTTTAAAAGTTAATTTAAGCATCTATTATCTTTTGAAATAATATAATAGATAGATCATTATATTTACAACTGGAACTATTGAGATGGTTTAATTTAATAGATTTAAATTAACACAAAATCCATTGAAATAGAATGACTGAACTAGACCACTGATCACTTTACACAATATATTACCGCTTTGCACAGAATAGAAATCACTGCAAATATATATATAAATCCAGGGGAAAATCTATAACAAGATTTCAATAAAGCTAGTGCTTCTGTAAAGGTCTGGCCAGCGAGTGATATAGTGTCTATTCTTCATGGTCTATTTATCTAAAATGGAATGAAAGTTGAGTGGGACATGAGGAACTTTACAGTTTTTTTTTCATCTAAGGAACTTTTGGGGATCTGACCGCCAAATCAAGGGGAGAAGCCGCCCCCTGGTCTTCGTATCTCCGCTCGCTGCTGCCCGTTTCGGCTTTCCCCGTTCGCTCGGTTCTGCGGTTGACACCGAGACGCGAAAATAGCGGCAAGAAACTGCGTCTCGTATCAGGGACCACAACTGTCTTTGATAGCGCCGATAGTCTTCCCTTAAATCCCTCAGTCTGTCTCTTTGATCGTGGTCGCATTATCTGTTTGATTCTGGCAACGCCCCCCCCCCCCTTCCCTGGCCAAGTTAGTTAAAATACCTGCCTATGATTGTTCAAGAGATGTTAGTGGGCGTGATTTAATCTCTCCTTAAATCAATGCGATGAGCAGAATAAACGATAGGTAAACTCTCCGCATATCAATCAGCAAACGTGTTTGCCCTCTGTGTGGAACAGTTGCATAGCTAATGAATCCACGTGAAAGAAGTCCCGTTTTTACAAGAAGTTACAACAAAGTTCAGGGTCAGCCGAGTTCGTCCATCACAATGATGTCAATGTTGTTAAGGAAGTCAATGTTGTTAAGGAAGTCAATGTTGTTACGGAAGTCAGTGTTGTTAAGGAAGTCTATGGTATTCAGGAAGTCAATGGTATTAAGGAAGTCGACGGTATTAAGGAAGTCAATGTTGTTAAAGAAGTCAACGTTGTTAAGGAAGGTCATGTTGCTAAGGAAGTCAATGTTGTTAAGGAAGTCATTGTTGTTAAGGCAGTCAGTGTTGTTAAGGAAATCGATGGTATTCAGGAAGTCAATGGTATTAAGGAAGTCGATGTTGTTTACGAAGAAATGTTGATAAGGAAGTCGATGGTATTCAGGAAGATGGTATTAAGGAAGTCAATGTTGTTAAGGAAGTCAATGTTGTTAAGGAAGTCGATGTTGTTAAGGAAGTCAATGTTGTTAAGAAAGTCAATGTTGTTAAGGAAGTCAATGTAGTTTAGGAAATCAATGTTGTTAAGGAAGTCAATGTTGTTAAGGAAGTCAATGTTGTTAAGGAAGTCAATGTTGTTATGGAAGTCGATGTTGTTAAGGAAGTCAATGTTGTTAACAGTCATTGGACAAGGGAATTTATATGCAAATTTATTCATTAATGTATTTCCTTCAGGTCCCATAGAACACTGGCCTTCCACGAATACAAGTCAGGCTTCCCAGACCTGAGCTATCCGTTCTAGATCTTTTCATGGATATTGTAAATGTCTACCAAGTGTGTCTCAAACACCCATCTACTTGTGTCTCAAACACCCATCTACGTGTGTCTCAAACACCCATCTACGTGTGTCTCAAACACCCATCTACGTGTGTCTCAAACACCCATCAACGTGTGTCTCAAACACCCATCTACGTGTGTCTCAAACACCCATCTACGTGTGTCTCAAACACCCATCTACGTGTGTCTCAAACACCCATCTACGTGTGTCTCAAACACCCATCTACGTGTGTCTCAAACACCCATCTACGTGTGTCTCAAACACCCATCTACGTGTGTCTGTCTGTATCCCTCTATGTCTCTTACCCTGGGCACTCCGGAACAGAAACTTCCATGTAATTTTATAAAATGGTTTCCTCAACATCTGTCCTAGCCACCTCAATCATCTTGTTCCCTTGGTATTTCTATGGTTTTTTCCATCATTTCACCAAGATCTGACGCTCAGTGACAGCGGATCAAAGTCAAGTCAAGTCAAGTCCATCATTTCATATTTGAGATCTAATCATACCTTTTCAATCCTATTCTGCGCATACGCTCATTTATGAAAGTCATTAACTTTCTGGAAGTTCTTTTTTGTTATTCTCTATGTTTGAAAGCTATGCAATAGGAATAACTTGACATCTGAGCTGAAGATTCGTATTTTTGAATTGGACTATTTCTTTTGATTTACAAATATTTCACAACTGAATGGATGAGGCTCATTTTGCCTTTTGTATCTTACTCGGACATCGTTGTCTATTCCTCCAAAGTTGTCTACATTTCTGACAAGTTGTATGTATGAGTCCATATCTTGAAGGGATATATCTCCAATGCAATCTGAATATTGTTTCCCGCATTTAACCTCTTAATCTTGCAGCTGCACATGTCAGGAGGAAACGTCAAGAGCAGTTTTGAGGTGGGATGTCGGAGTGATAGGCAACAAAACTGAAGGTCCATTAGGTCCGGTCTTTGATGCCGAGACAGCATGTGACCTGAGTTGATTAAAAGTGTGAACTAATAAAGATGGATCAGCGAGGTAGGTGAATAAATCAATAATTTATGTTGAAGGCACGCGTATATGACGATATTAGTGCCATAAATAAATATGTTGATATTAATGTCAGCAATGAATTTGCCGATATTAATGTCAGTAATAAATACACCAATATTAATGTCAGTAATAAATACACCGATATTAATGTCAGTAATAAATACACCGATATTACTTACTTACTTAGTCGTTCCCCTTCTACCGTGAGGTGTAGAGGTTTGGAAGAGAGAGCGCCAGACTATCCTATCGGCTGTCTTCCTCCTGGCCTTACAGCCTTACCGATATTAATGGCAATAATTAATAGACAGGAACTCTCTTCCCTCTCTCTTCAAAGACCATGTTTGCTGGCTTTGGTGATCATGTATCTTCACGACCTCTGATCGTGGTTCATTCTTTCATCACCCGTCGGCTCCCTAAGGAGCATATGCCTTCAACAAACTTATGCCAAGTCCTCCTGTCACGTGACATCAACACACTTATATCAAGTCCTCCTATCACGTGACATCAACAAACTTATGTCAAGTCCTCCTGTCACGTGATATCAACAAACTTATGTCGAGTCCTCCTGTCACGTGACATCAGCTCAAGGTCTTTCCATGTCTTCTTCGTGTGTTCTTCTGTCTTCCTCTGTCTCTCTTACCCTGGGGATTCCGGAATAAGGACTGCCTTGTGATACTATTAACAGATGTCCTTAGTGTGTGTCCTATCTTATGCCAGCGTCTTGTTTGCTTTGTGTCTTCAGTTCCACATTATTGATTCTGTCATACCATCTCAATCCTTATATTCTACACAGGCATCCATTTATGAAAGTCTGTTAATTTGTTTTTGTTTTTGTTGTTTTCCGTGTGTTAGAGCCACACAGGACGACTGACCTGACATTTGATTTTAGAGCCACACAGGACGCACTGACCTGACATTTGATTTTAGAGCCACACAGGACGACTGACCTGACATTTGATTTTAGAGCCACACAGGACGACTGACCTGACATTTGATTTTAGAGCCACACAGGACGCACTGACCTGACATTTGATTTTAGAGCCACACAGGACGACTGACCTGACATTTGATTTTAGAGCCACACAGGACGACTGACCTGACATTTGATTTTAGAGCCACACAGGACGACTGACCTGACATTTGATTTTAGAGCCACACAGGACGCACTGACCTGACATTTGATTTTAGAGCCACACAGGACGACCGACCTGACATTTGATTTTAGAGCCACACAGGACGACTGACCTGACATTTGAGTTCAAGATTCTGATTTTTTTATGTTGGACTTGATTTCTCGTGATCTCCATATGTTTCCCAGCGGAATAAATGCTCATCTTGCCTCCAACTCTGTCTATACTGATGCTAAGATAAATGTATATTTCTACATTTTGTAGGAGTTTCTTCAAGTGCAATATAGTTATCGTTTCCTGCTGTTTATCATTCCTGTTGTTAACTAGTTTCCACCTGACGGTGTCAAATTGTCCAATAGTATTTATTTTCTGTTGGTCCTCTATTTCTTTTTCCTTCAATATTTTCTACTGTCGCATTATTTTCCTGTATTCCTCTTGTCATAACATGGCTAAACACAATTGATTGCTTCCTTCTGATAGGACTAATAAGCTTACTTTGCGCACTGCTTCTTTCAGAACATCCTCGTCACTTTTGTTGTATATCCTTAATATTTTTATCAATCTTCTGACAAACCATATGTCTCTTGCCTCCATGGCTTATTCAGCGTGTCTACTAATTATCTTTGACTGACTTATGTTTGTCAAGATTGGCTCAAGTTTAAGACTGAGGAACTCTCCTTTTTACTTCATTGACTCCGATTTTTTTTTATAAAATTCTTTTTTTCTTTTTTTTTTTAAATTAAAGACTGCTTTTGCCTGGGCCATTCTACTCGTCAACCCCTCTAGACATGTAATTTTATTAACAAAAAATAGGTTGGTGTACGAAAACAATGTGTGTGTTAACAATGTGACTGTTACATAGAGAGAAATGTTGATACATGGGCTAATGAATAACTGCTTTGGGTGAGTTTATAAACAACTGAATGTTTGGGTGGAAAATTATAAATATGCTATCCCTTGATTTAGTTTCGTAAATGGATTCATTACTCAAAAACCAGTCAAAGGCAAGATACTGTCGTATCCTACCGTAAGGATGTCTTAATATGCCTCAGAGGAATCGACAGGGGAGATTAAAAACAAAAGGCATGACACTGTTTTTGATCTGTTACTTCCCATATCACCACCGTTTGGTTCCCTGCTCAATATACAGCTGCAATTGTTGTGTTCACTCGTTTTTTCTTTGGACTGGCTTCTTTATTTTAGCCTAAGAAATTTGTCCTTCGACTGTCCTTCTCTTGATTTTCTGTGACCTCCTCACCTGGTCCATTCCATGAGGCCTGTCACAAAGCTGCTTCGCTGAGCGGTTTGATGACGACAGAAAACAAACATATTTAGCACAAGATGAGCTAGCTTTATTAGGTTTAATTTTAACCGCCGACATTACTAGCAAACATATGTTTATATGAATTTAAATATCTTAGACATATGTTTTAGAGACAGATAATGTCTGTTTTTTGCTTCGTATTGGAGAATGGGACGATCATCCCATTCGGCCTCATGCAGGAGGATTGCTAAAACCATTTCCTATACTTATGTAGGTGTAGTCCCTTTAAGAATGTATTTTTAAAATAACAAGCTATACATACCCAGTTTAGGCGACTTAAACTGGGTGCTATGCTTGGAGGGGCGCACTGGTATATGTTTTAGTTTGTTTTAAAGTTGCACCTCCGAATCCACGGGAGCACATTCTTATTTTGATATAAGATAGTAAATGGGACAATGACATGACTGATATATGATAGGTACGTTTTCTGATTCAACAATTAATTTTTTTGATATTTTTTCACTCAGAATAAGTAAATTAGATGTTATTTCTCGCTACTGATACCTTGATAGTGCTGAAATCTTGTGCGCCAAGAGGGGGTGACAGATGGCCAGATACCTCTCGACAGTGAAGGCCGTGATGGTAAGTACTGAGGCGTAAGATGTTGACTCGAGCATGCTCTGTCGTAGGTAGCAGAATGCTTCACCCAGACGCCACGGGTATGCCTCCCATATGGAATATAGTTCTGTCGGTAGACCTGCTCATGTGCAAAAAGTAAAAGGTATAAATAAAGATTTTCTAATCATTTGAACGTATCAGATTTAATTATGATTTGACGTAGATTACCACAATATTCTATATTTTTTAACAAATCAGCAACATGGACAATTAATTTATGATCATGCAAACAAATTAAAAACAAATTGAATAAATAAAATAAACGCATAAGATCGAAGACCAAAAATCCTTGCAAAGACTTCTTAGGAAAAAGAAAAGCGAGAAACACATGTTCACACTGGTAAAATGTGTCTGCAACATTAACAGCAATATTCAAAACTAATTTATGATCCTGTCAACAAATTAAAAACACATTGAATGAATAAGATAAGTGCAAGAGATCGAAGAATAATAATCCTTGCAAAGACTTCTTGAAAAAACAAAAACAAAGAAAAGAAGCGAGAAACACATGTTCTGACTGGTGAAACGTTAAAACATCACAAGGACATTACAAAAGACGACAGTATCCTTCTAATAAGTAGCGTGGCCATAAATCCTTAACACTAGACCGCAAAAACGACATCTTTCATATCAAATACAAACAAGTAGCAAAGAATCTCCATCTTCAACAACAGAAACTGACAAATCTCAACACTAAACCAGAAAGTGGTTACATCTCCCATATTCAACTCTCATTAACTGTTATCTCTCAACCAGAAACACAATAAAGTCCAAAATTCACAATAGTCAGTACTATAAAATAACGGCCCAAAAATCCAACCTTTAGCACTAGAAAACGGCAAAAGCTCTCCTAAACGACTGAACAAGTAAAGATGGAAAACATCGTTTAGGAAAACGTTTATTATTGTTACAGAATGCACTAACAACGGAAAAGAAATGTTCCATAATTCTACTTCACAGAATAAAAAGTGGCAAGTTATCATTAATCATTTTTCACATCGTTCCCTAACAATATGAACATTTATATTATTCTAATTAACAGAGCGCTATAACGAAACAGCGCCGAAAGGGACAGCGCTAAGTGGGGTATGACTGTATATACAATTATAGAACAAAGAGGGTCGGTATCCACAACAAGTCGTCTGCGCTCAACGTCGGCAACATTCAGTAAAAAATTTCGCAATATTTTAATCTAAATCTTTATAAAGCCTCAGTGCCGTCTTAAGGCATGGGCACACTGGACAGTGCCCAGGGGCCCCACGATTCTAGGGGCCACATGCTGGGATGCTGCCATATTGTTCAGAAGACATCTCTTGGCAGAGTGGATAATTACTCGATCTCTCGCTGGAAAGGCCTGGGATTCAAATCAAACATGAAGTGGGTAGGTTGACGAATTCGTCATCTTACCCAATATGCGTTTTAAAATAGATTTATAGCAAAAAATTGCATCAAAATTCATTTGAATTAAGGTACAAATATTACAAATTCCTTAACATCGCCAAATTATAAATCTATAGGTTTAATTTTATTGACCGTTTACATTTTTATCCCTGTGGGTGGGTAGGGCTGGTAGGGGCCTGTCGCATAGAGATTTATGATCAATAAATTTTCTATATTCTTTTCTTTTCTACCCGTGTCCTCTACTTTATTATCGCTCTTTTATCCTTTTCCTGTTTTTTTCGCATTCGTTCGTTTGCGACAAAATATATTTTCCCATTCTGACTTTACCGTTTCTTTTCTCATACTAGAAACGCATTTTACGACATAATGTACCAGTCACTGCACTAGCCGAATAACTGCGAAATCCGTCTCGATAGACATGGGATGGCAGACATATCGTCTAACATTTTCATCTGACAGGGCGCTCTACGGTTAAAGTTCTCGGCATGAGGTGTGGAAACTGCCATCTGCATCGCTCAGAACTGAGAATAGTTAGACGGAGGTGTCAAAGACGCGTTGTGGCTGTTATGGCCTGCGTCTTAGTTAAGTGTTAAGAGATGAGAGGGGGAGACGGGGGGGGGGAGGAGGTTGCGAAATAACGTGGGATCCTTTGTCTGTTTAAGATATATCTACCCGAGAGAGTTTTAGACTAGTCATTCATACTCTTAAATCTGCAGTAGACAGATCACTCGTGCTAGGAAATATCTTGTATATTGCAAAGTTCTGAGTTTCTTGGCAACATTTTGCCGAGTTCTAGACTACCATTATATTGAAGGATTCTAGTTCCTGATATTAATCTGTAGTTCTGTGTGGAGGTAAATATATAATATCTATTGTGATGTGTGATCTAGTGATAAATCGCTTATTTTCATTTTACTAGTTAGATTTCTGTGCAGAAGTAATTAATATTAAGTATGTTATAGTCGCTAGTCGACATGTTACAGTGGAAAGCAGAATATATTATAATTTCTAGCTTAAACTCATGCAGCTGTAAATGAATTAAATTAAACTGCGAATAATCAGTCGAGAATATTTTAACTAACTTATAACTGCACTGATTCATCATTGAGTATTGAAGAAATACGTATGTATTTCTAATTCATGATGACTGATTTTGTGAATATAACTTATATCACGTGACACCAGACGGCGGGGCAGGCAAAGACGTCGGCATCAGAGTGAATGGGGCAGGAGCGGCCTTCTTTGGCCTAGGCGGCGTCTGGGGGTCCTCCCAGTGCAGCACGGGCGCAGGGTTAAGATTATATCGGAGCTGTGTGCTTTCTGTGGTGCGGAGTGCTGGGGGGTTCCGGAGAGGGGGATGTCGAGATTGTCCTCTTTTCACACAGCGTGCCTAGGAGGAATTCTCCGAATCTTTTGGCCGAGTGCCATCACTAGCCGAGATCTGCTTACTCGTAGCAAGCGGGGGGACATGCACGCCATCGTGGCTGGCAGGCGCTGGGGCTGGGTTGGCCATGTCCTCGAGGGAGACTCCGATGCCGTCACGGGAACGGCTGTGCTTTGGACCCCTGAGGGAGGGCGAAAGAGAGGCCGACCGGGAACAGCTTGGCGGAGGGCTGTGGAGGCTGGGATGCAGGGGGTGAACCAGAGTTGGGGCACTGTACGAAGGATGGCCACCGACCGAGCAAAGTGGAATCAATTTGTTGTTGCCCTACAAGACGCCACTAGGCGTGATGGCCACTGACTGCTTTGACGGTCGGCGGCTAAGGATCGAAGAAGAAGAAGAAGAAATCTAAGCTATTGACACTTTGCTCGCTGTTAACGTTCGTGCCTGGACAATTTTAATGTGACAGAACCAGATATCCCTAAATAAGAAATACCAAGGAAACGTTCCCTGAAGAAGCGAATTCAACCTATCTTTTTGGAGCTGGGGTTCCCTTGGCCAATGTCTAACCCTGGAGATCCTGTATGTGCATGTCCTAAAAATTGTTTGTCCAGAAGTTGCTACCAAAGCTGTAAGTACGAACGAAAGCTAGTGATCACGACTGACTGAATAGAGTGAATGCAGGACTGAGCGAATCTTTTATTGTTGTATTTTGGCACCCATTTTTTGCTGTCTTAAATTTCTTTATGCAAGTATTGTTGCTAACAATATTTTTTCTTAGGATAGATAAGAGTATCCAAGTCTGTTCATACCTGTAAAGGGAAATCTTAGACTAAATCATATGTATCCGTGACTCTTTGGGGCTATCACTTTTCTTCTAACAGGACTGTGGGCTATACATCGAGGGAAAGGATCATACTAATGGGTCTATCATTCGTGTAGCAATTCATTGACTTTATGACTATTTGTAAATGTTCGATGTAATTTTATATGTTGTGATGGAAGTCTATTATGATAATTAAACTTCACATAAACTTAATCAGTGTGTTGGTCAGCTCGTTCCAAATTATCTATATTTTCATTGTCACAGGTTCACGTCTGTGTGTCTATTGTAGTCACTTATGTGTGTGTGTATGGGAGGTATATATACTGAAGCACATTAAAAACGCACCACTATTATATATACTGATGCCGAGAAGCTGGAAAAAAAAGTGTGGGAATGGATTTTCCCCGTGTTTGCCAAGAGGTAGAGAGCGAATGGCTGCTGGAATGGAAAGTGCATGATTCAACCCCCGGGTTTGTGTACAGACTACATGAAAACGATGAAAGTTACACGTGCAACACGATTCCCAACAGCTATGACCCTGAAAATGTGTACACGTTGTGGCAGTATACTCGGTATAAAAAGGCCGTTGAGACAAAAGACCCAGTACATGTGCTTGAAATGCCACGACTATCTGAAAACGACCGCCAACGAGCCATTGGTATGTTGGAGACCGGAATGAGCTCGCGGGCCATTGCCAGAAGGATGAATTGCCACCACAGCACTATTGTACGTCTCAATGAACGTTACGGAACCACTGGCAGTGCCCGGGATAGACTTCGGAGTGGCCAACCACGAGTTACTACCCCTGCGCAAGATCGTCATATTGTGCTGAGTTACCTAAGGAATCGTACTCTCCCGGCAAGTCAAACAGCAAGAGCAATAGTGGGTAGACATGGGCAAGTCACTTGAATGACAGTCATACGACGACTCAGAGATACAGGCCTTACTGCAAGACGACCGTATGCTGGGCCAAACTTGACTCGCAGACATCGTCAGCAGCGCCTGCAATGGGCAGAGCAACATGTCAGATGGACTAGACTGCAGTGGAATGCTGTCCTATTCACAGACGAGAGCAGATTCAACATATCCTTTGCTGATGGACGTATGCGGATTTGGCGACGGTGTGGAGAGCGCTTTGCAGATTGCTGTGTCAACCGATTTGGAGGTGGCAGTAATCACATTTGGGGATGATTCAGTTTTCACCATCGCTTGCCTCTTCACGTCTTCCGTGAAAATGTTAATGCTGTGACATATCGAGATGAGGTTCTGGGTGCACTGGTTGCTCCTGCGTTCACAATTTATCCAGACTTGCAGCTTCTCCAGCAGGATAACGCACGTGCATTTTTTTGTATTTTTGGTTTTCTCCCTTGCCTGCACAGAATGCAATTAATTTCATAACAATCAAATGTACAAATTAATGACCAGCATGGATTCATAGGAAAATGAATAAAGATTCCAAATATGTAAACTTGTAAACACTTATATTTACATTTCACACTCTGTTCCTGGATTATACAGGTGGTGCGTTTTTAATGTGCTTCAGTATATATACTACTATATATTATATTAGATTTGTCTGACTAATCTAACTCCGTTGTAGATGATAGGCTGACTGAGAGAAGCTTCTCGAGTGTCAGAGACAGAATCTAATATAGTTCCTCCATCTCACCCGTAAAATCTATTTCTATTTTATCACCTCCCACTGAGCTATCACTTATGTCTATGTCTATTCAGAAGGGACCAAACTAAGTCTTAATCACCTATCACAAATCTACGACAGGGCCCAGTGCATTGCTTTGCCCAGGACCTACAATGCTGTTAAGACTGCCCTGTAAAGCTTATTATGTCCAACTCACACAGTCTAGTTTATCACATCAAACTAAAACTTTAACTAGAAGAAATATTCAAACTCCTTTAATGGAACACGTGATATAACCGCTTAGTTCATATCCTCATCAAGGAATTAAAAGGGATGCTGCCAATCAAGGTCAAAGGCAAAGGTAGTCCTATAGTAGATACTGCTGTAGAGAAGTGAATTGTTAGAGGCTTCACAATAACTAGGTCCAGCTTTGTTATGAGATGGGTTGATTCCATTCCATGCTGCCTTTGCCTTCCCTATCTCAAGCGTAGAGTCTGGTCCCATTTACAGGTGGGTAGACTGGAGTGGTACACTACCGGGTTTCCATCCTGTAACACGGTAACTGTGCCGCTTGAGGACAGCCGTCTGGCCGTTTAGCTAATTGGTAGTAACTGGAAGATAATTTTCTATAACATAGAGGCACAGCCTCCCGGATTGTGGCAAGGTAATTATGACGTTACGCATGGCTCTTCCAACTTCATCATGTGAAACAAATTGCCACATAAGCCACTACTGTAAGGGTACCGTATATGAATGCTTGATGCAGGTTTTCTGTTAGGGGACCAGCTGCAATGGTGGCTTCATGCTCCGCAAGGAGCACAGTGAAATGACGGTAATGATAATGATGATGACAATGATAATGATGATGATAATAATGATAATGATGATCTTTAAATAGCATGTATTAATTTAGGATCTACAGGTCACTAGTGTATCCTTGAAAAACTGACGTGCTAAGGAAAATGTTTTTTTATTTTTTTAACCTCGTTCATTCACAATAGAACAATCTTGCATGGAATTAATAACATGACAGACACGCATGAATAACACATACATCCATGTGTGTAAATTCCAATTATGCTTTAGTGGTGGTTTTATTTTTTTTTTGGTCTTTTGGAATATATAGATATGCGATGTCTCACTGGAAATGACGAGGTTAAGAGAAGAGCAATAAGAAATATAATATTAAAAAGAGTGATAATTACGAAAGAAATGAAGAAGATGAGTAAGAATAAGCACAGAGAGCAGAATGAGAGTTGTCAGAACAACAATCTATAGATGCTGTTGGATTTAACCCTATTTGTACCGTGGATTTAACTCACGGCTCATTGTCTACAAAATAGTACCACAGCACACAATAGCTGACATGAGTAATACAATAACGCCTCAAATACAGTAATATCCCTTTAATGAGAAGTACACACAACAATCACTATGCATGAAACTGCAATACGTAAGATAATGAATACATAAGCCAACTTACTTGCGATAATCATACCAACTCTCCTAATAGCACAAAGGCACAGCACAATGCACTGAAAAACTGCCACATATCCTGGCGAACACTATAATTCGTCATGAGAACCAAAATGGTTACCGACATAAACTCATCAGTGAAGGCACTGAACTATCGCTCAGAGGCGGCACCTAATACTAGGTTAAAGCGGTACACAATTGCAACCAACGTATTACAATTAATAATCAGGAAGGGAAAATCACTAAAACTTTCTAAGCTCAATCTAGCACCCATCAAATATTCCTGACTCTATGGAAATCGGCAAGCACTAAACAACAATTGGCATCCAAATAATTCCCCAGCAAAACTGCTGACAAAGGCCAACAACGACCGCTTAGGCCGGCAGACATATCTAGAATTTCCTTTGCCCAAAAAACTCCCTTCCGGCTTCCGTCTAATCGAAAACTGGCCGAGCAAGTTTTTACAAGAGACGAACCAGTGTTGTCGCTCTCCAGTGTGACCAATATACAATTTAGCGAAAGTCTATGTCGTGACATCCACCCCCCCCCCCCCCCCCTTAAGAAAGAAAACGCAGTTTTCTTCCACCGGAGGAGTCACGCCCAGCCCCCCTTTGGAGTATGGACGAACAAATGCCGAGATAGCACCTCCTTATGCAAATAAAGAATGCCAGAGTTGTGCTATACCCTCGTCGTACATGCCTTTTCACTTACTAGACTCAATACAAAGAAATATGCACCAATCTACACTGGGTACTGATCCTGGAGTAGTCTACACATCATGCATGTTACACAAAATCCAAATACCTGATTGTCACCAATCAAACCCTAAGTTCTCGTAACACAATCATCATGTCACAACATAGTTATAGGCATAATATAATATGGTATGTCCATACATAGAGTACACCTACTAGATCTTGCCTTTATGGCAGCATATACCATACATTGAATATTAAAATACATCATCATGAAATATCAACTGAAATAGTCATAATGCCTTACTTACATAAATTCCAATAAATACTCTCTTTTCAGATGTAAGTTTTCCCAGAAACTATAACTGTTCAATTATTTGACAACCTGGACAAGACATCTGTTACTACATTTACAACATCCTCATATTGATATAATAGTAGAACTGGGGGCGCGGGTCAGAGCCTATCAGGTTCGGTTCGCGTCAACCGAAAGATCTTACTAAAACAAACCCGAAAATCTAGCTCTAGCTAACGCTGAACTATTAGCAGATGGTTTCGAAGCAAAGACATATGCTTCTGCCTAACTGCCCTACGCGCACCCCAACTATTCACAAAAGTAACACGTGCCATTTTGGTATTGTCGCGTAGCGACAATACTTCTACAAACTTAACCGGCGCAACCTCATCAAACACTCGTCTGAGTGTGCGCCAACTAGCACTCAGTGGCACATTACGCACCAAAACTGTGCGATCACTAACTTTCGGACTTGAATATAAGTCCCCACTGCTCCTAGTCATGTCCTTCGGTACATGCCGGGAACTACGCTTCCGATGTACCTTTTGTTTATAAATCTTGGAAGTTTGGTGATGCTGAGCCTCTGCATCAGCTACACCTATGGCACTATGCACCCCGCGTACATTACCGACGGTTAAATCGGCAATCGGATCCTCCAGGACCAACGAGTAGACTCTACCCGTAATGAACGGTGTGTCCACACTAATGCACGCCTGGGGGTAAGTCTCAACTTTGCCCCCGAACGTGGTGCATTTTACCGTTTTGCCTGTCAGGCATGAGTCGTCGATGCACGATCGACGCACCCCAATTGTTGTGCATCCGGTGTCTCTCAACACCCGGACTGGTCTATTCTCCACCTTTCCTTCGTGGAGGATCACCTTGCCAGTCTCATGCACTGCCGATAGACATGGTGCCGCATGCCCACATTGTAGCACTAATCTCTCGTTCGCATTGAACAGAGGGCGGCACCCCGCACAGTCCTCGCTGTTCATTGTGTCCAACACAACCGCGGAATTTGCGTGTTCAATCGGAGTAGTGCAGCTATCAGCACTATGACCCCTGCCACCGCAATTGGTACACACGCGCTCTTTCTTTTTCTCCTCGTGTGTACCTTTGCTGGAGCCCTTCGATGACGAAGACCCCGCATCAGAGTCAGAAGACCGACTCTCTGAGGACGCACTCCTCTGCTTATAATGTTTGGTTTTATACCAAAATCGGTCTTCGTCACGCGAGTCCTCGAATCGTACCTGCTTTCGCGCTTGACGATCCCCTCCGTTGCTATAACTATCATAACGTTGGCTCTGCCACCTCGGCCAACTGTTCCTATGGGAACGAAAATTCGTATTAGTACCTCTATATGGCCGATAAGGACTGGAGGGCCTCTCATAACTCTGCTCTTGACCCCTGTCTGCCTTATCTGACTGATTTTGCCTAGTTTGGCGTTGAACTTTGCCCACACTGGCAACTATGTCTTCTGTCAGACCCGACTTCTGAATAGGTTTGCCCGGATGGGCCAGGACATAATGGTGCCCCAACTGGGCCATGGACTCAATGTCCTTTGGTTGACGTTCCTGGAAGAACGCCACCAACTCACTAGAGCATGAGGACAACACTTTGTCTCGTAGAACTAAGTCCAGCAAGCCATTATAATCCTTAGGAATTCCCTCCATTTCGATCCATCTATTCAATAGAAGTTTGATCTTCGAGATAAAATCCTCGAAGTCTTGGTCTGAGCTAGGCATCGCGTTCTTAAAACGCGACCGGTAGCCGTCAGCAGTCAGACGGAACCTCCGGAGCAATCTCTCCTTCACTTTGTCATAATCGGCCCTTTCCTCCATGGGGAGGCTAAAAAAAGTCTCCATCGCGGGCCCAACTAGCAGTGTTGATAAAAGAGATGGCCACTGATCCCTATCAGCCCTATAGGCCACACATTCGGCCTCAAATCTTTCCAAGAAGAAGTCTAAACTATCAATTTTCTCATTGAAATTTGGTAGCCGCAGTCTAAAAGGACGATGGGCCCCACCAGAAGTTGAGTTCTGACCAATCGCACCCACTTCTAACTTCTTTAATTGTATCTCCTTCTCCATCATTTTCTCTTCCAGAGCTATTCTCATTCTCTCCTTCTCCAACTGTAACTCTCTATCTTCCTTCATCCTCTTTTCTTGTAATTCTCTCTCTTCTTTCATCTTCTTTTCTTGTAATTCTCTCTCTTCTTTCATCTTCTTTTCTTGTAATTCTCTCTCTTCTTTCATCTTCTTTTCTTGTAATTCAAATTCTCTCTGTTTCCACTCGTTTTCTTCTTTCATCTTCCTTTCTTGCAACTCGAATTCTTTTCTTTTTAGCTCTAACTCTTCAGCTCGAGCATCTCTTAGAGCATTTTGTTTATCAATTCTGTCCCTCTCTTCCTTCTCTTTCCTGTCATTATCCTCCTTTGCTTCCTTCTCTTTCCTTTCCTTTTCCTCCTTTGCTGCTTTCTCTTTCAAATCTTTTTGATTCTCTACTGAATTAAATTCTGCCTTAGCAAACTCTACTAATTCTTTTCCCGTGTACCCGGCTGCTTGGCCTATCCGCATGCAAGTGTCAATGTCCATGATGTACACTTAGAATGCTCAGTATTATTTCCTACAATATATTTACTATGAAATCGCTCAGTTGTATGTACTGTAACCTCTTCACTTATATCAGTAGAAAACTCTCTGGTTACAATGGTGCAGTAAATATGATAAATATAAATATCTCTTCTCAATATACATATATCTATATATATGCGTGTAAGTATATGTCACCTCAAGTCTCAGTGTAAATATATCATCAACCTTTACCTCTTATAATCTCAATAAAGTCACACTTAGCCTCTTTGGCTATGTTATCACCAGTTGTGAAAAGTTAGGTCTTTCTGACCCCTTATTCTATAGTCAATAGCTGTCTAATACCAGCTTCCTGATACCTTGACAACAATGTACCAACTTATGATAATTAACAGTTGTATACCTTGACAATACTGTAAACTTGGTTCAAAATAGGTATTACTTCCACAATTCTATACTGGCACCACACTGGTGCTATGAACCAATAACACTCCTCTTATTCTTACACACAATACTCTCTGTTATGCAAGTACTATCTATGGAAAATGAACACAAATAAGGACTACACAGATTAAGGAAACCTCCACATCACACCACAAAAACAAAATTCCAGTCACGAGGAACCGGACGATAGAACCCAAAGAGCAGAGATAGATTAATATCTACACTGCGTGACTGAGCACGAACGAAAACACGGGATACCTGTAAACGTATTTACAAGATAGTAAGATAGGACAAGAGAACACACCGCTTAAACAGAACACAAGAAATACTGAATGTACACGACAATATAACTACACACTACACAACTACAGCTAACACCAACAGGGCTCTGGAATGTTATGCAGGGCAGCTGCATAAAATTCGTCTGTCAGACTCCACCACAGAACAAATACCGCCACAACCTAATAGAATTGGTCCAATCCAATATTTTCCTACGAAAGGCCAAAACTGGATTACACTCACACACCAATACAATATTACACCAAAGACAAAACGAAAACCACAATCAACAATGAGGTGCTAGAAGCTAATTCTTGCACCAAGCACTGTCTTCCCCTCAGTCATAATAACCTAAGCAAAGTATCAATACAATTATATTATAATGTATCAAAATATAACATACCATAACTCCAAACTACAAAGAACACAGAGCAAAAATAAATTAATCAACAATGAACATACAATCAAACCAACCAAGTCATACTGGTACAATGAGAAAAGACAAAACACAAGGAAAGAAAACAACAACAAATTAAGAAGCAGACAAAGAAAACAGCACTATATTATACAACACATCAAAGTAACTGATAAATAGAATCAGTAAGAAAGGCAGCCAAGAAGATTAAATACTCAGAAAAACAAGAAAATTTCAATATATGACATAATACATAAACATACAAACAATAACTTAACTGAAGCTCCAACGGCGCTTGAGTAAGCAGAATCCTCCGCACTGACGAAGATGATGAACAGAACAAACAAGACTCCCCACTTGAAAATACGTGATCCAAACGAATATAGTCCAGGAATAAGTACACTGTCACGGTGCTAACACAGCACTGTCTATATTATCACTGAAAATGTGTACTATTTCACTGTTCAGCTACACAGCTTGACTACACAGTCTTCTGTAAGTCAGCAGGGCACCAGTGCAAACAGATTCACTCCTGATTGGGCCCTTCTGGGTTGACAGCGTCGGCCTAGGAAGGTCACGTCAGAGCAATGTTACAGGCGTCGGCCTAGGAAGGTCACGTCAGAGCAATGTTACAGGCGTCGGCCTAGGAAGGTCACGTCAGAGCAATGTTACAGGCGTCGGCTTTGGAAGGTCACGTCAGAGCATAGTCACTCTCTTGGGTGGGCACCTCTGAGAAGCACTGGCAGACCCAGCAGCACATCATGATGACTTGGGGGGTACCAACCACCTCTAACAACAGCCTCCTATCGACTATAAACACACCTACCAAACAACTCATACCACCCTAGTACCGAGGTTGACCAAACTACCTCCCATCTTGCATCTGGTCATGCCTTTTGGGCCCCTAGCTAAGTAGTACCAGCCCCCAAGCTCCGCTGCTCCACCTGGAACAATGTCAACAATCACCAAAAAGACTCAGAATTATACCAAACTGACCGTCCTGATGCACTCTGTAACCTTAGCCTATCACTTTGACAATCCTTCCCAAACCTGCAACCACAACAGAGCAAAACACTTGCAACTACACTACACACTATTTCACCTGCAATAAACTGAAAACCTACAGAAAATAGCCATAACGAACTGTGCTGGTAAAGTAGGTCAGCGCTTGCGAACGAGGTCAGGTCACGCGACCGTAAACAATACCGTAGAAACTGACATAGGCACTACCCTTTCACTGGACACTGGAAAAAAAAAAAACGAAAACAACTCACACCCGTGAGTTTAGGAAAATATGAATGCGCCAACACAGAGGCGTCACCAGCCTTCTAGCACTGTGTGTGTACAAAAATTTAATGGCAATAATCGTACTGGGTCAAAACGTCAGCTCGCTGGGAATCAACGCTATGACATACAGGCCTCATGACCAAAAGAATAGTCCGCAATAAATATGAGCGAATTAATAGAAAATCATTGGCCCCATGGCCTCTAACTGACCGGACCAGAGCCACCCAGTTGTCAGAACAACAATCTATAGATGCTGTTGGATTTAACCCTATTTGTACCGTGGATTTAACTCACGGCTCATTGTCTACAAAATAGTACCACAGCACACAATAGCTGACATGAGTAATACAATAACGCCTCAAATACAGTAATATCCCTTTAATGAGAAGTACACACAACAATCACTATGCATGAAACTGCAATACGTAAGATAATGAATACATAAGCCAACTTACTTGCGATAATCATACCAACTCTCCTAATAGCACAAAGGCACAGCACAATGCACTGAAAAACTGCCACATATCCTGGCGAACACTATAATTCGTCATGAGAACCAAAATGGTTACCGACATAAACTCATCAGTGAAGGCACTGAACTATCGCTCAGAGGCGGCACCTAATACTAGGTTAAAGCGGTACACAATTGCAACCAACGTATTACAATTAATAATCAGGAAGGGAAAATCACTAAAACTTTCTAAGCTCAATCTAGCACCCATCAAATATTCCTGACTCTATGGAAATCGGCAAGCACTAAACAACAATTGGCATCCAAATAATTCCCCAGCAAAACTGCTGACAAAGGCCAACAACGACCGCTTAGGCCGGCAGACATATCTAGAATTTCCTTTGCCCAAAAAACTCCCTTCCGGCTTCCGTCTAATCGAAAACTGGCCGAGCAAGTTTTTACAAGAGACGAACCAGTGTTGTCGCTCTCCAGTGTGACCAATATACAATTTAGCGAAAGTCTATGTCGTGACATCCCCCCCCCCCCCCCCCCCTTAAGAAAGAAAACGCAGTTTTCTTCCACCGGAGGAGTCACGCCCAGCCCCCCTTTGGAGTATGGACGAACAAATGCCGAGATAGCACCTCCTTATGCAAATAAAGAATGCCAGAGTTGTGCTATACCCTCGTCGTACATGCCTTTTCACTTACTAGACTCAATACAAAGAAATATGCACCAATCTACACTGGGTACTGATCCTGGAGTAGTCTACACATCATGCATGTTACACAAAATCCAAATACCTGATTGTCACCAATCAAACCCTAAGTTCTCGTAACACAATCATCATGTCACAACATAGTTATAGGCATAATATAATATGGTATGTCCATACATAGAGTACACCTACTAGATCTTGCCTTTATGGCAGCATATACCATACATTGAATATTAAAATACATCATCATGAAATATCAACTGAAATAGTCATAATGCCTTACTTACATAAATTCCAATAAATACTCTCTTTTCAGATGTAAGTTTTCCCAGAAACTATAACTGTTCAATTATTTGACAACCTGGACAAGACATCTGTTACTACATTTACAACATCCTCATATTGATATAATAGTAGAACTGGGGGCGCGGGTCAGAGCCTATCAGGTTCGGTTCGCGTCAACCGAAAGATCTTACTAAAACAAACCCGAAAATCTAGCTCTAGCTAACGCTGAACTATTAGCAGATGGTTTCGAAGCAAAGACATATGCTTCTGCCTAACTGCCCTACGCGCACCCCAACTATTCACAAAAGTAACACGTGCCATTTTGGTATTGTCGCGTAGCGACAATACTTCTACAAACTTAACCGGCGCAACCTCATCAAACACTCGTCTGAGTGTGCGCCAACTAGCACTCAGTGGCACATTACGCACCAAAACTGTGCGATCACTAACTTTCGGACTTGAATATAAGTCCCCACTGCTCCTAGTCATGTCCTTCGGTACATGCCGGGAACTACGCTTCCGATGTACCTTTTGTTTATAAATCTTGGAAGTTTGGTGATGCTGAGCCTCTGCATCAGCTACACCTATGGCACTATGCACCCCGCGTACATTACCGACGGTTAAATCGGCAATCGGATCCTCCAGGACCAACGAGTAGACTCTACCCGTAATGAACGGTGTGTCCACACTAATGCACGCCTGGGGGTAAGTCTCAACTTTGCCCCCGAACGTGGTGCATTTTACCGTTTTGCCTGTCAGGCATGAGTCGTCGATGCACGATCGACGCACCCCAATTGTTGTGCATCCGGTGTCTCTCAACACCCGGACTGGTCTATTCTCCACCTTTCCTTCGTGGAGGATCACCTTGCCAGTCTCATGCACTGCCGATAGACATGGTGCCGCATGCCCACATTGTAGCACTAATCTCTCGTTCGCATTGAACAGAGGGCGGCACCCCGCACAGTCCTCGCTGTTCATTGTGTCCAACACAACCGCGGAATTTGCGTGTTCAATCGGAGTAGTGCAGCTATCAGCACTATGACCCCTGCCACCGCAATTGGTACACACGCGCTCTTTCTTTTTCTCCTCGTGTGTACCTTTGCTGGAGCCCTTCGATGACGAAGACCCCGCATCAGAGTCAGAAGACCGACTCTCTGAGGACGCACTCCTCTGCTTATAATGTTTGGTTTTATACCAAAATCGGTCTTCGTCACGCGAGTCCTCGAATCGTACCTGCTTTCGCGCTTGACGATCCCCTCCGTTGCTATAACTATCATAACGTTGGCTCTGCCACCTCGGCCAACTGTTCCTATGGGAACGAAAATTCGTATTAGTACCTCTATATGGCCGATAAGGACTGGAGGGCCTCTCATAACTCTGCTCTTGACCCCTGTCTGCCTTATCTGACTGATTTTGCCTAGTTTGGCGTTGAACTTTGCCCACACTGGCAACTATGTCTTCTGTCAGACCCGACTTCTGAATAGGTTTGCCCGGATGGGCCAGGACATAATGGTGCCCCAACTGGGCCATGGACTCAATGTCCTTTGGTTGACGTTCCTGGAAGAACGCCACCAACTCACTAGAGCATGAGGACAACACTTTGTCTCGTAGAACTAAGTCCAGCAAGCCATTATAATCCTTAGGAATTCCCTCCATTTCGATCCATCTATTCAATAGAAGTTTGATCTTCGAGATAAAATCCTCGAAGTCTTGGTCTGAGCTAGGCATCGCGTTCTTAAAACGCGACCGGTAGCCGTCAGCAGTCAGACGGAACCTCCGGAGCAATCTCTCCTTCACTTTGTCATAATCGGCCCTTTCCTCCATGGGGAGGCTAAAAAAAGTCTCCATCGCGGGCCCAACTAGCAGTGTTGATAAAAGAGATGGCCACTGATCCCTATCAGCCCTATAGGCCACACATTCGGCCTCAAATCTTTCCAAGAAGAAGTCTAAACTATCAATTTTCTCATTGAAATTTGGTAGCCGCAGTCTAAAAGGACGATGGGCCCCACCAGAAGTTGAGTTCTGACCAATCGCACCCACTTCTAACTTCTTTAATTGTATCTCCTTCTCCATCATTTTCTCTTCCAGAGCTATTCTCATTCTCTCCTTCTCCAACTGTAACTCTCTATCTTCCTTCATCCTCTTTTCTTGTAATTCTCTCTCTTCTTTCATCTTCTTTTCTTGTAATTCTCTCTCTTCTTTCATCTTCTTTTCTTGTAATTCTCTCTCTCTTCTTTCATCTTCTTTTCTTGTAATTCAAATTCTCTCTGTTTCCACTCGTTTTCTTCTTTCATCTTCCTTTCTTGCAACTCGAATTCTTTTCTTTTTAGCTCTAACTCTTCAGCTCGAGCATCTCTTAGAGCATTTTGTTTATCAATTCTGTCCCTCTCTTCCTTCTCTTTCCTGTCATTATCCTCCTTTGCTTCCTTCTCTTTCCTTTCCTTTTCCTCCTTTGCTGCTTTCTCTTTCAAATCTTTTTGATTCTCTACTGAATTAAATTCTGCCTTAGCAAACTCTACTAATTCTTTTCCCGTGTACCCGGCTGCTTGGCCTATCCGCATGCAAGTGTCAATGTCCATGATGTACACTTAGAATGCTCAGTATTATTTCCTACAATATATTTACTATGAAATCGCTCAGTTGTATGTACTGTAACCTCTTCACTTATATCAGTAGAAAACTCTCTGGTTACAATGGTGCAGTAAATATGATAAATATAAATATCTCTTCTCAATATACATATATCTATATATATGCGTGTAAGTATATGTCACCTCAAGTCTCAGTGTAAATATATCATCAACCTTTACCTCTTATAATCTCAATAAAGTCACACTTAGCCTCTTTGGCTATGTTATCACCAGTTGTGAAAAGTTAGGTCTTTCTGACCCCTTATTCTATAGTCAATAGCTGTCTAATACCAGCTTCCTGATACCTTGACAACAATGTACCAACTTATGATAATTAACAGTTGTATACCTTGACAATACTGTAAACTTGGTTCAAAATAGGTATTACTTCCACAATTCTATACTGGCACCACACTGGTGCTATGAACCAATAACACTCCTCTTATTCTTACACACAATACTCTCTGTTATGCAAGTACTATCTATGGAAAATGAACACAAATAAGGACTACACAGATTAAGGAAACCTCCACATCACACCACAAAAACAAAATTCCAGTCACGAGGAACCGGACGATAGAACCCAAAGAGCAGAGATAGATTAATATCTACACTGCGTGACTGAGCACGAACGAAAACACGGGATACCTGTAAACGTATTTACAAGATAGTAAGATAGGACAAGAGAACACACCGCTTAAACAGAACACAAGAAATACTGAATGTACACGACAATATAACTACACACTACACAACTACAGCTAACACCAACAGGGCTCTGGAATGTTATGCAGGGCAGCTGCATAAAATTCGTCTGTCAGACTCCACCACAGAACAAATACCGCCACAACCTAATAGAATTGGTCCAATCCAATATTTTCCTACGAAAGGCCAAAACTGGATTACACTCACACACCAATACAATATTACACCAAAGACAAAACGAAAACCACAATCAACAATGAGGTGCTAGAAGCTAATTCTTGCACCAAGCACTGTCTTCCCCTCAGTCATAATAACCTAAGCAAAGTATCAATACAATTATATTATAATGTATCAAAAATATAACATACCATAACTCCAAACTACAAAGAACACAGAGCAAAAATAAATTAATCAACAATGAACATACAATCAAACCAACCAAGTCATACTGGTACAATGAGAAAAGACAAAACACAAGGAAAGAAAACAACAACAAATTAAGAAGCAGACAAAGAAAACAGCACTATATTATACAACACATCAAAGTAACTGATAAATAGAATCAGTAAGAAAGGCAGCCAAGAAGATTAAATACTCAGAAAAACAAGAAAATTTCAATATATGACATAATACATAAACATACAAACAATAACTTAACTGAAGCTCCAACGGCGCTTGAGTAAGCAGAATCCTCCGCACTGACGAAGATGATGAACAGAACAAACAAGACTCCCCACTTGAAAATACGTGATCCAAACGAATATAGTCCAGGAATAAGTACACTGTCACGGTGCTAACACAGCACTGTCTATATTATCACTGAAAATGTGTACTATTTCACTGTTCAGCTACACAGCTTGACTACACAGTCTTCTGTAAGTCAGCAGGGCACCAGTGCAAACAGATTCACTCCTGATTGGGCCCTTCTGGGTTGACAGCGTCGGCCTAGGAAGGTCACGTCAGAGCAATGTTACAGGCGTCGGCCTAGGAAGGTCACGTCAGAGCAATGTTACAGGCGTCGGCCTAGGAAGGTCACGTCAGAGCAATGTTACAGGCGTCGGCTTTGGAAGGTCACGTCAGAGCATAGTCACTCTTGGGTGGGCACCTCTGAGAAGCACTGGCAGACCCAGCAGCACATCATGATGACTTGGGGGGTACCAACCACCTCTAACAGCCTCCTATCGACTATAAACACACCTACCAAACAACTCATACCACCCTAGTACCGAGGTTGACCAAACTACCTCCCATCTTGCATCTGGTCATGCCTTTTGGGCCCCTAGCTAAATAGTACCAGCCCCCAAGCTCCGCTGCTCCAGTTGGAACAATGTCAACAATCACCAAAAAGACTCAGAATTATACCAAACTGACCGTCCTGATGCACTCTGTAACCTTAGCCTATCACTTTGACAATCCTTCCCAAACCTGCAACCACAACAGAGCAAAACACTTGCAACTACACTACACACTATTTCACCTGCAATAAACTGAAAACCTACAGAAAATAGCCATAACGAACTGTGCTGGTAAAGTAGGTCAGCGCTTGCGAACGAGGTCAGGTCACGCGACCGTAAACAATACCGTAGAAACTGACATAGGCACTACCCTTTCACTGGACACTGAAAAAAAAAAAAAAACGAAAACAACTCACACCCGTGAGTTTAGGAAAATATGAATGCGCCAACACAGAGGCGTCACCAGCCTTCTAGCACTGTGTGTGTACAAAAATTTAATGGCAATAATCGTACTGGGTCAAAACGTCAGCTCGCTGGGAATCAACGCTATGACATACAGGCCTCATGACCAAAAGAATAGTCCGCAATAAATATGAGCGAATTAATAGAAAATCATTGGCCCCATGGCCTCTAACTGACCGGACCAGAGCCACCCAGTTGTCAGAACAACAATCTATAGATGCTGTTGGATTTAACCCTATTTGTACCGTGGATTTAACTCACGGCTCATTGTCTACAAAATAGTACCACAGCACACAATAGCTGACATGAGTAATACAATAACGCCTCAAATACAGTAATATCCCTTTAATGAGAAGTACACACAACAATCACTATGCATGAAACTGCAATACGTAAGATAATGAATACATAAGCCAACTTACTTGCGATAATCATACCAACTCTCCTAATAGCACAAAGGCACAGCACAATGCACTGAAAAACTGCCACATATCCTGGCGAACACTATAATTCGTCATGAGAACCAAAATGGTTACCGACATAAACTCATCAGTGAAGGCACTGAACTATCGCTCAGAGGCGGCACCTAATACTAGGTTAAAGCGGTACACAATTGCAACCAACGTATTACAATTAATAATCAGGAAGGGAAAATCACTAAAACTTTCTAAGCTCAATCTAGCACCCATCAAATATTCCTGACTCTATGGAAATCGGCAAGCACTAAACAACAATTGGCATCCAAATAATTCCCCAGCAAAACTGCTGACAAAGGCCAACAACGACCGCTTAGGCCGGCAGACATATCTAGAATTTCCTTTGCCCAAAAAACTCCCTTCCGGCTTCCGTCTAATCGAAAACTGGCCGAGCAAGTTTTTACAAGAGACGAACCAGTGTTGTCGCTCTCCAGTGTGACCAATATACAATTTAGCGAAAGTCTACCACTCCTGTATTTTAAATACTCTTGGTAAGTAAGTTACTACCTCAGCTAGGAAAACACTACACTGTTCCACCTAATGTGATGTTCAAAGGCTTTGGAGATAAGCTCTGTCTGTAACAGCGTCGTAATAAATCCTATGCGTTTACAATTTCTTGTAGCTGTTGGCAAAACTAGCAGGTGACTGAGATTAAAACGAGTGCAGAAATAATTGCACCCACTGAAACATCCAACTTAGAACAACTACTGCTGGCAAACGAATATCCAGGAGGGACCCGCAGGTGCGCGTCTTATGCTGGATAGTGAAGATTTGATCTCTCAGACAGGGGACGAATGCTAGCAATATGCGAATCCTCTGTGGCGTTACGTCAGTATACTCCGAGTTAACAGGACGTAAATGGGTCTGACAAAAGGGCCAAAATGACTGGATGGCAAAGGAAACAGCCCGTATGTTCTGGAATGATAGGTAATTTCGAAAAATAGCCTGTGTTTACGTTATCCACGAGGCAGCCGTAAATGCTCAAAGCTGACAGTATGATATAGACAGCCGTGTAATATTTATTTTGGTGAAGTTGTAATCCAACTGAAAGCAGCAATCACATCAGGAAGCACAGAACAAATGTTGTGACCAAGGCTCTGATAAATATAGAAGCAATCAACATCTCATTACTACCCGTAGCAGACTCATCCTCTGTCATTCTCTCACAGATGTAAAATATAAACAAACCTCAATTCGCCGTCTCTTTACTTGAAAAATCAAAACAAACCCCGTTCTCACTCGCTTTGCACTCTGCTATGCCTAGGGATCACGACCCAGGTAAGCCCCGCCCTCCATTACTATTTACCAACCACACGTTGCTTGCGCGCCGCGTCGTAAGGCAATCTAAAAATATATTCACACACATACACACACCTTGTCCCACACACGCTATGGTAAGGTGAAAACAATGTTGGGTATCCCCACAATCTATGATAAGTATATGTGACCCGCGTGCTAATTTACCCCAGTAGGGATAACACTGAATGAAATTTATCGTTGGGCTTACACTAAATATATATCATATAGCAAAAACTCTTTACAGTAATATTATACACACAACCAAACGGAAAATTGGGTAATAATATTATGACTGGTTCCCACTTTCTGTCATAAGAAAAATCCACTCCTAGCTAACACTTAATGATTATGGATCGTGGCTCACTTAATACAATTCAGGGTATCCCAGTCACAGAAAAAATTACCTTAAGGAAAAAATGTATATATATATATATATATATATATATATATATATATATATATATATATATATATATATATATATATATATATATATATATATATATATATATATATATATATATATATATATATATATATATATATTAGATTAAGCTATCACTCTAATGTATTAAATAAGTAAATGTGTGCTTACCGAGTAACGAATAATTCCTGCACTACAACTGCTATTTAGCTCTGGCGCAGAATATCACTTTGTCCAGTGGTAGAATTTTCTTGAGACAATGGTACTGAGTGATAAAGACACCTCACTTATACAGTAAGATAAAGTCTGCTTGTGTTTAAGCGTGGCTTTTGCACGTGCAAGGATCTAACATAACAAGACATAATGGTCTAGGGAAATTTTTCCCTGGCGACTCTAGATACAGGAAAACGACGTAATCTGAAGCAACACTAGGCACTTCTTACGAGCGACCAGAGTCCGTGATTCTAGACGCTGGCGGAAGGATGAAAAGTTGGAGTCGCTTCCCCGTGTCCACGAGTTCTCTGTAAATCAAAGAAAACAGGAAAAAAAGGACCTTTAGCTAGATGCCGCTGTCAACATGCAGAGGGGTGGAATTTAGCCTGTCCAACGTAAGATTGACATGACCAATACCAGAAACAGCGCTATTAGGAGCAATAAAACATAAAAGTGGGCGTAGACAAAAATAGAGAACAAGACAGGGCAGACTACTCGGCTAAAAGTGACAGACATTTCATTCAAATCACGACAAGCCCTAAGAAGAATGTTTAAGTTATTTATCATTTCGCCTGCAGACTATCTTTTTTGTAACTAGATAATCTCAGACCTAAGGGTCTTTTATATTTGGACATGCGTCCTAATATAACCGACTAGGTTGAACGGTACGCGCCTCGCCAAAACGAAGTAAAACTTTAATAATAATAAAAATAAAATCTTTTCGCCTCTTTTTTATCTCATAACCTTTCTTTCACTCTTTATACCTCTTTTTAGTCTCTCCTCCTCTCGGTCTCGTTCTTTCTGTACTTCTCTTACATGTTTTCCATTCTTTCTATTTTGTAAGTCCAGACAGTATTTTCCCTTTATTTGTTTTTGTTATGATTATTATTATGATTATTTTAAATTCATCTACACTGTGCAGATGTCAGAGGAATAGGTTTAAATTAGTGGAGTAATGTTGCAGGTATATTATCATGAAACATTGTTAAAGCAGCACATCGGTGGGAGACTAGGAGAAGCGTTGACACCATGCGTATGTAAATCTGAGTGATAGACAGATGTTATGCTGCAAAATGCAAAGTTCATGAACTCATGAATAACAATAAACAATCCCACCACTTTTCGGGAAAATACTGAAAAGGCGCGCATTGCACCATGAAGGTTTAATTGAATACTAGTTAAAGGATAGTACAGGCCTTTGAATTGTTATGGTTCGTTGACCATTGACCATAAGTCATAATAAATCTGACTACATAGATCCAGTGAAGTTGATATGGAATTGAAAGGAATGACATGACGACATGAGAATTTGTGCCTTTATCATAATAATAATAATAATAATAATTACCCCTTCAGTCATAACTGACTATGGGAATGCGCCCCTGAGGTCACAGCCCTAAGATGCTTATTTTCCTGGTGTTTCTTTCGACGTTTTCTCATCTCTTCTGCTTGTTGTGTGAGCTTCTTTTCGACCAATCTAAGATGGCGCCGTAGAGAGCATTGCAACTTGGTGAGATCGGCAACTTCATCCTCCCAGGTTGCTAGATTTATGTCCAGTGCCCTAATGTTCCTCTTGTACACATCTTTGAACCTCAGCTGCTGTCGCACAACTGTCCTTTTACCATTTGCCTTTATCATTACATGGAGCAACAATAGCACAACTTAATTATTTCCCATCACATTTTGGCGGATTACTTGCTCATAATTTATTAATCTGCAAAACAATTCTATGAAATTCTAAGTAATTATAATAATGTCTTAATTCTGCCATGTGTTACCTTGATTATTCCCATGTCTTTTGTTGTCAGGGTAAACAAATTGTGGACCACCCATCTTACCATTTGTCTAGGTTTTCCTCCGCCAGTGGCGCCACTTAACATTCCATTTGTCTCCTTTATTTGATTGTGAGCATGTAGAATATCGATTGCAACCCCCCCCCCCCCCCCCCCCAGGCGTATTTTTACCCCCCACGAGCTCCATTAGCAGTGCGCTTTAGGGAGAACGGGCAAGGTTTCGTAGCTATTATAAAGGCCATATAGCAGAAGATCATATCATACTTTAATCCGGCATTTTGATGGCACCTCACTGTCCCTCGCGACTTTGGCCTGAAAACTGCGGTGAGCAGCATTATGCCATCATCCAGTGGATGATATTTTATGTTAATTCACATAGCGCCAAATAATATGAGTGCCACGTGTGTAGTTATCTGGGGGTCTATGATTAGAGACAGAAGTAAAAAGACTACTCCCCCCCCCTTTCCCCCCTTTCCCCCCCCCCCCCCTTCTCTCCCCCCCCCCCCCCCCCCCCCCCCCCCAAGCATGTTGAACAAGCTGCAAATGAGAAGTTATGCATGAGACTGATAATTTCATTAAGTAAAATATCTTGTTACAGAAACCACAACTGCGACAGCACGAGAATGCTTGGGGCAGGCTTCATGCAAGAGGTCAAGCAGCAATGATAGGTAGATGCTCTATAAGGAGGAAACAAGAAAATGATTCAATGAATGAACTGAATATGAGTGACCACGGTTCATGCTATAACTTTCATAAAAATGTTACTGATCTTCGTAATGTTCCGTTATCATAATTGAACCAGTTACTCTCTCTCTCTCTCTCTCTCTCTCTCTCTCTCTCTCTCTCTCTCTCTCTCTCTCTCTCTCTCTCTCTCTCTCTCTCTCTCTCTCTCTCTCTCTCTCTCTCTCTCTCTCTCTCTCAATATATATATATATAGATAGATAGATATAAAGTAAGGAGAATCGCCGCTTGGTGCATTCGGCAGTTTCATCTTCCTTCCCCCCCCCTTTTTTCCCCCCCCCCCCCCCTTTCCCGTTTGCTAGATTTGTGCCCAGTCTTCATGTTTCTCTGGCAAACATTTCTGAACTCACTCAGCTGCGTTTGCCTGGGTGTACTTTTGCTATTTGCCAGTTGTCCGTAGAAAATATCTTTGCGTATGCGATCATCTTCATTGTGGAAGCCATTGCCAAGTCAGCGTAGTCTGCGCTAAGTTGTTTAAACATGCTTTGAAGACCAGCTCATGACATAACCAGATATAGATATAAAGAGGATTAAGGAAACACGGAATACAGTGAATGAATGAATCCATCAAAATGATCAAATCACCTTGTTCCCATAAATGTAAATTCAGCAGGAACATTATGAAATAATTGCCTACAGTAATTTTCCTCTTGTTTTTTTTTTTAAATAATTTTATTGTGAAATTTATTTTCGTTATAAAATTAAGTTTCATTTCGGAAAAATTGTCAGGATTATCATTTGTGAAACATTGTCATATCATATTACTATATTGTTGCGTGATAAATTCTCGCAACATCATTTTATTACAATATCTATTTTATAACGCAAGGGCAACAACTGCTTGAAATTTATAGTCACTTTTCTCGGTAAGCATTTGTCTTCTCGCGTTGGTATTGAATGCAGTTAAGATTTGAGCTGTGGTCATTTTGCGCTGGACTGCGCATGACTTGTCTTGCTTCTTGGTCGATCGGTTTCCGCCCACCACTAGTGGAGTGAGCGATTTGAATGGCGAAAGAGATGCCTCGTTGAAGAGGGGATCTCCGCTATTTTTTTTTCTGTCAGGGATGTGTAGTCCTCTTAATGGATATTTCGTTTATTCGAGATAATACCTCTAGTGTTTCCCACATGTCGGGAGGCGTGATATTTCTGTGTATTTCATGAAAGCAAGGTAAATTGACTTTTTCATTAACTCTATCGATTTTGGGTCGTGAGCGATTTCGATTCATAGCCTGTCTTCGAAAGTCGTCGTCACGAGATGTTTTCCCAGCTCACATGTCGCTGTATTGTACTGCATCGGTTGATGCATGTTCCAAGGACCATTACTTGCTACTTTGTTAAATGAACTAGGTTTGGAAAACCTTTATTATCTAGAGGATATTTTTGAGGACATTATTTATACTTCGGCAGACGTGTCTGTCTTGCTGAAGTCAGACTAAGGAGAGTGAACTGATCTCATACATCTGGTTATCACCTGGCTGTTATAGAAAAGGATGGAGTTTTTCACCTGACTACATTTACAGCACTATGAAATATAACATGCATCTGACTCATCATTGTAATGCTGTCTACCGTCTATTGCTGTATTGAATGTTGCTGTGATAATGACTGTTTGATGTGTCTACATATTCGCGTAACCATTTTGTCACTGTGGCGTCCACAATAAATAATGAAGAAAAACGTCAACGGCTGTTTCAAGAATCATTGACTTTATACGTCGTGAGTTTACTGACGTCCTATGTGGATTGCCCTGTTATTTTTGTATGAACATTGTTTGACTGAACACATCTGCACACTACACAAAACCAGACATGCGGATACCATCCATCATCATATGGCATCACGCATCATTTGGTGGGCCAGTATGTAAATGTAGTCAGGTGAAAAACTCCATCCTTTTCTATAACAGCCAGGAGATAACCAGATGTATGAGATCAGTTCACTCTCCTTAGTCTGACTTCAGCAAGACAGACACGTCTGCCGAAGTATAAATAATGTCCTCAAAAATATCCTCTAGATAATAAAGGTTTTCCAAACCTAGTTCATTTAACAAAGTAGCAAGTAATGGTCCTTGGAACATGCATCAACCGATGCAGCACAATACAGCGACATGTGAGCTGGGAAAACATCTCGTGACGACGACTTTCGAAGACAGGCTATGAATCGAAATCGCTCACGACCCAAAATCGATAGAGTTAATGAAAAAGTCAATTTACCTTGCTTTCATGAAATACACAGAAATATCACGCCTCCCGACATGTGGGAAACACTAGAGGTATTATCTCGAATAAACGAAATATCCATTAAGAGGACTACACATCCCTGACAGAACAAAAAATAGCGGAGATCCCCTCTTCAACGAGGCATCTCTTTCGCCATTCAAATCGCTCACTCCACTAGTGGTGGGCGGAAACCGATCGACCAAGAAGCAAGACAAGTCATGCGCAGTCCAGCGCAAAATGACCACAGCTCAAATCTTAACTGCATTCAATACCAACGCGAGAAGACAAATGCTTACCGAGAAAAGTGACTATAAATTTTAAGCAGTTGTTGCCCTTGCGTTATAAAATAGATATTGTAATAAAATGATGTTGCGAGAATTTATCACGCAACATATATATATAAACCACAATTAAATCATCCTGAACGTTATCCAATACCTATTACTGTTAGTGAGTTACCATTACAAAAAAAAACAAATATGACAAAAACATGCTACGGCCAGTGTGGCATGGTCAGGAATATGGTCCCGCAATGCCAAAAATATCCTACAGCATAGATGTGATAGTAAGGAAATAGTTCGGTAATGATAAAAACATCCTACAGCCAGTGTGTCATTGAGAGAAATACGGTTCCGCAATGACAAATAAATCCTGTAGCCAATGTGTCATAGTAAGTATGATTGTCCGGGACCGATAAAAACATGCTCTAATAAACAGTAAGGAATACAGTCTCGCAAGGAAAAGATCAAATAGCCAATGTGTGATAGCTAGGAATATAGTCAGGTAATGACGAAACAATTATGTAACCTACGTTCCAGCCGGCAGACATTAGTCGGGAAAGAAGGCACAAGAAAACTACACACTTAGAACAGACAATGTGAAACAGGAAGTATGAAGTCAGCGAAAGACAAAAAGATGGTTGGAAGTAAAGTGTGATATTAGTTCCTTTATTTAACCAGTTGTTCCTGGTAGTTCCCGGGGGGGGGATTTGAAGAGACAACGAAAGAGTATGACTAGTGCACCCTCAAGCAATCGTACAAGGCCATCAATATGAGGATGTGCATCTGATAGCAACCTCATTATTTAAAAGAAATTGCCCCAGAAACCACATCTGCAGGTGTCTAGCAACAAGACTAGTTCTGGTGGTGCCTCCATGCTCCGTAAGGAACATTAAGAAAAATAATGATAGTAGTGATGATGATGGTGATGATAATGAAGATGATGATTTTACCAGATATCATTACCATTTAAAAATTCCTTTTCTTTCACGTTGTCACATAATAATCAAATTAAAACAAAGTATCTCAAAGTGGCATTGAAGTCACAAGGAACCGATAAATTAAACACGACAGAAATAATCATGAGGAAAAAAAAAAAAAGATTACAAGAAATAGATAATAAGATCACGAAAATAAAAATGAAAACGTGATGACAAGAAACATAATTTAGACACGAACGAAAAGCCACAGAAAAAAATTGAGAAACACAGATAATGGAAGGAAGAGTTTCTTGGAAGAGAACACTGAATAACAGCAAGAGATGATACGACAAGAGAACGGAAAATGTCATAATACAAACAAGAAAAACATTAGAACAAAACGAGCGAGTAACCCGCCAAATTATGACCCATGGGGAACGGGAGGGGAGGGGGAGAGATAATTACTTGTATGTTGTGCTTTTTATGTTGCATATCCTGATGACGTCACTAATTCTCCTTTCATTACTTTATAATTTAACAAAATATAGGGAGCCGCGCTAGCATAGTGGTTACCACACTACGCTGGCCACCGGGTGACCCAGGATCAAACCCGGGCGAGGAAGATTTTTCGTCGACCGAGATTTGGACTGGATTAACGAGCCCTGGCGAGGACATTTGAAGCAGTGTCGTCGACCAGGGACTGGCGGCTCCTGAGCCGACCCAGCTCTAATGGGTACATCCGAAATCGGCGAGTATCTGCCTGAATGGCGAGGGACACGTGTCTCTGTGCAAGAAAAAAGGGGTACTCACGTAAAATCAGTCTCAGGTTAGATATACTAACCTGAGATTTCGCCTCGAGTAATAGCGAAAAAACAAATATATATATATATAAACTCTGATACAAATTAACATTATTTTTTGTTCCTCCTAAAAATGTTCCCTTTTTCCGTTTTTCTTTCCGTCTTCTAGCTTGTCTCTTTTCTATCTTCGTCGACAACTTCTTCGACGCAAATAGAGTTCTTTATCATCATTTTCTGTTCTCTACCAAGTTAATGTGAAGTTTAAAAAAAAATACTTTACCAGTTAACAACGATCGATCCTTCACAAGTACAACACAAATTACTCCCCCAGTGACCTATTTTTTGGACAGACACAGATGAAAGAAACGTTTCACGTGTTAACGATCTCATTTAGATCAAGTCCCAAAGGGCCAAAAAGGGACGACACCTCCGCCTCGCCTGGAAACAGGTCTCAGCTCACATAAATTTCCCAAACGTTCTTGCTGACATACGTTGCTAGTTTCCTTCGCTGTGTTTTCTTAATATATACATCGATTATTAATTAACCAGACTGTGGTAAAAAGTGTGTGTAAACCCACTTCTTTGTTAATACACTATGTCGAGATACAAATATGCCCAGCCAATCAACGTTCAACAGACTCTGAGACAGGACAGATTAAATTACACGAAGTATACGCCATCTTGTTCCCCCAAGATGGCGGCAGACAGAATAAAATTAGGCATAAGCCCTGTATTTCGGGACTCGGTCACGGAATGTACGAAACCGCCGAGAACTAATCAAAAGAGTTCCTTACGCACTGGCAGATTCCTTGCGTCTACCTATATAAACGGGCGCATTTTATTTTAAAAAAAAAAAACACATACAAACACGAAGGCCAGCACGACCGACTGGGTAAAGAGAAAGCTGTCAACATTGATTTATTGCTTACCTGCGTGACCGGGCACTCTTGCTTCACTAAAGTCGAGTCCAAATCTGGCTTGTATTAATCTTAGAGGGTAGGTAAACTTACTATAAACATGTAGGAGAATAGGCCTACATCAGGTATATAATGATTGTATTTTTTGTGTGTCATTTATACTACCTACACCTGTATATATTTAATATATTTTGTTTTACTATGAATGTATCAGGTATACTGATTGTATCTTGGGGAATTAGGTATAATGATTGTATTTCCTGGTATGATTGCTGAAAACGATAACCAACCTGAAATATAACCTATCAGTCCTTTTTAGGGCTCATATAACTCCAACCTGAAATATAACCTATCAGTCCTTTTTAGGGCTCATATAACTCCAACCTGAATATAACCTATGACTATATCCTGTATAATGATTGTATTTTATAGTATCATGCATAATGATTGTGTATGACTGTTGAAGAAGGAAACCAGCAGAAAATAGCCTACACCTGTATATATTTAATATAACTTTAGATTTTGTTTTACCATGAATGTTTCAGGTATACTGATTATATCTTGGGGAATTGGGTATAATGATTGTATTTCCTGGTATGATTGTAGAAGAAGAAAACCAACCTAAATATAACCTTTAGGACTCATATAACTACAACAGTATTGTTAGGATATATTTTACCAGCCAGTATAGCACTTATCAGAGATGGCCTGGTAAATTATGGGTGGAAGGAAAACTTAAACCTAGCTGTACAAATTATTGGATGTATTCATGTATTGAATTATTAGAAAGAATGTTTTGCAAGTAGACACCTATCTTGTCTCGCTATTGCTAAATCATACTGAGCCATGTTGTCATTCATCCTACATGCAGACACCTGAGACACACGCTCATCTCATACACACTAGAAATAGGGGGGCTTGATGACAGAAATTAGCCACTATTTTTACCTTGATACAGGTTTATTCGTGTCATCCAACCTGAGGTCGTATGTTCGAGTCAATCCAGCTGCCTGGAACTTCACAGGAGCACAGTGATTGTACCGGAACTGCATCCTTAGTCCCCCTCAGTCTTGGGTGGGCTAAAGGAACGATCATCAGCGGGTGTTGTGTGCAACAAATTAGGAAGGACAGAACTGTTCTAAGAGATGAGTACACATTAGTACCATTTCCGTCGACAATTGTGAGCATTTAACTGTCAATGACGAAAAAGTGATTTAGCGTAGTGAGAGACAAGATTAACCGCACAGCTGATAAATTTTCAGAATGTCAGATGGGCCTGCGTGCCCAATTCCTAACCCTTTGAAAATAAAGTTCGTTCGTTCGTTCTATAATTAATTAACAGCATGGCTGATATCTATAAATTTGTTCCTATAATTGGAAGATTTGTTGTAATTAATATATATATATATATATATATATATATATATATATATATATATATATATATATATATATATATATATATATATATATATATATATATATATATATATATATATATACGAGGGACGTTCAGAAAGTAATGCACCACATCGATTTTCTTAGCTAATAATGAAGATAGAAGCATGAAATTTTGCACACTTCAAATATGACATGTGCCAATTGTGTGCACCAAATTGCACTGCAACCGGCCAAAAATTACGGCTGCCCTAAACCGTTGAAATGGAGCGTGTTAGCAACTTGCGTTATAAGCAGCGAATTGTGATAGAATTTCTCGTTGCAGAGAAGGAAACTGTTGTGAACATTCATTAGCGTCTATGTGATGTGTATGGAAGTTTTGCAGACGACAGGAGTACAGTCAGTACTCAGAGAATCAAAGAATCAGGAAGTGGAAATACGGAGCTGCTTGATCAGCCGCGCTGTGGACGTCCTGCCACAGCCACCAACGCAGAAATGTTGAAATGCGCTGAGGGCATTATTCTTACTGATAGGCGAATCACTACTCAACAATTGGCCTTACAGCTGTCAGTCAGCATTGCTAGTGCCAATGCAGTTATAAAAACTCTCGGATTTTCTAAGGTTTGCGCAAGATGGGTTCCTCAAAGTCTCACAAATGACCACCGATTGCAAAAGAAAGCAATTTCTTCTGAATTGTTGGAGCGTTTCAATGCTGATGGAGAGAACGTTTTGGCTGAGATCGTTACAGGTGACGAAACCTGGGCACATCATTTTAAACCTGAGACAAAAAGACAGTCAATGGAGTGGCATCATCCGCAATCACCACGAAGAAAGAAATTCAAGACAATTCCTTCAGCTGGAAAGGTCATGATCACTGTCTTTTGGGACATTGAAGGTGTGATTCTTGTAGACGTTATGCCAAGAGGAGAGACAATCAATTCGCAAGCTTACATTAAGACATTGAAAAAAACTCAATCAAATGTTTTCGCAGAGTTCGGCCGCACAAGAATCCAGCAGACCTGCTTCTCCTTCACGACAATGCGCGACCTCACACAAGTCTGGCAACACGGGAAGCAATCACCAAATTGGGTTGGACTGTACTACCCCATCCAGCCTATAGTCCGGATTTGGCACCCTCTGATTTTCATCTATTTGGTCCACTTAAAGATGCACTCCGTGGGGCAAGGTTGGAAGATGATGGAGTGATTCATGCAGCGAAGAAATGGCTACATGATCAAGGCAAAATCTGGTACGGGCTAGGAATACATGCACTTGTTTCGCGCTGGCATAAAGCCGTACAAGTTGTTGTGGATTATGTTGAATAATACCGATGTTTTCATGACATATCCATGTATATTGTATATAAATTTCATGCTTTTTGAATAAACAGCTCCTGAGAAAAACGATGGGGTGCATTACTTTCTGAACGCTCCTCGTATATATATATATATATATATATATATATATATATATATATATATATATATATATATATATATATATATATATATATATATATATATATATATATATATATATATATATATATATATATATATATATATATATATATATATATATATATATATATATATATATGTAAATCATATGTAAACTTACAAGTCCATTACATTCCATCTTCCAACATCCACCCTTCAGCACAAGAGTAGATAGTGTATATACTTAATAAATAAGGAAATTGTATTTGAACGACTTGTCAAGTTTATAATTGTTAAGTGAAATCGGTTTCCTTGTTTTACAGTAATATCACAGTTAGTTACAAAGCGGGGTGGCATTTTATGACTGTCTCCTCTCTATTACTTTTTCGAGATCAGATCATTCACAGCCGTAACTAATTTGTGATACCAGTAGTTCTCTTATACACTGGGACTTCACCATTTTCCTGCAGAAATTCTATTTCTGTATTGTCTGTACTATACTGATCTTAGATACAACAAAAACCTCACGCTACACAGACTACAAGGTCATATATATTTGGCCGTGCACCCTTATATAACCAACGGACATTGTGTCTAGGTTGAACGCGGCGCGCCTCGCCAAAACGAGGCAAAACTCCTATTTTTTTTTTAAAATATATAAATTGTCGCTTTAGTACTGCTCTATTCCGTCTCCATTTTGTGACAAAAAATGACTTGTTCTCATAAATTGACATCATATAGTTTAATCTATCATTCTACACAATATCGTGACGTGGAATCTCGGAGAGGGGCGGAATCTATCCTAACAAGCGTATCAAGCGGGTAGCGGAAGCTTTAAAAACATCTAGATATAGAGATTAGCTGTGAATACTGAATAAACAGCCGTGGACACAAACATAAATTTCGGGCCGATAGGACTCGTGATCCTTGGTTGGTAACCTATCTCATCATCAGCTGCCATCTCCACAACGAAGGTTGGCTGTATTGGATCGAAAACGTCTTCGGTCTCTTGTCTTGGTGGTGCACTCTGATAAACTCTTTCCTGTCCACCTCTTGATGTTATCTTCCAACTTATAGCGCTGTCTTCCCCTTGCACGTTTGCCTTCAACTCTCCCTTCTATTATGGTCTTCTGCAAGGTGTTATGCCTTTTTATGTGACCAAAGTATTTTAGCTGCCGAACTTTGATCTCCCTCATTAGTTCTCTTTTCACACCTAGATTTTCTAGGATCTCCTTATTTGTTTTCTTCTCTTTCCATGAGATACGCCCCATTATTCTATATATCCACATGTCAAGAGCCTCAATTCTTTCTTCCTGTCGTAAATTTTTATCAGATAGGTAATAGATGTTTATAGTCCTGTCTGAGCAGAGGTGATAGTGATAACTATGTGAGAGTAAGGTGTAAGAAATAGTTTTTTTTTCACGAGGTGATAGAGTAAGAGAAAGAACAGTCTCTGGATTGAATAATTTCTCTAATCTAGCCTATCTGTACGACTATGTTTAAAATCAGACGCACTTTCTCTCCTTATACAAAATGCAAGTTACACTGCACCCACGTGCACACAATTCTGTGACAAATACGCATAAACGTGAAAACAAACTATGGATAACCGGTAGGGTAGGGGTTGACCAACACAATAACTTAAGGTTTATTAAGTTTATTTATCACTAGAACTTTACAACATAAATCATATACATCAATAGATCATGGGTTACAGACAAAATGAAAAAATTAATCAAATAGGTTCTCCCCTCTGGTAAAGGAAAAGAGAAGAAGATCCCAAAAGAGGTTAATTCCCCCAAAAGATTAAATGTTAACAATAAGTGTATGGAATAGTCAGTAAAGAAAACAAAGGACAAATCCCTAATTAACCTATCCCGTAAATACTCAGGTTAGTGAGAACAAAAAGAAAAGATTTGTATGATGGTGGTAACAACTGAAAATTATGTTACTCTCTCTTACAGGAGTTGGTGATGTAATTGTTTTCCTGGATAAATACTGTATCTCTGCCTTCAGTTGGTTGGAGTAGGTTCATACGTGGTGATCACCGACACAGGAGGAATAATACACATATATTTCCTCTGTTGTCTAGCCTCTGGTTGCTGAGACACTATGTTAAATTACACAAATGTTGCTGACAATATATTTGGCCACAGCTGGCTGATGAGATTTATATAGGTAAAATCTGGTATAGGTCTGGTCCAGTTAACATTTACAATTATTGTTCTAGTTAGGTCTCTCTCATAAAATGAAGAAAATGGACCGCACAGGTCATAGCCCGAAGACTCAACAATATTATAAAGTTTCTGGTTGCTTATACACTTATAAGACCAATGGACCATACGACCATAGTTCATAAGACATAAGTTCATATGACCATAATTTCATATGACCCTAAGACCGCTAGTTCGCTGGGGGTTTTTTTTTTGGTTTTTTTTTTTTTTGGATCAGCCTATATTTTAGGAAAGAAATATAAACATTTAACCAAAATATCAATATTATATCTAACACGTGTTAACTAGCTTATTCTATCGCTTTTAACGCGTGATATGAATACTAGTCATTTATAAAATTCACAAAATGGATATAAGTAAATAATATATACCATCAGTAGCCAGTTATTTAATGTATGTACTAGTCAATTATAGCATCTCTTTCTGGGGAATAGCGAGTAATTAAATTTACTTTACAGCTGGAGAAATTTAGCTATATGTTATTTAATACGCTATTCAATTTAACACTGAAAATCCCAGTGAAATATAATAAAAAAACTTTTAACACACCAAATCACTTAACGGCTAGTATATAAGTTACCGCAAACAGAGAAAGATGGAAACAACTCCACGAATCTAACATTCACTTTATACGAAAAACTCTTAGGATATCGAGCTAGTTATTTCAGAAAATTCTCTGAGCAACTGATAATGACTTTTGAGGAGACGGGTATATAACCATAGATGCCGTCTTTCGCTCCTTAATGCGAAAGTCGCACCTACGTCCAGGGCCGATCACATCTACGGTTCGATTCCTGAATGAAAGGTTTTTTCTTCACCTCTGCCGACCGACAACCTCTGGCTTGTCTTTCATTCTCCCCGCCTGGCGCATATCAGCTACGTAAGTTAATTCGCCTGAAAATGTAAGAATCCAAGGTACGTCTCAGACTTATCGCCCTTGATTCTTCAAAGAAACTGTTAACGCTTGGCCTCTGCCCGCGTGTTTCCCTGATCAAAGAACGATTACGCCGTGCTGCAGACTTCGCTCTGTTCCACCGTGTTTAATTGCCAGACGGCTCGCGTGTTA
The DNA here is from genome assembly GCA_024509875.1 of Oreohelix idahoensis. Lineage (NCBI taxonomy): Eukaryota > Metazoa > Mollusca > Gastropoda > Stylommatophora > Oreohelicidae > Oreohelix > Oreohelix idahoensis. The sequence goes on from JAMPIV010015971.1 coordinate 141,859, forward strand.
ATTGCGATAGTGAATCAGGAGTTAATGTAGGAAAAAAATATATCCCTAGATGGGGGGGGGGGGGGGGGCCCGCAAAAGTGGACGGTCACTGCTGCACTATTTCCATATGTGACACTTCCAAATGCTTATTCGTCGTCCATGTTTCTACACCATACAGAAATGCAGAATATGTATAACACTTTATGATTCTCAGTTTTAATTTGTGAGATAACTGTTTAGATGTCAGTATATGTTTCATGTTGTTGAATGTAGCTTTGGCTATTCCTATTCTCTTCTTGATTTCTGTTTCACACCTGCCATCTTCTGATATTAAATGACCAAGATATACGTAGCTCTTGACTTGTTCCAGGATTTTCCCATTTACGCTTATCTTTAATTGGGCTTATCGTCTGTTTTGTTAATTATCATAGTTTTTGTTCTCTCAATATTAATGTCGAGTCCATATTCATGAATAATACTGTTCACTTTCTTCACTAGTTATCGTAACTCCTGTTCGCTTTCAGCTAACAACACAGTATCATCTGCATATCTAAGGTTGTTTATTGACCTTCCAGTGATGTTTAGTCCTGGTATTTCCTGTATCTGTTTGCAAATTTGTTCGGTAATATCCTCTAGATAATAAAGGTTTTCCAAACCTAGTTCATTTAACAAAGTAGCAAGTAATGGTCCTTGGGACATGCATCAACCGATGCAGTACAATACAGCGACATGTGAGCTGGGAAAACATCTCGTGACGACGACTTTCGAAGACAGGCTATGAATCGAAATCGCTCACGACCCAAAATCGATAGAGTTAATGAAAAGTCAATTTACCTTGCCTTCAGGAAATACACAGAAATATCACGCCTCCCGACATGTGGGAAACACTAGAGGTATTATCTCGAATAAACGAAATATCCATTAAGAGGACTACACATCCCTGACAGAACAAAAAATAGCGGAGATCCCCTCTTCAACGAGGCATCTCTTTCGCCATTCAAATCGCTCACTCCACTAGTGGTGGGCGGAAACCGATCGACCAAAAAACAAGACCAGTCATGCGCAGTCCAGCGCAAAAAGACCACAGCTCAAAACTTAACTGCATTCAATACCAACGCGGGAAGACAAATGCTTACCGAGAAAAGTGACTATAAATTTCAAGCAGTTGTTGCCCTTGCGTTATAAAATAGATATTGTAATAAAACGATGTTGCGAGAATTTATCACGCAACATATCACCACCTCCTCCCGAAAAAAAAAAATGTGGAACATATTTTTTTTTTTTTAAATATCAAAGAGCATGCGATAAGCGGCTCAAAACGCACGAATTATGCGCTGATAATTAATTAAATTGCCTAACATGAGGCTAAATATAGAGTGTCTGGTGAGGATATACCTCAACAGAAAAATAAATATGTCTCAAAAAATATTCACATCGGGGAGGTGTCACCAACACACATCACGTTAGCATGTAAACACAATATACGTATGCAAGTTACCATAATCATCATTAAACAGCATACTCTAATATTGTCTTTAAAAATGGATGTACAAATCTGATAGGAAAATTTAAATAGTACATTATTTGACATGTAATGACATAAGTACATAGTAAAGTTAAACTACATGACGATCCAGGACATATGCTCTGGTATTCCGAGGGTAAGTACACAATCTAGAACTCGTCATGCTTGATACTAGTAAGGTAAGTCCTCAGCTCAACAATGACATTCTGAGAAAGTACAAGCAATATAATGCTAATTAATAACTAATATGCTTCATAAGGTACAATACATTATTAATAATTGTGGCTGTTTAGTAAACTAACGGCCCTTATATTAACTACTCAGTCCTCCTCTATCATCCTAAAAAACGAACAGAAGAAGATGACAACAAAGCACGATAGTGTGTACATATAAAGTAAGTACAGATGTGCTAATCTATTGTAGAAATATAGGTGTGTTATGACTCTGTAATATATGGAAATATAGGACAGAAGTATTAGTTGGAGTCATGTGGGCATCTAGACAAAATGTCAGCCATCACATTATCCGCACCACGGATAGCTCGTACCGTGAAGTGAAAAGGTTGAAGAGCTATAGCATATCGAGTGGATCTCGAACTCTTCAAATTCTTAGTCTGAATAGCTGTAAGAGCTTTCTGATCAGTCTCTAGAATGAAATGTGCGCCCAGGAGGAATCTTTGTAGCTTTAGAATTGACCAAACCATCGCTAACAACTCACGGTCTAAAACCGAGTAGTTCCTCTCTGACGCATTTAGTTTTCTAGAAATGTACATAACAGGATGCAGAGTATTTGCATATTCTTGCATCAGTGCTGCTCCAATCCCAGTGGATGAAGCATCACTCCGAAGAACAAAAGTCCTATCAAGAGTAGGTAATCTTAAGATGGGAGGAGAAGAAAATATATTCTTGATTTGGTCTAGTGAAGATTGGCATTCTTCAGACCAACGGACCAGATTAGGCGAACCTTTCTTCAACAATGTTGAGAGAGGTGCCATGATCGAAGATAAATTTGGAATAAATCTCCCATAAAATTGAATTAAACCTAAGAGACTCCTAACTTGTTTCTTCGTTTTAGGAACAGAGATGTTCAGTATTTTGGAAGTATTGTGGTCTTCTGTCTTCAAGAGACCATGACCAACACGATGACCCAGGAAAGAGATTTCACCAAAACCAACAAAAGCTTTAGAAGGTTTCGCTGTCAAATTATTCTCACGTAGAGTGGACAGTAAGTCATATAACCCTAAATAGTGATCTTCCCAGGTATCACTGAAGAGACAGATGTCATCTAAGTATGCGATGACATCCGAACGATGTGACAGAATTCGACGCATCATGCGAACGAAAGTGGCAGGGGCGTTCATGAGACCAAAAGGCATAACATTCCATTGAAATAGACCCCTAGGTGTAGAAAAAGCAGTAATAGGTTTGGCATGCTCTGCTAAAGGCACTTGCCAATAACCTTTAGACAAGTCAAGTTTAGTGAAGAATCTAGAATTAGAAAGTCTAATCAGTAGATCTTCTAACAAAGGCATCGGTTCAGCATCGAACTTTGTGACCTGATTCAATTTGCGATAATCAACACAAATTCGTATGTTCTTATCCTTCTTCCGGACAATAACCATGGAAGAAGAATATGGTGAAGTCGATGGTTCAATTATATTTAATTGAATCATTTCATCCAATTCCTTTTCCACTTGCGACTGAAAGTGTATAGGAATAGGATAAGGCCTAACCCTAATTGGATTATTGTCGGTAAGAATTATGTCATGTTCTATGACATCTGTGTGTCCAGGAATGTCAGTGAGAACATCCTGAAATGTTTGTAACATCGACGAGACTTGTCGATGTTCGTCACCAGAAAGATTAGGAGAAACAGAAACGTTTTTCCAAGATTCCGTAGAATGTAATGGAACCACTGGAAGGGGAAGGTTAACATCAGAGAAGGTAGATTCCTCATCCTGTATGACAGACAGGGATGAATAATGACCGTGAGGTGCAGGAGCATCATCCGTTGCCTGGAAAATAGGCAGCAAATAGTCCGGACGTTCGTGAAATTCCGAAAGCATGTTTATGTGGAAAGTTTTATGCTTTCCATCAATATCGACCACATAGTCAACATCGGAAATCCGAGAGACTATTGCATACGGACCTTTCCATGCAATAAGAAGTCTATTTTCCCTACTGGGGAGTAGGACGAATGCTTTGTCACCTGGACAAAGTTGTCGTAGACATCTATTCTTGTTAGCAAACTGTCTTGCCTTCTCTTTAGCAATTTCTGATGAAGCAGTTGCTAGCTTACATGCCTCAATGATCTTTTGTCTAAGAGCAATGACATACTCATATGAGGATTGAGTTTCATCGCTAATATCATCGGCAGTGATGAGATCGTGTAATAAAGACATAGGGCCGCGTGGACGCGCGCCAAAGACAAGTTCGAAGGGAGAAAATCCTGTGTGTTCATTAGGGACTTCTCTATAGGCAAAGAGAGCCGCGGGTAAAACCCTGTCCCAATCTTGAGGATGATCTTCAGTTATCTTACCAAGCAAAGTCTTGAGCGTTCTATTCAGACGCTCAACTAACCCATTAGACATAGGATGGTAGATACTACTGAGAGATCGTTCAATATGTAAGGTAGACATTACCTGTGACATAGTGTCAGATATGAGTTGAGTGCCATGGTCTGACAATATTTCTCTGGGGAACCCCAAGCGAGAAAATACCAACCAAAGAGCATCTGCGATATCTGTAGTAGATATGCTCTTAAGAGGAATAGCCTCTGGCCAACGTGTGCACATATCGACACATGTAAGGATAAACTGATGTCCTCTGGCCGACTTGACCTTAAAAGGGCCAATAATATCTATGGCCATTTTCTGGAACGGCCGAATAGGAATGTCAGCAGCCTGGATAGGCGCAGCATGTCGTGGTCCTCTAGATTTGACCTCCTGACATACCTTGCATGATCGGCAGTAAATACGAATGTCCTTATTGACAAAAGGCCAAAAGAAAGCCGCAAGGACTCTCGACTTCGTACGGGAAAAACCCATATGTCCAGCACATTGCGAGTCATGAGCATGTTGTAATATTTGCACTCTCATGCTCTTGGGAACAAGAATTTGCGAATGTGCCGACGTAGTCGAATCTTGTACCATACGTACAAGTACGCCGTTTCTCATTGCAATCCAAGATTTTCTATTTGTATCCTGATTCGGATCACCTTTCTTCGCAAGAACGAAGAATTTTTTTAAAGAAGGATCTTCTTCTTGCAATTTTATGAAAGAGTCACGAGTGATTACTAAGTGACTATCTTGGCTATCAACTTCATTATCACTATTCAGTGAAGTTTCGGGTGTTTGTAGAGCTTGTGCTCTTGTAACTACTGCATTTGTAGCTTGCATGTTATTATCTTCCCAAGCAGCAATCTGCTGTGGGGTACACTCCCTAACTCCGTGAATACGACCAATAATAAGGTCCGCAATAGGATTAGGTAAGAGACAAGCATGCACATCTCCAGTAAAGAAAGGAGTGGCAATGCGAATTACAGCAGTAGGATATTTTTCTAGAGTGCCGCCAAATGTGACACATTTAATAACCCTTCCTGTAGCACAAGATGGATCTACAAGCGATTGTCTAACACCAATAGTGGTGCATCCGGAATCGAAAAGTAGTGAGACCGGAGTATCATTAACAAGACCCTTATGTAGAATTAAAGAACCCCTCCCGTCATGCGCAACAGCAGCAGGAAGAGCGGGAAGTGGGTGACCACAACTCAAAGTAGTTATGGTACCCGGTTCGAATAAAGTACTGCATTGGGGGCATTTGTTTGCTCTCTCAAAGTCAAAAGCAGAACCAGTGACAGCGTCAAAGTTTTTACTATCAACAACATGATTACAGGCTCCCTCAGTTTCCTGTTGTACAGCATTAGCCTGCTGATATCTCTTTTTTTTGTGTTGAGATCTACCCCGACTATTATTACCTCTGAAGTTATCAGAGTTATTATTATCTCTGCAGTTATTATTGTCTCTATTGTAATTGTTATCCTGGTTCGAATTCCAGTTTCCACGATTACTATCATGTTCACATTGATGCGAACATCTATTTGTTTGGTTCTGAGGTCTTCGGCAGGAATAACCTCTATTACCATATCCTCTTTTGAAATGCTTATAATTATTAGGGTGATAGTAACGAGTACTATCAGGTTGTCTCCAATTCTTCGAAGAAGAATCACCATGAAATTGATTTCCATGATTTTGACAGAAATTACCGCTACTCTTTCTATCAAAATTTTGTTGGAATCTACGAGCAAAGTTTTGGCCATACGGAGCTGCCGAAGCAACTGGTAAACCTTCTTTCACCTTAGAGTTACCCATGGTTATGTGTGGGTGCGCAGTTACGTATTGGCAACAGAAATCTTCCATTTCTTTTATTGTTTTAGGTTTACGTTCATGAAGGAAAGCAAGGAAAGACTCATTGACAGACGACATGACTTTGTCTCTAAGTATTAAGTCCATAAGTCCTTCATAAGTTTTTTCCGTCTTAGATAGTTCAACCCATCGTGAGAAAGTAATGCGTATTCTTGCAATAAACTCGGAGAATTCAACTCCATTTTCAGGTAACATGTTTTTAAATTGTAGACGATAGCCGTCTTCGTTAAGCTGATATTTCTTTAACAAAGCGGCCCTGACAACCTCATAATTGTTCTTGTCAGGTTCATCCACCATATTTAATATACTTAGAGCTTTACCTGTCAGTATCCCTGATAACTGATAAACATATTTTGCTTTGTCTATGTTATGAGCTGTACATGCTTGTTCAAATCTGTCCAGATAGAACATTATGTCATCACTGGAAGGACTAAATGTTGGTAACTTAATCTTAAAAGTATCATTATTAGCCTTACCAGAAGATGAACCCTTGTTTGAATCATTACCATTACTCATGCTCGTCAATTTCAATTTTTCCAACTCTAAAGCTAAGACCTTTTCTTCATGTTCCATTTTTTTGCTTTCCTCTCATCAGACTCTCTCTGTAATCTTCTTTCCTCAGCCTGAGCCTCTTTTTGAAGTCTTTCATTTTCAGCTTCTTTTTCAAGTCTTTTATTTTCAGCCTCTTTTTCAAGTCTTTTATTCTCAGCCTCTTTTTGAAGTCTTTCAGCTTCTAGCTGTAGCTGGAGTTTTCTCTCCTCAGCTTCTGATTCCCTTTTTTGTTTTTCCATTTCCATTTGGAATCTTTTTTCATCCACCTGCATCTGCAGTTTCTTTTGTTCAGCTTCCATTGCTTTATCATATCGAGCAGTTGCAAATTCTTCTAACTTATCACCAGTCTTCCCAAGCAATTTACCCTGCTCAATAAAGTGCTCAAATGTAGACATGTTGTCTAACATATGAGTCCAAAACCTGAAATAATTAACTAATTTATTTCAAACCTAAGTGTAACAAGTCTTAATTAAGCACTTGTATATTCACATCACATTATATTATCCCAGTCTCTGTGGGAAACAAGTCTCCAATCAAAGAACTTGTATATGAAATATCAGCACTCAATTCTTGATCATAAGTGCACTTCTCATTCAATAGTGCACGACACTATTCATCATTCATTTATCATCAGTGTAGTAGTAACAGTGCATTAGCATAGCCCATTAACTAATTACTATAACTGTAAACAATGACTATGTAAACACATGCAGAATGTAAACATTGAAAATGTAAACAATGCAAACAATGTAAACAATAACAATGTAAACAATAACAAAGATCAGCAACAATACAAAAACGTTCGCAGAAATCAACTAAAAATAAAGCAGAAATTAATGAAATATCACAAAAAATGTGACGATATCTGCGCTATAATTAAACAAAATACATGACACCACAGTGTATAAACAAAAATGTTGTATGAAACTAAATTATAGACAAGAGTAGGCTAACAAATACAAACAAATCAAAACAAAACTAAAGAATGCGAAATAATAACGAAAACAATATTAAAACATGTCATCACAGCTAACATAAATAGCAACAGAAGTCGCTTAGCAAATTCCAGTATCGGAAATTTGCAAACCCTACAGAAAACGCTCACAATAGACGACCTCTATGACGTGGCATAATCTAACGGAGACACCACCCAACCGAGAACCCGCTGAAATATAAACATATAAATATACAAATAACATATAGACATATAACATATAGAATGAGATGATACACAGAAGACTCAGCAGAAGTATAAGGGCACAGTTTACATACAAACAGGCCACTTAACTTATAGGCTTCCAATCGTAGAACAGCAGAAAAAACGGATGTCAATCAACGTCCTAAAGAGCGAAGCTCCAACGATGATGGCACATCTGAACTGCTTCCACTGCTAACACGATGGTACAAGAGCTTCTGAAATACTGTGTGTTGAGTTGTTTCGGCACTTGACCTTCTAATCCAAAAGTAAGTTGATGGAAATCGGTACTTGGCCTTCTTCAGAAAACAACCCGTTTCAACCGGCACTTGACCTTCACAAAAACGACAGCACTGGAACCTTGACAGCAGCAACTTGCTTGACTTGCGTAAAAGATAACAGCAGTCCGAGTTATCCGGCAACATGTAACAACGCCGGGTACTGTCAAATTCTTGTTTCCGTCAAAAAGTTGAAATTTTGACTTTTACCGGGCAACGCCGAGTACTTTGAAAATTTTGAAGATGTTGACTGTATTGAAGAATGTTAATTTCTTGAAGGATGCTGATGAATTCTTGTTGAAAATGAAGTGGGTAAGGGACCCCGTGTTTGCTGGTACCAGAATCAAACCAGCTTATGGCCACCAAATGATGCGTGATGCCATATGATGATGGATGGTATCCGCATGTCTGGTTTTGTGTAGTGTGCAGATGTGTTCAGTCAAACAATGTTCATACAAAAATAACAGGGCAATCCACATAGGACGTCAGTAAACTCACGACGTATAAAGTCAATGATTCTTGTAACAGCCGTTGACGTTTTTCTTCATTATTTATTGTGGACGCCACAGTGACAAAATGGTTACGCGAATATGTAGGCACATCAAACAGTCATTATCACAGCAACATTCAATACAGTAATAGACGGTAGACAGCATTACAATGATGAGTCAGATGCATGTTATATTTCATAGTGCTGTAAATGTAGTCAGGTGAAAAACTCCATCCTTTTCTATAACAGCCAGGAGATAACCAGATGTATGAGATCAGTTCACTCTCCTTAGTCTGACTTCAGCAAGACAGACACGTCTGCCGAAGTATAAATAATGTCCTCAACAATATCCTCTAGATAATAAAGGTTTTCCAAACCTAGTTCATTTAACAAAGTAGCAAGTAATGGTCCTTGGGACATGCATCAACCGATGCAGTACAATACAGCGACATGTGAGCTGGGAAAACATCTCGTGACGACGACTTTCGAAGACAGGCTATGAATCGAAATCGCTCACGACCCAAAATCGATAGAGTTAATGAAAAGTCAATTTACCTTGCCTTCAGGAAATACACAGAAATATCACGCCTCCCGACATGTGGGAAACACTAGAGGTATTATCTCGAATAAACGAAATATCCATTAAGAGGACTACACATCCCTGACAGAACAAAAAATAGCGGAGATCCCCTCTTCAACGAGGCATCTCTTTCGTCATTCAAATCGCTCACTCCACTAGTGGTGGGCGGAAACCGATCGACCAAAAAACAAGACCAGTCATGCGCAGTCCAGCGCAAAAAGACCACAGCTCAAAACTTAACTGCATTCAATACCAACGCGGGAAGACAAATGCTTACCGAGAAAAGTGACTATAAATTTCAAGCAGTTGTTGCCCTTGCGTTATAAAATAGATATTGTAATAAAACGATGTTGCGAGAATTTATCACGCAACAAACACATTCAAGACAAAACCGATAGACTGAATAAGTATGGCCAGCAGGTTGGCCTGAACATCAATTTGAAGAAGACAGAGGTCATGACACTAAATGTTGGCAATCCTGAGCCAATAACAGTAAGGAACCAGAAGTTAGAACAGACAGACACATTTACTTACCTAGGAAGCATAGTAACACCTGACGGCGGAACAAGCAAGGACATTAACAACAGAATGAATAAAGCGAGAACAGCCTTTGTTGTTCTCACAACATTTGGAAGTCTTCCCAGTACAGCACAAACACCAAATTAAGACTGTATGAGAGCTGTGTACTTTCTGTGCTTCTCTATGGTGCGGAATGTTGGAGAGTGACAGAGAAGGAAATGTCGAAACTGTCCTCCTTCCACACAATCTGCCTAAGGAAAATTCTCCGAATCTTTTGGCCAAACACCATCAGCAACCAAGAACTACTTATTCGGAGTAACCAGGAGGACATGCACACCATCATAGCTGGCAGACGCTGGAATTGGGTTGACCACGTCCTCAGAAAAGACCCTGATACCATCACAAGAACAGCTATGCTATGGACCCCCGAGGGAAAGCGAAAAAGAGGCCGACCAAAGACAACTTGGCGGAGAACTGTGGAAGCTGAGATGCAAAGAATGAACCACAGTTGGGGCACTGTACGAAGGATGGCCGCCGACCGAGCAAAGTGGAATCTATTTGCTGCTGCCCTACAAGACGCCACCAGGCGTGATGGCCGCTGACTGCTTTGACGGTTGGTGGTTATGGATCAAAGAAGAAGAAGAGATGTATGGTGAATAATTCCTTCCAGATCTTACTGTGGCAATTTGCTCCCAATAAAGGTTACTGAGTATTTGTCGTATATTTTATCAGATAGGTAATAGATGTTTATAGACCTGTCTGAGCAGAGGTGATAGTGATGACAATGTGAAAGTAAGGTGTAAAAAATAGTTTTGTCACGAGGTGATCGTGTAAGAGATAGGACAGTCTCTGGATAGAATAATTTATCTAATCCAGCCTATCTGGACGACGATATTTAAATCAGACGCACTTTCTCTCCTTGTACGAAAATACAAGTTACACTTCACTCACATGCACACAATTCTGTGACAAATACGCACGAACGCGAAAACAAACTACGAATAACATAATGGATAAGGGTTGACCGACACAATAACTAAAGGTTTAATAAAGTTTATTATCAATAGAAGATAACAACAATAAGCATATACATTACTAGATCATGGTTTACAGACAAAATTGCAAAAGAAGAAATTAATCAAATAGGTTCCCCCCTCTGGTAAAGGAAAAGAAAAGACGATCCCAACAGAGGTTAATTAACCCAAAAGATCAAAAGTTAACAATAAGTTATGAAATAGTCAGTATGGGAAAAGAATAGGTTCCTAATGTAATCTATCCCGTGACTACTCAGATTAGTGAGATAAAAAAAGAAAGAAGAAACCACATAAGTATATGATGTTAACAAAAGGCATAAGTTTCTTTCTCCGTTCATTCAATTCACACCCATTCAGTTGCCACTTTTAGACTTTTCCTTACCCCAGTAGTTGTCGCAGGCATTCCAAGGAAATACACTAATAAGTAATAAGACTATTTAGTGTCAAATTTAAGTTTTGCCAAATCCAGCCCCAGACTCGCCGTAGTTGCTGACTGCAAATTTCACGGGAGTCGCTAGAGTCGGTGATTTAATTTGCCCTGGATACAATAAGTTATCTATGCCTTCAGTTGGTTGGAGTAAGGTTCATGCGTGGTGATCGCCGACGTAGGATGAATAGAACATATATAGTTCTTATTTTGTTTAGCCTCAGGTGGCTGAGAAGGCTAGGTTAAAATACACAAATATTGCTGACACTATATTTCGCCACAGCTGGCTGATGAGATTGATATAAGTAGATCTGGTAATAGTTCTGGTCCAGTTAATATTATAATTTAATGGTTCTATTCTGGTTTCTCTCATGAAAATGAGGAAAATTGGACCGCACAGGTCACAACAAAAAGCTCATCAATATTAAATATCCCTGGATGCTTATAATATTATAAGTTCGTATGATCATAAGTTCATATGGCCATTAAAAAAAACCGCTGGTACTCAGGTTGATCAGCCTAGATTTTAGGAAAGAAAAAATAAACATTAAACCAAATTATCAATATCATATCTAACACGTGTTAAAATAGGACTTTTTCCCCACTCCGTTATAAATTAGATTTAAAACACACGTGTCTAGCTTATCCTATCGCTTTTTAACGCGTGATATGAACACTAGTCATTTTAAAAAAATTACATAAAATGGATAGAAGTAAATAATATATACCGTCAGTAGACAGTTATTTAATGTATGTACTAGTCAATTTAAAACATCTCTTACTGGTAAATAGCGAATAATTAAATTCACTTTACGGCTGAAAAAGATTTAGCTATAAGTTATTTAATTAGCACAGAAAATCTCAGTGAAATATAATGAAAACTTTAAACACACTAAATCACTTAAAGGCTAGTATATAAATTACCGCAATCAGAAAAATGAAACACTCCACGAAAATCAAATAATTTTCACTCTGTACGAGAAATCTAAGTTATCGAGCTAGTGAATTTCAGATAAATTTCTGAACAACTGATCATGGCTATCGGAGAGACATGGTATATATCCGTAAATTCCGTTCTATCGCTCTTTAATGCGAAAGTCACACCTACTGCAAGACCCGAGCCCATTTGCCGTTCGATTCTTGAATCAAAGGTAATTTTACTACCTCTGCCGCCGACAACCTCTCTGGCTTGACTTTCATCATCTACGCCTTGCCGAATATCAGCTACGCAATTAATTCCCCTGAAAGTTTTTACAATCCAAGGTCCGTCTCAGACTTAACATCGCCCCTGATCAAAGAATCTATTCCACCGTGCTTAATTTCCAAACGGCTCACGTGTCAATTGCACTAGTGAATCCGGCGTTCCTGTAGCAAAAAAAAAATAAACTAGATGGGGAGGGGTGTTACGGTATATGATATTAACGCCGTCTGCTAAAGGTTATCAGACGTGCAATTGTAAAGGTTAAGGCATTTAATATATTGCGATAGATGTTTCAATTATTGAACGCTCCATACACGATCGATTATGACGTGTATAGCGTTGTTTGGGTCACAGTCGGTAACTAAGAAACGCTACCCTTTGTTACTTGAACGCCAAGCTGAATAGCTGCGTTTTTCTAACCTTCCAATTCAATGGCATGATATAGCCATTTATATATGCATTTTTTTGATGGACCAGGGTCAGTCCTAGAACTCTATATGAGAGGGAAATTTATGGAGGTTAGTATTTAACTAGAATTCTCAGAAGGAGAAGAATAATCGTCAAATTCATATGAAATATTCAGACTCGCAGTCTCACTGTCGGCAGGTAGCCATGTCTAGCTGCGCGTGCATATAGCTGTGATGTTCTGACGACAATACTGCATTGTATCCTTAAACGGACATTGACACGTAAACCAGCAGTCTACGTTATTGATTAATTTATGCATGACTTATATGGACTTATGTTCTACTCCTATTTGAAATGATCATCCTGTGTGTACAACTGTGAATTAAATGTATGGACTCAATGAATGACTTATCAAATCAATCGTATTCCAAGGTTCAAGTATTGTTTGGAATCTTCCACCCCCGCATTCGCTTAATCTTCCATCGAAGGCACGATGCACTATCACTGAATAAAAAAACTAACATATCAAAGAAAAAAACAATGGCCATAAATTTATAATTGTTTTATTCATATCACATGGAACATTGTTCAGAGCAAACCACCATGCAACAGTGGTGCCCGGTATGTGGGGACGAAAAACAACCAAAAACCAAAAATTTTTTCATGACTTTCGAATGAAATATTTACGATCAAGTTTCGATCACATGACCATTACGAAGCTGACGTGACGCACGTGATCATGAATAGCAACATGACGTCACTGTTGCATTGTCGCAGTGAAGAAGACATCTTTTCAACGCCTCTCTAGTTCGCTTCAAATTGATCAAGATGCACAAGATGGACTACCGTTGCCTGCCCATCAGGAGCAGACAGTCAAAGGCACAGGCCTAGCTGTTGACGACCTCTAGCACTGATCTAAGCAACGGAAAAGATAAGTCTAGGTGTTTAACTGTTGTTATTGCAAACAGTGCTAACTGAGTCCATGCCCTCTGCCTACATCGGCATGTTTTTACCTATGTTTAATGTACTTTTTGTTGTCTTAATGTGTTGTTAATTCGTGGGAGGTAGGGAGGATGAACCGAAATTAGATTCTGTGGCTCTCACGATGCCTGAATTGATTTCGGTCGTTTCTTAGGGCAGTTACGCGATTGCACTTTTGGAAGCCCCATTGAGGTTTGCCATTGGACTATCTGTCCAAATCTGCTGTCGTTTGACGATTTGTGTTAGCTGTACCGTTCCGTAGATAACTGGTGTATTTTATTCGTACTCAGTTAACAATTTTATTCAGTTTTGTATCATATTCGTTAACTATTTTGTCCAGTCTCCTCTTACTATCATTTATTTGATGATTGTTAAATGGTCGTCCGTTATGAGTCCTGTGATGTCATCATTTTTTGCAGTCTTTTTTTTTGTGTACTTTGAATATTAAGTTGACCTCGGGTCAGACCTTGACCCTTCATTTGGCTTGTGACACTTCCGCTTGTTTTATTTAGTTCATAAATTCATTTTTAATTGTGAAAATGTCTTGTTTGCGTCTTAACATTGTTTGTACCCTTTAGTTGCATCATTGTTTTGTTTGTCCTCATGATATATATTAAATACTACATTAATAATATGATATTATATGCAATAATACACTTGTAATTTAATTTAATTAATTTTTTCTGATATTTAAGGTTAATATGGGACATTGCATAATTATGCAGTGATAGTCCAAGAAAGTAGCACTACAATTTATAAGAGATGCCTAGGGCATAATAATATATTATATATATTGACCAAATAAAATAATCTTATAGTTTACCTTTGAGGTAATAGACCCATTGTATATTATTTAATATACTTTTCTGGTACTAAGAGAGTGACTTAGTACATTGAACAATATAATTACTAGGAATCATACCCAACATTATGGGATATTAAGATTAATTGGGTGAAGTAATTACATAATAGTTAACAGATATCATAACTATTTATGATATAGTATTATTTAGATACAATATTGTTACAAAATATTGTCTATTGGTTGAACTTAGACATTAGAGTTCAGTACTATTGTGATTATTTATATTGAATATTTCTAAGTGGTAGGGAATATGGTTATAAATCTCAAGAACTTCGTCAGTTTGCTGAGGCAGAACTGGAAAAACATGAAAGAAAAGAAGCAGAGAAAAAGGCTGCATTAAAGAAAGAGGAAGAGGAACAAAAAGTATAATAATTACTCTGAAGCTACTATTGACTATTTTAATCAGTAATTATCAATAATTACTTACAGACGTTGCATGACCTTCGGGGGTACTATTGAGTACTACCCCACTGCCATAGTACATGTTAATAACCATTTTTTTCAGGTAATGTCAAGGTGTGCATGCTACAGAATCCATCAGCTGATCTTACATTAGGACGCATACATGGGAGTAAAGATTGTACTCCAGATGAGATCATAGATTGGGAAAAAAAAATTTGCATTCTTTTAGCAACGCTAACGCTGTTGTTGATATGGCTACACTTCGTGCCAACAACATAAATACATGTGGCACAGCAGTTTCCAACTCCACTCTCAGTACTATCCTGGAAATTGATGAAGATGATAGATCTATTGGACAACATACTAAGGATATAACTGATCCTAATAAAACTGTTGACGTTGTCAACATTGACAAAAACATTATGAGGAAGAATAATAGGTTAAATAATAATGCTGGACTTAAAAGGAAACATAAAGTTAACACAAATAATTATGATGAAAAATTTTTTACTTTGCCCAGTAAGGACAGGTCTACGACATGTAGGAAACTTAATACCTTTGGTGATGATAGGTATCATCCTCAGTCCAGTCAGGATGATACGACATCCAACAGAAAGACAATGTCGGTGTTGAAAGGGAAGGTTAATTCTTTGACAAAGAATACATATCATCATTGTCCACTATTTCATGACAATGATACTACATATATTGGGAAAAGTGCGTATTCTCGCACAGTGTTAGTGCGAAATCTGCCGCAGGATACTACCTGGCAGGCACTTAGAAATTTTTTTGATTATACAGCAAACGTTAAGTTTGTTCGTCTTCTGCCATCATGCAATGGGCAGAATAGACAGGCGATGGTTACATTTCGTAACAATCGAGACGCTCGTTGGGTAATCGAGCGTGATAATGGTGTTTATTTTCATCACCGTTATCTAAAGTTACAATTAGTACCTGATTCTGCGCCACGCAGATAATGGTGTACGCTCACCCAATTTGTCTTATTTCTTGATGACTCAGCTCTAGTCAGTCATCATTTCTTTTCCTTATTGGTCGTTTATTCTTATACGTCTTAGATATCAAGGGACACAAAAAGATATTTCATATTAACATGCTCAAGCAATTTCATACACGTCCTGAACACTTACAGTCAATTTTTCATGAACTAGATGACAACACAGTATCTACTTGTTATTATTCTAACTTATCTGTCATCCAGGAAGAAGAATCTTCTTTTCCTGAGGTACAGTTACCGTTACCGGTACCAGTAGTTCAACCTACTGAATCTTGGCGGGATGTAACCATCTCTTCAACGGTTACACCGCAACAGCGTCTACAGATTGCTAATCTATTACAATCTTATCCAGATGTATTGACCGACGTCCCGGGTCGCACATCGGCTATCAGTCATGACATTACTCTCAATGATGATACACCTATTCGTGTACATCCCTATTCTGTTCCTTTACATTTCCTTGCTAAAACTACTAAGGAACTTGAACAGATGTTGTCTCTGGGAATCATTGAGACTAGTAATTCGCCATTCTCTTCTCCATTAGTGATTGTCCGGAAGAAGGACAATAACATCAGACTATGTGTTGATTATAGAAAATTAAATGCTAAGACTATAGTTGACAGCGAACCACATCCACTTATCGACGACTTACTGCCACGTCTATCCAACGCAACTATATTTAGTAAGATAGACTTAACTAAAGGTTATTGGCAGATACCACTGACCGAAAAGGCTAAGTACTATACCGCATTTTCCACTCCACAAGGTCTATACCAGTGGAATGTGATGCCTTTTGGGCTTGTTAATGCGCCAGCTACCTTCATTCGCCTGATGCGACAAATTTTATCAGGTAGACCAGACGTTATTACATATATTGACGACATATGCTTGTTTAGTTCGTCGTTTGAGGAACATGTTTCGGGACTTAGATATGTTTTCGACACTCTAAGGAATTATCATCTAACTGCTAAACCTACAAAGGTGCAAATCGCGTGTAATGAGATAACCTTTTTGGGACATATCATTGGATCGGGATATATCCGAACGTTACCTAGTACAGTCTCCAAAATTCTAAACATAGCAGTTCCTCAGACGAAGAAACAGGTCAGGAGTTTGTTAGGACTTGTTCAATATTACAGTAGATTCATACCAAACTTGTCATCCATCACGGCTGTATTGTCTTCATTGTTAAAAAAAAGACATGCCGGTGAAGGTGACATGGACTGGTACATGCAATGAAACTTTCAACAAAATTATAAATTTGTTCTCGCATGAACCAATTTTAAGACTTCCCGATGCTTCCAAAAGATTTTTTCTTACGAACAGATGCTAGTAACTACGGCATTGGTGCATGCCTGCTCCAGAACCATGATGGCATTCTACATCCTACCTTATATATTTCAAGAAAGCTAAAGCCGGCAGAAACAAAGTATTCCACAGTCGACAAGGAACTTTTATCTGTGATATGGGCAATAACTAAACTCGAAAAGTTCCTGCTTGGTGCTCCCTTCACCATACAGACGGACCAACGTGCTGTAGCATCCTTGCGTCGATCTAACCATAAAAGCCAAAAACTCGCCAGATATGCAATCATCCTACAGCCATTTGAATTCTCCATTGAACATATTCCTGGCACTGAAAACATTGTGGCGGATGCGTTGTCACGTAATCCTATGACGACGAATAATCAACATTAACATTCCTAAAACATATCAACTATAAAGGAACTAACCTTGCCTTCAATTTAAACTTTATAAACACTATATGCATCACAGAATTGAACTAAAAGACAATCAAGGTATACATATTGTCATTGAAACTTCGTCTAACGTCCATACACGATATATGAATATTCGTTGAACAATCATGGAACAATATCTGACGACAAGTCGAACTTATTATCCGATGTGCACTTAATTCTTGGATGCTGGGATAAATGACATTTCTTTCCAACGTAAACGTTTGAACATTTTTGCCTAAAAGAATTCATCAGGATCAAGACTACGGATGGATCATCATATCCTATACTAATTAATTAGTTAACTTAACTTCTTAATTGAATTATTATCAATAAAATGAAATGTGAGAAAAAAAATGAAATGAAAGAACAAAAAAAGAGAACGAAATATAAAAAGAAGAAATTATGAAAAGAGAAAATAAATCTCACACAAGTATTAAATTAATATTTTTTTTAATGTACCTATACATTATTTAGTTAGTTAAATTAGATAGTTATTATTCACTAACACTTAACACACACAATTAAGTTAAACTTATATTCGAATTTCTTTCTATTTCTTCTCACTTATTTTGTCTTTTCTTCTCTCATAACATCGCGTTACATTAGAACCTTAATAATTTAACTCTTAGTTTAATTAATTAATTTAATGTTAATTAGTCAAATTAATTCCTATATCACATACTAATACGACAGACCTTACTTTAATTTAATTCTATCATTCACTATTAACATTGGACATTTATTTAGTTGATATAATAATATGTATAATATTGATATATAATATGATTAATGTTAGATGACTATGACAAATAGTTAGTTGACATGACCGCAACACGGTTCTACTCAGAACATCGTCGGCCATATGTCACAATTGTGTTAAATTTTTTTGAAAAATTGTTAAGTCGGATAGATCTTGAAAAAAAAATCTTTTTTTCCCCGGTGTACAGGGAATTGTTACGGTATATGATATTAACGCCGTCTGCTAAAGGTTATCAGACGTGCAATTGTAAAGGTTAAGGCATTTAATATATTGCGATAGATGTTTCAATTATTGAACGCTCCATACACGATCGATTATGACGTGTATAGCGTTGTTTGGGTCACAGTCGGTAACTAAGAAACGCTACCCTTTGTTACTTGACCGCCAAGCTGAATAGCTGCGTTTTTCTAACCTTCCAATTCAATGGCATGATATAGCCATTTATATATGCATTTTTTTGATGGACCAGGGTCAGTCCTAGAACTCTATATGAGAGGGAAATTTATGGAGGTTAGTATTTAACTAGAATTCTCAGAAGGAGAAGAATAATCGTCAAATTCATATGAAATATTCAGACTCGCAGTCTCACTGTCGGCAGGTAGCCATGTCTAGCTGCGCGTGCATATAGCTGTGATGTTCTGACGACAATACTGCATTGTATCCTTAAACGGACATTGACACGTAAACCAGCAGTCTACGTTATTGATTAATTTATGCATGACTTATATGGACTTATGTTCTACTCCTATTTGAAATGATCATCCTGTGTGTACAACTGTGAATTAAATGTATGGACTCAATGAATGACTTATCAAATCAATCGTATTCCAAGGTTCAAGTATTGTTTGGAATCTTCCACCCCCGCATTCGCTTAATCTTCCATCGAAGGCACGATGCACTATCACTGAATAAAAAAACTAACATATCAAAGAAAAAAACAATGGCCAGAAATTTATAATTGTTTTATTCATATCACATGGAACATTGTTCAGAGCAAACCACCATGTAACAAGGGGCAAAAGTGGATGATCACTGCTGCACTATTTCCATCTGTGGCAGTATTCTTATATCTGTGGCATCAATACCTATGTCTTCGAGGCATTCAACTATTTTCTCATGATGGACTCTGTCAAAAGCCTTCTTATAGTCAATGAAGCACATGTACATACTTTTTTTGGACCTCTGTATATTTTTCTGCTAATATTCTTAGGCAAAATATTGCCTCTCTTGTTCCACTGTTCCGTCTAAAACCAAACTGTTCTTCTTGGATTTCACTGTCTACCTTACTTCTTATTCTTTCCTGTATGATTTTGAGCAGTATTTTAATTGCATGACTCATCAGGCTGATTGTTCTGAAGTCTGAACATTCTGTTGCATTAGGTTATAAAGACTGATGTCTTCATGTCGTGTGGTATATATCCTGTATTGTATATGTATCTATACCAAAGCTCTCCAGAGCTTCTATCATTTCAATTTTTATGTTATCCGTGCTTGCTGATTTTCCTTTTTGTAACATACGAGGGACGGTCAAAAAGTAATGCCTCATAATTTTTAATTTCATTCAAAAGGCAAGAAAACAGATAAAATCCACATTGAAATGTAGCCCCAAGTCTGAACTTCAACAATTTATTTCTCAATGTAGTCTCCGTTATTTGTTACAGTTTTTGTCCATCTTCTCACAAGGGCATGTATCCCCGCACGGTAAAAATGTGTGTCCTTTTTTCTAAACCACTGGCGTACGGCGCGTTTAATGGTCTCGGTGTCCTCAAAGTGATGTCCGCGAAGATCTTCTTTCAGTGGCCCAAAGAGATGGAAGTCAGAAGGTGCAAGGTCGGGACTGTAAGGGGAATGTGGTAGTAATGTCCAGCCAAATTCTGCAATCGCATCAATGGAGCGTTTAGCGGTGTGTGGCGTGGCATTATCGTGCAACAGTAGTGCAGTTCTCTGATCTCAACATTCTGGGTACCCACCGTGCACAAACTTTTGAATAACCCAGGTCTTTAATGATGTTCTGGACACTGCCTTTACTAATGGACAACATGGAAGAAAGTTCATCCAGTGTTACCCGACGGTCACCACGAATGATGCCATCAACTCGATGAATGTTGTGTGGAGTCACTACGGTAGACGGACGGCCAGTCCGCTTTGCGTCAGCCATTGAGGATTGACCTACTTCAGCTTCGTCACAACGATGTACCCAACGTCGGACAGTGCTAACATCCACTGTTGAATCTTACTTACTTAGTCGTTCCTCTTCTACCGTGAGGTGTAGAGGTTTGGAAGAGAGAGCGCCAGACTATCCTATCGGCTGTCTTCTTCCTGGCTTGGTTCCATTCTAGTCCTCGGTCCTTCAAAGATTGTCTAATGTTGTCCTCCCAGCGAACTTTGGGTCGTCCTGGAGGTCTGGATCCCTGGCTCTTTGTTTCCCATGCTTGTCGTGGTAGCCGATCTTCTCCCATTCTGCAGACATGGCCAAACCATCTTAGTTGGGACTGTTCTATTTGGGTCTGCAGCGGGTGGGATTTTAGGCCTTGACGTATCGTCTGGTTGCGGACCATGTCTCTTCTTGTTACTTCAACCACCTTCCTCATGTGACAGCGCCATCTTGAGATCTGTCGTTCTCGGCGCTGGCCCCATCTGGGCAGTCATGTTGTCTATGTGGTTTAGTGCCTTTTGATCACGTTATCTTCAAGCAGATTTATTACAAGGCCATAATAAGCCTACATATTAGTAGTGTTTTTGCTCTAGTTGTGTATATCTGTGTTTTCATGCATTCTGGAGCAATAATCGAGTGTGTTATCTGTGTGGCGCAGATTAATGCGCGTAAGCGCAGTAAATTGAGTGGTTAGGCCAGGGCCTATAAAAGGGGTAGCAAGTGGCGAAACTGGGATTGTTGAGACAGCCGCCCAGTAAGAACAGACGAAGAAGACACACAAGAGTCAAGCTGTAAATGCCTTGAGCACGTGAGTTAATTTAAATTAGCATTAGTTTTCTAGGATTCTGAAATTATATCGATGTGGCTATTTTAATGTTTAATGGAATAAATAGATAGATAGATAGATGTGAAAGTTTAAGAGCGATTATTTCATTCTTCAGAAAGGCAGACATAGTGTGAGGCTATTTCACTGCGAAATTTAGATAAGATTAACAATCGCAAGATAGCAACCTCGTGGTGATAAAAGGCGGTGATAGCGAGTCTGAGCAAACACGCTCCGCGTGTTAAACCTATAATATGTTATGCCGAGCGACACGCGGTGTATTTAGTTCCAGTTTTTGGTTAAAGCCAAGAATATTATTCTTTAATGTAAGAGTAATTTTATTTTATCCTTTAATGTAAAAGTAATTAAGTGTATTTCACGATTATTGATTATTCTACTGTTTATCTTTAGTGGTTACTTAGAAGGGAGAATAGTCATTTAGATTTCTGGTGCGTAAGGCAAGTTGGGACAGGTGTTTCTCTGTTTGCTCCCGGTGGAGCATGGAAACACCAATGCGGCTGGTGTCCACCACAAGTCAACAGAAGCATTTTTATGCTGTTACAGTGGTTATTCCTGTAATAATGTGTTTCATGTGATGAGTTCCCAATCTCGTCAGGGGTCACATATGACACGTTTGTGGCCAGGCGCACCAGTCGTCACTTACGACATGTTCAGAGTGCGGGAACGAGTATTGATGTGGGTCGGTTGAGAGGTAGTAGTTAATTCTCATTATTGAGATTATTTGTTGTACATGTATTGAAGAATATTATTTTATGTCCAGTTGATTATTATTGTTATGTGAACATGGTTTGTGAGAGCACGTGGGCGTACTTAGAGTTGTATATTTCTCTCCTCCGCTCCTGAGGGAGCATGGGGCCACCGGTGTGGTTTGTCTCAGCATGAAGCATTCAGATGCTCTTGCAGTAGTGGTTTCGGTAGCAACCTATGTTACCCGGTGCGATTGCCAGCCTCATGCACAAAACCATACTAGTCGCATTGGACGACACGCATGAGTGTGTGAGATAGTTGATGATATCAGGTGGGCGCATGTTTTCTGTATGGTAAGTGTTATTATCCATGCTATTGATGTTCACTTAGACATTGTTTTATTTATTGTTTTTCAGACAGTCTATGAACACTGACTGGGTGTTCGTTTGATTGTTCGTTTGATTGTTCGTTTGATTGTTTGTTGGATTGTTTGTTTGGTATTCGGTAGAATTAAATGTTGATCTGCATAAGGCTTTGGGTTGCTTGAATTGTTAAGTCTGCTGCTGAGAGGGTTGCAAGCAACCAATAATTGCAACCCCTGTCAAACGATCCTTTATAAATTTTCTTGGTGCACGGGCTTTGGGTGTGAGGTACCACCTTGCGCCCCTGTCACACTCAGATACCTCATTTCTGAGGTTTGAATCTGGCTTTTGTGGGTTGTATTCATTGCCCATGACTCGCATCCATATGTCAAGACTGGGACATAGGTGGAGCGGTATACAGCCATCTTCGTTTTCTTACCAACCTCTTTCTTGCTGAGGAATCCTCGATTTATGGCCTGATAAAGTCTCCCAGCCGCTGCTTTTCGAGTGGCCAACTCTTCTTTGATGCCCCCCTTTCGGTCTATAATAGCTCCGAGATATTTAAAGTGGTCGACCTGCTCCAGGACCTGTTCTCCCAACTTAATCTGATGTTTTCTTTCTTCTCGTGATATCACCATGGATTTTGTTTTAGAGCTGCTTATGACCATCCCTCTCTTCTCCAGCTCTTCCTTCCAGACTTGCAGGTTGGATTGGAGATGTGTCTCTGATTTAGCAATCAGGACAACATCATCAGCAAATGCTAGCTCTGAAATACAGACCTGTCTCATCTTCCAGTACCCCACTGAATACTTTCTTGTTCTCTCCTTACATGCCTTGATGACATCGTCCATGAGGAATATGAAAAGATAAGGTGACAGGATATCGCCTTGTCTTACACCAGTAGTGGTCCTGAACTCTTCTGACTTATAGTTTGCTGTCCTCACATAATTTCTGCAAGACTTGTAGAAGCTCTGTATAGCATGAATCAGAGGTGCTGGAATGTTCTTCCTTGCCAAACAGTCCCAAAGTTTGCTCCAGGGGACCCTGTCAAATGCCTTTTCCAGATCTATGAAACAAAGATGGATCTCACTCTTGTACTCAAGGGCCTTTTCACTCAGCTGCCTGAGTGTGAAGATTAGGTCTTGAGTACTTCGGTTTACTCGGAATCCGCACTGGGCTTCATCCAATTGTGGCTCAGCTAGGCATCGGAGTCTCTGCTCTAGGATTCTAGAGTAGATTTTACCAGGGACACTGAGAAGGGATATGCCTCTGTGGTTTCCACATTGTCGATTGTCACCCTTTTTGAAAATCGGTGTTATGATGGCAATCTCCCAATCCTTTGGTATGGCCTTGTTGCACCATGCTGCCTGTAGGACCCTTAGGAGTAATAGGTCGCCTGATGCTCCCATGTACTTAACCATTTCTGGTGTTATACCATCATGCCCTGCTGCTTTGCCCATCTTGATTTTCTCCAGTGCTGCCTTCAGTTCTTCCATCTTTATGTCATCTTCATCACCATTTGTATCCTCTTCTGTGCTAGTGGTTATCATTTCTGATGCTCTACCTTGCTCACCATCAAGGAGTTCTGAGAAATATTCTTTCCATCTTTCCATTACTTCCTTCGGGGCAGTAAGCAATTTGCCTTGCTTGTCCTTTATAAATTTGAGAGGGCATTGTTTTTCCTTCCTCATGTTCTTTAGGGTCTTATAGAACAATTTCTGGTTTTCTTGCGCATCCTTTTCTAGCTTTTCTCCAAATTCTTCCCAGGACTTCTGTTTTGCTGCTAGCACCTTGTTCTTTGCTTCTGTTCTGAGTATCACATATTCTCTATATTTCTCTATTTGTCCTGCTGTGTTTTTAGCTCCTAAATATTGTTTCCATGCCATTTTCTTCTCTCTTATTTTCTCTTTGACTTCCTCTGTCCACCAAGGTGTCCTCTTTCTCTTGTTCCCAAGTCGGACTTCACCACATGCTTCTGCAGCAGCTGTCTTTATGATGTCCTTGAATTTAAGCCACAGGGTTTCCAAGTCATCAGGTTGTTCTTCTGTGTTTCTCACCGCTGTAGCAATAAGCCCCTGATATCTGGTCTTAATTTCTGGCTCTTTCAGCTTGTAGGGCTTAATGCTCATTTCTTCCGTTCGTTTACTTGGTTTCTTGCGTGGTGCTGGGCAGTTCCTAGGCTGAGCAACTCTTTCAGTTGTTCTTTTGATTGTAAGCAGGTAGTGATCACTTCCAATCTCTGGCCCCCTCCAGACTCTAGCATCCCGGACATATTTGAATGAGCTCCTCCTAACAATGGCATAGTCGATCACTGACTTCTCATTCTTTGTTGGTTCACACCTAGTGTATGCATGTATGCGCTTATGGGGGAACTTTGTGTTGGTAATGATCAGATTCTGCTCACTGCAGAATCTGAGGAGTCGCTTTCCATTGTCATTGAGAGTATCTTCTCCATATCTTCCGATAACTTCACCCCATCTAGCATGGTCATTTCCAACTCTGGCATTGAAATCTCCGAGCATGATAATTTCATCTAGGCAGTCATCCACTATCCTTTGAAGCAGCTCGAAGAATTCTTCCTTGACCTCTGCTCTCTCATCCTCATTTGGCCCATACACTATGACCAGGTTGACTATGGTTTCTCCTTCTTTTAGTTTTACAACCATAATGCGCTCCGAGACAAAGTTCCATCCCTTGATACTATCTTTCTGGTTTTTGGCCACAATGCAACCCACGCCCCCTTTAGCTCTTTCAGATGTGGGTACACCACTGTATAGCAGAGTGTTGCCATCGAGATCCATGACTCCTTGTCCTTTTTCTTTGTTTTGGTAATAGCCAGGATTTCTAGTTTTGCTTTCCTCATCTCTTCCATCAGCTCCTCTTCTTTCCCATTTATACTTCTTGTGTTCCAAGTTCCATAAGTCGTAGTCCGTAGTCCGTTCCAGTTCGTCGCCTTTAGAATCAGTCCGGTTTTCTCTCTTATATTGCTTGTAATCATAGTTTAAGACAAACAGGTTATTGGCCTGTTGTGCCTTTGCATGGTGGAGGGGCTGCCTCCTTACGGCCTCCATGCAGGCCGCCCTCCTCCTTTTTCATCCGGGCTTGGGACCGGCATAGGCGGAGTTCACTGTTGAATCTCCATAAACATTCTTCAAACGTTCGTGGATGCGAATTGGGGTCTCCCTTCAGCATTGAGGAATTCTATGACATAACGTTGTTTTAACCGAACGTCTTTGGCAGCCATTTTTAAACTGTTACAGTGGTGCCACCTGTTACTGAAACAGGTTGGTAATGCTATACAGTGCAGAAGAGTGTTTGAGGAATCCTGCTAAATTTACAAATTGCACACCGATGCAGTATTTACATACATAAAAAATAGGAGGCATTACTTTTTTTACCTTCCCTCGTATGTATTGCATTCTCTACTTCTGATCTGAGAGTTTTGGGCCTTCGTTAGAATCTGGTGATGGTTTTTTACCTCTGTTGTCCTCGAATAGTTCTTTTACGTATTCTGCCCATCTATTTTATGTCTTTCTCATCAAGTAAGATTACACCATTTTTGTTCTTGATACAGCTTCCTCCTTGTGAAAACCGCGACCTATTTGATAATTTCTTTATTTCTTCATGCATATCTCTTGTCATGTGCTTTGCTTCCAAGTCTTCTATTTCCTTGCATTTTGTGTCTATCCACCGTTCTTTTGCTTGTCTACACATAGTACGTATGTCATTGTCTATTGTTTTATATTCTGGAGTGTTTTTTGCTTTCTTTCTTTCTGCCTTCTTTCTTTCTGTCATTTTACTCAAGATTTCATCTGTCATCCAAATTTGATTTTTCTTAGGCTCTTTTTTAGGTAAATTTGCATTTGCTTATTGTATGCTTGTTTTTAAGCATTCCCATTTTGTGGTTACTTTTCTTCTGGGTTTTCTCTTCTATACTGCGTTATGCTTTCTGTCAGTAACTGTTGATATTTATTTTTGACGTCGATTAGATATTTTTGTTTTATATCTGGTGGTTTTAGTGCTGATATTTCTATCTGGGGTTCCTCCTGTCTTCTGTTTCCTGTTCTTTTCAGCTTTATATTTACTTTGATGACGACCGGATTGTGATCTGAATTTATGTCAGCGCCAGGATGTGTCTTTGCACTTGTGACACTGTTCTTAAATCTATATTTTATCATGATATAGTCAATTTGATTTCTTGTCACATCTCCTCGGCTTTTCCATGTGTATAATTTCCTTGGGTGGTGTTCAAAAAAGGTGTTACATATGACCAGCTGGTTTTCTTCACAGAACTGGATAAGTTTGTCTCCTCTATCATTTCTTGTCCCTAATCCATACTGTCCTACTATTTTCTTGTATTTTCCTTTTCCTACTTTTGCATTCATATCACCCATTACTATCAACACATCTGTAGATTTTACTGGTTTATTGTGTGTGTTGTAGCTCTTCATTGTATTCTTCTATTTCTTCCTCGCTGTAATCTTTAGTTGGTGCATAAGTTTGTAAGATTGATATGTCGAACCGCTTTGCTCTCATCTTTAGTAACATCATTCTGTCATTGTGTGTCCAGTATCCACATCACGTATTTTTCTAACTCCTTCTTTATCAACATTCCTACTCCTCTTTCATGTTTTTCTCCTCCAGAAAGTAATGAGGTCACAACCTATCTAGTAGAAGGTAAAACTTCCGCTGCCCTGTGGGAATATCCTTTTATGGCAAAGGCTTCGGGAGTAAACTAATTGGCAGGGCATGGCGCCAGGGGCTACATCCGACAGTGGCAGAAGTTCAAGGACCTCACTGGACAGCTACCGCACGCTTCAAGCTGAACAGCCTCAGCCAGTTAGGTTGTCTGGTCACTGTCTGCTTTCCCCATTCGGTGCATGGGGGATTAGGGTCAAACGCGAACGGGACAGAACACTTCGCACCAATCAATAATAAGATTCCCTAACATGCAGTGACCTTTGCCCTCACAATAAAATCTAAAGAAAACAAATGTGCTGGGTCAGGATGTGGTTAACTATGAAGTGGCAGTGGTGCACCACTTCACATACGACAAATTTTCTCTTGAGACAGAAATTGACAGCCGCGCTAGCAAAGCTTCAGCCATCTTTGCCCGCCTCACAACGCGTGTTTCGGGAAACTCCAAACTCACAGTGAAGACCAAAGCTGCGGTATATAAAGCCTGTGTCATCAGCATGCTTCTGTGTAGCAGCGAGGCATGGACAACTTATGCTGAGCAAGAAAGAATGCTCAATATCTTCTATCTACGGTGTCAGCGCCCCATCCTTGGTATTTTGTGAAAGGACAAAGTGACAATTTCAAGGTGTTGCCACGTGCTGGCCTTCATAGCATGTATACACTGCTTAGACAGTGCAGACTACGCTGGCGTGGCCATGTCCGCCGCATAGCATAGAAGATGTTCGCATTCCGAAATATATTTTCTACTGGCAACTGGCTGATGGCATAAGAACAGTTGGCTGACCGTAGCCTAGGTTCAAAGATGTGTGCAAGAGAGACATAAAGGCACTGAACATAAATCCAGCAACCCGGGACGATGTAGCTGCAAATTGCACCAAGCGGCGATGTTCCCTGCTGTGCTACTTCAGATTGAGTGAAAAGAAACTCACATCAAGCAGAAGAAAAACGAACACGCCGACAGGAACACCAAAAAAACAAGCAACTGAGGCCTATCCACCACATGGGCGCACTTTCATAGTCAGTCACGAGTGAAGGGCACTATTATTATTAAATACAAAATATCGTACAGTTAAAAGGTTGGATCATCATGCTAAATTTCATTTTAATGTGATTTATGTACCCTTTTTTTCAAGTAGTAAACCAAAAACTTTGAACGCATTATTCTTAAAACAAGTCCAAGTGGAGATGGAATAAAGCAGTACATAGCGACAAAACGTCAAGAAACAAAAATTCCCACTTCGAAAACAGCATCAAAAACGCCAACGAAAACTTTTCACGTGGACATTCTTGGTTTGGATTTTGGTCCACGCACAAAAATAGATTTCTCTTTATCTTGTCCATGCAATACCTGGTTCACCGCCATGTTATTATTATTATTTAGTGTTCTTAGTGAATGAAAACACATGGACATGTTTGACACACTCCATGTGAGAACAACAATATAAATGACAAGGATTATTTAACAAACAGCAGCTTTTTTTATTATTTACAAATATTGTATTGCTGATTCCCTGTATTTGTTTTGTCCTATTTGATATGTACTTTGTGCAGTTCATTATTTTAATTTATCACGTGTTTATTTGCGCGGGCCCCCCCGCCCCCCCCCCCCCCCCCCCCCCCCCCCCGCAGTTCCCGAACGTGTTTACAAAGACAAAGAAAGAATAACCTTATGGCACTCCCTGGCAATTCACATAAGGTGACTAATATGAGGTTATACATGAGGCTAGCAACCTCATCATGTGAGACACACTGCATGAGGCTAACAACCTCATCATGTGAGACACACTGCTTGAGGCTAACAACCTCATTATGTGAGACACACTGCATGAGGCTAACAACCTCATCATGTGAGACACACTGCATGAGGCTAACAACCTCATCATGTGAGACACACTGCATGAGGCTAGCAACCTCATCATGTGAGACACACTGCCACAGACAGCATCGCCCTAAGAGCACGTGTGTCAGAGTTTAGAGAACACCAAAGCTCACATGGATGGAGAATCCTCCTCACGATTCAAAATGAATCAGGCCAAAAGAAATCTTGGCCTATCTAAACAACATCTGAAAACTTCTCAGTACAGCATAGACACCAAGTTAAGATTATACGAGAGTTACGTTTTTTCTTTATGATGAGGAATGCTTGAGAAAAACAGAAAAAGCAATATCAAAATTGTCCTCTTTCCAGATAATTTGCCTAAGAAACATTCTTCGAGTTTTTTGGCCGAATACTATCACCAACCAAGAACTATTTACTCGGAGCAATCAAAAATATATGCACACCGCTGGATATCGGTTGGTCATGTCCTCAGAAGACACCCCAACACCATTAGATGAACTCCCATGCTATTGACCCCAGAAGAATGGCGAAAGAGAGGTCGGCCAAACAAAACCTGACGGAGAACTGTAGAGAACGAGATGTAAAGCGTGAAGCATAGTTGAGGCACTGCATAAAGGATGATCATAGACCGAGACAAGAAATTATCGAGGATTGAACAGAAACATTGCATGGAAAAAGTTGACTATTCGTCTGTAGAAGATGTGTAGAAAGCTCTTGAACAATGTTCTCAATATTATTTTTAGTGTAGTGTCATCTGCTTGCGTTAAACTATTTAACCAGTGGAAGGACAAAGTGACAGATTATATATATACGAACAGATCTTTTTAAGAGATTCGCAGCACAGTTAGACAAATCTGGCATGTTTAACTTGTACGTCTGTGTTAAACTTCCGCCTGATAAGCATGAAAAAGTCAACTACATGTTGAAAGAAATTTAGGGGAACAATGTTTGGACAGTGGGAAGAAATGTTTCACTAATATTTACTGGCATTTTCGTCACTGTATGTGACTCGTTATTAATATTGCATAGAAATTTCAGGTTTGCCAAACAAAAAAGAAACATTTCTGTTTGCTTATGTTTTTCTCACAGCTTGTAATTATTAATTAGAATCTGTATTCGTTTGGCGAGTGTAGAGATAAACACGCTCAAATAATTTATCTTGTATCGATTACATTAGAGAACTTTGCCAAAATTAGAGCTTCGTCGGTGGTTGAGAAACGAATTAAATCAAAGAGTATTGTATTTAGTTTGCCGACTAAAAATGCAGGAAGAATCCACCCGATAGATTAAAAAGGAAACTGACACGATCAATGATCATGGCTTCGAGAAACAGTTGAACAGCAGAGATAAAGACAGTATCTCGTACAACAAGCAGAGAGAATGACTGTGAAATTGAAACAAATTAAGACACCAAAGAGTTATATAATAGCGATCATGATGACGTTGAGAGTGATACTATTAGTGAAGATGATGTTGAAGATGATGATGATGGTGGCGGCGGTGGTGGTGGTAATGATGTTGTTGGTGATGGCGGTGGTGGTGGTGATGATGGTGATGATGATAATGTTGATCATGATGATGATGATGATGGAGGTGGTGATGATGATGATGAAGATTATGGTGGTGGTGATGATAATATTGATCATGATAATGATGATGGAGGTGGTGACGATGATGGTGAAGATGATGAAGATGATGGTAATGATGATGATGATGGTAGTGATGATGATGATGATTAGAACGATGAATTTAATAAGACGATTAGAGAAATCACTCACATAACATGCTCTAGCCAACCAGGCGATGTCCTGAAAGCTTTTTTTTTCCCACAACAGAAAAAAATTATACAAGAAATAATGAAACTAGCATTCAACATTTTTTTAAATATTTTTCCATTTTCATGTGAGAGAGGAGAGAAAGTGAGAAAGTAGAGAAAGAGAGAGAGAGAGAGAGAGAGAGAGAGAGAGAGAGAGAGAGAGAGAGAGAGAGAGAGATAAACAGAGAGAGAGAGAGAAGCTGCGCACATTCTGTTATCTGAAAGTGAATTCCGGCATCTTATTCATAGCATATTCCAAAACCAAGCCCTGTGTTATAACAACATCCATTCTTGTATCATCAATTTCTTATTTTAATTCAGGTTTTGGAACTTTCAATTTGGTTCTTCCCTGTTGGAAACTTATTACGGCAAACCAGTGAATACCCCGTCATTTTTGTTGTTGCTGTTTCCGTCTAAGCCAAGATGCTTTCAAGAAAGCAAGTTAATTATTCCAAAACAACCCGCCTTGACGTGATTACATGGAGTCCTTTGTTGTTATTGGAATAAAGGATGTAATAATATGTATGTTTTCTCATTTTGTGGAGAACGTCTAATCTTCAGTTGAGTTTGTGCGTGTGGGTCTGGAATAGTGTATTTGACTTTAGACTGATGAACTGTCAAGCAATCGATTGATGTATGTGTAATATACCATGTTTCCGAGCAAGGAATATGGATAATCCCATAACAAATGCTGCTGTAGGGTAATGAAGTGTTAAAAAAACTTTACTCGGCTAGGTCGAGCATTGAGAAGGGTATACAAGTTCCTTTCTCGCTGCCTTGCCTTCCCTAACTCAAGAGCAAAGTCACGTACCCATTTACAGCTGGGTATACTAGAGAGTGACGCCACCGTGTTTCGAACTCGCACTTTTGCCGCGAGAGGCCAGCACTCTAACCACTCTGCCAATCAGAAACTCCAATGAATATAAGCATATACTGTAATTATAAAGATGACCCCTGTTCCCCCGAGAGGGATATTATTTACACATAAACACCTGGAGCCCCGTTTAGTTACCTGGGGGTCTCTAAGGAGACAAAAAACGAATAAGCCTACAGTTCGCAAACGTAGGTTGTACAAGGCATTCTGTAACATGAGGTTGTACAAGGCATTCTGAAACTTGGGGTTCTACATGGCATTCTGTAACATGAAGTTGTACATGGCATTCTGTAACATGAGGTTGTACAAGGCATTCTGTAACATGAGGTTGTACAAGGCATTCTGTAACATGAGGTTGTACAAGGCATTCTGCAACAAGAGATTGTACAAGGCATTCTGTAACATGAGGTTGTACAAGGCATTCTGTAACATGAGGTTGTACAAGGCATTCTGTAACTTTGGGTTCTACATGGCATTCTGTAACATGGAGTTGTACATGGCATTCTGTAAAATGAGGTTGTACAAGGCATTCTGTAACATGAGGTTGTACAAGGCATTCTGTAACATGAGGTTGTACAAGGCATTCTGTAACATGAGGTTGTACAAGGCAATCTGTAACATGAGGTTGTACAAGGCAATCTGTAACATGAGGTTGTACAAGGCATTCTGTAACATGAGATTGTACAAGGCATTCTGTAACATGAAGTTGTACAAGGCATTCTGTAACTTGGGGTTCTACATGGCATTCTGTAACATGAAGTTGTACATGGCATTCTGTAACTTGGGGTTCTACATGGCATTCTGTAACATGAGGTTGTACAAGGCATTCTTTAACTTGGGGTTCTACATGGCATTCTGTAACATGAGATTTTACAAGGCATTCTGTAACATGAGGTTGTACAAGTCATTCTGTAACTTGGGGTTCTACATGGCATTCTGTAACATGAAGTTGTACAAGGCATTCTGTAACTTGGGGTTCTACATGGCATTGTAACATGAGATGTTACAAGGCATTCTGTAACATGAGGTTGTACATGGCATTCTGTAACATGAGGTTGTACAAGGCATTCTGTAACATGAGATTGTACAAGGCATTCTGTAACATGAGGTTGTACAAGGCATTCTGTAACATGAGATTGTACAAGGCATTCTGTAACATGAGGTTGTATAAGGCATTCTGTAACATGAGATTGTACAAGGCATTCTGTAACATGAAGTTGTACATGGCATTCTGTAACATGAGGTTGTACAAGGCATTCTGTAACTTGGGGTTCTACATGGCATTCTGTAACATGAGGTTGTACAACGCATTCTGTAACATGAAGTTGTACAAGGCATTCTGTAACATGAGGTTGTACAAGGCATTCTGTAACATGAGGTTGTACACGGAATTCTGTAACATGAGGTTGTCCAAGGCATTCTGTAACATGAGGTTGTACAAGGAAGCTGGCAAACTCATTACGTAAAACAACTGGTATCAGAAACCACAACTACATGATTATATTAATTTTTGACCAGGTTTCACGATAGGCGGTAAGCTGCAGTGGCGGCTTCATGCTCCATTGGGAGCAAAGAAGAAAATTCAGATGATAATGATGACGATGATGATGATAAAAAAAAGACGTAGAGAAACATACCAAAAAAGTGTGCATGTACATATTAACTGGGCAGCGCGCAGGGTGCTAAATATGACAGCTTCTGGAACGGGTGCTTAAACACGAGCGTAATAGAGTGAGAGAGAAAGAAAGAACTTCGATAAGACCGTGGGACAAAAAGATGGTCGAAATAGAAATAAAGATGAATTAAAAGCAGAATGACAATAAACAGGGAATCGATAGACAGGAAGATATATGGAAAGAATTGAGGTGCAGTTATTAGGAGTGACAGAAAGAAAGAGGCCGAAAGAAAGATAGAAAACAGAGGCTTAGTAAAAAAGCATAGATGAAGATAACATCTTCGCTGATTGATCTCAACAGCACGTGCTTCATCACGTGGCATAATGCATATCATGATGGCGGAAAACATGGACACACATGAACATTACATATACACACAGATACACGCATTAACATGCACACGCCAATAAGCAATGAAGCTTTTACACACATACATACACACAGGCATAATGCTTTACCCACGCAATTTGTCAAACAGGAGGAGCTAAAAAAAAAGATTTTATAAATAAGCTGAATAAAAAAGAAATTTTCAACTTAAATGTCCTGTCAGTCCTATTGTGTGGTTCTTAAACTTGGAAAACAGCAAAAAACAACAACCAAAAATCTATGGACTTTCATAAATGGGTGCTTGCGTAGAATAGAAAGATTAAAATGGTATGAGCAGATCGTCAATCTGGTGACAAGAACCAGACAAGTGCCAATGGAACAAGAGACGAGAAGAAGACGATGGCGATGGATAGGACTCACATTTAGGAAACCTGTGGATAACATTACAAAGCCCGAGGGTAAGAGAGGCAGAGGCGGATCAAGAAACATATAGAGAAGAGAACTGGAGATAGAAGTGAAAATGAAGAGGAAGACGTTGAAAGAACTTGAGCTGTTGGCACATGACATACAGGAAGACTGGGCATTTGTTTGTTAAAGGCCTATGCTCTTTGGGGAGCGAAAGAGTTTTGATTGATTGAGTGACTGATTGATTGATTGAATGACTGATCGATTGAGTGACTGATCGATTGATTGAATGACTGATTGATTGAAAAAGTATCTAAATATCAGATTTTTATACCTCTATTTTAGGGTGTCTCACAGGGATTTGTAGAATGGCGAGTACCACAACTGCATCTTTAAAGTTGATTGTAAAGTTTATATTCTCCGCCCACTTCTGTGAGAAATACATTTTCGACTCGTATTTAATGAGCCCTCAGCTGAAGATAAACCAGCAAATTATTTGTTTAATAGTTTATATATATATATATATATATATATATATATATATATATATATATATATATATATATATATATATATATATATATATATATATATATATATATATATATATATATATATATATATACAGTATATGGGTGCAGACATCAAATTCACTCAACCTATTGATAGACTCCAACTATGGATTTATTTTTATATAGATAACAATAGATTTATTTATAAAATATTTGATCAACAGGGTTAAAATGAATAAAATTGATTTGTCAAGAAAAAATTTTAATTTATGAGGTACCTTCGTAGGAAGATATTATTTTATTGTGGGATTTAAAAAAGAAAGAATAGTCCATATGCTGTACCAGTACTTTGTACCTAGCTGACAATGTGATGATAGTAATTTGTCGTTGAACTTTGGTTCAGTCACTGCTGGTTCTCAGTAAAGTCTTGACTGTTCCTTCTCAAGTCTGGAGTCGAATGGCGTGGAAGCACGTCCGCTGCTGTGCAGGATTAACTTCCAAAATGGTTGCCTTTTCTACTATCCTCCAGACCCGTCTGTCCTAGAGGGTGCTCAACGTTGATTACTGGTAATTAGTACCAGAAACTGAGAGATAAATAAAATAATATCTCTCATATGTAATATACCTTCTGATGTAAGCATAGAAAGATTAAAATGGTATAAGTAGGTCGTCAATCTGGTGACAATCTGGTCACGTAATATGTCTGGATTCAAGATTGTTAAAACAAAGATAGGGCTAAGGATGTGCGATTGGATTAATCATGTTTACACATTTAGACACAAGTTAACTTACACTACGATCCCTTCGTTCATAATATAATCCGATCACATTTTTGTAAGCTGCAATACTTGCATATCTTTCACTAGCCCGTCTATCTGATGTAAGCATCAACCGCTCTTCGCTTTCCTCCACCATTTCATCTTCCTCTGAATGTTTCTGATGTACCTAAGAATGTATTCTCAGGTCATCGATACAGATGAAATAGTGTGCAGGAGAGCGAAAGCAGACCAATGCATCATTGTCAGCTAGATACATAACAAATATGAAATAAAATTGTTGACCTAAAAATGTATATATACCATGGTGTCATCATCCTCATTCTGCTCTCTATGGTGCCTGAGGCTACCTCTGCTTTTGGTTCCTTGTGACGAAATCCGCACGAAGCAGTCACCAGCTCGTGCAGTGGTGGTTTATGTTGCATGTATTTTATATGATGAGTTTGCCAGCCCCATATCCAACTGTACATCAATAAGCAATTCATATATGTTATATGCAAATATAAAATAAGAAAATGCACATGTTACAACTTACCGCACTAGGGTTAAATTTTATCCAGACTTTTGATGCGCCTTTTCTAGTATTCTCCAGACCCGTCTGTTCTAGAGGGTGCCCGACGTTGATTACTGGTAATTAGTACCAGAAACTGAGAGATAAATAAAATCTTCCTACGATTTCCCGTAACTGCTTAAGATACAATCTTTCTTCAATTAGTTAAGGTTACTGATTACGGTGTACTCCTAACTATTGACACTTGTGGCTCTCAGTATTATAACTGAAGTTTTACACTTTTAATTTTATAAGTTACTTCTAATCACTTTGGCCTCTCCTATAATGGAATGATTTTTACTTACTCCTATTCTGGCTGTCCGTGATCTGCTTTGGCGAAGTTGGAATTGCAGTGCGAACATCTTCAACATTTTATGTTATACGACCTGCCCAGATTCCACAATTTGTTTACCTCTCCTTCTCCTCTATGTTTATTACATCAAGACATCTTGTCGGAACTGATTATAGTGTCTCCATGTGTCCTAATACTCAAGATTGTTAAGAGATCTATTGGAATCATTACGTAATATGTCTGGATTCAAGATTATTAAAACAAAGATAGAGCTAAGGATGTGCGATTGGATTAATCATGTTTACACATTTAGACACAAGTTATCTTACACTACGATCCCTACATTAATAATACAATCCGATAACATTTTTGTTAGCTGCATCCCAGACTTAACTGAAGCAATACTTGCATATCCTTTACTAGCCCGTCTATCTAAACAATAAGCCGGCGGTAAACGATAGATCAAATGTTGACTTAATCGTATTGTCCCACATGGTTAATCGTTGACTGTCCGCGATCAAAGAATAACGTGTCATGTGTGGTCATGTCTAAAATGTATGGGTTGATGAGGTGTGCTCTACCGAGAATAAGATAATATCGGTAGATTGAGGCGCAAAAGTAAGATAAAGCATGGATGAAAAGGAAAAAAAGGAATCATCGAATGAATACTGACAGAGAGGAGTGTAGACAGACAAATTGGACGAACAAGTAAGACGTTTTTTCGTCACACTAACATGAGGTTGTGTATGGGGCTGGCGATTTTAGTAAGAAAAACCAACTGCTACAGGAACCACTTCTATGAATGCGTTGGTGCTGGCTTCCTGCAGGAGGACCCACTGCAGTGGTGGCTCCACGCTCTTCGAGGAACGAACAGGAAAACGACATGAGGAAGAAGTTTTATTGGTGTATTGCTATATTCTGTGTAATGTCAATGAAGTGGGTAGTAGAGAATATACTGTTGTAATCTTTAATAATATTTTGGTATATTTTTTTTTATCGCCCTTCTTGAATGGTTTTAATAGCCGAGAAGAAAGTAAGTCTCATATGTTATGTTTCTTTATCTACAACTAGTTCAAGGTTTCTTAAGATGGGCTTCTCGGACTATTGGGGGCCTATGAAAGGATTCTAGGGGTTCTTGGACATAACCTAATATGTAAAATTTATAATTATGCATTTATGTGCACTTTTTTCTGAGAAGGGATCACTAGGCTTCACTAAACAATCAAAGTGGTACGTAATCTTCACTAAACTTTCATAGGGATCCATGGCATAAAAATGGTAGGGAAACCTTGGTCTAGTTTATTTCCAATATTTTTAGATCCGCGATGTTATTGCTCTTTGCCAGAGTTATGGGACTTTGTATTCGAACCTTTCTCTTTAAATACAGTGTTAGCCATTTTGTACAGTTATAAGCCAGGAGTACATTTATGGGTTTTCATTACCTTGTTATGCCGCTCTATTGTTGTTGCCGCACTAAATTTCAGGGCCGTAGATAGGACTTAATAAAGGGGGGGTGTGGTTTAATACAAAAAAAATATTTTTTATGCACTATTTTGGTACCGGTACAGTATAATTTCCCCCCTAAGGGGGAGGGGGGTTTGAACCACCCTCACCCCCGTATCTACGGCCCTGACGCTCTTTAAGGACTTTTAAAATTTCAGTTCCATGATAGCAGGTTCAAAATCCACGAGACTGTAGATGAATGGCATTCCATAATTGCTTCATCAAAGTTGAAAAACTGTATCTGTTGTTTAAGTGATTTAGGTCCTGCGCATGGTCCAATAGCACGATTACCTAAGTAGCATTTCTTTTTCCGCGTCCGTGTTTGTGAAAAGTCCAAGATGTATTGTCGTTCTCACCTTGAAAATTGTGGAGTGCCAGTTGCTCATAAATATGCTATTTTTAGCTGGTTATCTTCAATTATTTTAACATAAATAATTCTCTGTGTATCCAATGGATAGAAATTGATATTTTTCTCTGTGTTATATTTGACAATAAGAAAAAGAAAACCGATTAAAAAAACTACTATGGTAATTGTATTCTAGTCACCGTCAGCTAATAGTAGGCTCTCTTCTAGAAAGTTTCAAACATTGGCCAGTTTTTCATGAGAAGTGGTTGAACAGAATAACTTCTTTTTCGTCATCAATAGCAATGGACATCTTCATGAATTTGTATCTTCCCAAATCGCTCTTTTTTAGTGTCATAAATATATGGATGTGTAACACAAAAAGGTGGATGAGCGGGGGCAAATGAAGTTCATCTGATGCTGCTACTTTCCGCTCACCTCCCGTTTCTTTGTTGAAATAAAATTGCATAAGCACTTGAAAGATTGGCTTGTGTGGATGGTCATATTGTGTCAGGCAGTACCTCTACACCTCACGGTAGATGAAGACCTACTAAGTAAGTGAGTGTGAGGCAGGGATTTTCAGCCTTATTTTGCTCATTGCCCCCTTCTGAGCCTCAATTACCTCTGTGATCACCCCTTTCCCGCCCCCGCCCCCCCCCCCCCCCACAGTCGCTGCTAGCTGTATAAGAGGTGCTTTACCATCTTGCGGTGGCCTCTTAGAAATATGGTTTAGCTCCCTGGGTGCTATATGGCCTACGTTGAGAACCACTGATGTAAGGGGCACGTGGATGAATGGCTGTAATGTATGGCCACATGTTGTGTTAGGGGACGGGGTGGGGGGGGGGGATGGGACACATTACTGATAAGCTTTAATAGATTATGTGGCGAGATTGACGTCAAATAGAAAATTAGAAAGCAGTTCCCAGAAATGGAGAAGAGAGCTGGCGAACCAGATGTAAGGAGATCACAAGACAAGTCAGGTAATTAACTGCACAGTTAATGATAGCTGTAGAAGTGAACTGACAGGTAAGTCACCTTCTTGCTAGACCTCTCCTATGCTCCAATGGTGTTATATATAAATATGTGAGTAGCACTAGTATTTATTCCATACCAATTTTAAATTATTAATATTTCTTTGATCACACGACACAGTTATAACTGGAAGTTTAAATAAACTCCATAACTGCAGTTAGAAACAAATCATTGCACTTTATTGGTTAATGATGTATGGTTAGAAAAAAATTGCACCTGGGATATCAATATCTTACAAGATTTCACACAAGTTAAAAAAAAATAAATTATGTTGTCACCGTTTTGTCCTTTTCATCATGTTATTGGCTTGGGTGTATTGGTTTGTATTTTCACAACACACTGTACTTAACTGGCGTGACACGTTGCTGTAGCTAACTCCCCTCGGTCGTTAACACATCTGGACATTGAAGACGCTTTGCTTATGCCAGGAAAAGTGTTAATCCACTGTTAAACAGTTCACAATTTCCAAACTTGTGTCACGTTGTTTACCACTAGTTGAACCTGCAAAATATGACCAGGGTATGGTATCTGTGGTTTATAACCAAAACGCCCCTCTGATGCTGATTGACCACTTTTGATCAGACTCCTTATTTCGACAACACTGTCTTGAGGCTGTGGTTACGTCAGTCAAATGGGGGTACGCTGTTCAACCATGAAATACTCGTACATTTATAAATTTTGACATCAATTAAAGACATTGTCCAAACCCAATCATGATTACTCTCCTTTACGCTTTGCTGTACTTCTTGATATTATTATTACACTAATATCTGTAACATTGTTTGAAGTAGGTCGCTACACATCGTTTATTTCCTTTCATTGATTTTTGTTCTTTTTCGTATGTTAATGTGCGCTTGGCACTTCCACATATATCATTATCATCATTTGTCTGCAGCTGGCCCCCTTACAGTAAGCCTACACCAAACATTCACATGTTCTTGCAGTTGTTATTTATGTAGCAATTTGTTTTACATGATGAGGTTGCCAACCCCTTGTTCATCCTTATATTAATCGCCTTGTATGACGTGCCTGAGGAAACAGTAAACCTATTCTTTGTCTTTCCAGAGACTCCCGGTAACTAAACGGGATATATATATATATGTTAAGTTCTAATTTAAATGATTATTTTTCCCCTTTCGTCAGATTTACTCAGCGACTCTTTTGTTTGTATTCTTCTGTGTCTCACAGATTCACTTTAATTCTGTCAACGATGAAAATACATTTAATCTATCTATCTATCTATCTATCTATCTATCTATCTATCTATCTATCTATCTATCTATCTATCTATCTATTTATCTATCTATCTATCTATCTATCTATCTATCTATCTATCTATCTATCTATCTATCTATCTATCTATCTATCTATCTATCTGTCTGTCTGTCTGTCTGCCTGTCTGTCTGTCTGTCTGTCTGTCTGTCTGTCTGTCTGTCTCTCTGTCTGTCTGTCTGTCTGTCTGTCTATCTATCTATCTATCTATTTATTTATATATCTATCTATCTATCTATCTATCTTTATATCTGTCTGTCTGTCTGTCCGTCCGTCCGTCCATCCATCCATCTATCTATCTATCTATCTATCTATCTATCTATCTATCTATCTATCTATCTATCTATCTATCTATCTATCTATCTATCTATCTATCTATATATATATCTATCTGTCTGTCTGTCTGTCTATCTATCAATCTATATATCTTTCAATCTATCTATCTATCTATCTCCCTATGGAACATGGAGCCACCACTTTAGTTGACCCCTTTCTATGTGTCTGTCTCTCTGTCTGCCATTTTGTATGCGTATTTGTCTGTCTAAGTATTTTTCTAGTAATCTATCGCGCTTTCTATTACATTACGGTAGAAAGACGATTTAAAACAAAAAGACCATTTAAAAACAAATACAACCGAGAATCTAAAAACTATCATACAAGTGCTTGAAAAAAGGAGAGAATGTCTGAAACAAATGGTCAGAATCACCGTTGAGAAATAATGGAATTACACAAACCATTGACACTGGAAGTGAGGAAAAGACGTGGTTGCTGCTTGAACGCATACCGAAGAGACCAACAAACAACCCTTTACGATATGTTAAGCAAAGGGACGTAATCACTGATATTTTGGCTTGTGAGTTCTGAGATGGGTAACTTAAAATAATACTTACCGTAGTCAGTGAGAATTTAGTCTAGAAAAACGACATAAATTACTTGCAAGAAGCAGAAGTTTTAAAGAATGTGTGTGTATAGTAGAGCACAAAGTATGAATGATGATGGGTGTTTACTTATCACATGTCAACAAGGTAGAAAGTACGAGGTTAGACATTATATTTCAGTCAGTTTTCATCTCTTGGCCTTGCTTTGATCTAAATAACTGAAACAATGATTTTATCACAAGATAAATGAATTTCTAAATACAGGATTGCCAGTCTAGATAAAGAGATGGTGTTTATGGTGTTTATCAGTCAAATTTTAATGTCTAGGTACACACACACTTACAAGTGATTGTTCAAAGTCCCGACATTCAGATTGTCACGTTTATGTGTCATCAACAAATCATCCTACACGTTCGTTCATTTATTTCTAGAAAGTAGATCATTTGATCCAGCGACCTGTTTTAGGTACAAGATAGTCTGTAGATGCAGACATTAGACCACGCAATCACACATCCAGGACACTAACATCACAATAAGAAATATACAGAATTTCTTACTCTAGCTAGACTGCCTTGGGGCAAGAGAAATAGACTGAGACTCAAAGCAAATAAAACAGGGACATTTGAGACAGACGTAGGAAGGATAAAGAACGAAACTGAACAGATGGCCCAAGACAGGCAGTCTTGTATGAACTAGTACTAGTTGACC
This sequence comes from Oreohelix idahoensis, assembly GCA_024509875.1. Classification (NCBI taxonomy): domain Eukaryota; kingdom Metazoa; phylum Mollusca; class Gastropoda; order Stylommatophora; family Oreohelicidae; genus Oreohelix; species Oreohelix idahoensis. The sequence continues at coordinate 183,784 of JAMPIV010015971.1, forward strand.
TGAAACGCTTGGAGGGAAGAATTAGTCACCTGATAGCTTACGATTGCTGCTGCGTCCAGTCCAGACATGGACGTTTTCTTGTAGCCGTAATGATGTATTTAGGTATTTGTATTCCATAACTATTTGATTTGCGATAGGATATCTTTCTTATTTTAAGTACAGCAATCTTTGGTTACAGAAATTATATTTGACCCACGGGTATTGTCAGCTTTAGTGTGAAAGTCTGAAATTCCGGGGAATTGTGAGTGATACAGTACAACCTGGCGGTGACCGAGGAAAGCAAATCTAAAAGAAGTAACTGTAGCCGCTGCACCGTACAACGTTCAAGGTGAAGAGAGCAGAACTGAACAATATTTGTTGTTATTCTACATTTCATTGGATGTAAAAAAAAAAAAAAATACAACGAAACTAGTGATAGCAAAATTGAGAAGGCAAATCGTGAATACTTCTGGTAATTATTTTTTTAATTGCTAAAGAATATTGAAATATAATAACACCACACTTCTGCGAATTCAAGTTACGCGGCTTCCTAGATACACGCCGTCACGGTACTTCGGCTTGCGAGTTGTACTCCATCTATCAAGCACTACTATGAACATAATAAATGGTGTTCCTAGTAAGCTGACGTGCACCTGATAGTGTCATTTCAATTTTGTTTGTTTTCTCCCGAGAGCAAGTTGTATCGTGTTATTGAACCTACATAATTCGTTTTGTAAGCAAAATGAAAAAGGTAAAGGAAGCATAGCTACCAGCAGGGTCTCCGAAGCCGGACAAGTCGAATAGTAGGAACCAGACAAAACAAGACATAAAATATAGTGCCTTACAGGCAGGCTAGAGAAAGTCAAAGGCTAATGAAGGCGTCCCGACAGAAATGCCTTTTGAAATCGGATGCACTGGGTCACAGGCCTAACGGAAACGTATAACGTAATTCGCGTTAATGAAGAAGACGAAGAAGAAGATATACCCGTTTAACGTACGTGCGATTTCTTACTGATATCTTCCTCAAACCATGTACGTTCTTACTGATATCTTTCCTCAAACCATGTACGTTCTTTTACTAATGCTCATTGGCAGGCTTACTCGAAATATAGTTATCATTTACCCACCCCCCTGTTTGCATAAAATATATGTATCGTTCTTTCCGCAATAAACAAGATAATCTATATACCCCTAAGTAAAGTAAACTATGTTAAGTGTAGGGATAGCGGGCCCATAAATCTAATATAGAAAGTATAGCACAGTCACCAGACAAATGAGAAGTGACGGGGCGATATACACTCGTGGACATGGCGGACGCATTATGTCATTGTATTTCTTCTAGACAGTCTCGAGGGTCGTACAGAAGGTGCAGTTTAAAAAGGAAAATTTGTAAATAAAAAAGTGTGTGTGTGCTTTGTTACCTACTTTAGTCTCTATAGTAATACTACTACTCTTCTTACCACTGTGAATACATGTATTCTCATCACTTTTACTTTGGGATCTACTACTTTTTTAAGGCATGTGATAAAAGGTGACAAATGTAAGGGTGTAAATAGACAGATCTGGCACCTCATCGTGTAAATCAAGTTCCTCCAAAGTCACATTGCAGAAGGCACATGACCTGCATTGGTGCAGGATGATGATCCCTGCAAGTGGACCTACAGAGGTGATGGCCCCAGGTTCGTTGGTGAGCGAGGAAAGAAAAAGACTAAGACAAAAAAAAATAACGGTATACTATCATGAAATCTCACACAAGTTGGACATGAAATCTCACACAAGTTGGACATGAAATCTCACACAAGTTGGACATGAAATCTCACACAAGTTGGACATGAAATCTCACACAAGTTGGACATGAAATCTCACACAAGTTGGACATAATATCTCACACAAGTTGGACATGAAATCTCACACAAGTTGGACATGAAATCTCACACAAGTTGGACATAATATCTCACACAAGTTGGACATGAAATCTCACACAAGTTGGACATGAAATCTCACACAAGTTGGACATGAAATCTCACACAAGTTGGACATGAAATCTCACACAAGTTGGACATGAAATCTCACACAAGTTGGACATGAAATCTCACACAAGTTGGACATGAAATCTCACACAAGTTGGACATAATATCTCACACAAGTTGGACATGAAATCTCACACAAGTTGGACATGAAATCTCACACAAGTTGGACGTAATATCTCACACAAGTTGGACATGAAATCTCACACAAGTTGGACATGAAATCTCACACAAGTTGGACATGAAATCTCACACAAGTTGGACATGAAATCTCACACAAGTTGGACATGAAATCTCACACAAGTTGGACATGAATTCTTCACCATACTTGACATGTTTCTGTAACTTTCACCACAGTAACACAGATTTGGCCAGGAACACGCAAAAGTGCGTGTGTCAGAATGACAATGTGGCAAGGTAATTAAGTGCTTCGTGAATTTCCCGGGGACCTTATTTGAGGCAAAGTGAGATGTTGGAATAATGCCTATGTCGCGTACGCGGTGACTAACATGAGGTGGGTTATGACGCTGGTTACCTCACCATATCAAACACATTGCTACAGGAACCACTGATGTAAGAGCATTTGGATGTATTATACTGGTTTACTGCGAAGGGGGGACAATTGTAGTCGTGGTTCAATGGGCAGTCAACAGAAAAATGATAGATTAGATAGATAGATAGATAGATAGATAGATAGATAGATAGATAGATAGATAGATAGACAGACAGACAGACAGACAGACAGACAGACAGACAGACAGACAGACAGACAGACAGACAGACAGACAGATAGATAGATAGATAGATAGATAGATAGATAGATAGATAGATAGATAGATAGATAGATAGATAGATAGATAGATAGATAGATAGATAAAAGTGCGAAATGTTAATGTAATAAATTTAATTTACTAATTTCAATATTACGTCCCCTGATAGAATTATTTCCCTCAACGAAATATCAGTTGTGTATTCTACCATAACACACCCCCGTACCGTCATCCGCCTCTCATATTCATTGTTAAAACTATCCTCATCTTCGTCGTCGTCATCTTCATTTAGCTTATTTTTCATGACTATGAAGAGAGTATATTATTAAGCTCTCTTTGTTATTGTTAATCAGAATCGATATCATTACACTCCTGGCAAACCCATAGGTGCTCAGTCTCCCTTAGGAAGTGTCGAAGTGTCAAGGTAGTCCCAAAGCAGATACTACCGTAGGGAACTGACGTGTTAGAGACTTGACCATACAAGTCCAACATCGAGAGTTTAGGTCAGCAGTTCCCTTCATCGCTACCTTTTCCTTCCCTAAGTCAAGAGCAAAATCAGATACCCATTTACAGACTGGAGCATGTCGATACCGTGAATCGAACTTGGTACCTTTGCCGCGATAAACCAGAGCTCTAACCACTCTATCAATCGAACTCTCAAGGGTATGAAAACTAATTGTTCCTGTTGCGAGCTGATTGTTTAAAGGCCGGATGCATCCTCTCGTACCTCCATCGCGCTTTTAATAACACTCCAGTAACACTTTCTTCTCTAATATAATCATCTTCCTAGTTGTTTCTCATCTCTTCTAGCCCTTCATCTTCACTTATATAAATGGGCGTGTGTATGAAGCAGTCTTCGTCAATTTTATTTCATGATTAAGGGCAGTTTTTTTTTTTTTTTTAACAAGTAACAGCTCTAGACAAAACTTCTGTGACCTTATCATTAGTTATCACCGTGTAATATTACTTACTACTTACTTAGTCGTTCCCCTTCTACCGTGAGGTGTAGAGGTTTGGAACAGAGAGCGCCAGACTATCCTATCGGCTGTCTTCCTCCTGGCCTGGTTCCATTCTAGTCCTCGGTCCTTCAAAGATTGTCTAATGTTGTCCTCCCAGCGGACTCTGGGTCGTCCTGGGGGTCTGGATCCCTGGCTCTTTGTTTCCTATACTTGTCGTGGTAGCCGATCTTCTCCCATTCTGCAGACATGGCCAAACCATCTTAGTTGGGACTGTTCTACTTGGGTCTGCAGGGGGTGGGATTTTAGGCCTTGACGTATCGTCTGGTTGCGGACCATGTCTCTTCTTGTTACTTCAACCACGTTCCTCAGATACCTCATTTCTGAGGTTTGGATCTGGTTTTTGTGGGTTGTAGTCATTGCCCATGACTCGCATCCATATGTCAAGACTGGGACATAGGTGGAGCGGTATACAGCCATCTTCGTTTTCTTACTGTGACAGGGGCGCTAGGTGTTACCTCACACCCCAGACCCGTGCACCAAGAAAATTTATAAAGGATCGTTTGACAGGGGTTGCAATTATTGGTTGCTTGCAACCCTCTCAGCAGCAGACTTAACAATTCAAGCAACCCAAAGCCTTATGCAGATCAACATTTAATTCTACCGAACACCAAACAAACAATCCAACAAACAATCAAACGAACAATCAAACGAACACCCAGTCAGTGTTCATAGACTGTCTGAAAAACAATAAATAAAACAATGTCTAAGTGAACATTAATAGCATGGATAATAACACTTACCATAAAGAAAACATGCGCCCACCTGATATCATCAACTATCTCACACACTCATGCGTGTCGTCCAATGCGACTAGTATGGTGTTGTGCATGAGGCTGGCAATCGCACCGGGTAACATAGGTTGCTACCGAAACCACTACTGCAAGATCATCTGAATGCTTCATGCTGAGACAAACCACACCGGTGGCCCCATGCTCCCTCAGGAGCGGAGGAGAGAAATATACAACTCTAAGTACGCCCACGTGCTCTCACAAACCATGTTCACATAACAATAATAATCAACTGGACATAAAATCATATTCTTCAATACATGTACAACAAATAATCTCAATAATGAGAATTAACTACTACCTCTCAACCGACCCACATCAATACTCGTTCCCGCACTCTGAACATGTCGTAAGTGACGACTGGTGCGCCTGGCCACAAACGTGTCATATGTGACCCCTGACGAGATTGGGAACTCATCACATGAAACACATTATTACAGGAACAACCACTGTAACAGCATAAAAATGCTTCTGTTGACTTGTGGTGGACACCAGCCGCATTGGTGTTTCCATGCTCCACCGGGAGCAAACAGAGAAACACCTGTCTCAACTTGCCTTACGCACCAGAAATCTAAATGACTATTCTCCCTTCTAAGTAACCACTAAAGATAACAGTAGAATAATCAATAATCGTGAAATACACTTAATTACTTTTACATTAAAGGATAAAATAAAATTACTCTTACATTAAAGAATAATATTCTTGGCTTTAACCAAAAACTGGAACTAAATACACCGCGTGTCGCTCGGCATAACATATTATAGGTTTAACACGCGGAGCGTGTTTGCTCAGACTCGCTATCACCGCCTTTTATCACCACGAGGTTGCTATCTTGCGATTGTTAATCTTATCTAAATTTCGCAGTGAAATAGCCTCACACTATGTCTGCCTTTCTGAAGAATGAAATAATCGCTCTTAAACTTTCACATCTATCTATCTATCTATTTATTCCATTAAACATTAAAATAGCCACATCGATATAATTTCAGAATCCTAGAAAACTAATGCTAATTTAAATTAACTCACGTGCGCAAGGCATTTACAGCTTGGCTCTTGTGTGTCTTCTTCGTCTGTTCTCACTGGGCGGCTGTCTCAACAATCCCAGTTTCGCCACTTGCTACCCCTTTTATAGGCCCTGGCCTAACCACTCAATTTACTGCGCGCTTACGCGCATTAATCTGCGCCACACAGATAACACACGCGATTATTGCTCCAGAATGCATGAAAACACAGATATACACAACTAGAGCAAAAACACAGCTAATTCGTAGGCTTATTATGGCCTTGTAATAAATCTGCTTGAAGATAACGTGATCAAAAGGCACTAATCCACATAGACAACATGACTGCCCAGATGGGGCCAGCGCCGAGAACGACAGATCTCAAGATGGCGCTGTCACATATTCCCCGCCTGATTTTGTTGTCGTCCCGACAACTGCACTAAATCAGGCGCTTCAGTCGTATTCTCCAAATCTGGAGGATCACCTTTTCCTTCACTTCGTCTCAGGTCATTGCTGGTTACTCTAATGCTCGGACTCGCTCTGTCCATTCGTTGGATGATATATGGACCCCCTGTCATTGTGGGAGCACGAACTACAACGTACTCGTCTTCTGACCACTTATAACGAATCTCGGATCTCTCAGCGTCGTGCATTCTCTTCTTCACCAATTCTCCGACCTGTAGTGGAATAGAACACGACAGCTTGTCACATCTCTCTTTCCGGACTGCTGCAAAACTCTGCAACGGTGGCTCTGCTCTTACGTGCGCCCCTCGTAGCCTGGAAACGTGTCCTTCAACGAGTTTTAGATGAGTCTCCTCCTCTAAATGCCGACCACTTTTCCTGGCGCCCTTATGGTGACAGTTGCCACGGCCATCTCTTGGCTTGCACTGTGACGGCAATGTAGATGTGTTGGTACGCTTAGAGAGGGCGCTCTTTGATGGGCAAACCGATATCAAATGGTCCGGGGACCTACAATGGAAACATCGCTTAGGAAGCGGGCCCTGGGGACACTTGGCTGCCATGTGGTTCGAAAGGTCTCCACAGTTGAAGCATCTTATTTTCCTAGGCTTCCTTGGTGCCCTGGGTCGCTTCCTGCTACCCTTACATCCCTGGCCGCCTTTGACTTTCTTCCCTGCAATAAGCGCCTCACACTCCGGTCGACCACCAACCATCTTTATCTTTGAGTCATTCTGCTCCCCTTCTGTAACCTGACTCCCAGCCGCAGAGGGGTCTAGTTTAACGCCTGTGGACATCGATTCTGTACGTGGCCTAGTTCTCTGCATCTAAAACAACGAACTGTCCTGGTACGTCTCCCCTGCTCCTGAGACATCGCATCAATTTTAGCCTCTAATTGAGCCACCTGTGCTCTCAGCCGCTCTACTTCTGCGTTTAATGCATGCGTATCTGACACAGTCTCTGTTCTTGCCACTTCAACACTTGCAACACCAGCCCCCAAAGCTGCTTCGACACTGGCAACACCAGCCCCAGAAGTGGGTTCAGTCTCCAAAAACCGTAGGGCATAGTCCCTCACCGACGTGAACGATGCTGTAGGCTCCTTGATGATCAGTTCCTTTGCAAGCTTTCTTAGTAGGTCATCTCTCAGACAAGCAGCAAACTGGTCACGAAGAAAGGATGGCGCCAAAGGAGTGACGTTGTTCTGCTTTTGTGCCCTTACAACACTTTCAAACACCTCGTGAATGCGATGGGAGAATTCCCAAAGAGACTCCCTTGCACCTTGCCGGGTAAAGTAAAACGCGGCCATTACTTCTGGGATGCTCCGACGCTCCCCATACACCCTAAGAATGGAATGTAGCATCGATTCTGGGTCATCATCATCAGCCTGAATCCTCAGCTCCCTACGGACACTTGGGGTCACACTGTCAAGAATAACATCTGCCTGGTCCTCTTTACTCATCATCCCTACTCTCCAGGCAGCTCTCACCTCTCTGACATATTCCTCAGCCGTAGGACCCGTGCGCTCCCCAAAGCACCGCACTCTCTTGTGAGTAGGTACCACGATGTACTGTACTCGTTCTGGTTGACGATCCAGCCCTACTACAGGGTCATCCACCTCAGCCACATCTTCGTTATCAGTTCTACTAGCAGCACGTGTGTTGCGTGCCGCCATCTTGTTGCTAGTAGAGTTGACTAGAAATCTTGACAAACTGGATGATCCCGTCCCTCGCCTTGCACTGAACTGGGTGTTCTACTGTTTCGGCTGTTGCTGCTCTGATTGCTGAAGAGTTGCTTCACTGCGTGCTGTCTGTCAATCCTGCCGACGACGCCACTTGTGACAGGGGCGCTAGGTGTTACCTCACACCCCAGACCCGTGCACCAAGAAAATTTATAAAGGATCGTTTGACAGGGGTTGCAATTATTGGTTGCTTGCAACCCTCTCAGCAGCAGACTTAACAATTCAAGCAACCCAAAGCCTTATGCAGATCAACATTTAATTCTACCGAACACCAAACAAACAATCCAACAAACAATCAAACGAACAATCAAACGAACACCCAGTCAGTGTTCATAGACTGTCTGAAAAACAATAAATAAAACAATGTCTAAGTGAACATTAATAGCATGGATAATAACACTTACCATAAAGAAAACATGCGCCCACCTGATATCATCAACTATCTCACACACTCATGCGTGTCGTCCAATGCGACTAGTATGGTGTTGTGCATGAGGCTGGCAATCGCACCGGGTAACATAGGTTGCTACCGAAACCACTACTGCAAGAGCATCTGAATGCTTCTGTTGACTTGTGGTGGACACCAGCCGCATTGGTGTTTCCATGCTCCACCGGGAGCAAACAGAGAAACACCTGTCTCAACTTGCCTTACGCACCAGAAATCTAAATGACTAATCGTGAAATACACTTAATTACTTTTACATTAAAGGATAAAATAAAATTACTCTTACATTAAAGAATAATATTCTTAGCTTTAACCAAAAACTGGAACTAAATACACCGCGTGTCGCTCGGCATAACATATTATAGGTTTAACACGCGGAGCGTGTTTGCTCAGACTCGCTATCACCGCCTTTTATCACCACGAGGTTGCTATCTTGCGATTGTTAATCTTATCTAAATTTCGCAGTGAAATAGCCTCACATTATGTCTGCCTTTCTGAAGAATGAAATAATCGCTCTTAAACTTTCACATCTATCTATCTATCTATTTATTCCATTAAACATTAAAATAGCCACATCGATATAATTTCAGAATCCTAGAAAACTAATGCTAATTTAAATTAACTCACGTGCTCAAGGCATTTACAGCTTGGCTCTTGTGTGTCTTCTTCGTCTGTTCTCACTGGGCGGCTGCCTCAACAATCCCAGTTTCGCCACTTACTACCCCTTTTATAGGCCCTGGCCTAACCACTCAATTTACTGCGCGCTTACGCGCATTAATCTGCGCCACACAGATAACACACGCGATTATTGCTCCAGAATGCATGAAAACACAGATATACACAACTAGAGCAAAAACACAGCTAATTCGTAGGCTTATTATGGCCTTGTAATAAATCTGCTTGAAGATAACGTGATCAAAAGGCACTAATCCACATAGACAACATGACTGCCCAGATGGGGCCAGCGCCGAGAACGACAGATCTCAAGATGGCGCTGTCACATTACCAACCTCTCTCATGCTGAGGAATCCTCGATTTATGGCCTGAAAAATTCTCCCAGCTGCTGCTTTTCGAGTGGCCAACTCTTCTTTGATGCCTCCCTTTCGGTCTATAACAGCTCCGAGTTATTTAAAGTGGTCAACCTGCTCCAGGACCTGTTCTCCCAGCTTAATCTGATGTCTTCTTTCTTCTCGTGATATCACTATGGATTTTGTTTTAGAGCTGCTTATGACCATCCCTCTCTTCTCTAGCTCTTCCTTCCAGTCTTGCAGGTTGGATTGAAGGTGTGCCTCTGGTTTAGCAATCAGGGCAACATCATCAGCAAATGCCAGCTCTGAAATACATACCTGTCTCATCTTCCAGTACCCCACTGAAGACTTTCTTGTTCTCTCCTTACATACCTTGATGACATCGTCCATGAGTGTGGTAAAGTGGGATGTTATAAATATTTATAGGGGACTTAGTGTACTGACTGAGATCAGCTGTGAAGGTATCTGTATCTAATAAGTGTGGTGTATTACAGATGACCTTACTTGCTACCACATTTATACCTCAGTCAGAATTATTCTGGAATATTGTGATGACTACGTTGAATGTCTAGGGTTATGATAATGATGAAGTGTAATTCACAACAACAACAGACAGATAAACAATTTTATTTATTCCACAACACTTTACAACACTGTGACACTCACACACATAAAACACTCTATAAGACTATCTTAAATGAGTCAAGTGTTAAAGGTTTAAAATATATGTATTAATTCCTTTCAATAATAGATATCCTGATTCAACTACACAGTGAACCAGGAATCACAATAAAATGTAATTACAAGTTATATGTACACAATTTATAGTTATGATCTTTGTATTGACATATTTTATTATTATTATCCTATGTGTGTAAGTTGTGAAGTGGTACTATGATGTATTACTGGCTTGTTCAAGCTTGGTTGTTGTTTTTCATCATGACTTCAAGTGTTTGCTTATGGTGGAAATAGTATTGGGAAAAGTTCACAGTTCCTGTCAATTGAAACAATTTATTGTCCCTCTTTCTTTAATATAATGTCAATTTTTGAGGGGGGTACATAAAATTGAGCTGCTCTGGCCACAGAATCTTATCTTCTGTGAGGGCGGCAGGACACAGACTCCTCTGCTCGCTTGCTTCACCGTGTTCTTGAGACACCTCACTGGTCGCTATCTGGACCAAGGGGTATGCTATCAGCCTCTGGATTCAGCAAAACTCAGACCAGGTGCTGCTTCAATAAGTTAGGACCACGGTCCCTGAAACAAGAAGGTTGTACCTCCTACTTCATAACTAATTTATAATCTATTTCCACACTGAACACAATACATAACAAACACTGAGTTCAGAGCGGTAGGCCAACTGCTAGCTTCATCTGAAACAATTTACACCAGTATTCTTCTCCTTAATGGTTACTACGCCTCTGCAATTCCAGCATTAGTTCCTTCTAGTCAATAAGATAGGTGTCAGTGTACTATTTGGTGATCCCATGCATTTATACTTCTCTCCGACAAGTTTTGTTCAGGTTGGAGCACTATCTAGGCTTTGCCTCATGTTTGCTACTGAACCACACACATATACAGACATAAATTATCAATTCACATTCATTTTTCATCAAAAAATATCAAATATGTCAATCTTACCACAATTCATGGAAACAATAAACAAATACGTTGACTGGCGATGAATTATGGCACAAATTCCGATCTGCCTCTGTCCCAGGCTTTTATTTAGAAAAATAGGAGCTGGATCTCAACGCAGTGTTTCTGAGTAAGTTTATTTTAAAATGTGGATTTAGAATGTTTCACGACAATGAGAAGTATGAAAAGATAAGGTGACAGGATATCACCTTGTCTTACACCTGTGGTGGTCCTGAACTCTTCTGACTAATTTCCTTTATATTTCACCGAGATCGCCTTGTGTCGTTCCCGCAGGTGTCTTATGAAACAAAGAAAGAAAGACAGAGTATGCCAACTGCTCAATCAGATATGTAGTACAAGACGACTAATATGAGGTTGTGTATGAGGCTGGCAACCCCATCACATAAAAATAATTGCTACTGAAACACCGCTGCACGTACATGCGAATGCTTGGTGCAAGGGAACCAGATACAGTTGTGTCTCTATGCTCCGCCGGGTGTGAATATGAAATTAATGACGAGGAGGATGATTTCACTTAAATTCACATTAGTTTCTAATATTTTCGTGTTCCTGTTTAAAAAAAAAAAAAATGACATTTTCTTTATGCATATCTCTAGTTTCCTACCTAATCGTGCTTCTTCAACTTCTCCTTTCACCTTTCACCTTTCAACTCCCAAAGCATAGGCTTTCACCAAACATATGCTGTCACGTGCCATCATCTCAAGGTCATTCTATGTCTTCTTCACCCTCTCCGTGTCAGTCTTGTTACTTGTCTGTGTGTTAAAATCAGCCTTTTTAAAACATAAAAGTCACGTGACAAGCTAGTCTCTCAATAGCATTTGACAGAACATTCCTACAAGTAATCTAATGGTGGAGTATTCCTGAAGTGAATTAGTCAGTCAGTCAGTAAGTTAGTGAGTAAGTTAGTGAGTTAGTGAGTCAGTCAGTGAGTTAGTGAATCAGTCAGTGAGTTAATCAGTGACTTGGTGAGTCAGTCAGTGAGTTAAGTGAGTCAGTCAGTGAGTTTGTGAGCCATTCATTGAGTTAATGAATCAGTCAGTGAGTTATTGTCAGTCAGTGAGTTAGTGAGCTAGTAAGTCAGTCAGTGAGTTATTGTCAGTCAGTGAGTTAGTGAATCAGTCAATGAGTTAGTCAGTGAGTTAGTGAGTCAGTCAGTGAGTTAGTGAATCAGTCAGTGAGTTAAGTAAGTCAGTCAGTGAGTTAGAGAGCCATTCATTGAGTTAATGAGTCAGTCAGTGAGTTGTTGTCAGTCAGTGAGTTAGTGAGCTAGTAAGTCAGTCAGTGAGTTATTGTCAGTCAATGAGTTAGTGAATCAGTCAATGAGTTAGTCAGTTAGTCAGTGAGTTAGTGAGTCAGTCAGTGAGTTAGTGAATCAGTCAGTGAGTTAGTGAGTCAGTCAGTGAGTGAGAAAATTATTCAGTTAGTCAGTCAAAAACACAGATATAATTTCCGAACAAGTATCAATCCACTAGAGGGGACAATTTACAAGAGCAGGCAAAAATGAACCCATATTTTCTTTTATTGGACAAGAAAAGGGGAGGTAATAACACAATTGATACAAACTGCCGTCTTGCATGCTTGCAAGATATCAGTCTAAGAGCTATTTGTGCACAAGCTGACGTTCTCTGAATTCGTTCCAAAAGTGAGGTCAGTGATCGGAATCTTACTGTCTTCAACTTTGAACTAGACCATTTCGGAATTACGTGTTGTAAGGATAGATCAGTATGTCTGGATCTACTTGTATGTCTAGGTCTTGTTTACGCAAAGTTAATTGGGACTATAAACATAAATAAGCAATCTAGGCATTTCTGAGAGGGGAGTGGTTGTAATCAGAGCATATGTTATGCTTGGCACAAACTACAAGTACTGGGCGCTTTATCTCAGCGGGACAGACAGATAGATAGATAGATAGATAGATAGATAGATAGATAGATAGATAGATAGATAGATAGATAGATAGATAGATAGATAGATAGATAGATAGATAGATAGATAGATAGATAGATAGATAGATAGATAGAAAAAGAGAGTTATATATGTCGAATTTGTTCATTCTTCGCCAGCTATTTCTTTTTAGGGGAAGTGGTGTAAATTGTGATGGTATTGCCTCCCCTGCTTTGCAGTAATGTTCCAACAATGGCCAAAACTCAAGAGTATCTAATATGGGTTTCAAAGGTATCTACCTTCGCACAAGATTACTCTTGGCAGATATGTAAGTAGAAGAAACAAAACGCTTCTATCTCCAGGGAGTCTTCACAAGATATTCAGAATAAGTGAGAACAATACTGCTTTGGCTGAGTATGTTATCTCTGTAATTCTGCCGACGCTTTTGTGAAGGATTTAGGCATTTATTAATTTCAGCTCGTTTAAGCCCCCACCCCTGATTTACTCTGTGGAATTCTATTATTCGAGTATAGCTCTGTTTAGAGTGTGTGTAGTCAATTGACTGAGACAAACATGCAGTAACTTTAAAATGTTTAAACGAAGTTAAATTCGTATAATTACAAATAACAAAATTTAATAATCACTTAAGTTTTAACAGTTGAAAAATAATTGAATAGTTATGTATCAAGAAAAGTTATCATCACGGTCGTTATGGATTGTGAAATGTTATAAGAAGTTCAAGTGGCAGCATAGATTTGAACTTAGCTGCCATGATGGTTTCGCTCCTACTTATGAGTTGGTTCATGTTTATAGGGACATTTACACTGCTTTGAAATTGTAAGTATTATACTTAGAATGTACATCATTTCTTTCATATTTCCCTCCCTGCTCCATAGGGAACCTGGAACTACTTTATGCTTTTAGTTCTCTTTACGAAACTAGCAATAAAGCAATCACCAGCCCGTGCAGTGGTGGTTCATGAATCATCATTCTATACGCTGAGGTTGCCAGCCTCAAATGACTGTAACATCCACTAGAGAGTTTCACATATTAAAATTCACATGGTAATATATATATATATATATATATATATATATATATATATATATATATATATATATATATATATATATATATATATATATATATATATATATATATATATATATATATATATATATATATATATATGTTAGTTCACATGTTAGTAATAAAATATGAAATGTAAATCACAACTTACGCAAATCCTGGCTCACATTTTTGCTCAGATGAATAAAAGAGACTTGAATCGGCCTCTTACACGAGTCTGGTGTGTCGTTAATTTAATAAGTTCCTTCTCTGACTTCGTGTGTGGTCCTTCAGTTTCCTCAGTCCCGGTTTTTTTATTTAAAAAGAAAGAGATTTCCTGGGCTATGAAAGTCCGTCCATAATTCTCCACTAAAAGGTGTCCGGTTTATTTAAGAAGGAATTCTGAATTCTAATTCTTCACTGTAGCAAGGTCTGATATCTTGGCGAGCGATTTCTCAAGTGAAATAGCTTGAGAAAATGGTCAGATTATATCCTCTGCCTTCCCACGCCTTTGTTATGCGTGCCTCAAAGGGTCAGCCAATCTGATTTGAATATGTTGCATGACTCAGCTGATGCAAAATTTCAAACCTTACTATTCTGAAAATGGGTTGTACACACTTACGAACATGTCGGTAAATTCATATAACAACGTGTTCCCGAATGTAACCATCATTACTTTTATCAGAAAGTAATCTCTTATCTGTGTCTGTCCATCAGTTGTCTCCCCGTATTCCAAGCTTTGGTGATGAGCGCACCCGAGTCTTATCAGTTATTACGCACTGCCCTGAGACGATTTACATGTTTATCTATACACTGATATCGCTGCGCCCACGATAGCCAACATGGTTAGGTAGCTTCCACTCCTTGCAACGCAATGAGAAATGGATAACAACCAGGCATGTCTACTTATCCCTGAGAAGGGTGTAAGAAGGAAAATACATAATATCTGCTACACATAGCAGAAAAAGAAAGAAAGAAAGTGCGACAAATGAAAGAAAACAATAAAATCAGTACCACAAATGTACCGATACTGCCGGAGTGAAACAAAGATCGATAGGGCCGCCCCGTTCAGTCACATAAATAAACAGATAAGTGTCAATGGAACAAGAAGTGATATGACCCGGCACAAAGGGAAAAAACAAAGATGATAAAAGCAGTAGCTGTTCTTGAATCACAACGGCCAAAGACACAGACCGCAACGTGAGAACAAGTGGAGAAGGAAAGTGGTGACACATATAATAAAGTAAATGAAGATATAGATAGATTGAGATTGAATGGATGGCACTATTGATGAGAGATTTATGTGACGTAACACAAGGCCTTTGGGCCACTGGGAGCTAAAACATTCAGAAGAAGTAAATTGTTTGTTCTGTGCCTTCTGTTAAGTATTCATCAGTCTCATCGTCGCCATTTTGTTTTCTCTTTCGGCATTCTTATCAGCATTTATATATATTTTCTTCTTCTTCTACGTTCAGTTTGTAGTCATGCTAAATCCGCAGGCCTGTCGCCAGGACGAAATCCACAGTCTTTCCAGGTCATCGCGGCACCTCCATAGTTTCTGCTTGAGCTCAACACCACTGGTCAAGTCAGACGTTGTTGACAATTATGGGTTGGGCAGTTTTGGAGAATGTGTTCGGGAGTCTGGATTCCAGTTCCACATAAACATTCATTCGTATGAGATATCCTGAGGCGATAGAGGTGGCCAGGTAATCTGCAGTGGCCGATTCTCAGACGGAAAATGATGATCTGTTGGTGTCTGTTGAGCTGGTGGATGAGGTCATGTATGCTGTATATATCACCTTCCTTCTTTCACTGATTTTGGTACTTGTTGTATACACTGGTTATTTTTATGTTTATATGAAACTTTAACTCTGTATCCGCCTTCTGTGTTTTTTCTCTTTCTTTTTTCCCCCCTGTCTTTTTTACTTCTATCTCTCCTTTTTTAATTAACAATCATTTTCCATTCATCATCATCCTTCATCATCATCCTTCATCATCATCCTTCATCATCTTTTCCCTTCTTCTTGTTTCTTCATAATCATTTCCTTTATCTACAACAATATTATCTTTAATCAATCCATCAATGTCTATTTCTTGACAGAGATAAATTAGAAATTTGTATTTATTTATTTTTTGCACTTCTCTTTCCAGGGTGCTTCTTCTTTTCCACTGTTGTCAGTGTTATCCTTGTTGCACGTCATCATCACGTGGTTACTCTTTCCTTTTCTTTATTCGTTTGCTTCTTTTTAAAATTATTTTAGCTTTACAAGCGATCAGTTCTGCCAGTCAAGGACTATTGCTTCTTGCTGCCATCATCCCAGTGCGCTATTATTCACGTGTTGTCATTATAAACGGCGGGGGTTAGGGGGAAGGGGGGGGGGGGGAGACAAACTAGATAATGTGTCTTGCTGAAAGTTGCCTACTTTATGACCAGACAAGACCTTCAAGGCCACAAACGAACGACAACAGAAGATAAAAGAAAGTAAGAAATCATGCCAATACATAAAAACTAACTAAAATGTAAATGTAGTCCCACAGCACATACTGCCGTAGGAGAGTTAAGTGTTAGGGACTTCACTATACTAGGTCTAGCGTCGAGAGGTGGCGTGGTGACCAGTGCACTTCCTCGCTGCTTTTTCCTTCTCTAACTCAAGAGCAAAGTCAAGTACCCATTTACAGCTGCGTAGACTGGAGCGTGACGATACCTTGAATCGAACCCGCACCTTTGCCGCGAGAGACCAGAGCTCTTACCAATCTGTCAATCAGACGACCCGTAAAAGGAGACAGCTGATGGCGATCTCATGAATTCCAGTATGAGCACTATGGCTACTCTGATAAGTCCGAGTAAGAAATTGTGCGTGGTAACAAAGTTGAAAACTAGGAACGAAATTTTGAAAAAATAAGGATCGTTTAGTGGAGAGAGATGTGGGCCCCGGAGAAACAAATTAGTAAACATCATTATTATTATTATTATTATTCTTTTTTTTTTGCACTTCTTATGGAGCATGGGGCCGGTCCCCTTGTAGGAAGCCTACACAAAATATTGACACACTCTTGCAGCTGTGGTTTATGTGGCAAGTTGTTTTACATGATGAGGTTGGCTGCCCCAGGTACAACCTCATACTAGTTGCTTTCAACGACAGCCTAAGGTGGCAGACGGCTTATTCTTTCTTTGTGTCTTCAGAGACCCCCAGCGTTTTAGTCATAAAAACCGAAGTGAGCAGGAAATACATACATATAGAAGGTTGCCTCAGACAATTGAGAGTTGTGTGTTTAGGCCATTGGGGTTAAGGTATAGCTTGAGGTAGATCAAACATTGTTCACGTTTAAACCCGAGTCCACATTTATTATGTTGTTAGTTTTACTCACTTCTCATCTTTTATCTAGTCTCTTCCTGGCTGAACGAATTCAGGAAGACAATACTTAGAATACACTGGAGGGTATGTCGTAATTTTTGATGAGATAGGTCTGAGAAATGTATGGTCCTGTCCGAGCAGAGGTGATAGTGATAACTCTCTGAGAATAAGGGTAAGAAATACATTGCTGTTTCACGAGGGTGATAGGGTAAGAGGAAGGACAGTCTCTGAATCGAGTATTTGCTCTAATCCAGCCTATCTTACGACATTAATTTAACTGCAGACGCACTTACTCTCCTTGTTAAACAATTTTTTTTACAAGTTACCCTACACTCATGTACATACCAATTTGGTGACACAAATGCACAAACGTGAACACAACCTACGTATAACATATAATGGGACAATGGGGTTGACCAACACGGTAAGTAAAGGTTTATGATGTTTATTATCACTAAACGAAAAGCACAACATCAATCATGTTACATTTATAAAGCATAGTTACAGGCAAGGTGGAAAAAAAATAGTATCTCAATAGGCCCTCCCCTCTTGTAAAGGAAAACAACCCAAAGAAAATTACTATCAGGGGTAATTAACCCAAAGAGAGATCAATTTTAACGATGGGATATGCAATAATCAGTAAGGGGTATAGGAACAGGTTCTTAATTTTGTAATCTATCCCGTGACTAAGCAGATTAGGGAGGGAAAGAAAAAAAACACAGAAAAAGAAATTAAGTATACTGATTGTCATAAGAGGTTTTGATGTTACTAAACTATAGGCTATCCTGGACAAATAGATATATCAGAGGATACCAGGATAGTACCAGATAAGAGACTGGTCTTATAAGTAATACCCCCTTCTCTGAAAAGAGCAAGGGTGTATAGACATCAAAGTGGGGTCAAGCTATGTAAGTTCTCAGAGAAGATGATGATGATGTAGTACTCTGAGTCCCTAACTGCTACCTCTTTAGATCCCACAAGGATTAAAGATTAACTGGTAGTAGTATAAATGGCGGAAACGAGGCGGTTTCTGCAGGAGCGCTGCAGGAGCGCCTGCAGGAGCATGACTTTTATATAGCAAAAATTCTGCAGGAGCGCTGCAGGGGCAAGATGGCGGACTTGAGATAACAAGGGGGAGATAAGTAGGTTGTTGTATTGCATAACTTTTTATATAAGGAAAAATGTGGCAAAATGGTGGACTTGAGATAACAAGAAGAGGGGGGATAACAAGATGGCGGGATGACTTTTATATAAGGAATTGAGGAGGAGGAGAGGAGGAGGAGCATGACTTTTATATAAGGAATTGAGGAGGAGGGGAGGAGGAGGAGCAAGATGGCGGACTTGAGATAACAAGGGGAGATAACAAGATGGCGGGATGACTTTTATATAAGGAATTAAGGAGGAGAGGAGGAGGAGCATGACTTTTATATAAGGAATTGAGGAGGAGGAGATGAGGAGGAGCAAGATGGCGGACTTGAGATAACAAGGGGAGATAACTAGGTTGTTGTATTGCATGACTTTTTATATAAGGAAATGGGCAGGTGGAGCATCAGGCGGATGGTGATGACTTTTTATATAAGAAAATACTCAGTGTGCAGGTGGAGCATCAGGCGTTGGTGCATGACTTTTTATATAAGGAAATAAGCATTGTGCAGGTGGAGCAGCAGGCGGTGGTACATGACTTTTTATATAAGGAAATACTCATTGTGCAGATGGAGCAGCAGGCGGATGCGCGTGACTTTTTATATAAGAAAATACTCATTGCGCAGGTGGAGCAGCAGGCGTTGGTACATGACTTTTTATATAAGAAAATACTCAGTGTGCAGGTGGAGCATCAGGCGTTGGTGCATGACTTTTTATATAAGGAAATACGCAGTGTGGAGGTGGAGCAGCAGGAGAAGTGGATGACTTTTTTATATAGTAATATGTGTTTATTGAGATAACAAGAAGACGATAATAGGAAGAGGATATTAGTTAGACTTTGAGATTTTTAGATAACAAGAAGACGTTATTTATAGATATATATTAATTCTGCAGGAGTGATACAGGGGTAAGATGGCGGGGTGACTTTTTATATAAGGAGAAAAATGACGGCGCGCTGCAGGCGCAAGATGGCGGGATGACTTTTTATAGAGGGAAAATGTGCAGGGGCAAGATGACGGACTTGAGATAACAAGAAGAGGTTATATGGCGCAAGATGGTGGGATGACTTTTTTATATAAGGAATTAAGGAGGAGGGTAGGAGTAGGTAAATGACTTTTTAAATAGTAGTATATTAGTGTTTTTTTTAGATAACAAGAAGACGTTATTTATAGACATATATTAAGTCTGCAGGAGTGATGCAGGGGCAAGATGGCAGGATGACTTTTTATATAAGGAATTGAGGAGGAGGGTAGGAGGAGGCGGATGACTTTTTATATAGTAATATATTAGTGTTTATTTTTAGATAACAAGAAGAGGTTATTTATAGATATATATTAATTCTGCAGGAGTGATGCGGGGGCAAGAGGGCGGGATGACTTTTTATATAAGGAATTGAGGAGGAGGGTAGGAGGAGGCAGATGACTTTTTATATAGTAATATATTAGTGTTTTTTTTTTAGATAACAAGAAGGCGTTATTTATAGACATATATTAATTCTGCAGGAGTGATGGAGGGGCAAGATGGCGGGATGACTTTTTATATAAGGGAAATGTGATGGCGCTTTGTGGTGGCGCGTGACTTTTATATATCACTATATTAGTTCGCTAATAGTGTGTTGTGGTCGAGTGGAGGTTTTTTGTGGTGGGGGTGACGAGGCATGGGTGTAATGTACCAGGTGGGGTTAGGTTAGGGGTGATATTTTTGTGTGATGTGGTATGGTTTTGGAGGTGGAAGAGAGATATTTTAGATGTTGAGGGGAGATGTGGTGACGTTGTCAGGATGCATCTGTGTACATTTTTGGGGTGTAGCAGGTGAGTGGACCAGCATTGAGAGGTGGGAGTGAAGAGGCGTTGGTGACGAGGTACGGGTGTAATGTAGCAGGTGGCGCTAGGGTAGGGGGGATATTTTTGTGTAATGTGGTAGGGTTTTGGAGGTGGAAGAGAGATATTTTAGATGTTGAGGGGAGATGTGGTGACGTTGTCAGGATGCATCTGTGTACATTTTTGGGGTGTAGCAGGCGAGTGGACCAGCATTCAGAGGTGGGAGTGAAGAGACGTCGGTGACGAGGTACGGGTGTAATGTAGCAGTTGTGGTTAGGTTAGGGCGGATTTTTGTGTGTTGTGGAATTGTTTTGTTATGTGTGTTGGTGTGTTTGTTTATACAGTCTACAACCCCGTAACTTTTATATAACGAAAATGTGTTGGAGGAACGTGGAGGAGGAGAGGTCTTGGTATATAGTAATATATAAGTTCATTAATGGCGGGCGTGTTGTGTGATGATTATTTTACATACAGTTATACGTACATATTACAGATAGGTAGACAATATTACAACAGTTAGACGCTATTTAGTTATACATATATAGAAATATAAAAGAGAAAACACTAGATACATTTTATATATTTATTGACAAAGTTAGTTGATCTATGGGTGACGTATAACCGCACTTCTTTTTCGTATACCACTAGGAACCCTCAGAACACAGGCGGTTCGAATTACTTGACGAGTCTGTCACGTCTTTTTCGTGTAACCATCTTCAACAAGATGAGTGTCTGTCGTTATCACGCCATTGTCTATGAAGGAAAAAAAAACAGACTTGGGGTGGGTTAGCCAGGGTCTGACTAAGCGCGTAATTAATCGCGAGAGGTGTGTTGTATTGTGTTGTATGGTTTCTTGGTGGTTGTACAGAGTGGAAGGGCTTGTCGGCCATGTAGTTTATGTGTTGGTGCATATACCTGTAGGTCTCTGTGTGTGTGTCTGTAGGTAGTTGTATACAGAGAGTTTAGATGTTGAGCATCAGCCTTATTTGCTCACTAACAGCAACTTGCTTAATCGAAAAACTAAGCGATAAGAAATATTTAATTTACTCGGTCATACATTTTTTTCTAAGATACATTTTAGCTGTCGCTATCAGGAAATCTTATATTAACTGTTTCGCCTCTTAAATTTACAAGCTTATTTTTGTGTGAGAGAGTGTATTGTTAGAGACTTACCTATACTACGTCTACCATGAAGAGGTGGCGTGATGTGTTAGAGATATGATTATACCAGGTTCGGGAGTGAGAGGTGAACGCGTTTCGTGGTAACAGCTGGTTGATTATCCAGAAGTCTAATCGATACCCAACGTGCTGTTGAACAAATATTCAGTGTTAGTTTTCTTGATTTGCAAGAGTCTGTCACAATGAGTTATCTGTAAGGTTTTACATAGTTTTGTTAAGGCGTTTATTTTCTAAAATATTGTGTGTGTTCGTAAGCAATAACACGGGCTTTACAAATTGATTGTTCCAAAACCTTCAGGCAACTATGTTACTACTTGACTTGAAAAAAAGAACTTTTTATAAAAACTCTTGAGTGAATTCCCATTTTTTTTCCTACCAGCTATAGAATAAAGAGGGAAATATATTTTAAAACTAATACCTGTTATAGAGGCAGATGAGTAAGGGTTGGTATGATGGGGATGTTTTTGTGTTGTGTTGTGTGTGTAGCTAGTGATAATATGATAGGGAATTCCGTTGTTGGGTGAATGTAACTACATATTAACACAGGCGCTGGGTCACGTGGTAGTTTTCTTTATTATTTATATTATATCATGAGTAATAAAATCTACTTACCCCAATGTTCAGTTAATGTTATGTAAATGAACTGTAAACAATCGTAGTCTCCAACATAAAAAATATTGGGAAAGACCACGCTGAACAAAAACAAATAGACAATTTATTGAACACATCCGTAGAGATATATCTTGTAGGTAGACTAAAGTATGTCGGCAACTAGACACGTACTTAGTGTTACAATCTGTAACTGATTCATTGTCGAGACCAGTTTCATACATTTTAAGAAAACCCAACAACCACGTGTTTGTACCCACACTAGAAAGAAACCGGATCGATGACCCGCGCAAAACAGCGATCGTAAATTTCTGTTCACGTCACTACGCCAAAACACAAGCGAGCAATAGTAGAAACTTATACAAGAAATATTCCTGCGTTCGTGTGTTCGAATCCCAGCAACTTAAGATTTCATTTTTTATTTATTTATTTATTTATTTATTTATTTTTTTTCATACCGGCAACATCTGGTGATAGGTTTTATAGGCAACCATCTATCATGTGGTGGATATGGCCAACATCTCGTAGACTTCCCTGTCTCACCCGGTTATACAGACTTTGAAACCCAACACGTGACAACCCCTCAACACTTGGTGGTTTATCTTTCGACGAAATACCGAGGAGGTGGTGCAGACACGCTAGATGGCAGGTAGTGAACCTTCTTTCTTGCTTAATTTTTTAACTTTAGTGAAAGGTTTTCTTCCAAACACCAAAGACGGTCCCAAAATTTTCTCCCAGGCCTCCCCAAAGGGTCCAACCCATAGGTAAATAGATCAACCGTCAAATACTTCTTTAAAAAATTTCTCCTCCTTGTCAAAAAAATACGTCCCCTGCCCAAAAAAATACCGCCCCTTCCCAAAAATACTGCCCCTTCTCAAAAAAAATGTATCCCCCTTATCAATCAAATTTCTCCCCATTGGCAAAGAAATTACTCCCCTTTGTTAAAAAATAATTCCCCTTACCAAAAAATACTACCCCTTGTCAAAAAAAAATGTCGCCCTCTTCGTAATCAAATTTCTTCCTGTTGTCAAAAAAAAGGTCACCCCTTGGCAATTAAAGTTCTCCCCTTTACTTCCCCTTGGTAAATACTTACAGTTGCGTTCTTCAACCCGCTCCCCAACGGTTTAAGCACTTCAGCACTTCTTATCATGTTATAAATTATTCTATCCAGAGACTGTCCTTTCTCTTACACGATCACCGTGTGATAAAACTATTTCTTACCCCTTACTTTCACATTGTCCCAACGGGCTGATCACCCGTTTGCCAGTCACTTTGATTACGGAAACAACAGCAAACGGATTGATTTGTCGTTGCCCTAAAGACGCCATTAGGCGTGATGGGAACAACGGCAAAGAAAATCTATTCGCTGTTGCCCTTAAGACGCCACTAGGCGTAATGGCCACTGACTGCTTTACCGGTCGTTGGCTAAGGACGGAAGAAGAAGAAGAAGACTTTCACATTGTCATCACTATCATCTCGGCTCAGACAGGACTATATACAGTTATTACCTATCTGATAAAAGCTACGACAAACGTTATCTACCAGTTGTATAGCAACTCCCTTTATCAGTTGCATATAAAGTAACTAGAGGGATATATTTTGGATGATCCTTTACGAACCTCCTTACCAAACCAAGTTAACTAATCTTTTAAATTTCTTTTTTGTCTTTATTAAACTGATAAATTGTCTTTGTGCCCGGCACTCCAGTTTTCTGTCTTTTAAAACATTATAGCTCGTTGCTGTGTTTGTCTAAATGTCCAATTGGTCACGTACGATTATTGATGAATATCGAAAACTCATTTACTTAGTGACAGCTGTATATAATTCGAATCAGCTTGTACCACGTCCCAACATAAATCCAGTTATCATTTATTTGTTTAGCGCAGATGTCTTGTTGACGAAGAAAAAAGTCATTACGTGGAGGTGTCTGGTTATGGATTGTTGAAAAATATCTAACAAGTGAAATAAACTTAACAATAACGCGAGAAACACAGACAAGTTGAGAAAGAAAGAAAGAGAGAGAAAGAGAGAGAGAGAGAGAGAAAGAGAGAGAGAGAGAGAGAGAGAGAGAGAGAGAGAGAGAGAGAGAGAGAGAGAGAGAGAGAGAGAGAGAGAGAGAGAGAGAGAGAGAGAGAGAGCTGTTGGTTAAAAATCTGTTTCAAAATATTAATCTAACTTGTTATTTTTATCTGTGTTATGTAAAATTCTTACACATCATTTCTTAAAAATGTGTGTTTTCGATAAGTTAAGACACCCGATATATATATATATATATAGCATCGAACCGGTTGACTTAACACCACGTGCATCACACATACCTTGTATATATCAGCAACGACAAAAATCGGGTGTCTTAACTTATCGAAAACACACATTTTTAAGAAATGATGTGTAAGAATTTTACATAACACAGATAAAAATAACAAGTTAGATTAATATTTTGAAACAGATTTTTAACCAACAGCTCTCTCTCTCTCTCTCTCTCTCTCTTTCTTTCTTTCTCAACTTGTCTGTGTTTCTCGCTTTATTGTTAAGTTTATTTCACTTGTTAGATATTTTTCAACAATCCATAACCAGACACCTCCACGTAATGACTTTTTTCTTCGTCAACAAGACATCTGCGCTAAACAAATAAATGATAACTGGATTTATGTTGGGACGTGGTACAAGCTGATTCGAATTATATACAGCTGTCACTAAGTAAATGAGTTTTCGATATTCATCAATAATCGTACGTGACCAATTGGACATTTAGACAAACACAGCAACGAGCTATAATGTTTTAAAAGACAGAAAACTGGAGTGGCGGGCACAAAGACAATTTATCAGTTTAATAAAGACAAAAAAGAAATTTAAAAGATTAGTTAACTTGGTTTGGTAAGGAGGTTCGTAAGGGATCATCCAAAATATATCCCTCTAGTTACTTTATATGCAACTGATAAAGGGAGTTGCTATACAACTGGTAGATAACGTTTGTCGTAGCTTTTATCAGATAGGTAATAACTGTATATAGTCCTGTCTGAGCCGAGATGATAGTGATGACAATGTGAAAGTCTTCTTCTTCTTCTTCCGTCCTTAGCCAACGACCGGTAAAGCAGTCAGTGGCCATTACGCCTAGTGGCGTCTTAAGGGCAACAGCGAATAGATTTTCTTTGCCGTTGTTCCCATCACGCCTAATGGCGTCTTTAGGGCAACGACAAATCAATCCGTTTGCTGTTGTTTCCGTAATCAAAGTGACTGGCAAACGGGTGATCAGCCCGTTGGGACAATGTGAAAGTAAGGGGTAAGAAATAGTTTTATCACACGGTGATCGTGTAAGAGAAAGGACAGTCTCTGGATAGAATAATTTATAACATGATAAGAAGTGCTGAAGTGCTTAAACCGTTGGGGAGCGGGTTGAAGAACGCAACTGTAAGTATTTACCAAGGGGAAGTAAAGGGGAGAACTTTAATTGCCAAGGGGTGAGCTTTTTTTTTTGACAATAGGAAGAAATTTGATTACGAAGAGGGCGACATTTTTTTTGACAAGGGGTAGTATTTTTGGTAAGGGGAATTATTTTTTAACAAAGGGGAGTAATTTCTTTGCCAATGGGGAGAAATTTGATTGATAAGGGGGATACATCTTTTTTTAGAAGGGGCAGTATTTTTGGGAAGGGGCGGTATTTTTTTGGGCAGGGGACGTATTTTTTTGACAAGGAGGAGAAATTTTTGAAAGAAGTATTTGACGGTTGATCTATTTACCTATGGGTTGGACCCTTTGGGGAGGCCTGGGAGAAAATTTTGGGACCGTCTTTGGTGTTTGGAAGAAAACCTTTCACTAAAGTTAAAAAACTAAGCAAGAAAGAAGGTTCACTACCTGCCATCTAGCGTGTCTGCGCCACCTCCTCGGTATTTCGTCGAAAGATTGTTACGGTGTTATTTTAAATGACGGCGTCTGCTGGGGTTTACCCATGCGCAACGTTTAGGGGTCATTAATATTTATAGAATATGTCGATATTTTACGGTATAGTGAACGCGAAATATATGCGGAGATTATGATGCATTCGCGTTGGGAAGGTCACGCCGGGTGACTTGGTTACATTGCCTTTGTTACGCTATCCGTCAAGCAAGAAGGTCGTGTCTTGTATTTCTTCCAAGGAAATAAGGCTGAGTATATAGCCTATATTATATAGATGAATCGATGTAGAACTCAGGGTCAGTTCGGAAATTAATCTAAGTATGAGATTAATTAAATTAAACTAGATAATGGAAGGAGAATCGTATTATGATTCAAATTGTAGATGTCAAGAACTCATGTGCTCATTTCTGGCTGTTGACTACAACAGCGCACGTATATAGCCACGATGTTCATCTGACATATTGTTTTGACACGGACGGACATGAATACTATGCATGTAATTCCTAATGAACTATATATGAACTATATATGAACGTGTACCTACGTGAATGTCTTATGTGTGAACTGTAAATAAATTCACGGACTCTGAATTGAGGACTTTATCACGTCGATACGTTACAGCTATTTGCTGCATTTGTCAATGTTGATGATTATGCAAATGAAGAACTCTTCTGATAGGGAAAATATGTATCTATATGATGAGCTCCGAAGGGAACGAATGTATTATTGGACATTCAACAAATGATTAATCAATATAACGTTGACCCTTACTCCAAGATGATAACCGGACGAAGCACGCATTCGCGATTGAACAAAATACAAAACCAGCTCGGCCTTATCTATCCCCGTTCCTTTATCAAAGATAAACCACCAAGTGTTGAGGTGTTGTCACGTGTTGGGTTTCAAAGTCTGTATAACCGGGTGAGACAGGGAAGTCTACGAGATGTTGGCCATATCCACCACATGACAGATGGTTGCCTATAAAACCTATCACCAGATGTTGCCGGTATGAAAAAAAATAAATAAATAAATAAATAAAAAGTGAAATCTTAAGTTGCTGGGATTCGAACACACGAACGCAGGAATATTTCTTGTATAAGTTTCTACTATTGCTCGCTTGTGTTTTGGCGTAGTGACGTGAACAGAAATTTACGATCGCTGTTTTGCGCGGGTCATTGATCCGGTTTCTTTCTAGTGTGGGTACAAACACGTGGTTGTTGGGTTTTCTTAAAATGTATGAAACTGGTCTCGACAATGAATCAGTTACAGATTGTAACACTAAGTACGTGTCTAGTTGCCGACATACTTTAGTCTACCTACAAGATATATCTCTACGGATGTGTTCAATAAATTGTCTATTTGTTTTTGTTCAGCGTGGTCTTTCCCAATATTTTTTATGTTGGAGACTACGATTGTTTACAGTTCATTTACATAACATTAACTGAACATTGGGGTAAGTAGATTTTATTACTCATGATATAATATAAATAATAAAGAAAACTACCACGTGACCCAGCGCCTGTGTTAATATGTAGTTACATTCACCCAACAACGGAATTCCCTATCATATTATCACTAGCTACACACACAACACAACACAAAAACATCCCCATCATACCAACCCTTACTCATCTGCCTCTATAACAGGTATTAGTTTTAAAAATATATTTCCCTCTTTATTCTATAGCTGGTAGGAAAAAAAATGGGAATTCACTCAAGAGTGTTTATAAAAAGTTCTTTTTTTCAAGTCAAGTAGTAACATAGTTGCCTGAAGGTTTTGGAACAATCAATTTGTAAAGCCCGTGTTATTGCTTACGAACACACACAATATTTTAGAAAATAAACGCCTTAACAAAACTATGTAAAACCTTACAGATAACTCATTGTGACAGACTCTCGCAAATCAAGAAAACTAACACTGAATATTTGTTCAACAGCACGTTGGGTATCGATTAGGCTTCTGGATAATCAACCAGCTGTTACCACGAAACGCGTTCACCTCTCACTCCCGAACCTGGTATAATCATATCTCTGACACATCACGCCACCTCTTCATGGTAGACGTAGTATAGGTAAGTCTCTAACAATTCACTCTCTCACACAAAAATAAGCTTGTAAATTTAAGAGGCGAAACAGTTAGTATAAGATTTCCTGATAGCGACAGCTAAAATGTATCTTAGAAAAAAATGTATGACCGAGTAAATTAAATATTTCTTATCGCTTAGTTCTTCGATTAAGCAAGTTGCTGTTAGGGAGCAAATAAGGCTGATGCTCAACATCTAAACTCTCTGTATACAACTACCTACAGACACACACACAGAGACCTACAGGTATATGCACCAACACATAAACTACCTGGCCGACAAGCTCTTCCACTCTGTACAACCACCAAGAAACCATACAACACAATACAACACACCTCTCGCGATTAATTACGCTCTTAGTCAGACCCTGGCTAACCCACCCCAAGTCTGTTTTTTTCCTTCATAGACAATGGCGTGATAACGACAAACACTCATCTTGTTGAAGATGGTTACACGAAAAAGACGTGACAGACTCGTCAAGTAATCCGAACCGCCTGTGTTCTGAGGGTTCCTAGTGGTATACGAAAAAGAAGTGCGGTTATACGTCACCCATAGATCAACTAACTTTGTCAATAAATATATAAAATGTATCTAGTGTTTTCTCTTTTATAGTTCTATATATGTATAACTAAATAGCGTCTAACTGTTGTAATATTGTCTACCTATCTGTAATATGTACGTATAACTGTATGTAAAATAATCATCACACAACACGCCCGCCATTAATGAACTTATATATTACTATATACCAAGACCTCTCCTCCTCCACGTTCCTCCAACACATTTTCGTTATATAAAAGTTACGGGGTTGTAGACTGTATAAACAAACACACCAACACACATAACAAAACAATTCCACAAAAATCCGCCCTAACCTAACCACACCTGCTACATTACACCCGTACCTCGTCACCGACGTCTCTTCACTCCCACCTCTGAATGCTGGTCCACTCGCCTGCTACACCCCAAAAATGTACACAGATGCATCCTGACAACGTCACCACATCTCCCCTCAACATCTAAAATATCTCTCTTCCACCTCCAAAACCCTACCACATCACACAAAAATATCCCCCCTACCCTAACCCCACCTGCTACATTACACCCGTACCTCGTCACCAACGCCTCTTCACTCCCACCTCTCAATGCTGGTCCACTCACCTGCTACACCCCAAAAATGTACACAGATGCATCCTGACAACGTCACCACATCTCCCCTCAACATCTAAAATATCTCTCTTCCACCTCCAAAACCATACCACATCACACAAAATATCACCCCTAACCTAACCCCACCTGGTACATTACACCCATGCCTCGTCACCCCCACCATAAAAAACCTCCACTCGACCACAACACACTATTAGCGAACTAATATAGTGATATATAAAAGTCACGCGCCACCACAAAGCGCCATCACATTTCCCTTATATAAAAAGTCATTCCGCCATCTTGCCCCTCCATCACTCCTGCAGAATTAATATATGTCTATAAATAACGCCTCCTTGTTATCTAAAAAAAAACACTAATATATTACTATATAAAAAGTCATCTGCCTCCTCCTACCCTCCTCCTCAATTCCTTATATAAAAAGTCATCCCGCCCTCTTGCCCCTGCATCACTCCTGCAGAATCAATATATATCTATAAATAACCTCTTCTTGTTATCTAAAAATAAACACTAATATATTACTATATAAAAAGTCATCCGCCTCCTCCTACCCTCCTCCTCAATTCCTTATATAAAAAGTCATCCTGCCATCTTGCCCCTGCATCACTCCTGCAGACTTAATATATGTCTATAAATAACGTCTTCTTGTTATCTAAAAAAAAAACACTAATATATTACTATTTAAAAAGTCATTTATCTACTCCTACCCTCCTCCTTAATTCCTTATATAAAAAAGTCATCCCACCATCTTGCGCCATATAACCTCTTCTTGTTATCTCAAGTCCGTCATCTTGCCCCTGCACATTTTCCCTATATAAAAAGTCATCCCGCCATCTTGCGCCTGCAGCGCGCCGCCATTTTTCTCCTTATATAAAAAGTCACCCCGCCATCTTACCCGTGTATCACTCCTGCAGAATTAATATATATCTATAAATAACGTCTTCTTGTTATCTAAAAATCTCAAAGTCTAACTAATATCCTCTTCCTATTATCATCTTCTTGTTATCTCAATAAACACATATTACTATATAAAAAAGTCATCCACTTCTCCTGCTGCTCCACCTCCACACTGCGTATTTCCTTATATAAAAAGTCATGCACCAACGCCTGATGCTCCACCTGCACACTGAGTATTTTCTTATATAAAAAGTCATGTACCAACGCCTGCTGCTCCACCTGCGCAATGAGTATTTTCTTATATAAAAAGTCACGCGCATCCGCCTGCTGCTCCATCTGCACAATGAGTATTTCCTTATATAAAAAGTCATTACCCTCCGCCTGATGCTCCACCTGGACAATGAGTATTTCCTTATATAAAAAGTCATGCACCAAGGCCTGATGCTCCACCTGCACACTGAGTATTTCCTTATATAAAAAGTCATGCACCAACGCCTGATGCTCCACCTTCACACTGAGTATTTTCTTATATAAAAAGTCATGTACCAACGCCTGCTGCTCCACCTGCACAATGAGTATTTTCTTATATAAAAAGTCACGCGCATCCGCCTGCTGCTCCATCTGCACAATGAGTATTTCCTTATATAAAAAGTCATGTACCACCGCCTGCTGCTCCACCTGCACAATGCGTATTTCCTTATATAAAAAGTCATGCACCAACGCCTGATGCTCCACCTGCACACTGAGTATTTTCTTATATAAAAAGTCATCACCATCCGCCTGATGCTCCACCTGCCCATTTCCTTATATAAAAAGTCATGCAATACAACAACCTAGTTATCTCCCCTTGTTATCTCAAGTCCGCCATCTTGCTCCTCCTCCTCTCCTCCTCCTCAATTCCTTATATAAAAGTCATGCTCTTCCTCCTCTCCTCCTCCTCAATTCCTTATATAAAAGTCATCCCGCCATCTCGTTATCCCCCCTCTTCTTGTTATCTCAAGTCCGCCATTTCGCCACATTTTTCCTTATATAAAAAGTTATGCAATACAACAACCTACTTATCTCCCCCTTGTTATCTCAAGTCCGCCATCTTGCCCCTGCAGCGCTCCTGCAGAATTTTTGCTATATAAAAGTCATGCTCCTGCAAGCGCTTCTGCAGAAACCGCCTCGTTTCCGCCATTGTATATACTACTACTGGGTTGTTTTATGTGGCTACGTCTAGGGTAATTTATTTAATCTAATCTGTAGTTAATTTCAAAACAGAACTTTAACTTTAATAAAATTATTAAGCTAGACTGTATGAAATGTTTATGTACAATTTAATTGTTCTGAATCTCAATCTTTTTAGGTCAGGAATACTCAAAATCAAGAAAATGATATTTACAAATTAAAATAAATATATTGGAAACATCTGTCTATTTTGTAGAAAGTTCATTGGAATAACTACACACAGTTTCTGTTCAACTGATGGTTAACTTCTGCTAAAGTTAGATTGTAAGTTTTTTATTACTTGGGAAGGTCTTCTCTATTCCTCATAAAAGGGTTGAAATCTAGTTTGATTTCTCTTGGGTGAATGAGTTTGATAAACTGACATTGGCCTTTATAAAGGACTTAGCTTATAATGTTGCTGCTGCTCATAAACACACGTCAGGTTCACCAACTTTGTGACTTCTGGCTGAGAAGATGGGGTCTGGCTCCAGATATATAAGGAACTCTCATCTCCCACACACTTCCTCTCAGGTAAATGCAGCCACGAAGAAATTTCGTGCTATAACACTCAGGCAAATATATTCACACACACACACAAGCTGAACTGGCCTTATACGGGATCTAGAACTGCTCTCAGGTCAGAAGGCAAAGACTTGGTCGTTCTGTCTTTTAGTTTCTGTAAGCACGGTGCAGATTTTAGAATCGAATGGCCCAGATCTTGTTGTTGTTGTTTTGATGAGTTGATGGGTGGAGAGCGGGCACTTAACAGCTGACCATTATTGCCTCTTCTCGTTCCATCTTGGTCTACCCTGTTCAACCTGAAAGTTGGTTATAATTGGGGTATTTAGTGTCATTTTATTTACTAATTTTGTATTCAATTTAAATAACTATTGCCTTTTGCAGTTGCTGATTTTTATTTATATTAGTATTTGTCCATTTTATTTTCTCTTTTGTATTGTTTATAGATAACTATTGTCCTTTACTCTTGGTTTTAATTTGTATTAGTTCTTTTTGAGTTGTTGCCCTTTTTTAATACCTCGTTGTCTTTCCTTGTCCTATGAGTAGTTAGTTTTTTGTTAATGCTTTGTTAGTTCTTGCTGCTTAATTTCTATTTAGTTGGATGTTTTTCCTGAAGTGCTAACCTTATATGTTTTCCTTTCTTTTATGTATATATCTTTTAAGTATTGATTGGGCATCTCTTGGGGCATCTATACTTAAAACCTTATCACCTGTCAAGTCTATATTGTGATTTCTATAGTAAGTTTTTAATTCAAGCCTTTGTTGTTCATACTTTTTACAGTGGATCAGGTAGTGGTCTATGTCATTCTCTTCCTGACATTCTTGGCAGTGTGGTTCTCCTATCATAAAGTATGCTGCACCGAGACGGAGACGCCACAGTTTTTTGTTCGATGGTATCTTTAATTATTCTCTGACCTGGCACGTCCTAGTTGGTTCTTTCAGCAGTTTGAACGCGTGTCTGCCTTTTCTACTTTTCCTCCATGTTGTCTTCCATTCCTCGTTTATAGTTATCTTCACTTGGCTCTTGATCTCCGACCTTCCCAGTCCTGCTCTTATATTGTTTTTACTTGTTCTTCCATTCTTGGCGTTCTGGTCTGCCAACTCGTTACCAGCAATACCTATGTGTGCTGGAACCCACACTAGCCTCACACTACATCCTCTGTTCCCTAGTGATGTATTAATTGCTAGAATTTCTCCATTTATGTCTGGCCGGCTACATTTACCTGGGTGTTCTAGTGCTTGTAGTGATGATAGTGAGTCTGTAAATATCGTAACAGCTTCTGGTGGGTTATCTTCGATTATTTCTAAACTTTTAAGAATTGCTACCATCTCTGCGGTAAAAATCGAAGCCCCTTCAGTTACACTTTAGCTCTTTTTTATTCCCCATTGTGGTATTACAACTCCGGCACCTAGTTGCCCACTATCACCCTTGGATCCATCAGTGTAGACGGCCAGACTTTGTTTAGTTAGTTGATCTATGAACTTTCTACTTATCATTTTTGCTTCCTTATCTTCTATGTTTTGTTTGATCTTTTCAGTAAGTGAGTAGTCTATGATTGGTGTTTTTAGTTCCCAGGGTGGTATTTTGCTTCTGTATTTATTACTATTTTCAATTGTGTTTGATAGTTCTTTGAACTGCGTTAGGTCTTCTATAGTTCTCCACCCTGTTGGATATCTATCTTTATTTAAGGGGACGTCCCATACACTTGGTTGGTATTTGACAAATGCTTTATGTGCTGGGTGGGTCACTTCTTGTGCTACTTTACTCCAATAATTTAATCTTAGTTCTTTCCGTCTTAGACCAAGGGGAGGTATGCCAAGAGCTACTTCTAGAGCTTCTACTGGTGTCGATATAAATGCACCTGTAATGGTTCTCATGGCTGCATTTTGAATCCTGTCCAGTTTTGCTTTGTTAGAAGCTGCAGCTGAGTCATAGACTATGCTGGCATAATCCAGTTTCTCCCTGATGAAAGACTTGTAGAACATAAGCATTATTTTATTGCTGGCCCCCCCATCCATTACCTTTTACAATCCTTAGTATATTTAGGGGACCCCTACAGCTTTCTACTAAATTGTCTATATGTTTATTATAATTTAGTTGTTTATCTAAAGTTATGCCCAGAAATCTTGTTGTTGAGGAGGTACATATTATCTGTCCTTTAATGGTTATATTGATTTTGTTATTTTTTTTAAATTTCCTTTGCTGAAAATCATACCTACTGTTTTGTTTACATAAATTTGGAAGCCCCAACTTTTCATCCACTCTGAAACTTTGTCTATTTGATTTTGAAGTTTTTGGTAAACATGGTCCAAGTTTTTTCCAGATCGCCAAATGGCACAGTCATGTGCAAATTGTGATACTGCGTTCATTATGTCATTAAATTCATCTGCTTAATCATTTACAGCTATAGTGACAATTGAAGGAGAAATCACTGATCCCTGAGGAATCCCATTCTGTTGTTCATATATTTCTGACCTCTCATTATTCACTTGTACAGCAAAATACCTGTCCTGTAAAAAGTTTTCTAGATACCTATAGGTTTTACCAGTAATGCCAATCTTTTTCATTTTGTAAAGAGCTCCATCTCGCCAGCATTCATCATATGCTCTAGCTACATCTAGAAAAACTGCCATTGTTTTCTCTTTCCTCTTGAACCCTAGCTTTACATCATGTTCTAATCTTACAAGCTGGTTTACTGTACTTCTGTCTGCTCTAAACCCTGACTGGTTTGGGCTATATAACTGGTTTTTTTCTAGGTAGAATTTAACTCTTTTATTCACAACAGTTTCCAGTATTTTACCTAGTTGTGATGTTAAGGAGATAGGCCTATATGAACTTACATCATGGGCTTCCTTTTTGGGTTTTAGGATGGGTACTATCATAGCTACTTTCCATGCTTTTGGTATCTTTCCTAAGCTCCAGATTTTGTTATAGAGGGAAGTTATTTTGTTTATAGTTTTTTTTTTTGGGTACTTTCTTAAGGATTTCATAACTAAGTATATCATGCCCTGAGGCAGTGTTAGATTTCTCATTTATTGCACTAGTTACTTCTTCCTCTGTTATATCAGCATCTAAATAGTTTGTTTCATCTATCTGATATGGTAGTTCTTTTGAAAACTGTATCCTAAGTCTTTCTCTTCTGTCATTTTCTTCCTGACCAAGACTACTTTTTGCACTGACTTTATAGAAATACTCAGCTAGGGCATTAGCTTTTTCTTTATCTGTTTCTGCTCTCTTTTGTAGTGTGATTGTTGGCATTATTGTTTTCTTATTGTTAGTTTTCTTTTGTTCTGTTATTTCTATATTTTTGTAAGGCCTTTTTTCTTCTCTCATGAATTTCTGCACAGCTTTTATTCCACCAGGCAACTGGTTCTTTATTCCACTGAGTTTTTCTTTTCTTGTTAATGTTATTTATTGGTTTTAGGTGCTGTGGCATATTTTTATTTGGTATATATTTTATTGCTATTTTAAGAATTTCATTGGTCAGTGTTTCTGCCCACAAGTCAGTATCATCTGTTTCCATGTCTTTATATTCCATCACCTCCAGGTCTGATTGGAAGGCTTCCCAGTTTGCTTTTTTATAGTTGAAAGTCGGTTTCTCTGGTTCTGGGTTTGGAATGACTTTTTCATGCATGGTTATTACAATGAGCAGATGATCTGAGTTTGTGTCTTGTAACACTTCCCAATTTACATTCGCTAGGTTGTTAGTTGCTATACTTATGTCTATTGCTGAGTCTGCCCTGTTAGCTTGTGGATTAATTCTAGTTGCAGTTCCATCATTTAGTATTAGTAGTTCATTGTTTTCTATGAAGTCAAGTAGGCGTTTTCCTGCATTGTCTGCATGTTGTCCACCCCAAGCATAATGATGGGAATTAAAATCGCCTACTATGACTGTTTTGGAGCCTAGTCTGTTGCTTATGGCTAGTATGTTTTCCTCTTTAATTGTGCCATCTTTAGCATATAAATTTAGGATTGTTAGATTGTTTGGTTCTGCTGCTATAGTTACCTGGATACCTTCTATGTTGGTTGTATCAAATACTTCCCAGTCTATAATTGCCCAGATTGTACCACCTTGTTACTATTTATAGAACTACATCCGCCCAATCAGAAACGCAGTCAAAACATATTTTTAGACTAGTGACTGCTGCGAATCTGAGCGTGTCTGCATAATCTGACTAAATTTTAATATTTTATATTATAGTTATTAGTGGACCGATTTTAATTATCCAAAGTGATAATTAAACGGCCAATTTCGCTCTATCGTTCTATATAGTTTACCCTTAGTTATTCCTTTGCATATCAATCTGGGTGTTGCGTGCATATTTTTGACGCACATATTACAAAAAAATCGATATGGTTATTTAATATGGGAAAAATATAGTCATGCATCCATCTGTGTATGAAAATGCTGTTTATTGTAAAAGCGAGATAATCCATGTTTGATTCACACTTTTGATTATAGGAGTAATCGGTCTGGATATCGATCCAGCGCAAGAATAGTACGCTTGCGTTTGTACTTAATTTTAGGGCCAGAAAATATATTAATTTGCTTATTGTGTTTATGGCCTGAATTCATATGTATTACATATTATTAGTACAAGTAGAATCAGTCCTATATTGTATATTTTGGATGGGTATGAGGGACTAGATTCTTGTTAGCGGAAGTATGAGTTGTCTTAACAAGTCGTGATGAGTTCCGATGTACTGCTAAGAATGGCGGGGTACGTTTTTCAAGAGCTGGTCCTTCGTCAAGAAAAAATGTCTTACGAAGTGGGTTTTTTCTTCTGGAGGAGATAGTGTCTCTACGATAGTTTGTGTTAGAGACTCTCCTTATGTCAGTATATAGATGATTCGGACTCCAGGTAAACCCAGCTCGTATTTTTGATGATCTCTCGTCGGTTAGGCCTAGCTTGACTTTTGGGTGCTTCGATATGCTAGTGTCGTGTTTTGTATCGACGAAGATGACAGATTTTCCTGCAGCGGTTATGGCTACGTGAACTAACCTGATCACCGTAGTGCTGCATGGAACCATTCATGAAATCCTTTATATATCCATTGTAAATTAACTTTGGCTGATATTCTTCCTATGAATGAGTGAACGACAACTCAGGAAGGTAGCCATGTTGGATTTCGGTCATCGTCTGTTTTGATCACTGCCAAGAGAACAGATTATTTATCTTATTATCGGACAGTGACAGAGAGATCTCAATCCTGCTAGAAACCCCCTTTTCGTGGTTTCATAAGATGATGTATCATGACATTGAACTTTGATGTACTACCCATTATTTCTGCATGTGTCATGACTTCAGATCTGCTATGTATACCTACAAATTGTTATGTCAACAAAGCCTGATGTACTCGTATGTCCCAGTGTGTACGTCTGAATAAATTGAGTAAACTAAGATTCCAGCAGTCTGCATTGGTGCCTTGTAGACGCATGTGTATGAGTGATTATATTGGTCAGCACACGAACAGTACACCATTCGCGGTAATCACACTCTACACTACTACTTCATACATACACCATCCTGCGTCGGCTGAAGTGACCAAGTTTAGGGCCTGCTTCCCCTGGAGCCTTTGCCTTCCCTAACTCAGGACTAGGGTGAGTTACCCATTTACAGCTGGGTAGACTGGAGCATGCCTGATCTCAACAACACACCACTCTTCCTTACAGAGCAGACAGACTGATACTTTACAGTGGTGTACTACAGGTGTAGTAAGAAATAACGTCTTTACACTGGGTAATTTTAAAGTAATTAAATTTGGCATTACCCTGATATGAAAATATCACTAAAATAAATGTTTCTACTACAATAAAATTTTATCATGGGTGAATATTTATGCTTATGTGTTAAGCAATATCAGCGCTATAATTTGAGATATTTCCTTCTGTTTAACTATCTTTAGTTGTTAAGAAACAAAATATCTTTGTTTGGTCAAAAACACAAAATAGCCTCTATTGTCACATCAACCAAAATTTTCTTATCACTACAAGAAAAGAAAACAATTTGATTGGTTGTTAAATTTGTACTATACTCTTAGATAATTTTTGTTGGGTGGTAACGTTTGACTTGGTTCCTAGACAAATTCAGATACACTAGATAAAGTTTTGGCGGTAAATTTGACTGGGTTCTTAGACAAATTTCAAATCCTATAGTTAACGTTAGATTCAAATACGATAGCTAGTTTTTTTGACGCGGGGAGTTTGAGCGTGGTATCATACAGATTTACAATTTTACGACACTGATGTTAGCAAGAAAAAAGAAAATTAAGGTTTTCTAATTTCGTTCATTCAATGCACGCTTACAGTGGCCACTTCCATCTGCACTTACCAATCGTTGAAGCAAGCATTCCATGGAATAAAAAAAACTCTAGTAAGTACTACAAAAAATCAGTCTTTTGCTTTGTCTATTTCAGCCCCAGACTGACGGGGTTTGCTGTCGGCTATTTTTCCGTAGTCGCTGAAATCGAGGCGTTACTTTTTTTGTTCCAGGATATTTCTCTTTTCACTGCAGTTAATGTTTGGGGTAAGGGTTCTGTGGGGTGGCACTGTCCTCAGAATTGAACATATATATATATATATATATATATATATATATATATATATATATATATATATATATATATATATATATATATATATATATTGGTCTGGTGGGGTCTTGCCGCTGGTAGCTAAGACACTCTAGGAAAACGTTTACTGTCATGTGTAAAAAATAGTGATATAAATTCTGCCGCAGCAGATCAGTAATATTTATGGAATGGCTTCTGGCAATTGTTCTTCTCCAGTTATACTTTAAAATGGCTTATTGTTAAAGTTCTTGGTTTTACTACTCTCATGGATGGAGAGGTGGACCACATAGGGGTCACAACACGAAGATTTAACCACACTAATCGCTGGATGGTGTAAGAACCAAAGTCAGTACGACCATAAGAATCGCTAGGGCGCAAGGTATGACCAGCCTATATGTAGAAAATTGATAAACATGTAATCATAATATAATCATATCCTGACACGCGTTAATTTTTAGGTAAGACTATTTTAACCACTCCGGTATTTAATTATATATATATATATATATATATATATATATATATATATATATATATATATATATATATATATATATATATATTTTAAACCCGCGAGTGTCTAGTTTATCTTAACGGTTTAAAACACCACCAACAAATTAAAATACAAGCTCATAAAGTACATTTAATGGCCCCATCAAAAAAAATTATAATACCCGACGCTAAAAACGCGAGTCAGTTTATCTTAACGGTTTAAAACACGAGATCATGAACGCTAGTCATTTAGAAAATTACACACGGATGAATAGAATTAAATTGCGTTACATCAATTATCAACCGCCTAGCGGCTTATAAATTATTTGAAACATCTCTCACTGGGACATAGCGGGTAATTAAATTTACCTTTACCGCTGGAGAATTTTGCTACATGTTTATTTAATACGTTTCAATTAACACAAAAATCCCAGTGAAATATAATGAAACTTAAACAATTAAATCACTTTGATGCTAATAACTATATATTTACCGCAGCACAAGAAACTGAAATAAATCTCCACGTATTTCTATAGGAAATCCAGATAAATAAGACTCTGAAAATGCGCGCAAGACCATTCAAGAAATCCTGATAGCAAACTGACAACTGAGTTTGATGAGCATGACTATATATATGAAATGGCGGATTTTTCCCTCCCCTATGAGGAAATTCACACCTCTCGTAGATATTTCGTTCAAGTAAAAAATCACACCAAAGCCTACCGTAGATTCGTTTCCCTAGCGTGCATACTGAGTTTGATGAGCATGACTATATATATGAAATGGCGGATTTTTCCCTCCCCTATGAGGAAATTCACACCTCTCGTAGATATTTCGTTCAAGTAAAAAATCACACCAAAGCCTACCGTAGATTCGTTTCCCTAGCGAGCGAGCTGTTAGGTTCGTTTCCCTAGGTGAGCAAATTTGCGTCTCGTGGAACACGATCAAAGGGCTTGCAGTCGGTGAGTGGTTAACGCCCCTTGATACTGCAATTAACGAACCGTTCTCTCTTTAGAAACTACAAAAACCGTGGCCTCGCCCTCCCCGTGTTTCAGGGATCAAGCGCTGACATGATGGCGTATTCTGACAGCAGGTAAACGTCCTTTTGTTAAAGAGAAGACAGTTAATTATGAATAGTTGGATGCTTGAAACAAAGACAGGAGGCGTGGCTAAACTAAGAATCGGACAGTTGGCAATAGAGAGACCTAGCTTCCACGTGTTTAATTGTGCATGCTTAATTAGCAGCGAGGGAAATTCACGTTCGATCGTTGCTTGAACTCAAATAGTGAGGGGCCCCGATGAGAATACAGTGGATGCTTATGCTTCGAGGGAAATTCACGTTCGATCGTTGCTTGAACTCAAATAGTGAGGGGCCCCGATGAGAATACAGTGGATCGATCAGGGTTGCCTCAATTTCCATGTCACAGGGTACATCTCTATAAAATATTGAATGATGCATTAGTTGGAGAAACAGACAATGATATGAAAATACGAATGCAAAAGGCAAGACATGCTTTTATTGCATTGTGAAAGATATTAAAGTATTTTTTTTTAAAGTCCAACACGACAATAATAATATTCAAATCCCATGACAGCAGTTTGATATATGGCCTTTATACACGGAGAACAGTAGGGTACAGCTTTTCATAAATGGGTGCTTACGCAGACTAGAAGGATTGAAATGCTATGACAAGATCACTAATGTGTAACTAATGGAAAAGCGAACAGTAGAATCATTTATCTTAGAAGTTTAGCTCGATGATTTCCCTGATACGTACTAGGTGTGAATTTTCACATCTGGTAGAGATATTGCACTAAATCATTATATATATTGCCTTCTCTCCTAGTCAGTTATCAGTCTCTCAGAAATTTTGGATAAATCTTATCACGCCAAACTAGGAACCATTTTATTCGTTAAATGTGTTAAATTGTCCCGTGGGGATTTAAATTTCTGATTGTGGTAATAATTTAAGTTGTGCTTAAGTATTAAATGTGTTAAAAGTTTTACCAATTTTATTCACTGCTATTCCCGAGCGTTAAGACTAGCGAAATAGTAAAAGCGCAGATATTCTCGTGCCAGTGGTTCAGTAATGTAAAATCCATCAACCATTTTTTAGCTGACTTAAGTAAATTGTTAAGAGTGACGGATAAAGTGACGGAGTAGTACGCGCATTATATTTCTTTGTGTTTAAATTTTTTTTTAATGACTAGCGTTTATATCATGTGTTAAAAGAACCGATAGACGACAACAATTAACTAGCTAGTAATGACAGGCGATATTTGTTTAGGACTTAGTCATAATTAAATTATAACTGACATCGTGCGCTGAGTGTTTTACCAGGTCGGGGGGGGGGGGGGGGGAGAAACGACGGCTGCATGCCAAAAACCCAAATCCGTACTTGCTAAGCGAAGCGCGATAGGATACGCTTAAAATACCGTGTGCCTGTTAATTTAATTAGAGGACGGAGAGGATAAGAGATCACACTTTACGCGTGATAGCATAGGATTGTCATTTTGGTTAAATGTTTGTTTTCTTTCCAATATAGGCTTGGTCAAAACCCAGCGGCTAGCGGTTTTTCTCTATTGTTGTCTTTGACTCAGTTACTGAAGGAATAATAGTTGTCGTTTTTCTTGGCGTTCGTCCCCGTACAGGTGTAAACAGGAATTGCCAGGGCGAGATACTCTCATTTTTTTAACTGTAAATTTGAGTAAAGGGACATACCAATATACCCAGATTTTTTCATTCAGTTTTATCAGCCCGCTGTGGCAATATATATAACATTTTTCCCGACTACTGACAGTCGTTTACCCAAGTGAATTTTTATCCAGGAGTATACAATGTTTCATAATCGGTACTCATCTCAAAGAGTCAGCCGACAGGATTTACCATCATCCTCAACGTGTTACATATGATAACATTTAGCTTTGCAACCAGATGCTTAGCACTACGGGAATTAATTTATCCTCTTTTCCAACTGTGAACGTCCAGAGCACGTCTTGCTTCAGTAACTATTTGTGGTGACTGTGACGATATTCTAAATACAATAGCTAAATTAGAGAATATTATAGTGCATAAAGTCAAAAATAAGATAGAACATAAAAATTGAGTCCAGCTTCTTCGTCCCCACACCAGCCGGTATGCGGATTTTGATAAGCCTTATAGCCGAATGAAAGATACTGTCTTTTCGAAATTCGTCCTTGAGATTAAATGTAACACTTGTGCAAGTTCAAGACGATAGAGTGATAGAATAAAAGAAAAGGAGGGGAGGGATAAAAAGACAGAACATAGGGACGCCGTCTCGCGTTGATTGCACAAAAGCCAACTCGCGCGACATAGCCTTGGGCGATTTTCAAATTACGATACAAAACTAAAAAAATGTTCGTCAATTGAATCATGTAAACAACCTTAGCTCTTATAAGGAATGACGTAATTCTAACGTACTACGGACAAGTCTCGTATTTAGTTTGAAAATAGTTAGAAAAAGAAGTGAACAGGTAGTAGT
Source organism: Oreohelix idahoensis (assembly GCA_024509875.1). Taxonomy (NCBI): domain Eukaryota; kingdom Metazoa; phylum Mollusca; class Gastropoda; order Stylommatophora; family Oreohelicidae; genus Oreohelix; species Oreohelix idahoensis. The sequence continues at coordinate 226,097 of JAMPIV010015971.1, forward strand.
TTCTAGATTTGAACGACTAACATAGAAAAAAATATGGAATTATGAACCATAATATATAGGGCCATAAAAATTATATATTCGGATGCCTTATGATTTCCTGAGCAATAATATGGTGTCAGTTACGCACTAGTACAATAAATAACCAAGATATTGGCAAAAATACTATGTATTGTAAGACGGACTGACGAAAAAAAAATCGTGCCTGCTTTTTTTTTTTCATAGCATGTTTTGAAAAAAGCTTTTGGGGAGATAAGGACTAAAAGGTACCTGTAATTTGATTGGCGGTAGTTGAAAGGAAGGCGCGATAAGATTGGTTGACCTAAAACTAAAAATATATTTGCAGTAGTAAACATAGTAGTTTGAGAGTTTTTTTTTTTTTAAAGTTTGATTCAAAATAAATGAGTTCATGGTCCCATTGGCCCATACATTATATATTATCGGAAACGTAGACTGCTCGTTGCCATTTTGAAAAAATTTTCTGATGAACAAGGAGCGATGAGAGCAGGCTGATGCTTTTCAAACCTATAGAAAGCAGTCTGGACAAGGCAGATCTAAAGTGTGCCATTATTGTTTGCCAGTCATCGTTTACTTGTGTATAATTCATTGAAATTTGTGGTAAGATTGATTTTATTAACCTTTTATTTAAAATAAAGTTTGAATGGGAGATACTGCAATACGACTGTAAGTAAGTGGGTCCATGGCAGACTTAGGCAGAGCCTAGAGATTGATCCATCATATGATAGACTATCAGAGAGGTGTAGTACTACAAGATTATATATGATTGTCATCAAGGAGCATAACACCTATTCTATTGTATGGAAAAAGATTACTGCTGGAATTGCAGAGGCGTTGTAACCATTAGGGGAGAGGAATACTGGTATACATTGTCACGTCAAAATATAATGGTAAATTAGGTTGTCATCGAGAGCTGACCCTATTCGTTTGTTTGTACTGTTCCTGTAATAAATTGTGGAATATTATTGTATGCTTGTTATAAAGAAGGATGCATAACCTTCTTATTTCAGGGTTTTTGGTGGCCCTGTCATTTAACGTAATAACAAGCTCGTGGGAACTGAGTGATTCCTGACACTGTTTGCATATTTCGGGCATGTGCTGGATGCCATTGCCTTTCACGAAGTGGAACAGATTGTCCAGCGAGCCTAGGAAAAGAACAACCGGTGTTATCATTCGAAGATAAGTGCCTGTTCGGCACCAGGAAGCTCAACCTCTATGAACTCTAGTTTTTAAGAATAAAGACTGAAAATAGTAATAAAAAAATTCCACCTGTGACAAATGAAAAGCAAATGAACTATAGGGAGGGATGTTACTAACAACCTACCATTATATATATATATATATATATATATATATATATATATATATATATATATATATATATATATATATATATATATATATATATATATATATATACCAGTATTAACCTAATTTAGAAAATTACACCTGCACACTTTTAGTATAATAATATTTGTATTATGGACAGAAGATCCATTGTGTAAATTGATTAATGTAAATACTTCCCTTGATTTCACTTTGATTGTCAGTCCTGATTCAATTAAATAGAATCAGGACAAAATAAATTGAAAAAAAAATTAACGTTACACAAAATTCAACCACTGACTTACTAAAGATAGTCTTTTAAAGTGTGGCTTGTATGTGATTGTCGTAGTACTGTTGTGTTGGATAATAAAATAATTGTTTATAGGTTTAGTTGGTTAATGCAACATTCCACTACATATTCATAACCCTAGATACCAAACGTAATCATCATACATTATAGTCAAGAATAAGTCTGAAAGAGATCATAAAGGTGGTAGCAGAAAGGTACCCTGGAAACTTACCATAATAATTTGTTATATTCAGGGACCTTCACAGCTGACCTCATTCAGTACACTAAGAGTACATAACAACATTTCTTAACATCAAATCCACCACAGTGACAGCGATTTCATCCAGGGAACATTAAGACACCAAAGTTGGCGCCCACCTTGTAATTATTACTCGAGATTAGGCTGGATTGGGGCTATCTTTGGCAACCCCACCTGACAGTATATGCTCAGGGATTATTGCATGTTTTCAATGGATACAAACATCACTAGTAGGTAAGCGATATTGTATGTGGCCACAGATTGACAGAGTGAGAGAAACAGGAGTGAATATTTCCTTTTGTTATAATCAATGTACCCACTTCTTTTTTTGTTTGTTCGCTAAACTGATTATTTTATTGGATAGCTTGAGTAGAAACTTTGTTCTTACTATACTGTCTATTCTATACCCTAGTGTTAACCTTTGACCTTTTGGGTTATTAACTTCTTGCGGGATCTTTTCTCAACAGAGGGGAAGGCACTTATGGGGTTATTTTCATATGTCTGTAAAACTTGATTTATATTGATTTCTATATGTTTGATGTTGTGAGAAGTTTAAGTGATAATAAACTGTGACCGTATGACCACCACCACCAGCATTCATTCATGCTAGGGCCCAAGTATAACAAAGTAAACTACCATTGTGGTTGAAACAGACAATAGATTTGTAACTAAAACCCAAGTATAACATAAAGTAAACTACCATTGGGGTTGAAACAGACAATAGATTGGTAACTAAAATAAAAGAAGAGAAAAAGTTAACCCAGGGAAATTAACATTAAGGGGAGGAAAATAATACGGCAAAGCATTAGTAATAAATGCAAGCCAAGCTTGGCGGGGTCATGTGATGTTTTTACCCAATGAGGTGCTAAGTCGAGCATGGCTAACACGCTTGCCGGCAGATTCTCCAGCGGGAATCAGTTAGAATAATGGTCTGAAGTAAAACAGACGTGTTTTATTATGATACAGTCCATACAAGGCAGTAAGATGTTTTCTACTGACGAACTATAGAGTCAGTTGAGAAATTTAACAGGTTAAAGTTACTGTGTATTGTCAGACGAGTATGTTCGCAGACTTGGAAATGTGTATTGCATTAATTCTGGACATTTTGTAAGTATCACTGCCATATTCTTGCATGTTTCCAGCTAGCTTCACCACATGTATAAAACCTAGCTTTTCACCCTAAATTCGACATGGACTGGCAAAGAAAAGAAGAAATAAGCAACATTTGTCAAATCGAAACCCATGAGAAGAAAAGAGTCTAAAATATGGGATGTACATTTGTATATGAGAACATAGGAGAAACAAAAAATAGAAAGAGATGACATCGAGACATTTATCTATGAAACATGTATATTATGCCAAGATATTGGTCCACTTCAAATACTGTACATAATTGATCTTGCTTGTTGAAATTTTGGTTGTTTTGACTACTACAATTACTGTTGAAAAAGAAACAAAATAAATATGAAAAAAAAACTTATAGGCTGTTTTGAGAACTTTGGGAAACTGATTGTCTACTTGGAAGAATGTATGACTAATACAAACTTAAATGATTAACAACTCTTACAATAAACTATCTAGGTAATAACCCTGTGCGGCTACATATTACTAACTGGTACCGTACCCAGTCCCACAAGGACAAACCATAAGAACACTGGGACGGTTACAAAACTACACCTAACACCTTTCTTTCTCATCTACCCCACCATTCTGCTCTACTCAGACGGGACAAAATAAATCCCTATACCTATCTTGTAAAATTTACGACACCCCCTCTTGACCTATTTTCGTTTATTATTAGCCCTGTGTAGTTCCAAGGGGTCTCGGAAAATATGCCTACTGTTCCCGCAGGCATGACGCATGATGCGACTTATAATAGAGTATGCATAAGGCTGACAACATCATCATGTAAAACACCGCAGGAACATGTAAATACTTGGTGCACTTTTCCTGGTACGTGACCAGCTCGTGTGACTCCATGTTCCATAAGGAGCAGAATAAGGAAATTGATGATGAAGATAATTTATTCATTCCAAGCGCTCTTTTATATATACTAGGGCCCTGCTTTTCGGGGTTCCGCTAATACTGCGATTTTCAAGTGTATGCGTGTTCATTACGTTCCGCGTTTGTTCGGCACTTTCGGCATGACGAGCGCTCAGATGCTGAATCTCAGAATGGTTTCGGGCGTCATTTTATAATCGGTAATTTAGTCTGTTTGCAGCAATTGTACGCTCAGCGTCTCTCTGTAGTCTGGCAATTTTCCGAACTTTCAAACTTTTAAAATTGGTTATATTATATGCATTACAACTTTTCGTTGATTACAGTATGGCATCTAAGTGTGAACGTGATCAAAAGTGGAGTCTTCTTCTTCTCTTCATCTTTGGTCCTTAACCGTCGACTGTCAAACCTGTCAGTGGCCATCACGCCTGGTGGCGCCTTGTAGAGCAGCATCAAACTGTTTCCACTTTGCTCTGCCGGCGGCCATCCTTCGTGCAGCGCCTCAGCTCTGGTTCATTCTTTGTATCTTGGCCTCCACAGTTCTATAACTGTCAAAAATTAAAGTGTTTGATAAGGGGCATCCCTGCCGTACTCCTGTCTTCACCTGACAAGTTAGGTTGCTCTGCCCAAAACTACATATAAAGTTAGCATTGAGGCTTTTTACGATGGAAACAATGCAGCTGGAAATTCCAAAAGCCTTCAGCATTTTCCATTGGTTGCCCTAGTGTATGCTGTCAAAAGCTTTTTCAAAATCAACAAAGTTAATGTATAAAAGGTGAAGTCATAGGCCTCTTACTTTAAATTATTTCCGTATCGTTTTTAATGCCTAGCTCTATTGTGACCGCGAGAGTTGGTCACGGTACCAAATAATCACTATGTGACAGGGCACGGTACCAAATAATAATATGTGACCGCGTTCTCTAATTCTACTTTTTATATCTTCTTTCTCAATAAATGTCCATCAAGTGTTATTACTAGCTTCCCGCTAGAGATGTAGATTTCTTGTGGAATGTATCAGGTTCGTTCTTCTCTCGGATTGATGGTGATAAGGTGCTATAGTAGTGTACTTCTAACTATGTTGTAATTTTTCCCATTTTAATCATTCAACCAATCTGCATAACTCGGCTGAGTCATATAACAAGGTTTATTTACAAAGTACATAAATAAACAAATGCAGCTGGAAAACAAATCAATATTCTTTGTTGTGATTGTAGTTTACTGAAGGTCTCCGTATTTACTTTTCTTCCTTCTAAGTTGTGTGAGTACCCAGGAATCTCGTGCAGCTCACGATCTAGGTCACCTTGTCCTTTGTTTCCCTTTGTTTCTTCAACTCTTCAGTACATGTAGTGGCGTCTTTTATCTACAATAATTAAAGTTACTATTTTCTTCAGATGATGAGTCCTCATATACATCTGTGACTGTTTTCTTGGTTTTCTTCCTTTAACATAAATCAAATCCTATCTGGGGACTGAAATACACATTGCGATCGTACTTACATGTGTTACTACTCAACATAGTCTTTCCTCCTTGTACAGAAATATAGCTACCGCTTATATTCTGTTGTGAAAAAAACGACATCATTAAAGTCTACACACAGTATGCTTCTTTCTGAAATACTTTAAGAACTTCAACTTAAAGCTTGTCTTTGTGGTTCCACGAAAGTTGAGACAGCTCAAACATGGCTTCTCTTCAGCTCACACTTAGAAAAACACAACCTTCCTCGAGGTCGTCTAGATGGAACTGACCTAATGATAATATTAACCTCTTAGCCCGACAGGTGTTGTGGGCCCTTGTCACCGTCAATGATTTTGATTGGTCTACTAAAAATGTATGACCTATCTCACTGGCACGTATAATGCCAGGGTAACAAGCCTCACTGTCACACTATTACGAACTTAGTATATGATAGTGTAAACATGTTATCAGAGTTTTATTTGCATTTGCAAGGTAAAAAAGGCTATGTTCCGATATTTGGCTATTTTCGCTTTTCGCAGCTAGTCTAGAAACTAGCCCGCCAGATGATCGCGGCCCTACATACCATTCTTCATTCCAGAAATACCTTATAGTTGGATCTGCACAAAAACACGTTGCCACTTATACTTTCATCCATCTTTTTCGTTAATCATTCTTCAGAGTATTCTGCAATTGTAGATTCTCTAACAATTTCCCATTTAATTTTGCCGCTGAGTGTTGAAGAAAAATTCTAGCTCGATCTTCATGCCTGGACAATCATTACGTCGTTTTTCATCTTACTTGTCAACAAACGTTTTTCTTCTTCTGTATCAATTAAAGAATTTCCTCTGTGTTAATTAACGTTTTTCTTCGTAGGTGTTACGAACTTTTTCTTCTTATGTGTTAACTAACGTTTGTCTTGTTATATTTAACTAACGTTTTTCTTATTTTGTGTTAATTAACGTTTTTCTACTAATGTGTTAATTAACATTTTTCTTCTTATTTGTCAACCAATGTTTTGATTTCTTCTTGTTAATTAATGTATTGATTTCTACTGAGCTAACAAATCCATCCAGCCATGGGTTTTTCCCTGGCTGTCAAGGTAAAGAAGAACAAAAGCAATTTTGTTTTTTTCATTTATTTTCGGATTTTCTTTCCGCATAAGTGTTTTGTTTTTTCTCTGATAAGAGGTCAAAGACCGAAAATGACCGAAAGAGGTCAATACACAAAACAAAGTAAACACACAGCTGGAACGGGGGCTATTCGCTTTTAGATGGGCGTAAAATATGGAAAGAAATAATAGAATACATTGTGACAATAGGCAAGATTTAAACACACAAAAATGAGATAGATAAACGAGATAGACGACAAAATGGGCAGATACATTACAGTTGATTAAAATGGCAAGATAGAAAGTCTACAGCCCGTTTGAAAAATATCACCCAGATAGGAAGTTATGGACTAGCATGATGGACTACGCCAGTCATAAAAGTATTCGAAGAGGAACAAAACAAAACAAAAAACAAAAAATTAATAAATAAAATAAAAAAGTTAGTTGCTTATCCTTTACAGGACGTGGCAATCAACCCCAGCTTTTATTGGCTGTTTGTGATTTTTCTAGGCAATTTTTTCATTCAAATAAAATAAAAGTTGATTGTAATTTGTTACTATTTTCAAAAAAAAAAAACATATTTGCTTTCTCACTGTTTTCATCACCTTGCAAGCCATGTCTTAGCATTACAAACTCCTTTATTTGTAGTGGGACTTGCCTCGGTTTAGCGAACCTTTTCTCAATATCGGGCGGTTACATTAGAACAGCGGTAGGCATCCCAGAAGAGGTACGGTTCTGCTTTAGAAATACAGAACTCTCTAAAGATCTACCTTGAAAAAATCATGTCTATTTTCAGGTTTCAGAGTATCTGGAATTAGGAATAAGTGCAACCTGCATGTAATTCTTGTCTCTGCCGCACGATCTACTTCCTGCACACCCAGCGACACAGAAGTTAACTTCACTTCAAATAAAAGATCACTTTATATCTTATACAGTTGACGAATAAGGTGAATTTTAGTAAAATAACTTGAGTGTTTTCGCAGAGAATGCGGTGAAAGTTCCTTTAAATCTGGGGACACCGTGCTATACTGGCGGATAAGAGAGTGGTAGTCGAAAATTTACATAGGTTAACTATTCTTTTTTTCTCCTTTCCATCACTAAGATGTCTACCAAATGACACCTTGAGATCTACAGGTCTACCAAAACGACCACTTGCTGAACCCTGCATTAGAACATACGCCGAAATAGAACAGCTGTAACCAGACGTAAAGGTATTTTATATTTTGACATGCGCCCTAATATAACCGACTAGTTAGAACGGGAGCGCCTCGCCAAAACGAGGCAAAATTGTATTTAAAAAAAGATGCTCATGTGGTCCGGAAGTTTTTTTTTTTGTTTTTAATTCCCTGTAAACACCGCGAAGATAGTTATTCTCTATTCTGATCTATGAGACATCTACTCAAGCTGAATTGAAAACGTTTCCTTACTGGCCATAACTACATAACTGTTACCCCTTTGGCTGGGCATTTCCATTTTATGTCCCATTCTGCAACTGAATGTTCTAGACTGGATGACCCTTCAACACGAATCGGAACCATCAGCAGGAAACATAATCGAATTATTGATTTCTTTTCGTATGAAATTGAGAACAAGGAGATGGATGTAATGAGATGTGTTAAACCTGTTTTGTTGTGTTCTATGGCAAGTCGTTTATCTTAAAGTGGGATGAGGGCGTTGTTATGAATTTATTAAATACAGCACGGCTCCACATTCACACGGCCATATCATATAAAGATCTTTTGTTACTCCCACATCGAAAGTTAGCTGTTCATTAACTTAATCGTGCACGCTGAGAAATTATTTTCCTTAAACTCCTCATGTTCCTTTCTTACTTATAGGCACGTTTCTATTGATGACACTTTCCCACTACAGATAATTCTCCACTTGCAGACACTTCCCAACGTATATATACTTCCCCACTTGTACACACTTTCCTACTTACAGATATTTCCCCACTTGTAGACACTGTCGCACGTACAGATACTTCCCAACTTGCAGACACTTTTATACGTACAGATACTTCCCCACTTGTAGACACTTTCCCCACGTACAGGTACTTCCCCACTTGTAGACACTTTCTCACTTACAGATACTTCCCCACTTGTAGGCATTTTCCCACGTATAGTTACTTCCTCACTGTCACGGCGCTATTTCGCCGAAATATCAGACTGGCTACATTGTGTTTTTGGCAACACTGAGATAACTTTACCGTCGAGGTCATGTGTGTCGTGAGACATTCTAAATCCACATATATAAATTAAATAGCAAATGTAAAGCCTAACGAATTAATTCAATAAAAGGAAAGAAGAATGGTAAAGAACAGTGCGGTCACAATAGCGTACGCCTGTGTTATAGAACGTCATACTAGCTAAACAAGAAATCCCCTTTTTCTACTTCGTCTGCATAATTGTAACGCTTTCACGTTTACTAGTAAAGCCTACTGCATCAACTACACGCGTTTCAAAAAAAAAATAAAACGTGTACTGTATTTCTTAGAAAACCTTGAGACAGACACACTGCGTAATGACCTAGATTAATATTCCATTAATGTCATTTCACGCACTACGTAAACGAAAAGACAGACGGGCTTAGAGAGAGAGAGAGAGAGAGAGAGAGAGAGAGAGAGAGAGAGAGAGAGAGAGGGAGAGATGTACGGAGGAACGCATGCAATACTACCACCGTCTCGCGATATAAAATTAATGCCACCCCACGCGAAAGGCAGGCAGGCTTGCTTTTTTTCAAATAAACAGGGACAAAAAACACTACCAATACGAGGTTAGGTTTTAAAAACATGGTTAATGCTTATTAGGAAACATGACCCAATACTGTTTTACGTCTGAAATCCTGACATTAGCCTGACAGTACAGAAGACACCCCATCGTATAGAAGTGAACGGGTGGTAGAAGAAAATACATATTATGAACGCAGCCACTTAGCTCCATTAAACTTATATATTTGGGTGCCTTAGGTCTTGCTGACAAAGAATATGTTAGGTGTTAAGCAAATAGTCTAATAATTAACAAATTATAGCCAAAATACTATAGTGGTGTTGTCTGACAACACAGGATCATATTTGCTCATAATGGCGTGTTTGGACACTGCTTTAGAGGAAATGAGGCCACCACGTTAAATCCGATTTGAGTGGCTAGAATTATATGTAAGGCGAAACATGATTAGTCGAATGCAAATACTATTTTTGGTTGTTAAGGGAAACGGTAGGAAGGGTACTTTTTTTCAAATGCTTTTGTAAACATGGTCTTATTGGCTAGACCATTTAATATAGTCAATTAGGAGCGTCTGTTCAGTGCCACTTTTTGAAATTAAACTGTGTAGAAGCAAGTGCGTTGAGAACCAGTTCATAATTTTCTAATGAAAGCCTGGGACAGAGGCAGATCAGAATTGTGCCATAACTCATCGCCAGTCAACGTATTTGTTTAATATTTCCTTGAATTGTGGTAAGCTAGACATATTTGATCTCTTTTTGATGAAAATTGAATGTGAATTGATAATTTATGCCTGTATGTGTGTGGTTAAGTAACAAACTTGAGGCAAAGCCTAGATATTGCTCCACCATGAACAAAACTTGTCGGAGAGGAGTATAACTGCATGGGATTGCCAAATAGTACTATGACACCTATCTTATTGAATAGAAGGAAATAATGCTGGAATTGCAGAGGCGTGTAACCATTAGGGAGAGGAATACTGGTGTATACTGTTACATGAGAAGCTAGCAGTTGGCCTACCGCGCTGAACTCGGTGTTTGTTATGTATTGTGTTTCAGTGTGGAAATAGATTATAAATTAGTTCTGAAGTAGGAGGTACAACCTTCTTGTTTCAGGGACCGTGGTACTAACGTATTAAAGCAGCACCTGGTCTGAGTTTTGCTGAATCCAGAGGCTGGTACATACTCCTTGGTCAAGATATCGACCAGTGTTGTCTCTCAAGGAAACGGTGAAGCAAGCGAGCAGTGGAGACTGTTTCCTGCCGCCCACACAGAAGTTAAGATTTCGTGGCCAGAGCAGATTAATCTTGTGTATACCCCCTCTAAAAGTGACTTTACAGTAAATCAAGAGGGACATTTATTTGTTTCAAATAAAAGAAACTGTGAACCTTTCAAATATTATTTCCACCAGAAACAAACACTTGAAGTCATGATGACAAACAACAACCTAGCTTGAAAAGCCAGTATTACCTCATAGTACTACATCACAACTTACACACATATTGCAATAATAATATATGTCAATACAAAGATCCTATCTATAAATTGTGTACATACAACTTGTGATTACATTTGATTGTGATTCCTGGTTCACTTTGTAGTTGAATCAGGATATCTATTATTGAAAGGAATTAATACAAATTTTTAAAAGTTACACTTGACTTATTAAGATAGTCTTATAGAGTGTTCTATGTATGTGAGTGTCACAGTGTTGTAAAGTATTGTGGATTAAATTAAATTGATTATCTGTCTGTTGGTTGTTGTAAACATACACTTCATCACTATCATACCCCTAGACATTCAACGTAGTCATCACATATATTCCAGAATAAGTCTGTCGTGAAATATTCTAATCCACATATATAAATTATCAGGTAAATATAAAGCCTAACAAATAAATTCTAATAAAGAAAAGAGCAATGGTAAAATAACAGTGCTGTCACAATAACTGTACTCGAAATCCCCTTTGTTTTATGCTTCGTCTGCAAATTGTAACGCCTTCACGTTGATAGTAAAAGCCTACTGTATTATTACCCGCTTTCTTCAATGAAACGTGTGCTGTATTTCTTGGAAAAACATTGAGATACCAAGCTGAACAATGACCTAATTTTAATATTTCATTCATTCCATTTTATACACGGCGTAACTAAAGACAGATGGACTAAAGGATAGAGAGAAGGGAGAGGCATAAAGCCGAACACGTGCAACACAAAACACGCGTCGCGCGATACACAATTACTACTATCACGCGTGTAAGGCCACATGCACTAACTTTTTCGGACGGACAGTGATAAAAACACTAACCTTCCCAGAGTTAGGTTTTTAAATCCTGAAAAACTCTTATTAGAAAGATGACAATAGATGGGTTTACGTTTGAAAACATTACAGTACCCAGACAGCACATCTTCGAAACAGGAGGTAGAAGGAATTGCATATTTTGAACGCAGCATTTTAGCTCTATTAAATATATATATTTGGGTTCCTTAGGGTTTGCTGACAAAGAATATGTACAACGTTATGCAAATAGTCTAGGAATTAACAAGTTATAGCCAAAATAAAATGATGGTGCTGTCAGACAACACCCAAAATCAGAATCGCTCAGTGGTAGATTTTTTTACACCACCATTGTACGGGAAATGGGCCACAAGTTACATTTGAACTGATTGGCTGGAATGATATGTAAGGCTAAACACGATTAGTCGGACTATAAATGCTATCCTTGGTTGTTAGGGGAGACGTAGGAAGTTAAAATTTTTACAAAACACTTGTCGAAACGTGGCTCCATTGGCCAGACTCGCTGATATACTCACTTAGGAGCGTTAGTTCGAGACCACTAGTTCAAATAAGCTTGATAAAGCAACAGTGCGTTGAAGCCAGCTCATATTTTTGCTAAATAAAAGCCTGGAACATAAGCAGATGGGAATTTGTGCCAGTATTTGTGCCAGAATTCATTGCTAATCAACGTATCTGTGTTTGTTTCCATGAATTGTGGTAAGCTTGAAACATTCAGTATCTTTTAATGAAAATTGAATGTGAATTGTTAATTTATGCCTGTATATATGTGTAGTTCAGTAGCAAACATGATGTAAAGCCTATAATGCTCCAGCCTGAACAGAAGGTGTCGGAGGAAAGTAAAACTGCATGGAATGGCCAAACAGTACACTGACACCTAGATTATTGATTAGACAGAAATAATGCTGGAAGTGCAGAGGCGTAGTAACCATTAAGGAGGTTAATGCTGGTATAAAGTATTTCAGATGAAGCTGACAGTTGGCCTAACGCTCTGAACTCAATGTTTGTGATGTATTGTGCTCAGTGTAAAAAGAGAGTATAAATTAGTTATGAAGTAGAAGGTACATCCTTCTTGTTTTCAGGGACCGTGGTCTTGACGTTATTGAGCAGCACCTGGTCAGAGCTTTGCTGAATCCAGAGTCGGACAGCATACTCCTTGGTCCATTTAGCTATCAGTGAGGTGTCTCCAGAGCACAGGGGAGAAATCGAGCAGAGGAGTCTTTTCCTGCCGCCATCACGCAAGATAAGCTGATCTGGCCAGCTGAGCTCAACATTATGTACCCCCATCTTAAAATAACATTGTAACATAAACTTAAGAGGGGAAGTAAATTGTTTTAATATCAGGAACTGAGAACATCTCCAATACTAGTTCCAATAAAGACAAACTATTGAAGTCATGATGACAAATACCAACAGAGCTTGAACAAAACAAAACCAGTATTACCTCATATTACTACTACACAACTGACACACATAGGATACTTTTAATAATATATGTCACTACAATATTCATATTGATAAATTCTGTACTTATAACTTGTAATTAAAATTGATTGTGATTCCTGGTTCCCTTTGTATTTGAATCAGGACACATATTCATTCATGACAGCAATGAATACATATTGTTATTTGAAAAGTTATCAGTGACTCCTTTAAGATATCCTTGTAGAGTGTTTTATGTATGTGAGTGTCACAGTGTTGTCAAGTGTGGTGGAATAAATTAAAATTGTTTATCTGTCTGTTGTTGTTATGACTTACACTTCATCATACACATACCCTAGACATATAACGTAGTCATCACACTATTCCAGAATAATTCTGACTGAGGTATACATATGTGGCAGCAAGTAAGGTTATATATAATACACTACTCTTATTAGATATATATATACCTTCACAGCTGATCTCAGTCTGTACACTAAGTCCCCTATAAATATTTATAACATCCCACTTCACCACATATATTGGGGTCTCGCTCTTGGGATTTTGAATCTTTCCCTATTAAAAATATTGGGGGTAATTCACTTCAGGGAATATAAGAATTAAAAGGTATCCTTGGGTGGAATTAAATAAGGTTGAGCTCACGGTGCCTGTGTTGTCCATTAGATATATAGTTAGAGATTGAATTGTTGGTTAGACATTGTATAAATTTACCTGATAGACAATGGCGGACCTGGCCAAGTTTCGATCTGCTGCTGTTCAGACTGCAAAAGAGTTAGGATTAGATGGGCAAGTTATGGTTGCCTATGTCACTACGGAATGTGACAAATTTATTGAACGCGAAGAAAGAAGGTTTGAAGCCGAAAGAAAGTTAGAGGCTGAAAAAGAAATTAAGAGGTTGCAGATTGAGGCTGAGGCTAAGAAATTGGAAGCAGAAAGAGAAGACAAAAGATTGGCTGCAGAAAGGGAAGCAGAAGAAAGAAGATTGGCTGCAGAAAGGGAAGCAGAAGAAAGAAGATTGACTGCAGAAAGGGAAGAGAAGAAATTAGCTGCAGAAAGGGAAGCAGAAGATAAAAGATTACAAAGGGAACATGAGTTACGACTAAGGGAGTTTGAGTTTCAAGGCCATGCTCCTGAAAATGGTGCCAGTCCCTTTGCCTCTGATGCCACTGCTAGCCAAGGAGCCTCAACCTCAGCTATGAATTTTCATTTAGATCATTTTGTTGAGAAAGACGATGATATAGAGAGCTATCTAAATAGGTATGAACTATTAGCTACCACGTATGGGTTAGAGAGAGAGAGGTGGAGCTTAAAGTTATCTCAAGGACTTCGTGGGGCAGCTTATGAAGTTTTTGCAAAAATGAGCAGAGGTGATCAGGAAAATTATGACATGCTAAAGCAGGCTCTTTTGTTAAGATATGAAAAGAATGCAGAATTTTATAGGAAAAAATTTAGGAATGCTAAACTACTGTCAGGTGAAACCTATCACCAGTTCTCTGCACGAATAGAGACATACTTGGAGAAATGGACTTCTCTGGGGAAAACCCAAGATCTTAAGGAAATGGTCCTTATAGAGCAACTAAGAGAGTCCATGGCTCCAGACCTGAGAAAGTTTCTCATGGAACAAGGTGCAGAGAGGCTGGGTGAGTTGCTAAATGTTGCTGAAAGGTATCAAGCAGCTCAAGCAGAGGTAACAGGTAATAAAAAGAAACAAGTGGATAACTTTAGGGCACCACAGAACTTTAATAAATTTGATCCTAGGGATCAAAACAAAGGTAAGCACCAGTTTGATAGGCCACGGTATGAAAATAAAAATAAATTCCCACAATTCGATGAAAGGAAATATGATGAAAGAAAATCTTTCAACCAAGGAAAAAGGTGGTGTAAGAATTGTCAGATGGACAATCATGACACTGACCGTTGCAGAAGGAAACCTGTGTATATGGCAACCCTTCAGGTCAGGTCGACCTCAAGACAGGAGGAGGATATTATGTTAGATACCACTCCAGAAGAGATGAGGAAGGCACAGGCTGGGGATAAAACACTCAAGCCTTGTTTCAGAAAATTGTCAACTTGTCATACAACTCCAGGCAAGGGAGATTTTTACATGAAAAACAAGTTGATGTATAGGAAGACTGGAGCTAGATCCAAAGGTCAGGGACAGCTGGTACTTCCTAAAAGATACAGGACAGAATTAATAAGGAGCCTACATGTGAAACCAGATGGGGACCATGAGAAGATAGGTACCATCATTCAAAAGGTGGCTCACAATTATTATTGGCCCAAGGCAAGATGGGACATTGAGAATTTTGTAGAAAGGTGTAGCATAGCACATGAGGGAACACCCACCAGTGGGAACATGGATCAGGACCTGGACACGCCACGGGGCAAAATTAGGCCTGATAATAAAAAGAAAAATAGATTTGATAAAGTGGACCAAATGGAATGGGAAGCCCCTTTTCACGGACAAGCTTCACTTAACTGTTTTACAATGGCCACTATGCGGAGGGTGCAAAAGGATGTCTTACCCCAGGATAAGCCGACAATCCCTCAATCGGAGTTAAACAAACTGGAGGAAGAGGATGTAGAGAGGAAATCTCTCATCAAGAATTTTAAGTGGGGAGAAAGCCCCAAAAGAAAAATTGGTAGCGGTCGTTTTGTGAATGATAATTCTGGGAGGAAAAATCATCACTATAGAGCTTCGAGTGGAAGAGACCATACCGGTGCATGGACAAATGGGTCCACAAAATTAAAGGTCCATATGTAACTTTGTTAAGAATGTGGACTGATGAAAAGGCAGAAGAAAACATTACATCTTCATACCAATATGTGAATGAGCTGACCACTCGTTTAAAAACTGGCTGGAAACTTGCCAATGAAAATTTGAAACAAGCCAGGAAGAAACATGCTGCCTATTATAACAGGAAGGCGAAAGACAGAAATTTGGCTGTGGGAGAGAAAGTACTGCTTCTTTTGCCCGGGAGTCAGAATAAGTTACAAATTGGATGGCAGGGTCCATATACAGTTTTAGAGAAGGTGTCTAGAACAAATTATAAGATAGATAAGAAGGGGAAAGAAAAAATCTATCATGTGAATCTCCTGAAGAAATATTTGGAAAGAGAACATCAGGAAGAGACACACTTGTTGACCTTGTCCATCGCCATGGAGATGAAAAAGGAACGGGTTTCATCATTTGAATATCCATTACACCCCTGTGAGACAGCAGCACAGGTGAAAATCAGTACACATTTAACGAAAACTCAGAAAGAGAGAGTGCAACAGGTTCTAAATAATCATGCAGAGGTGTTAACAGATCGACCAGGGCATACAAACCTATTGGAATATGATATGAAACTGATAGACCCCACACCTGTCTGTATGAAACCATATTCGATTCCGTTTGCTAAGGAGAAAGCTTTGAAGGAAGAGATAGACTATCTATTG
This sequence comes from Oreohelix idahoensis, assembly GCA_024509875.1. Lineage (NCBI taxonomy): Eukaryota > Metazoa > Mollusca > Gastropoda > Stylommatophora > Oreohelicidae > Oreohelix > Oreohelix idahoensis. The sequence continues at coordinate 242,445 of JAMPIV010015971.1, forward strand.
AAGGAAGGAATTATTTCACACAGTGAATCTTCGTATAGTTCCGGTGTTGTACTCTTAAGGAAGCCCTCTGGAGAACATAGACTCTGTATAGATTACAGGAGACTGAATGCTATTACAGAAGGACAGGTGGATCCATTGCCGGATACAAATCAGCTGTTTGCCAGACTAAATAAAGCTAAATATTTCTCAAAAGTGGATCTGAGTAAAGGATACTATCAGATTCCAGTAAAGCCTGAGGTTAGACCATACCTAGCTTTTAGTACCTCAGAAGGACACTATGAGTTTAATAGATTGCCATTTGGATTGAAGAATGCGCCTAGTGTCTTCTCTAGAATGATGAGAAAATTGTTGGATGTAAACATTTCGGAGGAACGTAATGAATCCCTGAGTTGCCTCTTTGATTGAGGATATTCCGAATGTTTCATACAGGATAATAAGAAGATTATGGCATCCACTACGAAAACTCTGCTATCACCAGGTATATGTTATCTCCTCATAACGTACATTTTGAGGGAAATATAATGTTCTCTGGACATGTCATTGCGCTGACTCAGAGAAGAGAAATGGTGAATACGGGTTGCGAAGCAGCATTAAGACAAGCACTCACACTTGCGGCTGTTCAGTAACATAACCGAAATATATTATTGGTTGTAGAAGTCTGAGGCAGATTTCATGAGTAGTGCCTACTCTGAATGGACCCAACTACATAAAACCATGATAGCACCACAGCAGAGTAAAGTCAAGTTGACTTACATTTATCTATGTGTATATAGAATAAAAGACTGACATGGGATGTCTGTTTTAAGAGGGGAGGTGTCGTGAAATATTCTAATCCACATATATAAATTATCAGGTAAATATAAAGCCTAACAAATAAATTCTAATAAAGAAAAGAGCAATGGTAAAATAACAGTGCTGTCACAATAACTGTACTCGAAATCCCCTTTGTTTTATGCTTCGTCTGCAAATTGTAACGCCTTCACGTTGATAGTAAAAGCCTACTGTATTATTACCCGCTTTCTTCAATGAAACGTGTGCTGTATTTCTTGGAAAAACATTGAGATACCAAGCTGAACAATGACCTAATTTTAATATTTCATTCATTCCATTTTATACACGGCGTAACTAAAGACAGATGGACTAAAGGATAGAGAGAAGGGAGAGGCATAAAGCCGAACACGTGCAACACAAAACACGCGTCGCGCGATACACAATTACTACTATCACGCGTGTAAGGCCACATGCACTAACTTTTTCGGACGGACAGTGATAAAAACACTAACCTTCCCAGAGTTAGGTTTTTAAATCCTGAAAAACTCTTATTAGAAAGATGACAATAGATGGGTTTACGTTTGAAAACATTACAGTACCCAGACAGCACATCTTCGAAACAGGAGGTAGAAGGAATTGCATATTTTGAACGCAGCATTTTAGCTCTATTAAATATATATATTTGGGTTCCTTAGGGTTTGCTGACAAAGAATATGTACAACGTTATGCAAATAGTCTAGGAATTAACAAGTTATAGCCAAAATAAAATGATGGTGCTGTCAGACAACACCCAAAATCAGAATCGCTCAGTGGTAGATTTTTTTTACACCACCATTGTACGGGAAATGGGCCACAAGTTACATTTGAACTGATTGGCTGGAATGATATGTAAGGCTAAACACGATTAGTCGGACTATAAATGCTATCCTTGGTTGTTAGGGGAGACGTAGGAAGTTAAAATTTTTTCAAACACTTGTCGAAACGTGGCTCCATTGGCCAGACTCGCTGATATACTCACTTAGGAGCGTTAGTTCGAGACCACTAGTTCAAATAAGCTTGATAAAGCAACAGTGCGTTGAAGCCAGCTCATATTTTTGCTAAATAAAAGCCTGGAACATAAGCAGATGGGAATTTGTGCCAGTATTTGTGCCAGAATTCATTGCTAATCAACGTATCTGTGTTTGTTTCCATGAATTGTGGTAAGCTTGAAACATTCAGTATCTTTTAATGAAAATTGAATGTGAATTGTTAATTTATGCCTGTATATATGTGTAGTTCAGTAGCAAACATGATGTAAAGCCTATAATGCTCCAGCCTGAACAGAAGGTGTCGGAGGAAAGTAAAACTGCATGGAATGGCCAAACAGTACACTGACACCTAGATTATTGATTAGACAGAAATAATGCTGGAAGTGCAGAGGCGTAGTAACCATTAAGGAGGTTAATGCTGGTATAAAGTATTTCAGATGAAGCTGACAGTTGGCCTAACGCTCTGAACTCAATGTTTGTGATGTATTGTGCTCAGTGTAAAAAGAGAGTATAAATTAGTTATGAAGTAGAAGGTACATCCTTCTTGTTTTCAGGGACCGTGGTCTTGACGTTATTGAGCAGCACCTGGTCAGAGCTTTGCTGAATCCAGAGTCGGACAGCATACTCCTTGGTCCATTTAGCTATCAGTGAGGTGTCTCCAGAGCACAGGGGAGAAATCGAGCAGAGGAGTCTTTTCCTGCCGCCATCACGCAAGATAAGCTGATCTGGTAGGCTGAGCTCAACATTATGTACCCCCATCTTAAAATAACATTGTAACATAAACTTAAGAGGGGAAGTAAATTGTTTTAATATCAGGAACTGAGAACATCTCCAATACTAGTTCCAATAAAGACAAACTATTGAAGTCATGATGACAAATACCAACAGAGCTTGAACAAAACAAAACCAGTATTACCTCATATTACTACTACACAACTGACACACATAGGATACTTTTAATAATATATGTCACTACAATATTCATATTGATAAATTCTGTACTTATAACTTGTAATTAAAATTGATTGTGATTCCTGGTTCCCTTTGTATTTGAATCAGGACACATATTCATTCATGACAGCAATGAATACATATTGTTATTTGAAAAGTTATCAGTGACTCCTTTAAGATATCCTTGTAGAGTGTTTTATGTATGTGAGTGTCACAGTGTTGTCAAGTGTGGTGGAATAAATTAAATTGTTTATCTGTCTGTTGTTGTTATGACTTACACTTCATCATAAACATACCCTAGACATATAACGTAGTCATCACACTATTCCAGAATAATTCTGACTGAGGTATACATATGTGGCAGCAAGTAAGGTTATATATAATACACTACTCTTATTAGATATATATATATACCTTCACAGCTGATCTCAGTCAGTACACTAAGTCCCCTATAAATATTTATAACATCCCACTTCACCACAAAGTCTGACTGAGGTCTAAATGTGGTAGCAAAGTAAGGTCATCTGTAATACACCACACTTATTAGATACAGATACCTTCACAGCTGATCTCAGTCAGTACATTAAGTCCCCTATAAATATTTATAACATCCCACTTTACCACAATGTGACAAGACGGAAGGCGAAAAAAGTCTACGCGCGAAAGGACAGTGAGTTTCTAGTCAGCGTCCCGAGTGGACGGAGATATATTTCCCTTTCGCCAGCAAGTGCTGTGCGGTTCTTGGTTCGGAATTCTAGCCAGAGGTTGCCATATTTTGGTCTGTTGGATATAATGTGTAATTCTGGATTAGTGTAGTGTCCAGTGGATATTATCTTCAGGCCGCATATGACCAGTTGTTCAAGATTAAGTATTGCTTTGTCATAGAGTTTTGGATCGCTAGGATGAGCGATAGTCAGTACAGTGCTAGTACAGTGTAGTCATACTGGTATGTATGAGTCTATTAGATAAATTATTTGAGGCAAGTTTCTCTGGCATTTATATATGTATTCCATACGTTTTGTTGGCCGTGTGCGGCTTAATTGTGTGTGCTTATATTAATAAAGGGAAGTACCTGCAGAAGGTGTTGATTTCTTATGTCAGCCATTATGTTGTGGTCATGCTCCTAGGGAGCGAGCCTATAATTAGTAATATCGTTGTTGTGATAAATCCACAGCATAAGTTGGTTCTGACACTCACTTGTAGACACTTTCCCACTTTTAGATACTTTCCTATTCATACACCTTACCTTTCTTTCTTAATCGGAACCTCTTCTACCCCGTAAACAGGGTGTAGAGGTGACCCAAAGAGCACAAGGCTCTTGGGCAAAACATGCAATCAAAATGTTTGACAAACAGGTGATTAGCCCATTGTGCCATACACCTTACCACGTATATATACATTCCTTCCCCGTACTGTCACTTTTCCCACTTAAAGCCTCTTTCCCAAAAACAGATACTTTCCACTTATTATCGCTTTCCAACTGTTAGCCACTTTTCAACTTACAACCACTTTCCAATTTATTTCCACTTTTCTACTTATATTTACTTTCCAACTTATAGCCACTACTTTTCCACTTTTAGATACTTTACCCTATACGTACACCTTCCCACTCTTATATATATATATATATATATATATATATATATATATATATATATATATATATATATATATATATATATATATATATATATATATATATATATATATATATATATATATATATATATATATATATATATATATATATATATATATATATATATATATATATATATATATATATATATATATACTATTTATACGTCACTTTCCAACTTATAGCCACTTTCCACATACAGCTAATTTCCCGATAATAGCCACTTGTCTTCATATTTTACTTACTTTCTCAGTAATGATCATTTGCATTTTCTTCGTTTCTGCCTGGTGGTTTTTCTACAAGTATTTTATTTCTTTATTTTATTCCTTTATTATTATTATTATTATTATTTTTTTTTTTGGTGTATGTCGCTAAGTGTATTTGTTCTCATGACAAAAGTCTAAATTTTTGGTATATCAACTACGATGACAATCACCAGACATGTAACAGTAAAACAAGACATGAGAAGACAACGCTGGCGTTCGACTGAACACAAAATTGAATAAACATGTGGATAGCAATACAAGGCTGTTCTTGTTCTACAACCTACAGGGTAAGAGAGGTTGAGGTCGACCAAAAGAACTGATGGAGAACAGAACTGGAGATAGATATGAGAATGACGAAGTAGACATGGACAGACCTTGACCTGACGTCATACAACAGAAGGACTTGGCATATGTTTGTTGAAGGTATATGCTCCTTAGGGAACTGAAGAGTAAATAAGACAGTACCCAATTATTTTATCTAACTAATTATTTATTGTCTTTGTTTTGATACTATGCAATAAAGAAGAGAATGCAGACAAAAATGAAACCCGATATTTCTCATTTGTAATTTTAGTTTTTTCAAACTTTAAAATCGGTCGTGTTTTGAAAAGTACATTTGACAACTATTTTGCCTCCAGTCAATTTCTGTTTCACAGAATTCCCCCATCCATTATTGTATATTCAATATTTTGTTTTGTAAGTTTCCAATTTTTTGTTCAAACATCTCTCTATTTATCAGCATCTAGTGTCATTCCCCGAGGCACAGATTATCACCTCCCCCTCTCACCCCACAGACAGCGATAACTGATGTTTTCATTAATTTCTTTGTTGACATCTTCCAATGTCACAGTGTCAAGTTCTTCATTGTTTTTCATCCTTTCTCTTTCTTTCTTTCTGTTACCCTCCATTTTCTGCGTTGTGTTTTGATTTTCTATCTGCATGATAGACTGAGACCGACTGACCTTCTTCTTATCTTTGAGGCTGCATGTCTTTTGTTCATTAGTTGTTCTTAAATAATCTGTGTTTGTTATGTTATTATTCATTGTCCTGTTCTCTCTTTATATATCTTGGGAGTATCCGATTGACAGAGTAGTTAGAGTGCATGTCTCTCGCGGCCAAGGTGCTGTGATTGACTCAACGATACCGACGCGCTCCAGTCTACCAGCTGTAAATGGGTACCTGACTCTGCTCTTTGAGTTAGGGAATGAAAATGCATTGAGGAAGGGAACTGGTCAACCCACCTCTCAATACTGGACCTAGTATGGTGAGGTTTCTAACACTTCTCCCCTACAGCAGTATCTGCAATGGCACAAGCTTTTTTTTGACTTGGTTGATTGCACGCAAAAGGATCTCAATGTGGACCCAGTGATATGCAGAGGAAGCTGAAGAGTGGCTCTGTGCAGGACATGACAATTCCTTGGGAGAGCTCAGAACCAGAGTACAGCATTTTAGCTCTGCATAGTTGAAGAGCCCCCTAGGAAGGCGGGGAATGCACAGTATGCCACACACTTCTTACTCCTAGCTTGGAACATGATGTGACGATCCTTTAAATGCAAGCCAAGCTGGAGAAACCGGAGCTCATGGCTTCAACTCAACACATTTTGGAATGGCAGAAGAGCCACAGGAAAAGCCTAGATCTACAGTGTAGATAATATCAAAGAGTCTTCAACTTGGTATTGGCTGCTAAAGAGCGAGAAGGTCAGCAGCCCTAGTTAAAAAACTGTGGCACAATTTGTCTCCAATGCGGTTGTAGAATCGATTACTTCAACGCGACGGTGTCTCTAAAAATAGCACGCAATCACGAAACGGCGAGCAAGAAGGGTCACAATGAATACAGTGTGGCCACCTTGTTAAAGTGATCTGTGTTTCAGTTCTAACTTCTGAATGATGGTATGTAAACCCCTGTAATGTGTGTGTGGTGTATTCTCTTCCTTTTGTAAAGCTCCACTATCAATCACTGTAGCATGTTGTTTGTGGTGCCACTACTGTATATGTCCATTGTAGTGTACAGAGTTGTTGAGATCAGGCATGCTCCAGTCTACCCAGCTGTAAATGGGTAACTCACCCTAGTCCTGAGTTAGGGAAGGCAAAGGCAACTGTAAGCAGTAGTTTCCCTCTAAGGCTCCAGAGGGAGCAGGCCCTAAACTTGGTCAATTCAACCGACGCAGGATGGTGTATATATGGAGTAGAAGTGTAGAGTGTGATTAACGCGAATGGTGGACTGTTCGTGTTCTGACCAATCTAAGCACTCATTCACTTGTGTCTACAAGGCACCAATGCAGACTGCTGGAATCTTTGTTTACACAGTTTATTTAGACGCACACACTGGAACATAACGAGTAAATCATGGGTATATGTTGACACATCAATTTTCAGGCATACATAGTAGATCCCATGTCATGACACATTCATAAATAATGGGTAGTACATCAATAGCTTCCAATGTCGTGATACATTATGGCCGCATCCCCTATCTGACTAAACGCGTCAGTGAAGGCGGATCGGTAAGTAACTAAAGTTGCTTTATGTTCACAGTTTATATCATATTATGAAACCACGATAAGGGGTTTCTATCAAAATTGAGATCTCCTTGCCACTGTCCGAATAGTAAGATACATGCCCCGTTCTTTGGACAGTGATTCAAAAATATGATGACAGGAATGTAACATGGCCGCCTTCCTGAGTTGTCGCTCACTCACTCACAGGAGGGTATATATAAGCCAAAGTTAATTTGAAATGCATATGAATAATTTCCTAAAGTTTCTCCATACAGTTCTACAGTAATCCAGTTACTTCACGTAGACATAACTGCTGTATGGAAGCCCGTCATCTTCGTCGATACAAACATGACCCTAGCGTTGCGAAGCATAATATTCCAGCTAGGTCTAACCGACATGAGATCATCAAAAATAGGGTCTGGCATTACCTGAGTCCGAATCATACATGATACCGTACATTAGGAGAGTCTCTAACACAAACTCTAGTAGAGACACAATCTCCTACAGAAGAAAAACCACTTCATAAATCATTTTTACTTAAGAATGTACCAGCCCTTGAAAATGCGTAACCCGCCATTGTAAACGGTACATCGGAACTCATCACGACTTGTCAAGACAACTCATACTTCCGCTAGAGCGGCATAACAAGAATATAGTCCTGCCTACCCATCCAAAATATACAATATAGGACTGATTCTACTTGTACTAATAATATGTAATACATATGAATTCAGGCCATAAACTTAATAAGCAAATTAATCTATTTGCTGGCCCGAACAAATAAGTACGGACATGAGTGCAATATCCATGCGCCGAATCAATATCAAGAACGATTACTCCTATGATCAAAAGTGTAAATCAATCATGAATTATCTAGCTTTACCATAGACAGCATTTTCATACTCAAATGAATGAATGTCTATATTTTTTCCATATTAAATAGCCATATCGATTTTTGTAATATGTGCGTCAAAATATGCACGCAACAGATTACCACACCCCTCGGGAAAAAAATGGTACATTTTTTTTTTTGAAATACATCTAGGAGCAACATACAATAGGCTCACAACGCACCAATAACAATGCGCAGATGATAAGCATAAGTTTTATGACCTTAGAGAAAATATTTCTCTAAGTATAAATATTTCCAGAGAGGTGTCACCAACGCATACTACAATATTAGCAATGACACAATTTCTACATTAGTTTATACATAAATTTCATCTAAGATATCTTAACATCATGATCATCAAAAACGAAAAATCATTGAAAGATCAGCGGTGAATAAACATCAATGAACCGCTAAGTAGTGTTACAATCAATATATGATATATTCCATATGTGTACACATTTCAACATAGGAACAACTGTATCAAAGTTGTATAACAGTTATGAATCATGTGGGCATCTAGACAAAATATCTGCCATCACATTTTCTGACCCACGGATAGCTCGCACCGAAAAATGTAATGGCTGCAGAGCAATCGCGTATCGCGTTGATCTCGCGCTCTTCAGATTTTTACTCTGAATAGCCGTAAGAGCTTTCTGGTCAGTTTCCACGATGAAATGCGCGCCAAGAAGAAATCTTTGCAGTTTAAGGATTGACCAAACCATAGCCAATAATTCACGGTCTAGGACCGAGTAATTCTTCTCTGCGGCATTTAATTTCCGAGAAATATACATCACAGGATGCAGAGTTCCAGAGTACTCTTGCATTAGTGCTGCTCCAATCCCGGTGGATGAAGCGTCACTACGAAGAATAAATGTCTTATCCTTAGAAGGCAATACTAGGATAGGTGAAGTAGAAAACATAGTTTTAACCTTATCCAAAGAGGATTGACATTCTTGAGTCCAATGGACTACATTAGGAGACCCTTTCTTTAGCAAGGAAGAAAGAGGTGACATAATGGAGGACAGATTCGGAATGAATCGTCCATAAAATTGTATTAGACCTAAGAGACTTCGCACTTGCTTTTTAGTCTTAGGAATAGAAATGTTAAGTATCTTACTTGTATTATGGTCTTCTGTTTTTAGGAACCCATGACCAACACGGTGTCCTAAGAAAGATATTTCGCTAAAACCAATACATGCTTTCGATGGTTTCGCTGTCAGTTTATGCTCGCGTAAGATAGACAATAGTTCATTTATCCCATTATAGTGATCGTTCCAAGTATCACTGAAAAGACAGATGTCATCAAGATACGCAATGACATCTGAGCGATGAGATAGGATTCGACGCATCATGCGTACGAATGTTGCAGGGGCGTTCATAAGACCGAAAGGCATGAAATTCCATTGGAATAGACCCCTAGGCGTCGAAAAAGCAGTAAACGGTTTGGCGTGTTCGGATAATGGAACTTGCCAATATCCCTTAGACAAATCGAGTTTAGTAAAGAAATGAGAATTCGATAGTCTCGTAAGTAGCTCTTCTAGTAAAGGCATAGGTTCAGCATCAAATTTCGTCACTTGGTTCAATTTGCGATAATCCATGCAAAGACGTATGTTATTGTCTTTTTTTTCGTACAATAACCATCGGCGAAGAATATGCTGATGTGGATAGTTCAATAATTTTTAACTCTATCATCTCATCCAACTCTTTCTCTACCTGTGCTTGAAAATGTATCGGGATAGGATACGGTCTGACTCTTATAGGACTATGGTCAGTAAGAATAATGTCATGTTGAATGACATCAGTTTGACCAGGAATGTCAGTAAGGACATCCTGAAATTGTTCTAACATAGTAGAAACTTGTTTCTGCTCTCCTGGAGATAATTCGGGAGAAATTGCAACATCTTTCCATGATTCATTAGAGTGAAGAGGAATCATTGGAAAAGGTAGATTTACATCCGAGAAACTCGTTTCCTCATCCTGTATTACTGACAGAGATGAGTACTGTCCATGTTGGACTGGAAAATCGTCCGTTGCCTGGAAAACAGGTTGTAAATAATCCGGACGTTCATGGAATTCCGTGAGCATGTTGATGTGGAAGGTTTTACGCTTCCCGTCAATATCGACGATATAGTCAACATCGGAAACTTTTGATATTATATCGTACGGACCTTTCCAAGAAATAAGAAGTCTATTTTCCCTACAAGGTAGCAAGACAAATGCTTTGTCACCTGGACAAAGTTGTCGCAAGCATCTCTTTTTATTGGCAAATTCCCTTGCCTTCTGTTTCGCAAATTCAGAAGAAGCAGTTGCCAATTTGCATGCTTCAATAATCTTGTGTCTAAGTGCGATGACATATTCATAAGAGGATTTTGTGTCATCGACAATATTATCAACGGTTTCGCGCCAAAGACAAGTTCAAAGGGAGAAAATCCTGTATGTTCGTTGGCGACCTCTCTATATGCAAAGAGAGCCGCGGGTAAAACCCTATCCCAATCCTGAGGATGATCTTCTGTTATCTTACCTAGTAGGTTTTTCAGAGTTCTATTCAGACGTTCCACCATCCCATTGGACATAGGATGATAAATACTACTCAGCGATCTCTCTATCTTAAGAGTCGACATTACTTGAGACATGGTATCCGATATGAGTTGGGTACCATGGTCGGATAATATTTCTGCTGGAAATCCCAGACGAGAAAATATTAACCAAAGAGCATCTGCGACATCAGCAGTAGTTATGCTCTTTAGAGGAACAGCCTCCGGCCAACGTGTGCACATATCAACACACGTCAAAATAAATTGGTGTCCTCTAGCAGACTTTATCTTAAATGGACCAATGATGTCTATCGCCATTTTTTGAAATGGTCGAATGGGAATGTCTGCAGCCTGAATAGGTGCATCATGGCGTGGACCTCTGGATTTAATCTCTTGACATACTTTACAAGATCGACAATAGATTCGTATGTCCTTATTCACAGCAGGCCAAAAGAAAGATTCAAGAACTCTAGTTTTAGTACGGGAAAAACCCATATGTCCAGCACACTGCGAATCATGAGCGTGCTGTAAGATTTTAACTCTCATATTTTTAGGCACAAGGATTTGAGAATGAATGGACTTAGCGGAGTCTTGTACCATACGTACAAGTACGCCATTCTTCATCGTAATCCAAGATTTACGATTTGTATCCTTATTCGGATCACCTTTTGTTGCCAGAGTAAAGAATTTCTTTAGAGTAGGATCATCTTCCTGCTGTTTTATAAAGGAATCATGGGAAATCTCCAAGGGATCATCTTGGATCTGCGCATCATTATCTTCAGAATGTGAAGATTGCGGCATATTAAGAGCTTGAGCCCTAGTGATTACTGCATTAGCAGATTGCATATTAACATTTTCCCAATTAGAAATTTGCTGTGGAGTGCATTCTTTCACTCCATGAATGCGACCGATGATAAGATCAGCGATCGGATTCGGCAAGAGACATGCTTGCACCTCTCCTGTAAAGAAAGGCGTAGCAATATTGATAATGGCAGTGGAGTACTTCTCCAATGTGCCACCAAATGTTACACATTTGACTACATTGCCTGTAGCTCGAGAAGGATTTACGAGTGATTGCCTCACTCCGATGGTAGTGCACCCCGAATCGAAAAGAATTGATACCGGAGTACCATCTATTAGGCCTCTATTGAAGACGAGAGCACCCCTTCCATTATGCGCGATTGACGCAGGGAGAGCGGGAAGCGGGTGACCGCAGCTTAAAGTAGAAACTGTGGTTGGATCGAATAATGTTTTGCATTGCGAACACTGAGATGCTCTAGCAAAATCGAAAGCGGAATTTGCTACACTATTGGAGTCTTTTTTATCATTATTCTGATTACCGGCGTCGTGGACTCCTGTTGTGCAGAGTTAGCCTGGTAATAAGATTTACCATGTCTTTTGTGTTGTGATCTACCTCGGTTATAATTGTCTCTATAATTATTATTTCCTCTGTTATAACCCCTATTTGGGTTTGAATCATAATATTCATGATCATAATCATCACGCTCATTATACTGAGTATCCCTGTAATGTTGGTTTTTATGTCTCCATGAAGCACTTGGGTAGTTCCTATAGCTACTCCCTTTTCGAGAATTTCTAAAATTATGGGTACCCCTCGCGTGTCGAGGACTATCAGCCCGATTCCAGTTCTTCGAAGAAGAACCCTGATTTGAGTGGTTATCTTGGTTTTGATACTTATTCCAATTAACCTTTTTATCAAATTTATTTTTAGCTCCTTGGAATTTGTGTGAGTAATTCTGATTATATTCTGTTGCCGAAGCAACTGGCATACTCTCTTTAATGTTAGAGTTACTAAGAATCATGTCAGGGTGTGCCGTGGCATACTGGTCACAATATTCTTCCATTTGCTTTAATGTACTAGGTTTACGCTCATGTAAGAACTCTAGGAATGCTTTATTTACCGAAGACATGACCTTGTCTCTTAGCAATAAATCCGTAAGACCATCAAATGTTTTCTCTATTTTGGATAATTCAATCCATCGTGAAAGTGTAATTCGTGCTTTTGAGATGAATTCTGAGAATTCTACACCTACCTCAGGTCTCATTGTTTTAAACAAAAGACGATAACCTTCCTCAGGCAGCTGATATTTCTTTATCAGAGCTGCCCTAATAGCATCATAATTATCCTTGTCGGCCTCTTCAATGAAATATAACTTACTCAGAGACTCCCCTTTTAGATTTTCAGACAACTGATTCACATACTGTGATTTGTCAACATTATGAGCTCGACAAGCACGTTCAAATCTAGAAAGCCAAAATGTTATGTCATCACTGGCAGAGTTGAACGCTGGTACCTTGACCTTGTAAACAAAGGGTTTACCATTACCACTAGATGCCTGATTAACATTACTCATACTTGTCAATCTTAATTTCTCTAACTCAAATTCATGTTCTCTTATTGCTTTTCTCTCTTCAGCCTCTCTATCTAATTTTTTTTGTTCAGCAGCAGCATCAGCTTCTCTTTCTAATCTTTTCTCTTCAGCCAGAGCTTTTCTCTCTTCAGCAGCAGCAGCTTCTAATTTTCTTTCTTCTATTTGAAGTTTTCTCTCCTCAGCAGCAGCTTTTTTCTCCTCAGCAGCAGCAGCAGCTTTTCTCTCCTCAGCTTGTATCTGCAATCTGAAATTCTCAGCATCTATCTTCTTTTGTTCAACTTCTGCTTTCCATTTAATCTCATCTTTTTGTTTTTTCTCTTCTGATTTTAATGCAATAGCAAATCGAGCAGTTGTCCATTCTTCTAACTCTTTCCCAGTCTTATCAAGGGATTTTCCTTGTGCAATAAAGTAATCTAATGTAGACATCTTGTCTTCTTAAATTAGAAACCTGAAAAAGTAAATAAATTACCTTATTTCACTTTAATGGGAGACAAGTCTATACCATAGACTTAGTCTTAGTGAAAAACTTGTATGGTTATTTTGTTTATCATATAACCAATGATAACTTGAGTACCTGTGGAAAACAATAACTGTATATCTCAAATACTGTGGGAGACAAGCCTTACAAAGGTCTTGTATACCTTAATGTAATCAATGATCACTTGAGTACCTGTGGAAAATAATATTTCCTATACCAATCACTTTGGGAGACAAGCCTTACAAAGGTCTTGTACACTTTGTTTTATAACAATAATAATCATAAAGTACTGAACTGTACTATAATATAAGTGTATTCAACTAAACCTCCTATGTCATATGTCAACTAAAGACATTACAAAGGACAAACAAGAAAAGACAATCTGAAAACATTTGCAGAGATCAAATTAAATTAAATATGAGAAATGAAAAAAGATGATCACAGAATCTGTGATGATAACTGCAATAAGATAACAAGACAAATAACGCCACAGTGTATAAACATAAGGGTGTAAAGAACTGAAATGAAAGGAAAGATGAGACCTACAATTATACAAACAAATCAAACAAAAATAAAGAACAGAAAAATATTACAAATACAAATATGAACACAGTCATCACAGCTAACAAATATTTGCAAACAATGTTGCATGCAAATTTCAATTAGGAAATTGCTCCCTATAGAACGCCAGAACAAGACCAATATCACTTGGTATTTCCTGTTCTAGTCACCTCCCATCCAGGCCCGCAAACACATAACAATCACACATATAAACAAATAATATATAAACATAAATACATATAAATCATAAATGTGTACATTATATACTGAAATGTGTTGCAGTTGCAATGTATTGTACTGTATGCTCAGTTTTAACAAATTAGACTACCACTTTATTGAGTAATAGATATGCTTTCTAACTGTTACACTGTTCAATTTTTTTGAGCACATTAGAAGATCCAACGATGAAATTTGCACTTTATGTTCAACATTGCTCTTCTATTACAGCAGGATAAACAATCACTAGTTTAGAACACTGACTGTACTGTGCCAAATGTCAACAAGTGCTGACCCAGATATTGCTACACTTGTCAGAACAGGTCAAGCTGACATTGATTGTATAGCTGTCCTACTGGTGTTGATGTGGTCAAACAAATGTTCTTGCAACTGTAAAATGTGATTCTCAACACAACAAGACTGCGTAGGCTGGACCCAGGAATCTGGCCCACCACTGTAAACCACTGTAATGTGTGTGTGGTGTATTCTCTTTCTTTTGTAAAGCTCCACTATCAATCACTGTAGCATGTTGTTTGTGGTGCCACTACTGTATATGTCCATTGTAGTGTACAGAGTTGTTGAGATCAGGCATGCTCCAGTCTACCCAGCTGTAAATGGGTAACTCACCCTAGTCCTGAGTTAGGGAAGGCAAAGGCAACTGTAAGCAGTAGTTTCCCTCTAAGGCTCCAGGGGGAGCAGGCCCTAAACTTGGTCAATTCAACCGACGCAGGATGGTGTATATATGGAGTAGAAGTGTAGAGTGTGATTAACGCGAATGGTGGACTGTTCGTGTTCTGACCAATCTAAGCACTCATTCACTTGTGTCTACAAGGCACCAATGCAGACTGCTGGAATCTTTGTTTACACAGTTTATTTAGACGCACACACTGGGACATAACGAGTAAATCATGGGTATATGTTGACACATCAATTTTCAGGCATACATAGTAGATCCCATGTCATGACACATTCATAAATAATGGGTAGTACATCAATAGCTTCCAATGTCGTGATACATTATGGCCGCATCCCCTATCTGACTAAACGCGTCAGTGAAGGCGGATCGGTAAGTAACTAAAGTTGCTTTATGTTCACAGTTTATATCATATTATGAAACCACGATAAGGGGTTTCTATACAAAATTGAGATCTCCTTGCCACTGTCCGAATAGTAAGATACATGCCCCGTTCTTTGGACAGTGATTCAAAAATATGATGACAGGAATGTAACATGGCCGCCTTCCTGAGTTGTCGCTCACTCACTCACAGGAGGGTATATATAAGCCAAAGTTAATTTGAAATGCATATGAATAATTTCCTAAAGTTTCTCCATACAGTTCTACAGTAATCCAGTTACTTCACGTAGACATAACTGCTGTATGGAAGCCCGTCATCTTCGTCGATACAAACATGACCCTAGCGTTGCGAAGCATAATATTCCAGCTAGGTCTAACCGACATGAGATCATCAAAAATAGGGTCTGGCATTACCTGGAGTCCGAATCATACATGATACCGTACATTAGGAGAGTCTCTAACACAAACTCTAGTAGAGACACAATCTCCTACAGAAGAAAAACCACTTCATAAATCATTTTTACTTAAGAATGTACCAGCCCTTGAAAATGCGTAACCCGCCATTGTAAACGGTACATCGAAACTCATCACGACTTGTCAAGACAACTCATACTTCCGCTAGAGCGGCATAACAAGAATATAGTCCTGCCTACCCATCCAAAATATACAATATAGGACTGATTCTACTTGTACTAATAATATGTAATACATATGAATTCAGGCCATAAACTTAATAAGCAAATTAATCTATTTGCTGGCCCGAACAAATAAGTACGGACATGAGCGCAATATCCATGCGCCGAATCAATATCAAGAACGATTACTCCTATGATCAAAAGTGTAAATCAATCATGAATTATCTAGCTTTACCATAGACAGCATTTTCATACTCAAATGAATGAATGTCTATATTTTTTCCATATTAAATAGCCATATCGATTTTTGTAATATGTGCGTCAAAATATGCACGCAACAATCCATAGTGATACGTACTATTCTGATTATACAGTGTGAATTCAGGGTTGTCGCACTTGTTGGCTGGTTTAATTCTGAGTTGTTTAAAACATTTATATGTTAAAAAAAAACAGAGTGTACAGAAAGCGTGTAAGCGCTGGTCATTTAGTGATCCTGTACTGGTTTCGGCCGGCTGTGAATAGCTCACGGCTAGTCCGTGAACAGCCGGGTCCGGTGACTGTTTTTGTGCGGGAGATGTGTCATCCCGTGGCAGTCTAAGTTTGGGCGGGTGACTGGAGAGTCAGCCCTGTATCTTGTGTGTGTTCCCAAGGGTAGTGTAGGGGAACGATATTTGGCCATTGTTCGAGGTGTACTAGTACTTGCCTATTTAAGTGTGTTTATCTGCAGATAAGATGTGATAAATCTGCAGATAAGATGTGATAAGGGAAGATAAGAGAAGATAAGGTGTACTTTATGTTAAGGACATGTTCTGAGGCCTTGGTGTCTACAGGCCGATGTTTTGGATCATATTTACCTCCCTGATAGATTTCTATTGTGCAGGAACGGCGCTAGGAGATAGTGAGGCCATTGTTCCTTATGGAGGGAGAGTTTTCTGGAGATTATAAGGCCAGGAGTTGTGTAGGCCAGATTACTTATAGACTACAGAGCGGACAGTCTTTTGAGTATATATAGATTTAAGCCTGGGTGGCGTTTTGTAACTGCAGTGTCAGCAGTCGTTCTGGTGGAACATTAGAACTGCTAGGATATATAGATTCAAGCCTGTATGGCGTTTTGTTAACTGCAGGGGATGCAGTCGTTGAGGGAGTCCTATAGATGTACGCCTGTGTGGCGGTTTTTTGTAACTGCAGTGTCAGCAGTCGTTCTGGTGAATTTACTGATGTAACATTAGAACTGCGATGTAAACAGGGTTTACATCATACTGAACAGCTGTAACGTTCTGCGCAATTGATTATTATTGTTTTTTTGGTGTATCCTGTTGTACTTGTGTAGTGTATCGTATCGGATTGATGTTGCTGTGTAAATAAATGATGTGCTGTCAATTGGAAATGAACACTAGTCTGATTCGTTGATCTATGCTTGACAGTACAGGGTGAGTGACTGTACCCTTCATACCACTCACTACAGACTTTATACACAGGGACAATACAGAGCTAACCTATTTATCATCTGCTCTGTGTGGGCGCATGTACTACAACAGTCTAATCACTTCAACAGAGAGATACTTTACCAAATAGACATCAACAGAACTTTATAAATTAGACCCTGAGATATAATGTATCACCATTTTGTATAACACCAGCCATTCCGACTTTAACATTTGGTAAGATGTGATAAGGGAAGATAAGAGAAGATAAGGTGTACTTTATGTTAAGGACATGTTCTGAGGCCTTGGTGTCTACAGGCCGATGTTTTGGATCATATTTATCTCCCTGATAGATTTCTATTGTGCAGGAACGGCGCTAGGAGATAGTGAGGCCATTGTTCCTTATGGAGGGAGAGTTTTCTGGAGATTATAAGGCCAGGAGTTGTGTAGGCCAGATTACTTATAGACTACAGAGCGGACAGTCTTTTGAGTATATATAGATTTAAGGATCCAGGAACAGATAGAGTTATTGAAGAGATTAAAAGGCCAGGAGTTGTGTAGGCCAGATTACTTATAGACTACAGAGCGGACAGTCTTTTGAGTATATATAGATTTAAGCCTGTATGGCGTTTTGTAACTGCAGTGTCAGCAGTCGTTCTGGTGGAACATTAGAACTGCTAGTATATATAGATTCAAGCCTGTATGGCGTTTTGTTAACTGCAGGGTATGCAGTCGTTGAGGGAGTCCTATAGATGTACGCCTGTGTGGCGGTTTTTGTAACTGCAGTGTCAGCAGTCGTTCTGATGAATTTACTGATGAACATTAGAACTGCGATGTAAACAGGGTTTACATCATACTGAACAGCTGTAACGTTCTGCGCAATTGATTATTATTGTTTTTTGTGTATCCTGTTGTACCTGTGTAGTGTATCGTATCGGATTGATGTTGCTGTGTAAATAAATGATGTGCTGTCAATTGGAAATGAACACTAGTCTGATTCGTTGATCTATGCTTGACAGTATAGGGTGAGTGACTGTACCCTTCATACCACTCACTACAGACTTTATACACAGGGACAATACAGAGCTAACCTATTTATCATCTGCTCTGTGTGGGCGCATGTACTACAACAGTCTAATCACTTCAACAGAGAGATACTTTACCAAATAGACATCAACAGAACTTTATCAATTAGACCCTGAGATATAATGTATCACCATTGTATAACACCCGCATTTCGACGTTAACATTTCCGATGTACCGTTTACAATGGCGGGTTACGCATTTTCAAGGGCTGGTACATTTTTAAGTAAAAATGATTTATGAAGTGGTTTTTCTTCTGTAGGAGATTGTGTCTCTACTAGAGTTTGTGTTAGAGACTCTCCTAATGTACGGTATCATGTATGATTCGGACTCCAGGTAATGCCAGACCCTATTTTTGATGATCTCATGTCGGTTAGACCTAGCTGGAATATTGTGCTTCGCAACGCTAGGGTCGTGTTTGTATCGACGAAGATGACGGGCTTCCATACAGCAGTTATGTCTACGTGAAGTAACTGGATTACTGTAGAACTGTATGGAGAAACTTTAGGAAATTATTCATATGCATTTCAAATTAACTTTGGCTTATATATATCCTCCTGTGAGTGAGTGAGCGACAACTCAGGAAGGCGGCCATGTTACATTCCTGTCATCATATTTTTGAATCACTGTCCAGAGAACGGGGCATGTATCTTACTATTCGGACAGTGGCAAGGAGATCTCAATTTTGTATAGAAACCCCTTATCGTGGTTTCATAATATGATATAAACTGTGAACATAAAGCAACTTTAGTTACTTACCGATCCGCCTTCACTGACGCGTTTAGTCAGATAGGGGATGCGGCCATAATGTATGATAACATTGGAAGCTATTGATGTACTACCCATGATATATGAATGTGTCATGACATGGGATCTACTATGTATGCCTGCAGATTGATGTGTCAACATATACCCATGATTTACTCGTTATGTCCCAGTGTGTGCGTCTAAATAAACTGTGTAAACAAAGATTCCAGCAGTCTGCATTGGTGCCTTGTAGACACAAGTGAATGAGTGCTTAGATTGGTCAGAACACGAACAGTCCACCATTCGCGTTAATCACACTCTACACTTCTACTCCATATATACACCATCCTGCGTCGGTTGAATTGACCAAGTTTAGGGCCTGCTCCCCCTGGAGCCTTAGAGGGAAACTACTGCTTACAGTTGCCTTTGCCTTCCCTAACTCAGGACTAGGGTGAGTTACCCATTTACAGCTGGGTAGACTGGAGCATGCCTGATCTCAACAACTCTGTACACTACAATGGACATATGCAGAGTGGCACTACAAACAACATGCTACAGTGATTGATAGTGGAGCTTTACAAAAGAAAGAGAACACACCATACACCACACACTTTACAGTGACACTTTACAATTTGTCTCCAATGCGGTTGTAGAATCGATTACTTCAACGCGACGGTGTCTCTAAAAATAGCACGCAATCACGAAACGGCGAGCAAGAAGGGTCACAATGAATACAGTGTGGCCACCTTGTTAAAGTGATCTGTGTTTCAGTTCTAACTTCTGAATGATGGTATAAACACCAGGATGGACGAATAGCAGAAAGACTTACATGTTTCAATTCTGGAAGTTTACCTCTATATTCACATATGTATTATGCCTGGAAATGTTTTGGAACGGAAGATATCGTAAAGCGAATGCATAAAATTGTGAGTTAATAGGTTCACTACACACTTTCGAGCGATATAGGAAAATGTTAAATGGTCGGACGAATAAGAAAGTTAGATGGAAAGTAGCTCTGGACTGTCCAGTTCTAACGAGATCTGAATGGGCAGAATCGGATGGACAGAGGACGAGAACGACAAAGGAAGAGGTGGAACAGTTTGTACAGAAGTCAAAATTTCATTCATCTTGCTAACAAATTAAACAGACCTAACACGCCTGTGACGTCATGCTCTCTCGGCAGAACGCGTTGGCCAATAAAAAGGGAGAGCGCAATTTGAACAGAGGTCACTGAAAATAAGTTTTGAAACAGACTGGACGCAGGACAGAGTTGCCACTACGCCTTTGCCATCTGCAGATGTGTGCAGTCTGACAAGCCATTAATGTCCAGTGTGATTTCTGAAGTTTCAGGGTAAGTTGAATTATAAAAACTATCATGTATATATATATTTCATTTATTTCTGTATTATTATGTGATGTGTATTATGTGTGTGTAGATGCTAGGAATTGCATCAGTTTATTTAAATTTGAACCTGTTGAGAAGGATCAAGCATATGCAGGAAAAATGTAAGGCCTGTAATTAATATTCGGAAGGATGAAGCTGTAAAATATTTAAGGATGTACAGGAGTGGATAAAACAAGATGATTGTTGGTACATATAACTAATAGTAATGTTTAAGCTAGTATTGTATTACTGAAATGATATCCTTGCTATCTATGACTTTATAACCTCGACATCTCATAACTGACTGGTCTGACATCTGTGCCAGTCACACATAATATCTAGCCAGATACTAGCCAAGACCGATATGTTGATTCACGTTCAATTGAAAATTCCATCATACTGTCAACTATCAGAAGCCTGTGTACGCTCATCAGAGGTAATCCCACATACGAGCAGGAACCCAACGAGTGAACACAGCTGGTTCTTGGTACCCCTACTGTTGGGTCTGCCAAGACAGATAATCTCCAGTGACAGTACAGTGTCATCAGTATCCAGGAACCAAGATAAGTGTTCTATAAA
Organism: Oreohelix idahoensis; assembly: GCA_024509875.1. Taxonomy (NCBI): domain Eukaryota; kingdom Metazoa; phylum Mollusca; class Gastropoda; order Stylommatophora; family Oreohelicidae; genus Oreohelix; species Oreohelix idahoensis. The sequence goes on from JAMPIV010015971.1 coordinate 263,599, forward strand.
GGAATAGACAGAAGCTTCTATGAAACACCAGCTAAAACACCTGGATCAGCTATCATATGTATTTCAAGTATCGCGTCAGATGATGACAATCTTGTGTTAAAAGTCAAGTATCGCGTCAGATGATGACAATCTTGTGTTAAAAGTCAAGTATCGAGTCAGATGATGACAATCTTGTGTTAAAAGTCAAGTATCGCGTCAGATGATGACAATCTTGTGTTAAAAGTCAAAGGACTTAAAGAACAGTAATACTAGAATAGCACAGTGGGCTGATCACCTGCTTGCCAACCAATCTGATTACGGAAACAACAATAGATTGTTTGGTCTGTTTCTGTTCCACAAAGACGCCACTAGGCGTGGTGGAAACAGCGATAGATTGATCAATTTGTTGTTGCCCTAAGACGCCACTAGGCGTACTGGCCACATACTGCTTTGCCGGTTGGTGGCTAAGGATGGAAGAAGAAGAAGAAGAATACTAGAATAGTAAAGCAAGTGTTCATTAACTTTACTAACTAAGAGAATAGTAATCCAGATCCTGAATTGAAAAGGACAGTACTATTGATTAAAGTGCCAAGTGACTTTTTTTTTTGTAATACTATTTTTCCAAAGAGGAAAGAACATTCCTACAATTACTCTATATAAGAGATAACATTAAATTTGTGAATATTTTACAAGTATTACTCTTTTCCAAACAGCAGACAAAGAAATAAATATTAAATGATTCATTAATTGTACCTGAGGACGTGTTTACTTTTTACCATTGTGTTTAAACTTCTTATTCATTTCATTTATCCTCTAGCATTAATTTATCATAGGATAGTTGTGGGGAGACACCTTACATCCTGGTACTGCTACTTACCATCTGGGCTAGTGATTTTCACAGTCTGACTATTCTTATGACAACTATACACCAGTGCTTAGTTCTAAGACTGGGGTATTGCTTTTAAGACCAGAACTCCTGACTGGCATTCTATCCTGGTATCATCTTATACACCTGGACATCTTCTACTATCACATATATAACCAAAAACCACTCGTCACAATAACAACAACATTTATCTTGGAGCCATCGGGCCAGCTGACCCACTTGCAGGAAAAATAAGAAAGGTAAAGGACCAGTTTCATGCCCGTTGAGGCATATTGGGAATATGGTGTTAGACCCATATTTTCTTGACCATCGGCACACAAGGGGTGATGTGGTCAGCATCACGCCGGCCGCCTTAACCTTCTCAGAGTTGCTCTGGTACCCAATTCACTTGCATGAAGCTTGCATCAAATAATGTTTGTGCTCTTGTAGTAGTAGTTTGTGTAGCATGGTGAGGTTACCAGGCACATACAACCAGGCTTATATTAGTTGTTTTTAACGATATGTCTGAGGAATCAGTTGTGCTATTTTGTCTTTGCCTCATCAGAGACTGAAGGGAACTACACGTGACATTCATTTCATGAAATTTTTCTAAGAAACTAAATCTCTGTTGTCTCCAGTGAAATTATTATTATTATTGTGTTGGCCAATGTCCACGATTCACTGCCGTAGTGAAAAATTGGTTTTGTGTAGCACTTTATCACTCATTCGCGTATTCCGTGGCGTATATTTTTTTTTCATAATTGCTGGCTCAGAAGTCTTTTATTGTTACTCTTACGAACGTTATTTTACATACTTATTTTTAAGGATGCTTATTCACCTTGTAAACAAAGGCCTTAATGTTATTTAGAAAGTTTGTTTCTTTAATTGTTTATCTAGAAAGGGGCTTCTAAGATTAAGCCTCTGAATATTCGTCTCCCACCAAACAAGCCCACCTCTACAACAAGTTCCTAGATAGGTCCCAGCAGAATGTTCACGGACGAGATGTACGCGCGGATCTTTCTCATTTATAGTATATGTACATTTCCTCTCTTTTCTTGTGTGTTAATTATTATATTGGTTTAATTACTAATAATATGTAGTCTATGGTCACCTCTCATTATCATCATCATCAGCATCATCATCATATGCTTCTTTTTCTTATTATTTTAGCTCATAAGCCCTCTTCTCTTTGCCGTATACATTAATGATCTTCCTCTGCACATCAAACATTCATCCTGTGAGCTGTTTGCCAATGACTGTACTGTTTATACTAGTGACAAAAGTTGCACCTCACTAGAACTATCTTTACAAACTGATACACATAATCTTATTAAGTGGAGCAACGAGAATCGAATGCAAATAAATATTAGTAAAACGAAATGTATCAACCAGACAAAAACTACAAAACTCGCAGAAAACCACACTTCAGCTCTACATTGGAACATCACTAATTGAAAACGTAAGTGAACATAAAACTCTAGGTCTAACTGTTGACCAGCACCTACGTTGGAACTCACATGTACGTGCACTCACAAAGCCAACGGCACAAAAAGTTTACCAATTAGCCAAAATCAAACACTTCCTGGATGAGGGGGCAATGAAAATGTTCTACACATCTCATATACAAACATACCTAGACTATTGTTCCACAATCTGGGATGGTTGTTCCATATCGAACACAAAAAGGCTCCATTCACTTCAAAAACGTGCAGTGCGCCTAGTTGCTGATAAACACCAAACACATTGTATAGATCTATATAACTATCTTAAAATATTACCCCTCAGAAAGCGCTTCCTATTTAACAAAGCTTAATTCGCTCACAAAATCTTGTCACAGAATGCTCCAACGTATCTGTGGCCACTTTTAAAATTCCATGAAAAACGTAGTCAGCGCTTAAACAAGTTACAGGTGATTTGTACAAGAAGAGCTTGGCTTACTCAGCTGCTCATCTTTGGAACAATCTTCCACATGACCTGAAAAACATGCACAATCCCTACTCATATAATCGTAGACCTTTCAAATACATTATGAGTGCGGATTATATGCCGCCCTAAGTGATTATGTTTCGAATTATTATCTAATATACTGTATGGAGGGTCTGATGATCTAGTTTTTCATTTTAATATACCTTACTTCTTAATTGTTATCAGATACTGTAAATGTATGCTTTATACTACTTATAATGTTGCATCGCCATTAAATTAATACTTTAAGTATGTTGGAGAATGTCTGGATAACTAGCAATAAAAGATGAGTAAGAGGAAGGGCAAAATGCAAGACGGGCCTATATGCACGATTCTCATCTATCAGTCAATACCCTTTACCTCCCTAAGGAGCATAGGTCATAAAGCTGAATCTCGTATAGTGGAGGCGTCAACAATTCACTCCCTGTGGCAGTATCTGCTTGGGACTCAAAGCTGCTCACCTGTGGGAACATTTTCTGATTATGTTTCAAATGATGTCTAATTTACTGTATAAATGGTTTAGATTATGTTTGTTTGTATTTTTTTTTTTATTTTTTTTTTTTAAATTAATTAATTAATTAATTATTTATTTTTTCTCTTTTTTTAACATACTTAAATTTGATTATGACTGGATATTACAAATGTATGTTATTATTTTACCTTGATAATGTTGTATGCTTAAATAATGTTCAAAATACATGTGCGATTGAAAGGATACAGTATGCAAGATGACAGAGAGAGGAAGGGCAGAATGTAAGACGGGCCTGCGTGCCCAATTCTTAACCCTTTTAAAATAAAGTTCGTTCGTTCGTTCATATGGAGCAGGGGTCGGCAACCAGTCGATCCCGATCTATCGGTAGATCCCAGTGGATGATTTGGTAAATCTTTAGGCGTCTGCGGGAAAAACAAGACTTTTTAAACTAGAGAAATTAGGGACTAGACTTCTCCCGTCGACATTTAAAATCGCGGTGTCCCCGGGATCAAAGGTACTTTTTCTGTACTCCCAATGAAATCTCTCGAGCTGGCGACTAAAATATATTCGTGAACTGTATGAGATAGGAACGCCATCTTTTCTTTGAAACGTTCATCATCCTCGCTTCCTCCGCTGAAAATTACACACTCACACCCAAAGACACACCCTCACACACAAACATAAATAAATGGTAGATCTATAGAGGGCTAAGTGTTACTAAAGTAGAACCCAAAAGCTCCTGAGTTGCCGGCCCTTGATATAGAGCATAAAGTCACCCCTACAGATGACCGACTGCCTTGAGGAAGTCTACGTCCTCGTACATGATCTTCCAGAAGTTGATTCTGTAGCAATTTGTGTTATATAATGAAGTTGCCAGCCACCATGCACAACCTCGTATTAGTCGGCTCTTACGACATACATGTGAGAACAGTAGACCTGTTCTTCCATTGCCTCATCAGGGTCCTCTGACTACTAAACTGTGCATCTACGCGGTGGTGCCGTTCGGACAGTCTTGTGTTCGATTCTTCAGTAAGCCATTTACTCCTGTTGTTTTTCTGTTATCTAGTTTTCTAGTTCTTTATTTCTCACGAGTGCCTGAGACATACCTTTTTGTGTCTAATATATATCTATTTACTGTTTACAGGCCTCTGGGTTTCCATTCTTTATTGGTTTAAAATGATTGATACACAGATTAAACAAGACAATCATTTGTTTTAATTGTCAAATCACTTACAACCCGCACAAACACGTGCTGAGAGGGAAAAATATGTTTTGTGTTCTCATCATCAGATAAGTTTCCCGATAAGTTACAAAATGTCCTGAAAGCCTGTAACCAACTCCCAAATCATAAAAGGTATAAAACTACGTTTATGTTGTTTGCAGGCGTTTCTAATTTTCGCACTATATACCTGTGTGTGTGTAAGATGTCTACACCTGTGTTAGTTCAGATTCTTCCATATAGAAAAACAATCTTAATCTATTTACTTTCAGGATGTTGATAATTAGAAGAGCTCTGTTTATTTGAACAAGATGCAATATGCATATCTACTCAATACTCCTGAAACCATAGCCTTTCAGGTCGGCATTTGTAAAGGTGAATAGATCGCGTTTGACAAATTCGCGAATAACAACGTGCTTCTAACAACGCGAAACAAATGAAGGTTTTCAGAACACCGCGATAACTGGAACGTTGTGAGATCAGAGATCGCTTGTGATCTTAACTGACTGTCGACAGCCATACGGTCGTAAACTACATTAAAATAAATGTATGTACTCTACAGATAAATGACAGTGGGATGTAAACCTACAAGATAGTTTCTACATTTTGCTGTTGACAGAAAAATCTATCTACACATGATACTCAGATACTTGAGTTCAGTTATCATAATGAGGCTGATGATGACGGTGCATTTTTTATGTCTGGGGCGGATGAAGGCCATAAAAACTGAAGTAAAGTGTGTTAAAGGCAAGAAGGGTTGTTACCGATGGAAAGTTCTAGCTATGTGCAATTTACTTTCCTAAACGTCACCATATAAATGTTCAAGTGGGTGTCTGTGTTTGTGCGTTCCTGTGAATGTGTGTGTATGTGGTTGTGTGTGTGTGCCCGCGCGTATATGAATTCAGGTTTGAATAGATGGCTCCGTGTAGTTTCCGGTGGGTCTTTGAGAAAAAAGAAAGATTGCGGGGTGAGTGAGTCAGTGAGTCAGTGAGTGAGCGAGCCAGTGAAGAAAGGAAGGAAGGAAAGAAAAAAAAGAAAGAAAGAATAATGAATAGTCGAACGAAAGAAAGAAAGGAGAAAGAAAGACTAAAAAAAAAAAGAAATAAATAAAGAATAAGACTAGTGCTCCCTCAGGCATGTCGTAAGAGACCACTAATGTGAAATTGTGCCTGGAACGTGATCCCATCATGTCAAACAGATTGCTACGGAAACCACAGCTAAATAACACAATGAATTCGACGTAGGCGTTCCGCTACTGGTGAGCTCTTGTAGCGGGCCAATGTTCCGTGAGGAGAACAGAAAGACATGAATAAATGAGAGATAGGTTAAACGACTTTTCTTAATGCGTAAATTTTGTGTATTTTCTAAAGCCACTGCTTGATGATTGAAAACTCGATTATGTCCTAGCGCCTTCACTAAAGACATCATACAACAGTAAGTAAATGGTTCTGATTCACAAGTCTCTGTACAGTGATTGTCAGAATTTCATTCAGTGTATCAGAGACGATCAGATATCATATCTTAGGTACCATATAATTTTAACGATCTGATGCAAACTTTGGTTTAGTGAACGGATTACGTTTCATACTTTAATGAAAATGATGTTGGTCTTGAGTTTCTGACAAGCAGATTTACCACATCATATCTCATCTTTATTTTAGGCAAGCAGATTTCCTGAAATTTATTCGGTGTTATTCTGCACAGCTGAGGAAACAAGAAAGAAAAATTATCTACTCGTGTGTGTGTTTCTTTTATTAATTTAAATCTTCATTTAATTTCTTTTCTTTATGTTTTCCCCCACTCAGAGATGCAAAATGAGTGAGTCAAATTTCTTGCGATGGCTTCACGAATTTAATTAAGTGCCCCTGACGTCTGCCAAAAAATGACGGTTCATCAGATAAGCCTTTGTTCGCTTTCCGGTGCCTGGATGCCGAGATGCAAGCAAACGTACCTGGAGACACACGTAGCTGTAAGCGATTCATTGAGTTCACACAAGTTACTGGACCTGGGTACCGTCAATCTTGCTGATGATTTAGAATATGTTTAATTGAATGTTGTTTGTGCGAAAACAAGTAGACAAACAGAGTTCTTTGTTGTCGTAGTGCGGCTGTATATTCTTGACATATAAATCAGTTGACATAGTGAGTTGGGTGTTGTATGAATGTGTATTATTTGAACAATACAAGTTGACATAGTGAGTTATTGTTGTATCACTGAATGTTATTTACACAGAAACAAGTGGACATACTGACCTGGTTGTTGTCATAGTGTTACTTAATATTAATTACACATAAACATTGAGTTTTTTTTTTTTTTTTTTTTTGGTGTGTTTGACTATTCCTCCTGCCTCCTGTCTCCATGTAGCTCCTGACGACGGACGAGCATAGAGCCGGCACTGTAGTTGTTTCAAGAGAGCCTGCACTAACTCATTCGCTCCTTAAGGAGCATGGAGTCAATGTTGTAGTATTGTCTTCGGGAAGCCTTCATCGAGCATAAGCATGCTACTTATAGTAGTGGTTTATGTGGTAACACTGACTAACAAAAAAAAACTTTTTTTTTCTTTCTCTAACATCTCTACGTTTTTCTGGTCAATTTTAATGCGCTGTTTTTAAATCTGCAAACCGTTTTTCTCTATCAGGTCGGGATCTCTAGAAATACGCAATTAAAGTTTTTTAACAACGCATACAGTATTACAACATCATTCGTACAAGAAGTATAACAGTTATGTAGGCTTGAATTTCTTTGCAGTCGACTTTCGTCGGTGAATGGCATGTGGTACATCGCGATGAAGCATCCAACAATAATCGGCAAGCATGGTCACACTCCACCATCCTTGATAACGTGACTCCATTACGGCGATATCTTGATGGAATCATTCTCCATGTTCATCGCTGACTTCGCCAAGGTTGTCAGGGAAAAAGTTAAGATGCGAATCGAGCAAATGGATTTTGAGGGACATGTTACAGCCCATAATTATGTATGCATCTATGCACTGCTTAACAATATGCAACATAGTCGACAGATTTGTGATTTTCCAGAAAGTTATCGACGATCGATTTGAATGCCATCCATGCGCGAAGTTCCCTACCATGTAACAAGTTCTCGAATTGTTTGTCTGCAATAACTTTCCTAATCTGAGGTCCTACAAAGATACCTTCCTTTATCTTTGCATCGCTAACTTGCGGAAACTTTTCTCGAAGATAAGTGAAAGCTTTGCTCGTTTTATCTAACGCTTTTACAAAATTCTTCATGAGCCCCAACTTTATATGTAACAGTGGTAAAATGAAGGTGTCTTTGTTAATTAATGGCTCGCGTATTACATTTTTATGCCCGAGCTGCATACGATCCCGGATAGGCCACACCTTTCTTGCATAATGTTCCTGTCTGTTGCGGCTGTCCCATTCACATCGGAAGCAACAAAATTTAGTATACCCAGTCTGCATGCCCGTGAGAATTGCAATGACCTTTAGGTCTCTACAAATCCGCCATTGGTAGTCATTGTACTTTATTTTTTCCAAACGTATAGCCATATTGTCATAAGTTTCTTTCATATGAACAGAGTAGGCGACTGGAATTGAAGAAAAAAAAATTATGTTATGCAATAACACGGCTCTTAGACTAGTCTTGGAAGAATCGATGAAAAATCGCCATTTGTTGACTATGTGCTCATGACCGTTTACATCTTTGCAATAGCAAATGTCATCATCCATCTCAAAGTATTGAACAAGTTCTCTGTGTCTATGACGAAATTTAGATATCGGAGTATTGGGCGCTAAAAGATTCCATTCTTTGAGTCGCGAACCGAGTAATTCCGCTTGTCCTTTGGTAAGAGCGAGATCACGTATTAGATCTGAAAGTTCTGAATGGTTAATTAAGTAAACACCATCATTCATCGGTATGTAATCTGAGTCAGAATTAATTTCTAAAGCAGGTAAACTATCACTTTCTGATGGTTCATTTACGTCCAACGGATATTGTTCTGGTGGTACTTGGATCGGACACGTGATTGGATCACGAGGCACTGGTTTCGAAACCGATTCAATATTTGGATAAACCACAGACTTTCTAGTTTTAAAAGTGAAACCATGGATATTTGTCAAGCAGAAGTAACAATCAGTAGTGTGATTTGTATGTTCACGCCATATTACTGGCACGCCAAAAGGCATCGACTTATGCTTCGGCGATTTTCGTAACCAACCTGCCAATGTATCAAACAAACCGCATTTGGCTTCCAAGATTTATTTGCATCATCAACTTTCGAATCGAAATAAAGTTCATATGCTATCTTTAGTAATGGTGTAAAGTTTTTCTGGTCAACACGATCGGTAAAATATCCGCACACGTAACAGAACAGATCAGCCGAATTTCTACAACTTCTAGAAGCCATATTTTGCTCAGAATTATTTCAAAATACAGTAACTATTTGGAAAATCGCGTAACATATGTCATGCATCTTTTAGCAGTATAAAAAGTAGAATTATGTTGCTTTTTATTAATTTTTAATAAGTTATATAGTAAAAATGAAACGGAGCAAATAACGGTTTCCCAAAAATATATTTATTCACAAATATCTTAAGAACCCGACGTGATAGAGATAAACGGATTTCAGATTTGAAATCAGCGCAAGAAACTGACCTAAGAACACTTATTCTTATATAAGAAAGAAAAATGTTGTTTGTCAGTGTAATTAGTTTTACATGATGGTTGCCAGCTCCATCAAAACCTGTTAGTAAAATTTGTGAGGGTGTTAAACATATGAACTATTGTCATTAGTAGGTAGCTTGAATATACAATATTGGAGATCAAAAGCCTTTAGCAGGTTTTTTTTAACAACACCAACTTGAAAATACTCTATCGGAGCTGAATTACCGCGACTGGTGGCAGCAGACTTGTCATCTAATAGATCCTCGTTAAAGGGCTCAAACAGTACTCATTCCAGTTACTGGGCATCGAAAGCGTCCAGTATTTTTAAAGGGGAGAAGCTATACTGAAATGGTAATTTCGTTATTAATCGCTGGACTTCAGTGAACACGCAGACTTAACCTATATCAATATTAGATACGCAAAATGAAGAATTTCATGGTACTGCCCCACTGGTTGCTATAAACAAGTGGAGCCGTATGAAGTTCCCGGGGGTATCTGAAGAGACAAAGAAAGAATACTGCACCCGCAGGTAAACATGAAGCGACAAATATGACACGACAAATATGACGCGACAAATATGATGCGACAAATATGACGCGACAAATATGACGCGACAAATATGACGCGACAAATATGACACGACAAATATGACGCGACAAATATGACGCGACAAATATGACGCGACAAATATGAGGCGACAAATATGAAGTTATGAATGTGACTAGGAACCACATCACGTAACGGAAATTATTACAGGAACCACCGCTACAAGATCATGTGACTGCTTGGTGAAAGCTTCATGCAAAATGGCGGCCTGCATTGGTGGCTCCTTGCTCCATGTGGCGAAATGGTTGTGTTTTGAGGGGAGAAAGTCTACGTATGACAGACTTGATGGAAGAATAATAGATAATCTCTAGAGGAAACTCTTCCAGACTGCAAGTTGAATGCACAGTCTCTCCTCGGGAATTAGTCCACTCAAAAAAACTTTCTAAGAGAAATCTGGTGAAACTAAACAGGATATTCTCTAGGCGATAAATTCTATATCCGATATCCTACAAAGGACTATGTATAGTACATATAGATGGATAAGAGATTTGGTGCCCAGCCACATTAAAAATATCCCGACCCAATAGTGTTTATTAATTATGGCTCTGCCCCCAGGGTGTAGATTTATGTTACTAAAACTATACAACCCAATTAAATATACAAAGAAAATAACAACAGACTCTGTTATGTAAAGTTTACAAAAAATGAAGATAGAATCTCACATATATTCAAATGTACAACTATATGTTCCCTAATCTATGAATGGTTCTGAACCATGTCAGAATTAATTTGTCATCATAGGACAATAGAAATATTCTGTAGTGGTTCTGCTGGCATGTTCAGATACTCATCTCAGATGCTGAATTTATGTAGTCTTGTTGCCAGGGGTTCAATATGTCCCAGCACTCCAGGTCCAGCAAGTTCTTTTTAGGGTTTCAGAGGATGGCAAGTTGCTTCTTCTCCGTCTTGACACAGGGCTCATCACCAACTAGGATGGAGTAAGTCTGCCCTTGAGAACACTGCATATGCTTAGGTCTTCTGGTATGACAACCCGGTAGGATCGCTCAGCCAAGCACCTTTGCTGTGTTAAAATTGGACCGTTCCCCTCTGCAATTTCATAGACAGGACCATCTTTGTCCAGGCTGGTCGGTCTGCTGGCTAGTGAGAAAATGCCGCTTACCAGAATATGCCTGCGCTTTGAGAATCTCTCCAAAATTCCTCCAGGTTTCTGATTGGTGGCTTTAATTTGCATACGTGAGGGGTGGGGCGCCTGACCTATTTTTGACATTACGTTCCATCCCCCCCCCCCCCCCCCCCCCCCCCCCCCCACCCCACCACCCCCCCCGGCCCCCCCCCAAATACACACACAAACTGGCCGGTACGTGGCATTTTGATACCAGGCGATACTCCGTGGTGGTTGCTGAGGTCAAAAGTCAAAAGACAATTTACCGCGCTGCCTATCCATTGGCTAAACTGTAATTATTCAGGGCGCTGTTTAAAAGTTCACAGCGGTTTGCTGGTAACCTAGATTTAAGAAAAAGGAATTTCAGAAGAAAATGGGAGATCTCCTGATGTGTTTTGACGAGTGGTAGATATTCTAGAGAATTTAGAGAAAAGGAATGTTTTGGTATGAGAAAAGATTGACAGAGATAAAAGAAGGCGAATACACTTCGTGACATAGGCCCCCTTTTAAAAGTTATGCCTACGGCTAACTTCAGTTGAGCCGACTATTCTCTTCTGTCTGCTAATACCTTCCTGTTTCATATCTCTTGTTAATTCAATCCCATTGTTTCCTCTTTTCCCTCTGTCGAACGGTATGCCTGTAATCAACACATCTCTATCCGTTTCCTCATTGTCAAGGAGTTGAGGTACGTTAAGCAATCCTGCTCGTATGATCTTCCCTCTCTTATGTTCCTCCTTGTGGACCCTACATTGTAGCTTACCTCCTGGCAAAGAGCTTGCATTAAAGCCTACACTCTGCTCGCAATGAGGTCTATAGCTAATAGTTTTGCATGATGAGGTTGCCAACCTCATACACAACCTTATTTTAGTCATAGTACTTGACCTGCCTAAGGACACATACCTATCTCCCCAGGTATGAGAGCGTGTATGTTCCTCTATCGCTGTTTCTCCAGGGACAGAGAAAGATCTGTCTGTCAGTTGTTCCTGCCCACCAGGTACCAAGGAAATTTGAACCCGCTTCACTTTCTGATCCCAGAGAGTGGGTGAGGTTATTGGAACTGACTGAAGACTAAGTGCTTGAGGCTCATGTTCCTCTTTAGCCGTTTCTCCCGTGTTAACGGAAGATATTCCTGAAACATGTTTAATCCCACGAGGTACCAAGGAAATTTGGACCCGCTTCACTTTCTGATCCCAGAGAGTGGGTGAGGTTATCGGAACTGAGTGAAGTCTTAGTGCTTGAGGGTCCTGTTCCTCTACAGCTGCTTCTCCCATGTTAAAGGAAGATATTTCTGAAACATGTTTCATCCCACCAGGTACCAAGAAACTCTGGCCCGGCTTCACTTTCTGCACGCAGAGAGTAGGTGAGACTATCAAAACTGGTTCAGAATTAAGTGCACTGGGGTGGTCATCCCCTTTGCACTCTTCCAACTTTTCAGTGAAAATATTGGAAGATGAGTTAGGCATTGGAGTCTCCATAGCCTGTTCAGTCACGCCGTCTCTGGGTCGTGCTGAGTCTCCTAAGATGATATATTTCCCTCCTTGAGGTATGGGGTAGATTCGTTCATCTAATATTGCGGCATTTACTTTGCCGTTTACAAAGTTCGACCTAACTTCTACATAAGCTAAAGGCAAAATCATCCTTCTGTTGTTTATCATGGGTGCTGTTACCTCAACATCCTCTTCGGTGACTTGATCAAGGTCGATGACAGAGGCTGAGACAAGGGCATCACACCCAAGACCTTGATAATACAAACAGGTGATTTCTTCTCCATTTACTGTTGCAGTCTCCACATTTTGAGAATCCCTGTATCCACTCTGGGCCTTCGTCAAGTTCCCATCCATGGTAGGAATCTTAGCTTTGTATGACGTCTGTGGGTTTTGGTCTCGGCACCTACAGTCTAACTGATGTAGGGTGGCCGACAGGTGATGTTCAAGAACATCCCTTCCCTTCCCATAGGTTTGCGTACTCCTTTTCCGTTGAGTGATCCTATTTGGTTGAGCGATCCTATTTACTTGAGCGATCCTATTTACCAGGTTGTTGGTGCGGTTGTTTTTGGTATGCCTGTTGTGAGTTTTTGCTGAGGATGCGGAAGGTCTCTTCAGATTATCAGCAGCGATGTGCTTAATCTTGTTTTCAGAATAGTCTAGATGTCTCTGTTTAGATATCCTAGCCTCTGCTCTGTCTGAGCCTAAATTCTGAGACATAGACTTGGCTTCATGTGGTGCAGTTATATTTACCACTGAAGATGGTGATGCAACTGGCAAAGGAGTGGCATGATGAGTATTCCTAGATTCCAGTTTATCCTTGGATTCCTTTTTTGTAGGTTGAAACTGAGTTTCCATTTCTTGCAGTTCTTCCTTACACTGGAGGGATTTTTCTTGTCTTTGTCTCTCATGTTCCACATTTTCTTCCTTGCATTTTGCTCTCCATTCGTTCTGTTGCCCCATTATGCTCATAAAACATTCTACCTGTTCCGAGACATAATTTTCCAGAAAACATCTCGAGAAGCCACATAATTTTCCAATCTTATATGATTGCGCTGTCCATTTCTTCAGTCCTTCTATCTCATCCATTTTAACAGCAGTGGTTTTGCTGAGCGAGTATGAGATCTCTAACTCACAATCAAATAAATACAGGCCTAAATACTTTCTATAGCCGTAACTAAACTAAAGTATTTTAACAACCTATGTTATTTAAAACCAGCATACATAAAATATAACTTAAATATTAGTTAACAACATGTAACTAATAACCAGCAGTACCACCAAGAATAGTTTTCATACCATAACTTAAAATCTGTTTTTCTTGTAAAAATGTATGTGTAATTTAGTCTAGGGTAATTTATATGTCCCCTCTTTAATCTAATCCTAGACTTGGACACCAATAAGTGACAAGTACCTACAGCAGTAGTGGTCTAGGAAAGATAAGAGTTTTCACATCTCAGACAAGTGTCTAAATATGAAAAAAGTATATCCCGGACACGAGCGTCCCAGTGTAGCGAAATGGTTGTGTTTTGAGGGGAGAAAGTCTACGTATGACAGACTTGATGGAAGAATAATAGATAATCTCTAGAGGAAACTCTTCCAGACTGCAAGTTGAATGCACAGTCTCTCCTCGGGAATTAGCCCACTCAAAAAAACTTTCTAAGAGAATTCTGGTGAAACTAAACAGGATATTCTCTAGGCGATAAATTCTTTATCCGATATCCTACAAAGGACTATGTATAGTACATATAGATGGATAAGAGATTAGGTGCCCAGCCACATTAAAAATATCCTGACCCAATAGTGTTTATTAATTATGGCTCTGCCCCCAGGGTGTAGATTTATGTTACTAAAACTATACAACCCAATATACAAAGAAAATAACAACAGACTCTGTTATGTAAAGTTTACAAAAAATGAAGATAGAATCTTACATTTATTCAAATGTACAACTATATGTTCCCTAATCTATGAATGGTTCTGAACCATGTCAGAATTAATTTGTCATCATAGGACAAAAGAAATATTCTGTAGTGGTTCTGCTGGCATGTTCAGATACTCATCTCAGATGCTGAATTTATGTAGTCATGTTGCCAGGGGTTCAATATGTCCCAGCACTCCAGGTCCAGCAAGTTCTTTTTAGGGTTTCAGAGGATGGCAAGTTGCTTCTTCTCCTTCTTGACACAGGGCTCATCACCAGCTAGGATGGAGTATGTCTGCCCTTGAGAACACTGCATATGCTTAGGTCTTCTGGTATAACAACCCGGTAGGATCGCTCAGCCAAGCACCTTTGCTGTGTTAAAATTGGACCGTTCCCCTCTGCATATTCATAGACAGGACCATCTTTTTCCAGGCTGGTCGGTCTGCTGGCTAGTGAGAGAATGCCGCTTACCAGAATATGCCTGCGCTGTGAGAATCGCGCCAAAATTCCTCCAGGTTTCTGTTTGGTGGCTTTAATTTGCATACGTGAGGGGTGGGGCGCCTGACCTATTTTTGACATTACGTTCCATTCCCCTTCAAACACACACACAAACTGGCCGGTACGTAGCATTTTGATACCAGGCGATACTCCATGGTGGTTGCTGAGGTCAAAAGTCAAAAGACAATATATCGTGCTGCCTATCCATTGGCTAAACTGTAATTATTCAAGGCGCGGTTTAAAAGTTTACAGCGGTTTGCTGGTAACCTAGATTTAAGAAAAAGGAATTTCAGAAGAAAATGGGAGATCTCCTGATGTGTTTTGACGAGTGGTAGATATTCTAGAGAATTTAGAGAAAAGGAATGTTTTGGTATGAGAAAAGATTGACAGAGATAAAAGAAGGCGAATACACTTCGTGACACTCCATATCGTGCGAAAAAATGATGATAATGATGATGACATAGTGAGTTGGTTGTTGTCGTTGTGTCACTGAATATTTAGGGGTCGGGGTGGCAATGAGGTATGGCGTCCGCTCTCGAATTCTAAATGAACCGGGTTCGATTCCGTGGGAATATAATTTATGGAAATTTTTTTTTCAGAACCAGTGGTCCTAATGATGTCATATTCCCTACTGGTCTCCTGGGTCGTGTGATTAAAGGACTAGCTTTCTTTTAGATAAGGGGAAAAAAATAGGAGGTCCTGTGTGCAATGAGGATAGTCCTTAAAAACAAAGCAAAACCACGGAATATAGCTTATTTTTGCTCCTAAATTAAAAGACATAGTGTATTGTGTGTGTGTTTTTTATTGTTTTTGTCGTTGTGCCATCAAATAGTGCTTACACTTACATATAAACAAAATGACATAGTGAGTTTTTTGTTTGTTGTATTGCGGTTAAACAATATTTACACATAAACAATGGGACACAGTGAACTGCTTGTTGTCTTAGTCTAGGCTGTCTTTGTAGTGTAGGCTGTTTTTGTAGTCTAGGCTGTCTTTGTAGTTTAGGCTGTCTTTGTAGTCTAGGCTGTCTTAGTAGTCTAGGCTGTCATTGTACTCTAGGCTGTCTTTGTAGTCTAGGCTGTCTTCGTAGTCTAAGCTGTCTTTGTAGTCTAGGCTGTCTTCGTAGTCTAGGCTGTCTTTGAAGTCTAGGCTGTCTTTGAAGTCTAGGCTGTCTTTGTAGTCTAGGCTGTCTTTGTAGTTTAGGCTGTCTTTGTAGTCTAGGCTGTCTTCGTAGTCTAGGCTGTCATTGTACTCTAGGCTGTCTTTGTAGTCTAGGCTGTCTTCGTAGTCTAAGCTGTCTTTGTAGTCTAGGCTGTCTTTGTAGTCTAGGCTGTCTTTGTAGTCTATGATGTCTTCGTAGTCTAGGCTGTTGTGGTGGGTTTTGATGTTATGAATTGTTGTTATGTATTATTATTGTATTAAATGAGATCAGCTATGACGGTCCCTGAATTTAACAAATAGTATTTTAAACTTTCCAGAGTACCTTTCCGCTACCACCCATTTGATCTCATTCAAAATTAACCTATATTATTATATAAAATGACTTCGTGTAGTGTCTAGGGTTATGAATGTGGAGTGTAATGTGCAATAACCAACAAATATACAAACAAATAGTTTATTATCCACAACCACCAACAGTACTACAACAATAACATACCAACGACACTTTAAAAGGCTATCTTATTTAAGACAGGGGTTGAAATTTGTGTAAATAAATTTTGTACAATTTATTATCCTGATTCTAATTTATTTTGAACCAGGACTGACAATCAAAAGTGAAATCAAAAGAATCATTTACAACACAGTGGATCTTCTGTCCATACATACAATATTATTATAATATAAGTGTGTGGTTATATTCTTATACTTTGAGGTAATACTGGTCTTAAACCATAGGTTGTTGGTTATAATCACTCCCTTTAAGTTATCTTTGTTTTCGTTTGTCACTTGTGGAAATATTAATACTAGGCACAGTTTTCTTTAATGTCACTTTCTAGTCTGTTAAGTTCTTTTAGTTGAGCTGCCAGGTGCCGAACAAGAACTTATCTTGGCAGGAGAATACAGGTAGAACGTTTCCTCTGCTCGCTTGACAATCTTTTCCACCTTTTGATGGGCAATGGCCACTAGCATGGGCTCGAAGTATACAGATAGAGTCCTGAATCGAGCAGTTCTCAGGCGTTTGGTACTACATTAACGTCAGTACCCAGGACCCTGAAATGTGAAGGTTATGCATCCTTCTTTATACCTAGTATACTATACTATTCCACATTTAAGTACAGGTACATTACAAACAAACGAAAAGGGTCATAGCTTTATACCAACCTATGCCACCATTATCTTTTGATGTGACAATGTACACCAGTATTCCTCTCCCCTAATAGTTACAACGCCACTGCAATTCCAGCTGTCATCTTTCCATAAAATAGGATAGGTGTTATGCTCCTTGATGACAATCATACATATTTTCTTGTAGTTTTACACCTCTCTGACAGTCTAACACATGGTGGATCAATCTCTAGGCTTTGCCTAATGGTTGCTATAGACCCACTCACTTACAGACATATATTATTATCTCACATTCAATTTTTATTTCAAATACATGTTAATAAAGTCAATCTTACCACATTTATTCAATGAAATACACAGTGAACGATGACTGGCACATTTTCGATCTGCCGTTCTGTCCAGGCTTTTGAGAAATATGGTTTTCACTGCACAAGCCTGATCTCATCGCTACGTATCAAAATTTAGTTAGAAATGGCGTCCCCAACTAATGCTTTTTCCCCAATATCAACTACTCTGGCCAATGATTACCCTTATTTCACTTGTAAACAAAGGTCATTCAAAAATACAATTCAATTTTCTACTACGTTACTCGGGTGATATATGTTTAGTACGAGGTCGGCCAATAATATTTCGTCTCACTTCAAATTCCACCTAATCCCCTGCATCGTACCATCTTAGCCTAGCTTTCACCTAATTGTTTTCCTAAAAAAATATGCGATCCAATCTAAGCAGATATGACTTGACCTGACAGTATCTCTGATCTCTATGTATTGTTTTATCAATATTTGATTATTTAATGGACTATTTAGATAACTAACAACATATTCTTGGTCAGCAAGTCTTTGGGTACACGGATATACGATTTTTATGGGGCTATGTGGCTTGGTTCAAAATTCTATCTTTTTTCTATGTTAGTTTCAAGCTAAATACGAGAGCTTATGTCATTCGCAATAAGAGCTAAACGTGTTTCCATGACAGTAGTGTCCACATTTCTAACTTTTTCATCGTATTGGGGAAACCCGCCTAGGGCAAAGCGTGCAAGTCGGTTGTAGTGTTAGAACCAACTTGAGACGTGATTTACGTGTTTTATCTAGCCTTGCCTCTCCTTTCCCCAAATGCAGTTAGGCAAATATTTCTTAGAACTAGGAAAGGTGGGGCGTTTATGTCAAGGACGAATTTGAAAAATATGGTACCGTTTTGTTCGGCTTATGCGTTAGCAAACAACAAGCTGAAGGCGTAGGCGACAACCTACGATTCTCGCCGAAAATTTCCAGCACTATCCCATCTTGACTCCATGCACTATACTGTTATATTCTAATTTAGATATTGTATTTAGAAGTTCACCACAGCTGTCTTTGTAGTCTAGGCTGTCTTCGTAGCGTGACTCAATATTATTTACATATTCCTCTTCTTATTTATTCTTCTTCATACACTCCCATGCGTTCTACTTGAATGTTCACAAAGCGAGCATTGACCAGATTGGGGCTATTTTTTTCTCCATATCATTTTTCCAGGAATGGTACTTTTGACAATCATATATGCTGTCTCTGTTCCTCATATGTTGGGTATCTTTGAAGCAGATGTTCAGCAGTTATTAACACATGATAAGTGGACACATTGAGTTTGTTGTGTTCGTAGTTAATGTTATGTTTTCAGTTTTTGTTTCAGGTCGTGAGAGAAAACCGACCTGTTAAGCTCGTACTTTAGTGACAAACACAAGTGAAAGCCGAGGATATGTTCTGAGGGCTTGTCTCACCGTAGGGAACTCTTATCAAAATGTTTTTTTGTCTAGACGTTGTAGATTAGGCTAAGACTCTGTTCAAAACAACAACAGGTGTTGTGGGAAATATGTTCTATCTAACTACCTATCTATGTATCTATCTACGCCTCTATCTACGTATCTTTATATGCATCTATTTAGGTATATATGTATCTATCTATGTATCCATCTATGTATCCATCTATGTACATATCTATGTACATTTCTATCTTTTTCTATGTACATATATATGTATGTATCTATCTATGTATGTATCTATCTATCTATCTATCTATCTATCTATCTATCTATCTATCTATCCATCCATCTATCTATCTATCTATCTATCT
Source organism: Oreohelix idahoensis (assembly GCA_024509875.1). Lineage (NCBI taxonomy): Eukaryota > Metazoa > Mollusca > Gastropoda > Stylommatophora > Oreohelicidae > Oreohelix > Oreohelix idahoensis. Next base: position 282,770 of record JAMPIV010015971.1, read on the forward strand.
ATCTATCTATCTATCTATCTATCTACTTATCTACTTAAATGTTTGTCCTCTGTTTGTCTCTCTGTCTGACTGTCTGCCTATCAGCCTGTCTATCTGTCTTTCAATCCTTCTTTCTTGCACACAATGTTTACATATTACTTATATACTCCCCGTTTCATGTACAATACAATTAATTTCGTAAAAGAAATATTTCGGTTGTTCTTGTTTCTTATATCTTTAGAACAGGGACCGGCAACTGGCCTCTCTTGATCTACCAGTAGATCCCAGTAAAATAATGGGTAGATCTTTACGTGGTGGAGGAGGAAAACAGATTTATTCCCCTTCGTGAGCTGGGGACTAGTCCTTTCATTCCGAGACCTAAAGGTACAAGTTCCCCCCGTTTAAAGGTACTCTCACAACATTCCCAGTGAACACCCGTTAGCTAGCTTACTAAAATTCACTCTATTTGGGAACTGTATAGAATAGAAAGCGTGTGACGAAACCAGTTGTGCACTTTTCAAAAATGTCGTTCTTTCCGGCAGTATCACTTCATTTCTTCATTGTTCTCACCGATCGTCCTATTATTCGGCATATTTTATGTACTTACAATTTCTGCTCTGACCACTCCCTAGACTTGTTTACGTTTCACCAGGTGAATCGTAGTAATACAAGGCTAATTAGACAGGTTACCGGATAATACATTTATCACTTAAGTCGTCTAGCTACCTTTGATAAAGACGGTCCTTGTTGACACACAGGTGATTTCGCCCGATCGCTGGAAAGAAATCCGTCTAGGAAATGCACGCGTAAACACAGCTGATATTTATAATCGCTTCCGCTGGGCCATCTTTGTATCAATATTACAGATAACCTGTCAGAGGATACAATATGGGCGGAAGGTATTAACCAGGAAATAAGTTCACCGATGTGTTTGTGAGTTTGTACAAATACAATCGGAAGAATTACTGCCATATTTGAAAGAGGTCACCAGTTTAATTTTAAAATTTGATATTTTTAAAACACGCGGGGGATAGTAAGGATTGAATACCCCAACCCACATAGTTCTAGAGAGCTTACCGTTGGTTTAATCTGAAAACCGGAATAGACTTTGACTTTCATTGACAAGTTGGTCTAAAAGTACAATCTGGGACTTGAACTGATAAATGAAAATACGAAGAGGAGTCAAAAAGCAACCTTATTATTTTTTTTATTAACAGAATATAAACAAATAGGAATGAAAGCACTTAATCACTTTTCAAAATAGTCCCCACCGAGTCACTAATGCCAGCATTCCGCGAGAAAAAACTCCTCTCACTGACTACGTAGCCACCTATTTGAAGGCCCACTGGCCTCATCGTCCGAACTGAACTTCTTGCCACCGAGTGCCTCCTTGCGGGGTCCAAACACTTGATAATCACTCGGTGCGAGGTCCGGTGAATATGCAGGATGTGAAAGACACTCCAAACGCAGATTCGTGATTTTCTATACTGTCGCACTGTGTGCGGCCGTGCGTTATCATGCTGTAACAACACACCAGAACTGGGCAAGCCGCGACGTTTTGACCTGATTGCAGGTTTCAAGTGGTTATGAAGCAGACCACAGTAAGATTCGCTGGTGATAGTGAGTCCCCTGGGCATGTAATGTTCCAGGATTGGGCCTTTACAATCCCAGAAGAGCGTAAGCATCAATTTGCCGGCCGGCCGCGTTGTACGGAACTTCTTTGCTTTCGGCGATGATGAATGTCGTCACTCCATGCTGGCTCGCTTAGTCTCTGGTTGGAAGTAGTGGACCCAGCATTCGTCACCAGTGATTATACGGTGTAGAAAGCCATCTTCTTCAGCTTTATAACGTCGTAACAGTGTTTCACAAACAACATCCACGCGACGTTCTTTCAGTTCGGGGGTGAGTTATTTTGGTACCCACCTAGCAGAGACTTTGTGGTATTGCAGCACGTCGTGAATGATGTGGTGCGCCGAGCGATGACTGATCTTCAGTTCTCCAGCCACCTCGTCGATTGTTACCCGCCGGTTTTCCTGTGTCACTCGTTCCACTGCAGCGATAGCGTCAGGCGTAATCGCAGTGTGAGGCCGGCCGGAGCGAGCTGCATTAGTCACAGTTGACACCCCACTTTTAAGCGTCTTGTGCCACTCATAAACCTGCTGAAGCGACACACAAGCGTCCCCATACTGCCTCTTCATCCTACGATGAATGTCTGCTGGTTTATCACCCTCACCACCCATAAAACGAATAACTGTAAGCTTCTCTTCTCTCGTGCATGATTCCAAGGGGGCAGCCATCTTGGCTATGGTTTGCTGACGTCATACTTCCAATCAGGACGACGGGCATGCGCTCACTGGTACCTCTAGCGCCTGTTAATTTGCAGCCCACAAATGTACTTAGCAGAGGAATTTGCTCTTTTATTTTTCCTAAAGTTCGTGGTTCGAAGCTACAAGACCGTTCTTAGGACCAAACAATTCTGAATAAGAATCTTTGCCACTATCTTTGTGATTCAAGAGCTGTGTTCAACACAAACTACCTACAGGGGACACGTTGTGAAGGCACCCACCTTGACATTAGGAGTGAAGTTCATCTAGACGCCTTTAGAGAAGAGTCATCATTACAAAAAAACCTGACAACAACCCAGTGCAGTACTCAGCATGCTAAGTCTCTTGTAACAGGCACGCAAAGAACATCAATAACCATCAGTCCCAAATTAAGTCTCAGTGAAGACACATTTTTAAAACCTCCTAAAATCATCTTCATCCATATTTATTTAAATTTGTTAAAAACTAATTGATTATTAAATTTGTTATATGTTATGTTACAAACTCATAGTTGATTCAGTTCTTATAGATAAGAGAGCGCATGTATGATAAAAACAATCTCTAATATATAATATATATATATATATATATATATATATATATATATATATATATATATATATATATATATATATATATATATATATATATATATATATATATATATATATATATATATATATATATATATATACTCGTACATATATTTACAGCCATAGAGCCAAAATTAATTATAAAAGGAATTTCGCTGGATTAAACCAGCTGGGGGCTCGAGCAAGCCAAACCATTGCTTAAAAGTTCACAAAAGGTGCCGGATCAGATATAAGTTAACATTGCTATGCACTATGCAGCATTGTTCTTGACTTCTGAATTATCTTGTGAGCATTACCTTGAGATAGAAGCGTCATTATCCTTCTATCTACAACTCTGCCAAGAGTAATCTTGTGCGAAGGTAGACACCTTGGACGACCCAATTTAGATACTCTTGAGTTTTGGTCACGGTGGACAACTACTGCAGAGCAAAGGGGAGGCAAATCCCGAGACAAAGCGATCTTTTGTTTGAAGTGAAGTTAACATTCAGTAACATATTATTTAGTTTGAATTTTCCAGCGCTCTGTTGATGGGATATCAGGTAGTAGGTCGCCCGTCAGAGATAGAAGTTACAGTAAGACTGCACTTATTTTAAATTCTAAAAGCTCTGAAACCTGAAAACAGACATGATTTAATCAAGGTAGATCTTAGAGATCTCAGTGTTTCTAAAGTACATGCCCACAACTCCTAGGTTACCGACTACTGCTTTAGAGTATAAATATTGTTGCAATTTGAATATTAAGTGCAGCATACCTTTGTTTGGTGTTATGATTGAAATTTATAACGATTGTGTCGATATCATTAGGTAGCTCGACAGGGCTCCTTGTTTGTTTATTTTATACGGAGTCATTTATTAATACAGGAAGTGACGTCATGCCTCAATGGTGTATTTGGCAGACGTGAAACTAGGAATGCAGAAGTGCAGAGATCGTCTGCAGGGACTTCTACCATTGTGTGTAATGGCGAGTGGACGCATGTGTTTGAGCTCCTGAAAATATATTTCTTGTACATCCCTATGATGTTCCATCACTAATACATCAAGATCTTCTGTGAGGTGTATCTAGTTATCTTCGTTTAAAAGGGAGTATGGATTCTCAATGTCAAGTGTGAAAGATATAATAAAATGTGGAAAATGAAAAGGACAGCGTTCCAGACATGAACGGACTGCCTAGAGCTTTGTATATGCCTAGACTGCATATAATATGCCATTGGTATATTGAACTGTAACGTATTTCAATTTGGAGCCTCGTTACGTTTGAATAAATATGTATCCTGTCCACTTCGTCCATTGTGGCTCAATTGATTCAGATTGATGTTGGCTGGTTTCGGTGTCTAGATGTTTGCTACCCTAGAAGTGAGCTTGGCCTACAGGAACAATCCTGTAATTATATATAGTAACATTATCAAGATAAAAGACACGTAACATTTGGTAACCGCGCAAAAGATATGTAACTAATTTAGAAATTACTCCGTCCTGCAAATCTACGATTTGATTCAATTTTATGAGTACGTTTAAAGGCCATAAATATGCTAACAAGGTAACAAACAGAAGGGAAAGAAGAAAAGACAAGTTGTCGTAGACTTACAACGTATGCGGCTTACGACCACTGCTACTTACGACGGTTACCCCAGTTTTACTGTACTTAATACAGTACAGGACTGTATAGTAGAATAATTGTATGTTATAATTTGTACATTGTATTACTTCACTGTAAACAAAGAGTAAATTTTGTTTAAATATGTAACAAAACTGTCACACATATTTTAGCATTCAGACAAGTTACTTGTTAACCTATCCTCACGGTTCATATAGTATATAATGATTTTCGATTTACGACCATTTCGACTTACGATGGAGTCGTCTTAAAGGAGACCCGCCGTAAGTCGATGACTGTAGACAGAAAAGATTTCCTTGTCTATGGAAGAAGAAATAAACGAGCAAAGAATGAAAAAAGAAACGATAATGATGATAATGATAACAGTAGTGATAACAATGTTGATAATTATAATGACGATAAGAAAACATTATTCTAGAAAGGGAAAACACTAGCGTCTACATTTGACAACAGAAAAATACCTACACTCACATTTTACCATCACAACATATGAACGCAATCATCAACAACGGGAAGAAAGATGAGAAAACACATTTCGATCATGGAATGGCTTCCTAATGGTTGTGTGGAAAAGTAGCGAGTTATCTATATAAATAAACGGGTGTTAAAAAGGCACTGGATGACATCAGGAGAGTATACAGCACGAAGGGAGAATCTATAGAGATACGCAATTTATTTCGTGGAGAATGTGGTGAGAAGTTTATATTTTCTATCATAGATTATTACAGATACAAAAAATATCGAGAAGGGGAAGGATCATTATTGGCGTGCAGAAAATTGAATGTGTTTTGAATGATTGACAGATGTTGGTAGTAAGAGATATAGATTGTGGTCTGGAGGCGAATAAAAGATAAATAAGCTAATAATATAGGCTTCAAATGAGGGTGAATGAGATAGATGAAGGTAAGAGAGTGAGAGGTAAATGTGAAATAAATTAATACGTGAGTGATATTAACAATGAGTGTGCCAGTGAGTGAGGCATAGAGAGGAAGTTGATAAGAATGAGTGCGCCAATGGGAGAGACTGTGTGTCTGTGTGTCTGTGTGTCTGTGTGTAAATGACTGGCTTATGTTCGTGAAGAAACTAGCAATACATTTTTATTTAAATAAATTTATTATCACAGATTATCCTTAAGCTGAGTGGTGAGACAGTGAGAAACACAGCTCAATGAAAAGGTACAACACTTCGAGATTTAGTAAAAACTGGAAGTCAGGGACGACAGTCGAGAAAGGAAGGAAACAATATCAAAATATCGACAGAAAGTAGCCTGACGACGTGTACTCTCAAGACCAAGCAACATTGTCGGAGGTTCATTACAACCAGCTTTCCATTTCTATACGGTAGATGATCTGATTTCTGATAGCTGGTGGAAAGACTCAGCCAAATATAAAACAGCATGTTTTTTCCAAAAACACAACAATAATACACATGTGCATTTTAAGAACGTGTCTTAGCTTCATCAGTAAACATCAGACATCTAATTATTACATAAAAACTTGCCCCCTTAGACTCTGTATACAAAATTAATGATGCCTTGATATTATGTTTTAGATCAGCGGTGAGCAGTGCGCCCTGGAGTGTATGATTTATTTAACGGGTTAATGGTATCATTGGGGTGCATAGAAAGGTATGTAGCATAAAAAATGTGCGTTGCGTCTTGAAAATAAATAATAATGAGAATAATATAAGTATCAAATACATGCAAATAAGAGATGAGAAGAAGACACTGGCGATGGATAAGACACATACTGAGGAAACCTGTTAATAGCATTACAAGGCAGTCCTTGTTCTGGAATCCCCAGGGAAAGAGAGGCAGAGGTAGACCAAAAAACACATGGAGAAGAGAGCTGGAGAGAAGTGAAAATGTTGAGGATGATGTGGAAAGAACTTGAGCTAATGGCAAGTAACAGGATGACTTGTTATCTATTTGTTGAATGCCTTTGCTCCTTTGTGAGCTAAAGGGTATTGAATGATTGAATACATGCATATAAATATATATATACAAGGTATATATATATAATATGAGAGTTCAAAGCTAGCCCGACAATCGATAGAAGAAAGCTCCAGATTGGCTGTCTTATTCCCGTGTGTTTCCGTTTGGACGCCATTTTAGGAGGCCTTTCTTTGCTTTCCCTCCCTTCCTCGACTTTTGTCGTCCACATAGGCCAAAAACTATAGGAACTCGAGGCTCTTCATACCCAGCCTTCTTTCCAATGTCTCCTTTGCTCTGTCTCCCTTCAACTGTCTCCCATTCCACTGTCACCCATTCCACTGTCTTCCTTCCACTGACTTTCTTCCACTGTCTCCCTTCGGCAGTTTTCATGTCCCAGGGCATTGCTCAAAATAAAGACATGCTATCCTGGCAACGTCCGATTGTGGCACTAAGTTGTTCCCTGCATAAAGTATGTTGCACTTTAGTTGTGTAGAATTATTTTTTTTACCTTAAAGATTTTTTCATTATGTTGTGCTGCTGTTGCAAGTCCTGATGACGGCACTAATTCATTCCATTCCATTACAACTTCATTGGGTCTTCGAAGTCAAGAGTGTCATGCCTTACGGTCAATGCATCACGAAGAAAGGCCTCCATGCTCTTTTTCAATTTATCTTCAATATGAAGTGCGCTCCGTTTTCGTAGTATCACGAAAATGCGCCATGAAATGTTTGCAAGGACAAGTGCGTTTGTTAATTTGTGTGTACTTTAATTTTCAAGGTATAATTACGCCGTTACCATATTTTCCCGAAAAGCTGATGGGATTTCTTTCATTATTGGTTACAGATGTTTCAGTAAGACAAATAGTAATTAAACGATTGTAAGCATTCTTCCATGTATCATTATTCAATAATAAATCGTGTTACCGTACGTTATACTTTTAAGATTGATTGTGCTCTATTTTAATTACGTGGCGTGGACAATTATAACTTTTGTGACAATTTACCCCTTCGCAGAAAAAAAATAAGTTACATGTGCCATGTAGGGCACCAAGACTTCTTGTGTGCTAAGTTTCTCACAGGCAGCTGTAAGGATGCATAAACAAACAACACACAAAAGTAAGTTATCAGGCACTCAGTGAGAAATAAAGAAATAGAGGACAAGACAACCGAAAAACAACAGAAGTGACAGGCTTACCGGGAATCGAACAGGACCTTCCGATCGGCACCCACCGCCTAACCACGTGAGCGAATCGCTACTATCCTCTCTACCAGATGGGCACTACTAAGCAGGGAGGATATTAGCAATTCGCTCCCGTGGCTAGGCGGTGGGTGTCGTTCGGAAGGTCCTGGTTCGATTCCCGGTACGCCTATCACTTCTGTTGTTTTTCTGTTGTCTAGTCTTCTACTTCGTTATTTCTCACTGAGTGCCTGATAACACGTGACCTTTGTGTGTTGTTTGTTTATTTATTTACTGTTTACAGTCCTCGGGTTTCCCCTCCTTATATGTTTATACATGTACGGATGCATGAAGCACACACACAAATACGAATGAAAACCACTGCTTTAGATAGATAACGCACGATCGTTGTTCGCTAACGGTCTCAGCTTTCACGTGTAAAGTTTTACGACAGAAAATCAACAAGCCATTACCAGTTCTGGTTTGTCCATCGTGTTTTAGGAACTCCAGGACGCCAGAGGTATTTAAGTGTCTGCCGCCACTAGGAAGCTAAATTGGGTTAGCCATGGACAGCCGTGAAAAACGAGGGCGGATATCGGTCTTTCTGTACAAAAAAGGCCGTTACAAATTATGGTTTCGTTTAATGTTATTTTCATCCTTCGTTTTTATATGCACACAAAATAATTAATCCACACATCCACAATTATCCAAGGTCGAGCATCGCCACAGTCTCACTCTGCGGCAATGTTTTTAATTTTCTTACTTACAGTGGAGCACAATAATGATTGGTTGTTCCGGAAACAACGTCAAAACGTCTTGTCATAATGATTTGTCACAACGTCCTGTCACAACATCTTGTCATAAATTCTTGTCATAACATCTTGTCATAACATCCTGTCATAACATCTTGTTATATCATTATGTCATAACATTTTATCGTATCTTCATGCCATAACATCATGTCATAATATCTTATAATATGATCTTGTCATAACTTACAATCATAACATCGTGGCATTATATCATGTTATCATATCATGGATTACCAATGTTGTTAACAAACGATATGGACTCGGTCACAGTTTGCTTCAAGAACTGGCCATCCACTCAGGACTTACTGTATTTGGAAATCCGTCAATCCCATCTACACAAGCAGATTCCGAGTCAGCAACCTCAGAAGGAGATGACAGGGCACAGAAACTCCCATGTCACTTGACACGAGATTCTGCTGACCACCTACTGCAAGACAACGAGCAATGGCACCAACAACGCCGTCGTTCACGACCACAACCACATCTTGATCGTCACATTCCTCACAACCCAAGTAACATTATTATAGGGGACTCATTGCTAAATGGAATTCACAGCGATCGAATGTCAACAACACCAGGGGAAATAGTCACTGTTATACCATTACCTGGAGCCGGAATAGTAGGAGTTACCAATGAAATAAGCCGTCTCAACACAAACACCAACATAAAGAAAACAACAATACACGTAGGAATAAACAACAGCACAAATGGACACACTCTTAACCTATCAGACATCTCCAGAATGATTGACACCATAAATCAAAAATTTCCCAACACATCCACATACATTTCGTCAATTATTCCACCCAGCTATGGTAAAGCACGCCAAACTGTGGATATCAACAACAAGGTGCTGTCACAGATTTGTCTGATAATTTTATTTTACCAACACGTCCCATTTTTCTTATCTTTTAATGTTCTGGTTTCCTCGATTTTTTGCACTTGCAGTTTTCTTTTCTTCTAGATTTTTCCTACGCAGCCCATTATTCCCTCTCAGACCCCACCCCGCGGTTTTATTTCGTTTTGGCCTTCATTACAAATTCCCCACTTGGTCAGTAGCGGTCAGCTTACGATAACATCATCTAAGCTGCACCTGGCGTTTGTCTGACTGGGGAACGTTTCTTGCTGGTAACAGTGTTTGATCACGAGCGAGAAATAGTTCTTTGTAGCGAACCGCTAGCCTAATACAGTTGGTAGCGAGATCAAAGGGGAGACAAAACTCACGTTCGTTCGGAGATTTTTGGTTGTGGCCCTTGATCGCTATAGAATAATATTTGTCTTACTCATGATTACGTTACGCCGTACATCCGTGGGAACACGCGATGGGTTTGGCGTCTCTGGTAGACTATAAATTTAGATAGGTTACTCAGTCAAGCACACTCGTAAAATTTTCCTGCCCGTAGATGAACAAATGAGACTAAGGCAGATGTTAGCACAGCAGAACTAGATTGTGTTTGCCTATTTCTCGTCATCTCGGGGTAAGTAGATATCTTTATAATATATATATTCATGTTAGCTATTATATATACCTGATAGGAGTGTGACTTGAATTATTTAGGTGATTTCTCCCGGTAATTACTTCAGTGATAATGTAGCCCCGTCCACCGCCTTAGTTAAACGGGTGCTTAAGCTGTATTTTTATGTCTCCCTGTGTTATTGTTTACAATTTGTTAATGGTAAACTTTCAATCATTAACAGCTCTGGCGACTGTGCAGTAGAAATTAAAAGAAGACTTGCAATTGCTTCACATAAGCTAATACAGATGAAAAACCTATGGCAAGGCACAAGCAAAGAAACAAAGTTACAACTGATCAGAGCAGGTATATTCCCAGTAGCAACATACGGCTGCGAGACTTGGACACTCAATAAAACAGTTGCAAAAAAGATTACATCATTCGAAATGAAATGCTACAGAAGGATGTTGAGAATACCCTGGACAGAAAAAAAGACCAACAGAGAAGTACTGCACTCACTAAACGTACAGGAACATTGGCTCCTAAATACCATCCCAATAAGGAAGCTGAAATTTTTCGGTCATATAAAAAGACATAATAGTCTGGAAAAAACAGTGATGGAAGGCATGGTCCCTGGAAAAAGGGGAAGGGGTCGACCTAGACGACGGTGGACCCAGGACATCACAGAGAGTCTGAACTTGTCTTTGGCTGATGCAGGTCGACTTGCCCAGAATCGTGATGCGTTCAGAGCAGCTGTAATGGAGACAACGTTCTGGAAAGAATATGTCACATGATGATGATGAATGGTAAACTTACGATAACAGATACTTACTAGACATAACCTCATAGTCCGTTCAGTGCTTACCATTGGGTTAAGAGTAGGCTAAAATAACTGTCATTACTGTAAGGAAATGTCAGCGGTGTAGGTTATTCACTTAAAACTGAATAGTGATGTGCAGGCACTATAACACTGAATTATAAGAGATAGTACCTTATTACTTTCTGATAGAAACTTCTAATGGTTGTGTGGGAATTTTATATGCCTACTTGTGTAGTTAGACACCAGTTTATAACTTTCACAGAAAGCAGTCCCCAGCCATAGATAACATTTTATCTTAGGTTTCAGTCACAACTGTATAATTATAGCAATAACATTGAATTTTCCATGTATTAAATTTTGGGAGGTTATTACTTTTTCCCTTTTTGTATATCGACCCCAAGGGGCGCATACTATTTATTATGTAATGTCAAATGCTGTATTTTTATGTAAATTCACTTAATGTTGTAAGATGAATAGCATATCCAGTCAGCTGGAACCACAGGGTTAGAAATCCCTTATGTTGAGTTGGAAGAGGACGGTGTAGATTTTGCTGTCAGAACATTTACTGACAGGTACATGTGTGTACAAAATATATTGGCCTATGCAGGCGCATGCTGATAATTGATAGAGTGGAAGTATCAGGAGGGCGACTCACACGGATAAAGACAGCCGAGACTATCATAGCAATGACAACCATAATTATAGATCCCATAGTGGAGCATAACTGTTTATTATAACGTTATTGTAATTTTATTGTTTGCTTAATGTAAAAGTCGTTTCTTTTGGATCTCAGTTTCAGGATATACCGCACTGCTATCGCAAGATTCCAGTCAGGTGAAGAACGTCACATTCTCTTCGATCTAGTGGTTTCTGAAAGCAACTAGCACCACGAGTTGTCACCCCCTACCTGAAGTACAACCTTTTGTCAATGCCCATCCCTCTAATGGGAAATAAGCACACGCAGTGTGTAACGAGCCATAGCAACTCTAAAAATCGTATTTGGCAGTAGTGGTTTCCTACTCGCCTCTTGATCACCAGTCAGAGCATTGCGGCTTCTATCAGACCAGCGTCTTCAGCAGAATTTAAAAATCGCCAGGCTTTTTGTGCTTAAACGGAGCACTCAGTCACAAATAAGAGTTCAAGCCAGCCCAACCGGATTTAACATCACGTACGCAGGCCTAATTTCACGCGCCGGGATAATAGCGCAATGGACCATTTGTCCTAAAGTGACCTCGCCTTGTGTGAGTGTGTTTCTGGTCATTTAAAACCCCGCACGGATTAGCGGCCAGTCGGATATAGACAGAGTATCTACAACCTATCTCGTTATTAGGGTGTAACCACCAGTGCACAGATAGTGTCTACGGTGTATTTAATAGTGAAAATTCATCACCTATAGGAGGATATACCTAACGACCCTAACTGGAGTATTGATCGTGGTCCCCCAAAAGCGGAAGGATTGAGGATTTCTTTTGTTTATTTATTTCTCATGTGTTCTACAGCGGGTTTTGTGTTGGTGAATTGTTTGTCCATTGGTGTTTGATTAGATACTTGTTGACTGTTGTGAATATTGATGCCTTTTCTTATGGTGGTGTGCTGATATACATTATTTTCTTATATCTTTTCTTCTTCAAGAACCTTTAATAAATTTTACGCATTTATTAATGCGCTGTTCACGACCCTTTCATCCATACTTAATATTACAAGCTCTTACTTAGTCTCTATATTTTGACAAGAGAAAAGAGAGAGAGAGAGCGTGGATGGTGCTTAGACTATTTAAGTGTGTTGAGGCTTGGAGAGAGAGATAACTTTAATGAATCCTCTTCCAGGTTGGTCTCAAGTTCACCCTATTTACACAATATCTCTGTGTGATCTACAATTTTGTCAGTTCACTATCATTGTCGATTTCACTACAGTTGTCTAACTCGACAAATACTCTAACACTTTAACTCAAACACGACAGGTGCTTTACACTTTTTGTTCAAAACATAACACGTCTTTCATAAAAAACACACCCTTTTTCACATCTAAGTCAGATGCGCCAAAAAAAAAAAAACTGCTATACAGAGATCAAGTGCACACTTCTAAACTAGGGACCAGCTACCTAGCCAAAAATTTAAAATTTCCTCAGAGGACACACTAGAAACACACACATTCATCCATCAGGGACACAAATTATACACTTAACTCAGTAAACCCAGGCACAACAGCTCATAACCATCAATCACCATCCTCAGCTGACATGCGTGTATCTAGAAAAGCTACACTTAAGCCCACCTCCCACGCTAATCTTTATGACCAAATGTATCCCCCACTACCCACACGACAGACACGCCAGCCACTAACTGCACAACAGACACCACTGGACAGATGGAAAGACTGGACTACATGTAACACCCATTCACTTAATCGCAACGCAGGAACTACAGCAAGAAAATGGGAGTTTCCTCACCCCGTCTCCGCCCGCCCAGAAAGGAATTCTCACAGTTCATCCGTTTTACGGCGACTTACTCAATATAGTCCAGAAATATTAATGCAGGCTCTTCAGATGTCTATAAACGGCTCTACAGAACAAGATTAATACCAAGCAATGCCTAATCTACTAACTTAAAACATGTTTGCAATGTAACATTCGACCTGACGCGTTCTCTTCGCAAGCACTTGAGTGTTCTTTGTCCTGAGATAAAAGACATAGTTGAGTATCAGCTTAGAACTTTAACTGTCACTTTTAGATGTTAATTTTATGTTTACATTGTCTGTTTAACATTTCTTTCTGTTCGTTAGAGCAGTGTATCTAAATTTGTTTCCTATTTTGTAATAACTCTTTCGTATTAATACTATTGTTTTCTTCTTATTATTACCTCTGTGCTTATTCCTCTCATTCCTACGCTCACCATTCTCTTTTACATCTGCACCTTCGTTTTTTCGTGTTGAGGAAAGTAAGGAAATCCTTAAAACTAACAAGCTAAGTCACAGCGTGGACCTTTAACTGTCCCGAAAAGATCAATTCTCTACATTGACTGTGGTTGAAGTAAAAATATTCCTTTTTGTTCGGAACAGACTGTATTTTAGGATAAAAACCGCACTTTTTGCAAAGATTAAGATACTGTAAACAGTGTCCACGGACTCTAGCAGTGCATATTTTATTACTTGTCTACAATTTTGTATAAACCATTGTGTACCAATTTTATTGCTTCTTACTCATTCCTACTCCCCTCATTCTTTCTTTCCTATTGACTATTATCATGTCCGAGTGCAAAAACTCAAATCAAAATAAAGGCAATATCACTACTTCATGGCTTAAACTATCAGGGCTTAAAATTATTCATTTAAACATTTACCACCTGCTAGGTAAGCTTTCTGAAGTCTCCACCTCTCTCCAACAAAACTTCCACATATTTGGTTTTTCTGAAACCCGTCTCAATGACAAAATTACAGTTGAAGAAATTAGGATTAATGGATTCACCATCATTCGCAGGGATTCTAACAGACAACATGAAAAAGGGCTAGTCATATACATCTCAACATCTCTCCAGTACAGACGCCGTGATGATCTAGAACATACTGGCATTGCATGTTTATGGCTGGAAATAAAACTCCCCAACCTGACCCCCGTTTTAATTGGTTACCTGTACCGAAATCCTAGCTCTTCTACTGTATGGTTTGACACATTCTCAACTATGATGGACAACGTTTGGGCTTCTTCGAAGGAAATTAAATTATTCTACTGGGGGATTTCAATATTGACCTTCGCAAACCGAACAACACGTGGAATGATATCACCATCTCATACAACCTCATACAGTTAGTCAATCAACCCACGAGAGTAACAGACTCATCATCTACACTAATTGATCATATCTATACGACCTGCCCAGAAAACATTATAGAATACACAGTCACACAGACATCATTAAGTGACCACTATCCTATTTGCTGTACCTGGACGAGAAAGGGGTTTAAAGCACCTACAACGGAACACATCACAGTCCATTACAGGAATTTCAAAAACTTTAACCTTCAATTATTCCTACAAGACCTACAAATATCTCCTCTCTCATACGTGTACCAACTTCTGCATCCAGAAGAAGCCATAACATACTGGACACAAACTTTCAACAACGTATTCGACAAACATGTTTGTTGCGTGATAAATTCTCGCAACATCGTTTTATTTCAATATCTGTTTTATAACGCAAGGGCAACAACTGCTTGGAATTTATAGTCACTTTTCTCGGTAAGCATTTGTCTTCTCGCGTTGGTATCGAATGCAGTTAAGTTTGAGCTGTGGTCGTTTTGCGCTGAAGAGGGGATCTCCGCTATTGTTGTTCTGTCAGGGATGTGTAGTCCTCTTAATGGATATTTCGTTTATTCGAGATAATACCTCTAGTGTTTCCCACATGTCGGGAGGCGTGATATTTCTGTGTATTTCATGAAAGCAAGGTAAATTGACTCTTTCATTAACTCTATTGATTTTGGGTCGTGAGCGATTTCGATTCATAGCCTGTCTGCGAAAGTCGTCGTCACGAGATGTTTTCCTAGCTCACATGTCGCTGCATTGTACTGCATCGGTTGATGCAGGTACCAAGGACCATTACTTGCTACTTTGTTAAATGAACTAGGTTTGGAAAACCTTTATTATCTAGAGGATATTTTTGAGGACATTGTTTATACTTCGGCAGACGTGTCTGTCTTGCTGAAGTCAAACTAAGGAGAGTGAACTGATCTCATACATCTGGTTATCTCCTGGCTGTTATAGAAAAGGATGGAGTTTTCCACCTGACTACATTTACAGCACTTTGAAATATAACATGCATCTGACTCATCATTGTAATGCTGTCTACCGTTTATTGCTGTATTGAATGTTGCTGTGATAATGACTGTTTGATGTGCCTACACATTTGCGTAACCATTTTGTCACTGTGGCGTCCACAATAAATAATGAAGAAAAACGTCAACGGCTGTTTCAAGACTCATTGACTTTATACGTCGTGAGTTTACTGACGTCCTATGTGGATTGCCCTGTTATTGTTGCATGAACATTGTTTTGACTGAACACATCTACACACTACACAAAACCAGACATGCGGATACCATCCATCATCATATGGCATCACGCATCATTTGGTGGCCATAAGCTGGTTTGATTCTGGTACTAGCAAACACGGGGTCCCTTACCCACTTCATTTTCAACAAGAATTCATCAGCATCCTTCAAGAAATTAACATTCTTCAATACAGTCAACATCTTCAAAATTTTCAAAGTACTCGGCGTTGCCCGGTAAAAGTCAAATTTCAATTTTTTGACGGAAACAAGAATTTGACAGTACCCGGCGTTGTTACATGTTGCCGGATAACTCGGACTGCTGTTATCTTTTACGCAAGTCAAGCAAGTTGCTGCTGTCAAGGTTCCAGTGCTGTCGTTTTTTGAGAAGGTCAAGTGCCGGTTGAAACGGGTTGTTTTCTGAAGAAGGCCAAGTACCGATTTCCATCAACTTACTTTTGGATTAGAAGGTCAAGTGCCGAAACAACTCAACACACAGTATGTCAGAAGCTCTTGTACCATCGTGTTAGCAGTGGAAGCAGTTCAGATGTGCCATCATCGTTGGAGCTTCGCTCTTTAGGACGTTGATTGACATCCGTTTTTCTGCTGTTCTACGATTGGAAGCCTATAAGTTAAGTGGCCTGTTTGTATGTAAACTGTGCCCTTATACTTCTGCTGAGTCTTCTGTGTATCATCTCATTCTATATGTTATATGTTTATATGTTATTTGTATATTTATATGTTTATATTTCAGCGGGTTCTCGGTTGGGTGGTGTCTCCGTTAGATTATGCCACGTCATAGAGGTCGTCTATTGTGAGCGTTTTCTGTAAGGTTTGCAAATTTCCAATACTGGAATTTGCTAAGCGACTTCTGTTGCTATTTATGTTAGCTGTGATGACATGTTTTAATATTGTTTTCGTTATTATTTCGCATTCTTTAGTTTTGTTTTGATTTGTTTGTGTTTGTTAGCCTACTCTTGTCTATAATTTAGTTTCATACAACATTTTTGTTTATACACTGTGGTGTCATGTATTTTGTTTAATTCTATCGCAGATATCGTCACATTTTTTGTGATATTTCATTAATTTCTGCTTTATTTTTAGTTGATTTCTGCGAAAGTTTTTGTATTGTTGCTGATCTTTGTTATTGTTTACATTGTTATTGTTTACATTGTTTGTATTGTTTACATTTTCAATGTTTACATTCTGCATGTGTTTACATAGTCATTGTTTACAGTTATAGTAATTAGTTAATGGGCTATGCTAATGCACTGTTACTACTATACTGATGATAAATGAATGATGAATAGTGTCGTGCACTATTGAATGAGAAGTGCACTTATGATCAAGAATTGATTGTTGATATTTCATATACAAGTTCTTTGATTGGAGACTTGTTTCCCACAGAGACTGGGATAATATAATGTGATGTGAATATACAAGTGCTTAATTAAGACTTGTTACACTTAGGTTTGAAATAAATTAGTTAATTATTTCAGGTTTTGGACTCATATGTTAGACAACATGTCTACATTTGAGCACTTTATTGAGCAGGGTAAATTGCTTGGGAAGACTGGTGATAAGTTAGAAGAATTTGCAACTGCTCGATATGATAAAGCAATGGAAGCTGAACAAAAGAAACTGCAGATGCAGGTGGATGAAAAAAAGATTCCAAATGGAAATGGAAAAACAAAAAAGGGAATCAGAAGCTGAGGAGAGAAAACTCCAGCTACAGCTAGAAGCTGAAAGACGTCAAAAAGAGGCTGAGAATAAAAGACTTGAAAAAGAGGCTGAAAATAAAAGACTTGAAAAAGAAGCTGAAAATAAAAGACTTGAAAAAGAGTCTGAAAATAAAAGACTTGAAAAAGAAGCTGAAAATGAAAGACTTCAAAAAGAGGCTCAGGCTGAGGAAAGAAGATTACAGAGAGAGTCTGATGAGAGGAAAGAGAAAGCAAAAATGGAACATGAAGAAAAGGTCTTAGCTTTAGAGTTGGAAAAATTGAAATTGACAAGCATGAGTAATGGTAATGATTCAAACAAGGGTTCATCTTCTGGTAAGGCTAATAATGATACTTTTAAGATTAAGTTACCAACATTTAGTCCTTCCAGCGATGACATAATGTTCTATCTGGACAGATTTGAACAAGCATGTACAGCTCATAACATAGACAAAGCAAAAATATGTTTATCAGTTATCAGGGATACTGACAGGTAAAGCTCTAAGTATATTAAATATGGTGGATGAACCTGACAAGAACAATTATGAGGTTGTCAGGGCCGCTTTGTTAAAGAAATATCAGCTTAACGAAGACGGCTATCGTCTACAATTTAAAAACATGTTACCTGAAAATGGAGTTGAATTCTCCGAGTTTATTGCAAGAATACGCATTACTTTCTCACGATGGGTTGAACTATCTAAGACGGAAAAAACTTATGAAGGACTTATGGACTTAATACTTAGAGACAAAGTCATGTCGTCTGTCAATGAGTCTTTCCTTGCTTTCCTTCATGAACGTAAACCTAAAACAATAAAAGAAATGGAAGATTTCTGTTGCCAATACGTAACTGCGCACCCACACATAACCATGGGTAACTCTAAGGTGAAAGAAGGTTTACCAGTTGCTTCGGCAGCTCCGTATGGTCAAAACTTTGCTCGTAGATCCCAACAAAATTTTGATAGAAAGAGTAGCGGTAATTTCTGTCAAAATCATGGAAATCAATTTCATGGTCTCTTGAAGACAGAAGACCACAATACTTCCAAAATACTGAACATCTCTGTTCCTAAAACGAAGAAACAAGTTAGGAGTCTCTTAGGTTTAATTCAATTTTATGGGAGATTTATTCCAAATTTATCTTCGATCATGGCACCTCTATCAACATTGTTGAAGAAAGGTTCGCCTAATCTGGTCCGTTGGTCTGAAGAATGCCAATCTTCACTAGACCAAATCAAGAATATATTTTCTTCTCCTCCCATCTTAAGATTACCTACTCTTGATAGGACTTTTGTTCTTCGGAGTGATGCTTCATCCACTGGGATTGGAGCAGCACTGATGCAAGAATATGCAAATACTCTGCATCCTGTTATGTACATTTCTAGAAAACTAAATGCGGCAGAGAGGAACTACTCGGTTTTAGACCGTGAGTTGTTAGCGATGGTTTGGTCAATTCTAAAGCTACAAAGATTCCTCCTGGGCGCACATTTCATTCTAGAGACTGATCAGAAAGCTCTTACAGCTATTCAGACTAAGAATTTGAAGAGTTCGAGATCCACTCGATATGCTATAGCTCTTCAACCTTTTCACTTCACGGTACGAGCTATCCGTGGTGCGGATAATGTGATGGCTGACATTTTGTCTAGATGCCCACATGACTCCAACTAATACTTCTGTCCTATATTTCCATATATTACAGAGTCATAACACACCTATATTTCTACAATAGATTAGCACATCTGTACTTACTTTATATGTACACACTATCGTGCTTTGTTGTCATCTTCTTCTGTTCGTTTTTTAAGATGATAGAGGAGGACTGAGTAGTTAATATAAGGGCCGTTAGTTTACTAAACAGCCACAATTATTAATAATGTATTGTACCTTATGAAGCATATTAGTTATTAATTAGCATTATATTGCTTGTACTTTCTCAGAATGTCATTGTTGAGCTGAGGACTTACCTTACGAGTTCTAGATTGTGTACTTACCCTCGGAATACCAGAGCATATGTCCTGGATCGTCATGTAGTTTAACTTTACTATGTACTTATGTCATTACATGTCAAAGAATGTACTATTTAAATTTTCCTATCAGATTTGTACATCCATTTTTAAAGACAATATTAGAGTATGCTGTTTAATGATGATTATAGTAACTTGCATACGTATATTGTGTTTACATGCTAACGTGATGTGTGTTGGTGACACCTCCCCGATGTGAATATTTTTTGAGACATATTTATTTTTCTGTTGAGGTATATCCTCACCAGACACTCTATAATTAGCCTATTGTTTGGCAATTTAGTTAATTATCAGCGCATAATTCGTGCGTTTTGAGCCGCTTATCGCTTGCTCTTTGATATTGAAAAAAAAAAATATGTTCCACATTTTTTTTTTATCGGGAGGAGGTGGTGATATGTTGCGTGATAAATTCTCGCAACATCGTTTTATTTCAATATCTGTTTTATAACGCAAGGGCAACAACTGCTTGGAATTTATAGTCACTTTTCTCGGTAAGCATTTGTCTTCTCGCGTTGGTATCGAATGCAGTTAAGTTTGAGCTGTGGTCGTTTTGCGCTGGACTGCGCATGACTTGTCTTGCTTCTTTGTCGATCGGTTTCCGCCCACCACTAGTGGGAGTGAGCGATTTGGAATGGCGAAAGAGATGCCTCGTTGAAGAGGGGATCTCCGCTATTGTTGTTCTGTCAGGGATGTGTAGTCCTCTTAATGGATATTTCGTTTATTCGAGATAATACCTCTAGTGTTTCCCACATGTCGGGAGGCGTGATATTTCTGTGTATTTCATGAAAGCAAGGTAAATTGACTCTTTCATTAACTCTATTGATTTTGGGTCGTGAGCGATTTCGATTCATAGCCTGTCTGCGAAAGTCGTCGTCACGAGATGTTTTCCTAGCTCACATGTCGCTGCATTGTACTGCATCGGTTGATGCAGGTACCAAGGACCATTACTTGCTACTTTGTTAAATGAACTAGGTTTGGAAAACCTTTATTATCTAGAGGATATTTTTGAGGACATTGTTTATACTTCGGCAGACGTGTCTGTCTTGCTGAAGTCAAACTAAGGAGAGTGAACTGATCTCATACATCTGGTTATCTCCTGGCTGTTATAGAAAAGGATGGAGTTTTCCACCTGACTACATTTACAGCACTTTGAAATATAACATGCATCTGACTCATCATTGTAATGCTGTCTACCGTTTATTGCTGTATTGAATGTTGCTGTGATAATGACTGTTTGATGTGCCTACACATTTGCGTAACCATTTTGTCACTGTGGCGTCCACAATAAATAATGAAGAAAAACGTCAACGGCTGTTTCAAGACTCATTGACTTTATACGTCGTGAGTTTACTGACGTCCTATGTGGATTGCCCTGTTATTGTTGCATGAACATTGTTTTGACTGAACACATCTACACACTACACAAAACCAGACATGCGGATACCATCCATCATCATATGGCATCACGCATCAATGTTCCTATAAAGCAGGTTCGTGTCAAAAACATCAGAAAGACCCCATGGATAACCAACGAAATATTATCAACAATGAGAGAGCGCGACGAAGCACATAAGCTCAAAGATTTCAGCAGGTATCGGATGCTTAGAAACAAAGTACAATACCTCATTCGTCAGGAAAATAAATTACATTTCAGAAAGATGATTCAAGACAAAGCAAACAACAAAGAAGTCTGGGCAGCCATTAGAACACTAACAACAAATCAAAGTCACTAAACTCTTTACCAAAAAGCTGCTCCCTCACGGCAACTCATTTTAGCAACCACTTCAAAACAGACATTAGCCATCTCAAGTCAACACTAAAGCCAATGGACTGCGATATTAGTAAAATGGCAGCCTTCTGTAAACACTGAACACACCATAAAAGATCTAAGACATATTCCTTTTCTAACAGTACATGAAGTTCTCAAATATATCTTGTCATTAAAAAAAAAACAATTCATCTGGGCTTGATGGTATCAGCAATAAAATTCTACGTTACGCTGCACCCATCATTTGCGACTCCTTAACCTATGTGTACAACCAATGTATTGCACACAACTACTTCCCCACATCATTTAAATCTGCCAAAGTGTATCCCCTCTATAAATCTGGCTCACATAGCGATCCCAACAGCTACAGACCAATATTCATTCTATCATCTCTTTCAAAACCACTAGAGAAACACATTTACAACACCACATTTCAACACTTAACAACAAACAAACTGCTCATTGATAGCCAGTCAGGTTTCAGACCCAAACATTCCTGTCACACAGCTCTCACCAAAATGGCAGACAACTGGCTGTCGAACGTAAATGATGGAAAATTAGGTGGTGCTGTTTTTGTTGACTTCAAAAAAGCATTTGACATGATTGACCACACTATCTTGGTTCAAAAGTTGGAAACCCTCAGAATAGGCCCTAATCCACTAAACATCATCAAATCATTCCTGGCAGATCGACAACAGTTAGTGCTTCAAAACAACTCGACATCAGATTTCTCGAAGATAGATACAGGAGTACCGCAGGGTTCTATACGTGGGCCCCTACTCTTCGCAATGTTCATCAACAACCTGCCACTACATCTAAAATATTCAACTTGTGACCTCTTTGCAGATGATTGTACTATCTACACTAGTGACAATGACTGCGTGGCACTTGAAATGACTCTTCAAAGCGATGTAGACAATCTAACAAAATGGAGTAATATGAATCGTATGCCAGTAAACACAGCAAAAACGAAATCTATGTTGATTACCACCAGACAGAAACTCCTAAGCTGCACCAAAAGATCGCTACAGCTACACGCGGAATCAATACAAATTGAACATGTAACTGAACACAAAGTTCTAGGGATCACGATTGACCAGCACTTAACGTGGAACTCCCATGTACGGAATTTAACAAAACACTTAGCTCAAAAGACGTACCAGCTAGCCACAATAAAACACTTCTTAGACGCAGACACTAGACTATTGTTCTACACCTCACATGTACAGACACATCTAGATTACTGCTCTACACTATGGGATGGTTGCCCTGCTTCCACCTCGAAGAGACTGCACTCCCTGCAAAAGAGAGCAGTACGTCTGATCACCGATAATCGCACGACACCACACACAAGGACAGGAAAAGAACCCAAAATACTGTCCCTAAAAAAACGTCTTCTCTACAACAAAGCCAAGCTGACTCACGCAATTCTATCTAACAATGCCCCGCCGTACCTACGATCATTGTTTTAAACCAGTAGAAGAGAGGGACAACAATTACATCAGTTACGTCTGCCCAAACCTAGGATCGACCTGTTCAAAAAGAGTCTAGCCTACTCTGGAGCCTACTTATGGAACAGCCTTCCACACCACCTAAAAAGCCTTCCTACACAATATTCTTTTAACAAAGCACTTTTCAAACACTTCCTCAACACTGATTATCTACCCCCATAGAAACAACATTTGCCTGTCAACATCTCATCCATAGGTCAACATTTCTTTTCCTCTTCCGCTCGTTTTTTGTGAATAATTTGTTTTATATTCATGTAATATTATTATATTATTATATTCACTTTAAAATATTATTATATAATGTAATGTATGTGAGAATGTACCAACATACCACTGTACTTTAGAAATGTGAGTCGTGAGAATGTACCCGCATACCACTGTACTTTAGAAATGTGAATGTTTTCGTTTGCATAAATGGGATGATGTATATAAGAATAAGCAGATAGATATTACTTAATTTTTTTTTTTTTAACTGCTCAAAGACTTTACCTGCCACAGAAGTGCGTAAGAAAGTGTTATTATTATTATTATTTCATTTTCCACCAAGAATGTATGGACATAAGCGAGAATGTGTTTATCTAATTTTTGTATTGATGATTGATGACACATTCAAAAATACAGATTAATTGTAGACGGTTTGACCGCATGAGCGAGTGTCGATATACAGAATAATTTATTTTTATTTATTGTTTTATTTATTTTATTTTATTATTACTTTTTTCCCCAATTACTATCTTGTTTGTTTAAAACCAAAAAACCTACTCTTTTTTATTATGATTGCATACTGTAAATGAATGCTGTTATGTTAACTTTATAATGTTGCATGCCTTTAAATTAATGCTTAAAGTAACATGTGGGAATGAAAGGATATAGTATGCAAGATAAATGAGAGTGGAAGGGCAGAATGTTAGACAGGCCTGCGCGCCCAATTCTTTACCCTTCGAAAATAAAGTTCGTTCGTTCATGACATTACATCATGTCGTAACATCAGGTCATAACATCATGTCATAACATCTTGTCATTGTGCTGTCCACAGTTAATCTGGCTTAAATGTTATCTCTTACTCGTCTATATCCTATCTTAGTTTCCTTTATCCGTTTTTTTTTTTAAATTAATCTGAACGTTTCCCGCACTCTACATCTTCCTACATCGGCCTCACTTTTAGGTTATTTTTTTTTCTTTTGAATCCGTTTTAGGAGTTTCTCATTTATACAACTAAGTTATCAGACCTAAAGGTTTTTTTATATACATGCGCCCTAATATAGCCGACTAGGTTGAACGGGACTCGCCTCGCCAATACGAGGAACAATTTTATTGTTTTTTAAAAAGTTTCCCTTTTTTGTACAAAGGTTACATTACAGTGTAAGATTAGCAGAGCGGTTATAGCTTTTGCCTCTTAACGCAAAGTTACCGGGTTTCCGGGTTCGAAACCTGAAAGCATCACATTCCAGGCTACCTAGCTGTAAATGGGTTTCTAATTCTTCTCTTGTGTTAGGGAAGACAACAGCAGTGAGGAAAGTAACCTCATAATGCTGGACCTAGTATAGTAAAGTCTTTAACACTTTACTTCCCTACTGCAGTATACGCTATATGGATGCCTTTACCTTCACGTTATATTATTAATTTATATTCAACTGTTATGAGCCATACGGAAACTGTGCAACGTACCTTATGAGAATGGATCACTATACGGGTAGTTAAATTATTATATATCTGAACCATTATCAATATTCCGAACCTATAATTGTGTCTTGTGCCTTTATAAAATCATCTATTTTTATATTATATTAAATGTACTTGTTACAGGCAAAAATAGTAAAATAAGAATGTGTGTACATATGCTTGCATGCAAACAACATACATGCATTATGTACATGTCAAATAATGGATAGTTTATCCATAGAAACTTGTAGATTTTCTAACACTGTGTGCCTGACACGGAAAGTAATGAATAATCGTGAGTGAACTTGTGGATGTCGTATTAGATATTGTGCATCACACGAATAAACGCTATGCGAAACTGTCGTATAGTGAGGTTCCACTGTGTATTTCATGACAATCTTTTTTCCCGATGTACGGTGTATTTCCTGGGCATCTCTGGACAGACAAAGAAAGAATAGCCCAACCTCCACCTCAAGCATGTCGTATATGGCTACTAATAAGAGGTTGTGCGTGGCACAACCAATTTCATCATATACAAATGTTGCTATAGAAACCATTACTGCAGGAGCCCACTAATGCTTTCATGGAGGCTTCCTGCAAGGGTGGGGATTCTATGCTCAATAACGAATGAAAAGAAAAGAAGAAGAAATGGAGACGAAGGAGGAGACGGAGGAGGAAGACGAATAGAAGGAGTATGAATTGGATGAGGAAGTGGAAAAGAAGGAAGAGGAGGAGGAGAAAGATGTAGAGGAAAAGGAAGGGAATCGCAATAGGATGAGAAGGAAGAGGAGGAGAGAAGGAGGAGGAATAAGATGAAGAGAATGAGGAGGAATAGAAGAAAAAGCATGATCAAGAAGAGGAAGAGGAGGAGGATAACGAGCAGGAGGCGAAGAGAAGTAAGATAAGGAGTATTAGGAAGAGGAGAAGTATAAGTAGGAGGAGAATGAAGGTGATGAGAAGGAGGAGGACAATGAGGGGGAGGAGAAGAGAAGAGGAACAAGAAGAAGAGGGACAACAACAACAACAACAACAACAACAAGAATAAGAAGATAAGGAAGAAGAAGAAATTCCAGATCAAGTTTTTACTGTTTATCACATTTTATGAAAACGACTGTTTCATTATCAGATCAAATTTACCACTTTTATAATAATTTAACCTTCTTTTCCCCATTACAGATTTGGTTTTCTGTGAATCTTCATGCAAGGCCGGCCTTTGCCGTTGCGGGGTCCGATTTGAACCATTCACTTTTTGATTATTTAATATAATTTATATTATTAGGTATCAGGATTAATGCCATTACATTGAATTACAAATAAAACAATATATATATATATTAGTTAACTTTATGTTGACAAAAAGTGCGTTAAAATAAAATTATATTAATAAAGAAATATTTCTTGTTGTCAGTCCTACAAACTTTTTTTTCAAAACGATGTTAAAACTAAAGTTTTGTTTGTGTGTGTGTGTGTGTGTGTGTGTGTGTGTGTGTGTGTGTGCGTGTGTGCGTGTGTGCGTGTGTGCGTGTGTGCGTGTGTGCGTGTGTGCGTGTGTGCGTGTGTGCGTGTGTGCGTGTGTGCGTGTGTGCGTGTGTGCGTGTGTGCGTGTGTGCGTGTGTGCGTGTGTGTGGTTTTTAAAAAATATTTTTGCTTCATCAAATTATGTCGACAATATTACAAGGCTGATAAATCTATATTGGAACACATTTGACCCTAGGAAAGTATTTTTTCCATTTTTATTTGGAAAAGCCTCTTTTCCCTGACGCGAGCAACAGTGACTGGAATTTTCAAAAATATGGGTAGAGCAAAAAAAAAGAAATAAATTTTTTTTAAATGTCAAAGCACGGGATTTCAAGATGATTTTCAAAGATTTCCAAGGTATGAACAAGGAAGAAATGGCTTCAGTGTTTCCTGTTCCTCTACCAGCTATGTCGATCCAAATGTACTAACTTTACAGACTTGACAATTTCGTTTTCCTCGATGAGCTTGGCGTCAGTTAACGCATTTTTCAAATCTGCCGCGTGTT
Source organism: Oreohelix idahoensis (assembly GCA_024509875.1). NCBI lineage: Eukaryota > Metazoa > Mollusca > Gastropoda > Stylommatophora > Oreohelicidae > Oreohelix > Oreohelix idahoensis. Next base: position 309,215 of record JAMPIV010015971.1, read on the forward strand.
TTTGGAATTCCTCATTTGGATGGTACATCGTCTGGTAGTGCTCAGTATTCTAACTTCTGTTTGTTCATTGTAACATTTTTTTTCCACCCTGGGAACTAAAAACACCAATCATAGACTACTCACTTACTGAAAAGATCAAACAAAACATAGAAGATAAGGAAGCTAAAACGATAAGTAGAAAGTTAATAAATCAACTTACAAAACAAAGTCTGGCCGTCTACACTTATGGATCCAAAGGTGATAGTGGGCAACTAGGTGCAGGAGTAGTAATACCACAGTGGGGAATTAAGAAGAGCTACAGGGTAACTGAAGGGGCTTGTTGCGTGCATATTTTGACTCACATATTACAAAAATCGATATGGCTATTTAATATGGGAAAATATAGACATTCATTCATTTGTGTATGAAAATGCTGTCTATGGTAAAAGCGAGAGAATCCATGTTTGATTCACACTTTTGATTATAGGAGTAATCGTTCTGGATATTGATCCGGCGCAAGGATATTGCGCTTACGTTTGTACTTATTTTTTAGGGCCAGAAAATATATTAATTTGCTTATTGTGTTTATGGCCTGAATTCATATGTATTACATATTATTAGTACAAGTAAAATCAGTCCTATATTGTATATTTTGGATGGGTAGGAGGGACTAGATTCTTGTTATTCCGGTCTAGCGGAAGTATGAGTTGTCTTGACAAGTCGTGATGAGTTCCGATGTACCGTGATAATGGCGGGTACGCACTTTTCAGAGGGCTGGTAGATTCTTAAGGAAATATGATTCATGAAGTGGTTTCCTTCTAAAGGAGATGGTATCTCTACTATAGTTTATGTTAGAGACTCTCCTAAGGTACGGTACTTACTTACTTACTTACTTAGTCGTTCCCCTGCTACCGTGAGGTGTAGAGGTCTAAGGTACGGTACAATGTATAATTCGGACTCCATGTATTGCCAGACCCTATATTGATGATCTCATGTCGATTCGACCTAGATGGAACATTGTGCTTTGTATCGCTAGGGTCGTGTTTTGTATCGACGAAGATGACAGACTTTCCTGCAGCGGTTATGGCTACGTGAATTAACCTGATCACCGTAGAGCTGTATGGGAACATTTATGAAATCAGTTATATACCCATTATAAATTAACTCTGGCTTATATTCTCCTTCCTATGAATGAGTGAACGACAACTCAGGGAGGCAGCCATGTTAGATTTCGGTCATCATATGTTTTGATCACTGCCAAGAGAACAGATTATTTATCCTATTATCGGACAGTGACAGGGAGATCTCAATCTTGCTAGAAACCCCCTCTTTCGTGGTTTCATAATATATGCTACAAACTATGGACGTCAAGTAACTTTAGTTATTTACCGATCTGCCTTCACTGACGCGTTTAGTCAGATAGGGGGATGCGGCCATAATGTATCATGACAATTGAACTTTTGATGTACTGCCCATTATTTCTGAATGTGTCATGACTTCAGATCTGCTATGTATACCTACAAATTGATATGTCAACATACCATGATGTACTCGTATGTCCCAGTGTGTACGTCTGAATAAATTGAGTAAACAAAGATTCCAGCAGTCTGCATTGGTGCCTTGTAGACACAAGTGTATGAGTGGTTATATTGGTTAGCACACGAACAGTACACCATTCGCGGTAATCACACTCTACACTTCTACTTCACACATACACCATCCTGCGTCGGTTGGAGGGACCAAGTTTAGGGCCTGCTTCCCCTGGAGCCTTTGCCTTCCCTAACTCAGGACTAGGGTGAGTTACCCATTTACAGCTGGGTAGACTGGGGGCATGCCTGATCTCAACAACACACCACTCTTCCTTACAGAGCATACAGACTGACACTTTTCAGAGTGGAAAGAAGAAAAGAAACTTTACAGTGGTGAGCCAGATTCCTGGGTCCAGCTTACGCAGTTTTGTGTTGAGAATCACAGTTTACAGCTGAAAGAACATTTGTTTGAACACATCAACACCAGTAGGACAGCTATACAGTCGATGTCGGCTTGACCTGTATTACCGATAGGATGCTGTATCTAGGTCAGCGCTTGTTGACAGTTTTTCGCTGTACAGACAGTATTACACAGGACAGTGGTATCAAGTGTAGAAAATATCTGGAGCAGTATTGTTGACATTTCTCAACGTACAGAAGAATCACAGTGTTGTTGAACATAAAGTGCATAGTTCATCGTTGGATCTTCATATGCTCAACAGAGAAAAATTGACAGTGTAATAGTTTAAAATTAAATCTATTACTGAATAAAGTGGCAAGTTATTAGTATTAAAATAAACTGTGCCTGCTTTACAACACTATACCTGCAACACATTCCATTCATGACATAAATTATATTGTATGCTATATGCTATTTATGCTTACATGTTATTTGTTATGTATTAAATTAGTTTATGTTCTGTGTGACTAGTACAAGGTATGCCGAGTGACATTGGTCTGGTACTAGTATTCTATAGGTACACATTTTCTTAATTGGAAATTTGTTAGCAACAATTTGCTGCTATTTCTGTTAGTTGTGATGAGGTGTTCTTTTCTTCGTTGTTTTTGTTAATAATTTTGTGTTCCTTAGTTTTGTTTGATTTGTTTGTATAATTGTAGGTCTCATCTTTTCTATTTTTGATTTCTTTACACCCTTATGTTTATACACTGTGGCGTATTTGTCTTGTTATATTATGGCAGTTATCATCACGGTTTCTGTGATCATTTTTTTCATTTCTCCTATTTAATTTAATTTGATCTCTGCAAATGTGTTCATATTGTCTTTTCTTGTTTGTCCTTTGTAATGTCTTTAGTTGACATATGACGTATAGTGGTATACACTGATAGTATAATACAGATCAGTACTTTATGATTGTTATTGTTATAAAACAAAATGTACAAGACCTTTGTAAGGCTTGTCTCCCAAAGTGATTGGTAAAGGGAAATATTTTTTCCACAGGTACTCAAGTTATCATTGGTTATTATAAACCATACAAGTTTGGACTAAGACTAAGTCTATGGTATAGACTTGTCTCCCATTAAAGTGAAATAGGGTAATTTATTTACTTTTTCAGGTTTCTGATTTAAGAAGACAATATGTCTACATTAGATTATTTCATTGCACAAGGAAAATCTCTTGATAAGACTGGAAAAGACTTAGAACAATGGGCTGTTGCTCAATATGACAAAGCATTAGCTGCAGAAGAAAGAAAAGCTGCTGCTGAGGAAAAAAAAGCTGCGGCTGAGGAGAGAAAACTTCAAATAGAAGAAAAAAAAGCTGCTGCAGAAGAAAGGAAAGCTCTAGCTGAAGAAAAAAGATTAGAAAAAGAAGCTGATACTGCTGCTGAACTTAAGAAATTGCAGATGCAAGTGGAGGAAAGGAGATTTGAGGCAGAACAGAAGAAATTAGAAGCTGATGCAGAGCAGAAAAAATTAGAAGTTGCTGCAGAACAGAAAAAAATTAGAAGTTGCTGCTGCTGCAGAACAGAAAAAATTAGAAGTTGCTGCTGCTGCAGAACAGAAAAAATTAGAAGCTGCTGCTGCTGCAGAACAAAAAAAAATTAGATAGAGAAGCTGAAGAGAGAAAAGCAATAAGAGAACATGAGTTTGAATTAGAGAAATTAAAATTGACATGTATGAGTAATGTTAATCAGGCATCTGGTGGTAATGGTAAACCCTTTGTGTACAAGGTCAAGGTACCAGCGTTTAACCCTACCAGTGATGACATAACATTTTGGCTTTCTAGATTTGAACGGGCTTGTCGATCTCATAATGTTGACAAATCACAGTATGTGAATCAGTTGTCTGAAAATCTAAAAGGGGAGTCTCTGAGTAAGTTATATTTTGTTGAAGAGGCCGACAAAGATAATTATGATGCTGTTAGGGCAGCTTTGATAAAGAGATATCAGCTGTCTGAGGAAGGTTACCGTCTTTTGTTTAAAACAATGAGACCTGAGGTAGGTGTAGAATTCTCAGATTTCATCTCAAAAGCACGAATTACACTTTCACGATGGATTGAATTATCCAAAACAGAGAAAACATTTGATGGTCTTACGGATTTATTGCTAAGAGACAAGGTCATGTCTTCTGTAAATAAATCATTCCTAGAGTTCTTACATGAGCGTAAACCTGGTACAATAAAGCAAATGGAAGAATATTGTGACCAGTATGCCACGGCACACCCTGACATGATTCTTAGTAACTCTAACATTAAAGAGAGTATGCCAGTTGCTTCGGCAACAGAATATAATCAGAATTACTCACACAAATTCCAAGGAGCTAAAAATAAATTTGATAAAAAGGTTAATTGGAATAAGTATCAAAACCAAGATAACCACTCAAATCAGGGTTCTTCTTCGAAGAACTGGAATCGGGCTGATAGTCCTCGACACGCGAGGGGTACCCATAATGTTAGAAATTCTCGGAAAGGGAGTAGCTATAGGAACTACCCAAGTGCTTCATGGAGACAAAAGAAACAATATTACAGGGATACTCAATATAACGAGCATGATGATTATGATCATGAATATTATGATTCAAACCCAAATAGGGGTTATAACAGAGGCAATAATAATTATAGAGACAATTGTAACCGAGGTAGATCACAACACAAAAGACATGGTAAATCGTATTACCAGGCTAACTCTGCACAACAGGAGTTCCACGACACCGATAATCAGAATAATGATAAAAAAGACTCCAACAGTGTAGCAAATTCCGCTTTCGATTTTGCTAGAGCATCTGAGTGTTCGCAATGCAAAACATTATTCGATCCAACCACAGTGTCTACTTTAAGCTGCGGTCACCCGCTTCCCGCTCTCCATGCGTCAATTGCGCATAATGGAAGGGGTGCTCTTGTCTTTAATAGGGGCCTAATAGATGGTACTCCGGTATCAATTCTTTTCGATTCGGGGTGCACTACCATTGGAGTGAGGCAATCACTCGTAAATCCTTCTCGAGCTACAGGCAATATAGTCAAATGTGTAACATTTGGTGGCACATTGGAGAAGTACTCCACTGCCATTATCAATATTGCTACGCCTTTCTTTACAGGAGAGGTGCAAGCATGTCTCTTGCCGAATCCGATCGCTGATCTTATCATCGGTCGCATTCACGGGGTGAAAGAATGCACTCCACAGCAAATTTCTAATTGGGAAAATGTTAATATGCAATCGGCTAATGCAGTAATCACTAGGGCTCAAGCTCTTAATATGCCACAATCTTCACATTCTGAAGATAATGATGCGCAGATCCGAGATGATCCCTTGGAGATTTCCCACGATTCCTTTATCAAACAGCAGGAAGATGATCCTACTCTAAAGAAATTCTTTACTCTGGCAACAAAAGGTGATCCGAATAAGGATACTAATCGTAAATCTTGGATTACGATGAAGAATGGCGTACTTGTACGTATGGTACAAGGATCCGCTAAGTCCATTCATTCTCAAATCCTTGTGCCTAAAAATATGAGAGTTAAAATCTTACAGCACGCTCATGATTCGCAGTGTGCTGGACATATGGGTTTTTCCCGTACTAAAGCTAGAGTTCTTCAATCTTTCTTTTGGCCTGCTGTGAATAAGGACATACGAATCTATTGTCGATCTTGTAAAGTATGTCAAGAGATTAAATCCAGAGGTCCACGCCATGATGCACCTATTCAGGCTGCAGACATTCCAATTCGGCCATTTCAAAAAATGGCGATAGACATCATTGGTCCATTTAAGATAAAGTCTGCTAGAGGACACCAATTTATTTTGACGTGTGTTGATATGTGCACACGTTGGCCGGAGGCTGTTCCTCTAAAGAGCATAACTACTGCTGATGTCGCAGATGCTCTTTGGTTAATATTTTCTCGTCTGGGGTTTCCAGCAGAAATATTATCCGACCATGGTACCCAACTCATATCGGATACCATGTCTCAAGTAATGTCGACTCTGAAGATAGAGAGATCGCTGAGTAGTATTTATCATCCTATGTCCAATGGGATGGTGGAACGTTTGAATAGAACTCTGAAAAACCTACTAGGTAAGATAACGGAAGATCATCCTCAGGATTGGGATAGGGTTTTACCCGCGGCTCTCTTTGCATATAGAGAGGTCGCCAACGAACATACAGGATTTTCTCCCTTTGAACTTGTCTTTGGCGCGAAACCGCGAGGTCCTATGTCCTTACTTCATGATCTTATAACTGCTGATAATATTGTCGATGACACAAAATCCTCTTATGAATATGTCATCGCACTTAGACACAAGATTATTGAAGCATGCAAATTGGCAACTGCTTCTTCTGAATTTGTGAAACAGAAGGCAAGGGAATTTGCCAATAAAAAGAGATGTTTGCGTCAACTTTGTCCAGGTGACAAAGCATTTGTCTTGCTACCTTGTAGGGAAAATAGACTTCTCATTTCTTAGAAAGGTCCGTACGATATAATATCAAAAGTTTCCGATGTTGACTATATCGTCGATATTGACGGGAAGCGTAAAACCTTCCACATCAACATGCTCACGGAATTCCATGAACGTCCTGATTATTTACAACCTGTTTTCCAGGCAACGGACGATTTTCCAGTCCAACATGGACAGTACTCATCTCTGTCAGTAATACAGGATGAGGAAACGAGTTTCTCGGATGTAAATTTACCTTTTCCAATGATTCCTCTTCACTCTAATGAATCATGGAAAGATGTTGCAATTTCTCCAGAATTATCTCCAGGAGAGCAGAAACAAGTTTCTACTTTGTTAGAACAATTTCAGGATGTCCTTACTGACATTCCTGGTCAAACGGATGTCATTCAACATGACATTATTCTTACTGACCATAGTCCTATAAGGGTCAGACCGTATCCTATCCCGATACATTTTCAAGCACAGGTAGAGAAAGAGTTAGATGAGATGATAGAGTTAAAAATTATTGAACCATCCACATCAGCATATTCTTCGCCGATGGTTATAGTACGGAAAAAAGACAATAACATACGTCTTTGCGTGGATTATCGCAAATTGAATCAAGTGACTAAATTCGATGCTGAACCTATGCCTTTACTAGAAGAGCTACTTACGAGACTATCGAATTCTCACTTCTTTACTAAACTCGATTTGTCTAAGGGATATTGGCAAGTTCCACTATCCGAACACGCCAAACCGTTTACTGCTTTTTCGACGCCTAGGGGTCTATTCCAATGGAATTTCATGCCTTTCGGTCTTATGAACGCCCCTGCAACATTTGTACGCATGATGCGTCGAATCCTATCTCATCGCTCAGATGTCATTGCGTATCTTGATGACATCTGTCTTTTCAGTGATACTTGGAACGATCACTATAATGGTATAAATGAACTATTGTCTATCTTACGCGAGCATAACCTGACAGCGAAACCATCGAAAGCATGTATTGGTTTTAGCGAAATATCTTTCTTAGGACACCGTGTTGGTCATGGGTTCCTAAAAATAGAAGACCATAATACAAGTAAGATACTTAACATTTCTATTCCTAAGACTAAAAAGCAAGTACGAAGTCTCTTAGGTCTAATACAATTTTATGGACGATTCATCCCGAATCTGTCCTCCATTATGTCACCTCTTTCTTCCTTGCTAAAGAAAGGGTCTCCTAATGTAGTCCATTGGACTCAAGAATGTCAATCCTCTTTGGATAAGGTTAAAACTATGTTTTCTACTTCACCTATCCTAGTATTGCCTTCTAAGGATAAGACATTTATTCTTCGTAGTGACGCTTCATCCACTGGGATTGGAGCGGCACTAATGCAAGAGTACTCTGGAACTCTGCATCCTGTGATGTATATTTCTCGGAAATTAAATGCCGCAGAGAAGAATTACTCGGTCTTAGACCGTGAATTATTGGCTATGGTTTGGTCAATCCTTAAACTGCAAAGATTTCTTCTGGGTGCGCATTTCATTGTGGAAACTGACCAGAAAGCTCTTACGGCTATTCAGAGTAAAAATCTGAAGAGCGCGAGATCAACGCGATACGCGATTGCTCTACAGCCATTTCATTTTTCGGTGCGAGCTATCCGTGGGTCAGAAAATGTGATGGCAGATATTTTGTCTAGATGCCCACATGATTCATAACTGTTATACAACTTTGATACAGTTGTTTCTATGTTGAAATGTGTACACATATGTAATATATCATATATTGATTGTAACACTACTTAGCGGTTCATTGATATTTATTCACCGCTGATCTTTCAATGTTTTTCGTCTTTGATGATCATGATGTTAAGATATCTTAGATGAAATTTATGTATAAACTAATGTGGAAATTGTGTCATTGCTAATATTGTAGTATGCGTTGGTGACACCTCTCTGGAAATATTTATACTTAGAGAAGTACTTTCTCTAAGGTCATAAAACTTATGCTTATCATCTGCGCATTGTATTGGTGCGTTGTGAGCCTATTGTATGTTGCTCCTAGATGTATTTCAAAAAAAAAAAAGTACCATTTTTTTTTCCCGAGGGGTGTGGTAATCTGTTGCGTGCATATTTTGACGCACATATTACAAAAATCGATATGGCTATTTAATATGGGAAAATATAGACATTCATTCATTTGTGTATGAAAATGCTGTCTATGGTAAAAGCGAGAGAATCCATGTTTGATTCACACTTTTGATTATAGGAGTAATCGTTCTGGATATTGATCCGGCGCAAGGATATTGCGCTTACGTTTGTACTTATTTTTTAGGGCCAGAAAATATATTAATTTGCTTATTGTGTTTATGGCCTGAATTCATATGTATTACATATTATTAGTACAAGTAGAATCAGTCCTATATTGTATATTTTGGATGGGTAGGAGGGACTAGATTCTTGTTATTCCGGTCTAGCGGAAGTATGAGTTGTCTTGACAAGTCGTGATGAGTTCCGATGTACCGTGATAATGGCGGGTACGCACTTTTCAAAGGGCTGGTAGATTCTTAAGGAAATATGATTCATGAAGTGGTTTCCTTCTAAAGGAGATGGTATCTCTACTATAGTTTATGTTAGAGACTCTCCTAAGGTACGGTACAATGTATAATTCGGACTCCATGTATTGTCAGACCCTATATTGATGATCTCATGTCGATTCGACCTAGATGGAACATTGTGCTTTGTATCGCTAGGGTCGTGTTTTGTATCGACGAAGATGACAGACTTTCCTGCAGCGGTTATGGCTACGTGAATTAACCTGATCACCGTAGAGCTGTATGGGAACATTTATGAAATCAGTTATATACCCATTATAAATTAACTCTGGCTTATATTCTCCTTCCTATGAATGAGTGAACGACAACTCAGGGAGGCAGCCATGTTAGATTTCGGTCATCATATGTTTTGATCACTGCCAAGAGAACAGATTATTTATCCTATTATCGGACAGTGACAGGGAGATCTCAATCTTGCTAGAAAAACCCCCTCTTTCGTGGTTTCATAATATATGCTACAAACTATGGACGTCAAGTAACTTTAGTTATTTACCGATCTGCCTTCACTGACGCGTTTAGTCAGATAGGGGGATGCGGCCATAATGTATCATGACAATTGAACTTTTGATGTACTGCCCATTATTTCTGAATGTGTCATGACTTCAGATCTGCTATGTATACCTACAAATTGATATGTCAACATACCATGATGTACTCGTATGTCCCAGTGTGTACGTCTGAATAAATTGAGTAAACAAAGATTCCAGCAGTCTGCATTGGTGCCTTGTAGACACAAGTGTATGAGTGGTTATATTGGTCAGCACACGAACAGTACACCATTCGCGGTAATCACACTCTACACTTCTACTTCACACATACACCATCCTGCGTCGGTTGGAGTGACCAAGTTTAGGGCCTGCTTCCCCTGGAGCCTTTGCCTTCCCTAACTCAGGACTAGGGTGAGTTACCCATTTACAGCTGGGTAGACTGGGGGCATGCCTGATCTCAACAACACACCACTCTTCCTTACAGAGCATACAGACTGACACTTTACAGAGTGGAAAGAAGAAAAGAAACTTTACAGGGCTTCGATTTTTACCGCAGAGATGGTAGCAATTCTAAAAAGTTTAGAAATAATCGAAAATAACCCACCAGAAGCTGTTACGATATTTACAGACTCACTATCATCACTACAAGCACTAGAACATCCAGGTAAATGTAGCCGGCCAGACATAAAGGAAGAAATTCTTGCAATTAATACATCACTAGGGAACAGGGGATGTAGTGTGAGGCTAATGTGGGTTCCAGCACACGTAGGTATAGCTGGTAACGAGTTGGCAGACCAGAACGCCAAGAATGGAAGAATAAGTAAAAACAATATAAGAGCAGGACTGGGAAGGTCGGAGATCAAGAGCCAAGTGAAGATAACTATAAACGAGGAATGGAAGACAACATGGAAGAACAGTAGAAAAGGCAGACACGCGTTCAAACTGCTGAAAGAACCAACAAGGACGCGCCAGGTCAGAGAAGAATTAAAGATACCATCGAACAGAAAACTGTGGCGTCTCCGTCTCGGTGCAGCATACTTTATGATAGAGGAACCACACTGCCAAGAATGTCAGGAAAAGAATGACATAGATCAACACCTGATCCACTGTAAAAAGTACGAACAACAAAGGCTTGAATTAAAAACTTACTATAGAAATCACAATATAGACATGACAAGTGATAAGGTTTTAAGCATAGATGTCCCAGGAGAAGGCCAATCAATACTTAAAAGATATATACATAAAACAAAGGAAAACGTAAGTTTAGTACTTCAGAAAAGACATTCAACCAACTAGAAATTAAGCAACAAGAACTAAATCATAAAAAAAACAACAGAAAAATTAGCAAACTTACTAACTACTCATAGGACAAGTAAAGACAACGAGGTTAAAAAAAACACCAACTCAAAAAGAACAAATACTAATACAAATTAAAACCGAGGGTAAAGGACAATAGTTATTTATAAATAATACAAAAGAGAAAATAAAATGACTAATACTAATATAAATCAAAACCAGCAACTGCAAAAGACAATAGTTATTTATATTGAATACAAAATTAGTAAATAAAATGGCACTAAATACTCCAATTATAACCAATTTTCAGGTTGAACAGGGTAGACCAAGATGGAATGAGAAGAGGCAATAATGGTCAGCTGTTAAGTGCCCGCTCTCCACCCATAACCTTTTCAAAACAACAACAATAACAACAACAACAATAACAACAACAACGACGGCAAGAGAGCTGGGCCCCCTGTGGGTGCGAGACCCCATTGGGTTAAATTCGGATAAATGGGCCTAAGGCGACCCTGACCCTGTCTTCATCGTCTGCCATTGTTTGTATCTGTGTGGAGTATTGAACCACTATTGCTGCTAGCTCATTGTTGGAAGCTTGCACCACAAATATTCATGTGCTCTTGCAGCCGTAGTTTGTGTATTCATTATTTGTACAATATCACATTGCCAGTCCCATGAACTACCTCATATTTGTCGCCTGTTACAACACACGAGAGGGAGCATTACTGTCATTCTTTCTTCGCCTCCCCAGAGACGTACTGAGTCCAGAGACGTACTGAGTCCAGAGACGTACTGAAAGCTCACGAGACTTTCCTGTGGATATTTTATTTAATTGATTGTCCTTTTTTTTTAAATTATGACGTCAGTCATTGATGTTTTCGCTATCTGCAAGCCATTTTCAACAGATGGTGCCAAGTGGCTCTCTTCTAGAGATCGCAACAACTTAATATAACGAATTTCCTTTGAAACCGCCTTTAATAATAGTTCTTTAGACATTAGCATTATTTATCCTATTTTATTTCCACAGTTATGTCCTTTCCACAAATATTTACACTCATATACATATACATACCTATAGACACATACGTACATATGCATGCACAGTGTAAGTAAACAAATAAGTAAGCGTCCGTAACACGGGTACGGAAATTAATATATAAATTAAAAACAGAAAAAGGTATGGAATCCGTTTTACAAATTAACGGTACACAGGATACACAAGACGTTTTGGGGTTAACCCTTCATCAGCCACAGTTACAAACCAGCTATATATATATATATCCGCTGTCTTTTTAAAAAAAAATGTAATTACTACTTAGTGTTATTTATTTAGCTTTTATTATTATCATTTGAATATATTAATAATTCAGTAGAATATAGGTAGATAAAACAGTAATGTTCAAACTACCCCAAAATTATCTTCGCTCGAGAGAGGTACGTCGGTAAAGCTAAACTCTCACAAGGGGTACGCGATTATTGTACTTTTTAGGACACCCTGAATTACACCAATCCTGATACTTCTTCTTATAAAACATATGCTTTGATTATTTTTTGTTTGCTGGGTTCATCTTTTATCTCTCCCTTCTACTAAATCTCTTTCTTTCTTTATATGCCCCTCGCATGATCGTCTTGTTTTTGTTTTTTCTTCACAATAACATTTGTTTTCCCCCACTCATACGCGCCTTATCAAAATTTATATGCAATAGTTTCCTCTTTATTTCTCATTTCTCCTGTATTCAGTCCCGATAATGTGGTTGTTTCTTTTTGTTAAAACTTTCCGGTACTGGTTTTTTTTTTTTTCACATTGGAAAAAATGAGCATTTCACAAGCATTACGAAACATATTAGATTTTAAGTCGCAGAACGCCCATTTCCATGGAAACCACTATTCTCTTTAAGCACGTGTAACACTGAAGTGACGACACCGGGATGGACCAAATGTGATAAACATTTGACATTAGAAGGAATTGATCATCAAATTAACAAAGTCTCATCGAAATCAGATTGGTTAGACTTGCAAGAAGCACCACTTATCATTAACATAGTTCAGGACAGCTAAAAGTTTTTACTATTACTTCAACTGGTAACAAAGTGAAAAGGAAGTGGCTCTTAAAGTGCAGAAAGTGCCTTTAAAAAATTAGATAGTGCTATAGTTGCCCTCTATTTCTTTGAGGATTCAAGTTTTAAAACTTCTTTGTACTTCTTATCTGTCGCTTTGCTGGGTGTGTTTCCCTTCCAATGCCGTTGTCATTAGCACACCCATGCTTGACTGCTATTGGTCGGATTCTCTCCATCAGTTACACACTGATTACACTAGTCAACAAATTTTCAAACGTTATTTGTACCAGAAATTAAATATACCATTTCTTATTGATTTTGACATGCAGATTTCAAATATCATAATGAAATTCACCAATTGGCTCTGGGTTTTTTTTAATGATGAATTTACATTACAGTAATACAAGTAATGTATGCTTGTTTAATTCTCTGGGGTGAACAGCTAGTATTTCTACTTTAGCATTATAAAAATTGTGGTTACATACTCAATTAATTGATATTTCAACATAAAATGATAGAAAAAATAAAAACATTATTTAAAGTTCACATATCGTGTTTTAAAATGGCACATTTGAACCCATTCCGTCATTATTCAGTCGCTGTTCGAGCTCTCTTTGCTTGCTTCTTGTAGTCAATCGATGAGGTGTCTCTTGTCACAGTCCAAAAGTAATCAGCAAGCATTGAAGGGCTCCGATTGCCTTGATACTTTGTCTCCAGAGCAGCAATGTCCTGGTGAAATCGTTCACCATGCTCATCACTGACCTCTCCACAGTTTGACGTAAAGAAATAAAGATGAGAGTCCAGAAAATGAATTTTCAAAGACATGTTGCAGCCAAGACTCTTATACTTCAGAAGGAGATTTTCTACAATTTCATTGTAATTATCAGATCTGTTGTTTCCAAGAAAATTGTCCACCACTCACTTAAATGCTAGCCATGCTGCTTTTTCCTTGCCATGCAACACGCAAAAAAACTCGTCATCATGAAGAAGTTTTCGAATTTGCGGACCAACAAATACTCCCTCTCTTATTTTAGCTTCACTCAGTCTTGGAAATTTTCTGATGAGGTATTTGAAAGCCTCATCTGTTTTCTCCATTGCCTTGACAAAGTTTTTCATGAGACCCAGCTTAATGTGCAAGGGTGGCAACAAAATCTTGCTGGTATCGACAAGTGCTGGGTTCTCAACGTTCTTACTGCCAGGCTGCAATGACTGCCTGATTGGCCAATGTCTTCTGATGTAATGGTCACTTCGTGCACGGCTATCTCACTCACAGAGAAAGTAACAGTACTTGGTGTATCCACCCTGTAGTCCAAGCAAAAGAGCGACCACTTTTAAGTCACCGCAAAGTGACCAATGATGATGATCGCAGTTTATACACTTCAAAAGCTGCTTAATGTTTTCATAAGTTTCTTTCATATGAACTGCGTGACCAACTGGAATTGACGGTAACACATTACCATTATTCAACAAAACAGCTTTAAGACTCGTCTTGGATGAATCAATGAAAAGCCTCCACTCTTCCGGTATGTAATTGATTTTGAGGGCTGTCATTAAACCAGAAATGTTGTGGCACGCAGAAAGGTCACCCTCTTTGAAAAAGAATGTATTAAGCGGCTTCTGGCGGTTCCTATACACAGAAATTGTAACATCTTCTGCCAGGAGATTCCACTGTTGCAATCTGGAACCCAAAAGCTCCCGCCTTGTTCTTCGGTAAATTCAGATCTCTTACAAGATCATTCAGTTCACCTTGGGTTATTAAGGGTCGTTTAGTGGATGTAGTTTTCTCCAAATCTGGGTCGCTTGAGGTTGATGGTTTAGGACCACCAATGTCCTCTTCTTCATCAGTGGAAGCAGCTGAAAATTTTTCTGGCACTTAAGGAACTGGTAGGTCATCGCCATGTGGTACCGGACGTATTGCAGAGGGGATGTTTGGATATTCCAGAGTCCATTTTTTCTTCTTTGATATGCCTTTCCCAATTAGAGGGACCATGCAAAAGTAACAGTTGTTGAGATGATCAGTGGGCTCTCTCCAAATCATTGGGACTGCAAAAGGCATAGCTTGCCTGTTACGTGCAGTCTTTGATATCTTACAATATAATACATTTGTATGCTTGTTATGTTCGCAAATATTTTGTAAACAAAATAGATACTTTTTAGTGCTTAAGGAAAAGTCATTATTGAGTTACTTCCCTTGAAAGGAGTGTCGTCATTTTTGATCGAACTCCGCGGATGAATCCAGTTTTACTGCGATTTATTCTTTGTTTGGGTAGAAATGGGTTGTTCTTGCTTCGGTGTATCTATGGCCTGAATTTATGTGTATTGTTTGTCTGGGTAGGACGAGTCTGTCTTATATCTGTATATCTTTACATATCTAAGTCGAACTATATGGTCTTTTGTCGATAGAAAGGTCAAAGGGCTGTTCGGCGGATGTGTCGCTAGAGAGGTGTGATTTGGCTTCGTCCTGATGGGGCTGTGATTTTTGTGTAGCGGCTTGTCGCCGGAAAAAGTGATCTCAGTATTTATGGGGAAAGTGATAGTCGTCTAGACCTATCGTGTATGCTTTACCCCAGTGTTTATTCTTATTGCCAAGGAATGGCAGAATCATATTTCTGATACCAAGGTAACAAAAGATACTTCTTATGAACTCTGGCTAAGCCACCGTTTCTCGATAGGCACGATTTGTACGTCTGAGAGAATATATTTAACTAGATGAAGATGACATTCACTTCTAGCAGCACTATATCTTGTATGATGAAGTCAATTGTATCATGATAGAATCTACAGAGCTATGAGAACATTTAATGAATGACTAACTTTAATACAGATTCATTATCTGTATCCAAACGTGAGTGACAGCTCACGAGAGAAGCCATCTTGTATCCAAATATTTTGTGACTTTCAAGAAGAGAAAGGGATACCCCGTATTATCGCTTGATGAGTCCAGAGATCACTGCTACACATGAGAACCCAGTACTAGCGGTTCAATATGATTATATGAAAAATATGTGCTGAATATTATTTCAAGGAATCTTCGCTAGACGAGGTTAGGTCTAGAAGCCATCTTGAATGTTGTTTATAATCTGACGTGCTTTGTCAGTAAACTCAGATGATATATATATATATATATATATATATATATATATATATATATATATATATATATATATATATATATCTATATATATATATATATGGGCAATACTGAAAGGTACGGCATCATAATCAGTTGCTCGATAATATTCGAACCTTTCCTGTGCAAAAAATCCGTGCTCGCCTGAAAAAAACTTAGGTTTGTAGACACCAACATCAGACGGGTCTTGAAGATGTTTGACAACCCTTGTAGTTACCTCAGTCTTCATGCATGAGACGTGTTACAGCCACTAGACTTGACTACTGTAAAGAAATACAGTCCAAGGCACATGTAGGAATCAATGGCGGCTGAAGCAGCCGCCAGCCGGACTCCGCGGCGAAAGCTAAGTTGTAAACAAGTGCAACCATTGGATATTTCCTAAATTTTCATAACTTCCACCACAATTTAAATCATCCGATCATGATAAATGTCATCGCTTCTTTTTTATAAACAACTTTATTTATGTTTCGTTGTTAAACTATAAGTGATTAATAAACCTGTTTATCTGTAACTTTAAAGCTATAGTTGTTTTAATCACTCTTGAGTGAACTGTATGTCGGCACCGGTATGAATCATACTGTTCTAAATACATAAACGTAGAGAGCTATAAAATTAATAATTGCAGAATCACCTTTAGCTGGGGGCTCAGAAATACGAGCGAAAATATATTAACTCACAGAAAGGGCGGGAGAATACTATAGTTCATGGCATATTAGATGATCTGCCTAGATGAAATTATCATGCTCGGAGAATTAAATGCCAGAGTTGGAAATGACTATGCTAGATGGGGTGGAGTTATCGGAAGATTTTGAGAAGATACTCTCAATGACAATGGAAAGCGACTCCTTAGATTCTGCAGTGAGCAGAATCTGATCATTACAAACACAAAGTTCCCCCATAAGCGCATACATGCATACACTAGATGTGAACCAACAAAGAATGAGAAGTCAGTGATCGACTATGCCATTGTTAGGAGAAGCTCATTCAAATATGTCCGGGATGCTAGAGTCTGGAGGGGGCCAGAGATTGGAAGTGATCCCCACCTGCTTACAATCAAAAGAACAACTGAAAGAGTTGCTCAGCCTAGGAACTGCCCAACATCACGCAAGAAACTAAGTAAATGAACGGGAGAAATGAGCATTAAGACCTACAAGCTGAGAGAGCCAGAAATTAAGACCAGATAGCAAGGGCTTATTGCTGCAGCGGTGAACAACACAGAAGAACAACCTGATGACTTGGAAACCCTCTGGCTTAAATTCAAGGACATCATAAAGACAGCTGCTGCAGAAGCATGTGGTAAAGTCCGACTTGGGAACAAGAGAAAGAGGACACCTTGGTGGACAGAGGAAGTCACAGAGACAATAAGAGAGAAGAAAATGGCATGGAAACAATACTTAGGAGCTAAAAACCCAACAGGACAAATGGAGAAATATAAAGAATATGTGACACTCAGAACAGAAGCAAAGAACAATTGCTAGCAGCAAAACAGAAGTCATGGGAAGAATTTGGAGAAAAGCTAGAAAAAGATGGGCAAGAAAACCAGAAATTGTTCTATAAGACCCTAAAGAACATGAGGAAGAAAAAACAATGCCCTCTCAAATTTATAAAGGACAAGCAAGGCAAATTGTTTGCTGCTCCGAAGGAAGAAATGGAAAGATGGAAAGAATATTTCTCAGAACTCCTGGATGGTGAGCATGGTGAAGCATCAGAAATGATAACCACTAGCACAGAAGAGAAAACCAATGATGGTGAAGATGACATAAAGATGGAAGAACTGAAGGCAGCACTGAAGAAAATCAAGATGGGTAAAGCAGCAGGGCATGATGGTATAACACCAGAAATGGTTAAGTACATGGGAGCATCATGCGACCTCTTACTCTTAAGGATCTTACAGGCAGCGTGTTGCAACAAGACCATTCCAAAGGATTGAGAGATTGCCATCATAACACCAATTTTCAAAAAGGGTGACAATCGACAGTGTGGAAACCATAGAGGCATATCCCTTCTCAGTGTCCCTGGTTAAATCTACTCTAGAATCCTAGAGCAGAGACTCCGACGCCTAGCTGAGCCACAATTGGATGAGGTCCAGTGCGGATTCCGAGCAAACCGAAGTACTCAAGACCTAATCTTCACACTCAGACAGCTGAGTGAAAAGGCCCTTGAGTATACGAGTGAGATCCATCTTTGTTTCATAGATCTGGAAAAGGCGTTTGACAGGGTCCCCTCCAGCAAACTTTGGGACTGTTTGGCAAGGAAGAACATTCCAGCACCTCTGATTCATACTATACAGAGCTTCTACAAGTCTTGCAGAAATTATGTGAAGACAGCAAACCATAAGTCAGAAGAGTTCAGGACCACCACTGGTGTAAGACAAGGGGATATCCTGTCACCTTATCTTTTCATACTCCTCATGGACGATGTCATCAAGGCATGTAAGGAGAGAACAAGAAAGTATTCAGTTGGGTACTGGAAGATGAGACAGGTCTGTATTTCAGAGCTGGCATTTGCTGATGATGTTGCCTTGATTGCTAAATCAGAGGCACATCTCCAATCAAACCTGCAAGTCTGGAAGGAAGAGCTGGAGAAGAGAGAGATGGTCATAAGCAGCTCTAAAACAAAATCCATGGTGATATCACGAGAAGAAAGAAGACATCAGATTAAGCTGGGAGAACAGGTCCTGGAGCAGGTCGACGACTTTAAATACCTCGGAGCTATTATAGACCGAAAGGGAGGCATCAAAGAAGAGTTGGCCACTCGAAAAGCAGCAGCTGGGAGACTTTTTCAGGCCATAAATCGAGGATTCCTCAGCAAGAGAGAGGTTGGTAAGAAAACGAAGATGGCTGTATACCGCTCCACCTATGTCCCAGTCTTGACATATGGATGCGAGTCATGGGCAATGACTACAACCCACAAAAGCCACATCCAAACCTCAGAAATGAGGTATCTGAGGAAGGTGGTTGAAGTAACAAGAAGAGACATGGTCCGCAACCAGACGATACGTCAAGGCCTTAAATCCCACCCCCTGCAGACCCAAGTAGAACAATCCCAACTAAGATGGTTTGGCCATGTCTTCAGAATGGGAGAAGATCGGCTACCACGACAAGAATGGGAAACAAATAGCCAGGGAGCCAGACCTCCAAGACGACCCAGAGTCCGCTGGGAGGACAACTTTAGACAATCTTTGAAGGACCGAGGACTAGAATGGAACCAGGCCAGGAGGAAGACAGCCGATAGGATAGTGTGGCGCTCTCTCTTCCAAACCTCTACACCTCACGGTAGAAGGGGAACGACTAAGTAAGTAAGTAATATTAGATGATCTCAGTTGTTATGCTTACTTTTCTTTAAAATTCTGTGTGGCCTCCCTTAAATAGAAACATCATTCTTCTATTGTTATCTCTGCCAGGGGAGACAATCACACCACACAGTTGTGTAGGAGTTCAAATAGAAAAGACGCAGTACGTCGCCTTAACACCTACTTTATTCCATCTCCACTTCCGGTGGTTTTGAGAAAAATGGGTTTAAAGTTTTTGGTGTAGGGGTTGACAATGACGAAAGTATTGTATTCTAGTGAAATTATGTATGATGATCCAAACTCTCAACTGTAAATATTGTATAGGATGACAGATTGAACTATATACATCATTCATTTATGACATCAGGTCAATTTTTGCAACAACAAAAAATAGAGATGGATTGAGGCAGTACTAAGGCGACGAGAAGTTAACAACTAGCGACGACAGGGCACGGTTAGATGATAGTATGACAGTTAAGACAGAAAGAAGTATCTTGATGGAAAGAGGAATAGAAAGTTTACCTTAAACAAATTGACTGGTCACATCAGCGCAAGCAGTACGGATTTTTCAAGCCGATGTGAGATCTCATGATGGTGCCCCCCGCCCCCCCCCCCCCCCCCCCCCCCCCCCCCCCCCCCCCGCACCCCCCCCCCCCCCCCCCCCCCCCCCCCCCCCCCTCCCTTTATTTTCATGCAATAATGTATGTATGTTTACGAGACACAATTTTATGTTACTGAGTTGCATCAACCTGTAATTTCAGATAGAGAATGTTGACTATAGCATTTAACAAAAATATAATACATTTATGTTTCTAACATCTTATTGTAGCTATTTTTTGTTTCTTTTACCCTTACCAAGAGCTACTTATATCTTGGTCATATAATAGCAGAATATGGCAGATGTGAAACAGAAATCAAGAAAAGAATAGGAATGGCCAAAGCTACATTCAACAACATGAAACATATACTGACATCTAAACAGTTAACTCACAAATTAAAACTGAAAATCATAAAGTGTAATATATATTCTGCATTACTGTATGGTGTAGAAATATGGACGATGAATAAGCAATTGGAAGAAAGAATTGAGGCTCTTGAAATGTGGATATATAGAAGAATGTGGCGTATCTCATGGAAAGAGAAGAAAACAAATAAGGAGGTCCTAGAAAATCTAGGTATGAAAAGAGAACTAATGAGGGAGATCAAAGTTCGGCAGCTAAAATACTTTGGCCACATAAAAAAGGCATAACACCTTGCAGAAAACCATAATAGAAGAGAGCGTTGAAGGCAAACGTGCAAGGGGAAGACAGCGCTATAAGTTGGAAGATAACATCAAGAGGTGGACAGGAAAGAGTCTATCAGAGTGCACCACCAAGACAAGAGACAGAAGACGTTGGAGATCCATTACAGCCAACCTTCGTTGTGGGGATGACAGCTGATGATGATGATACCAGTAGTAAATAGTTAACGCAAATCGGCAAACTCAAAGTGCATATCTCTTATGGTTTTTTACTTGTCTGCTTTCTGGTACAAACGGGCTGATCACCCGTTTGCCAGTCACTCTGATTACGGAAACAACGACAAACGGATTGATTTGTCGTTGCCCTAAAGACGCCATTAGGCGTGATGGGAACAACGGCAAAGAAAATCTATTCGCTGTTGCCCTTAAGACGCCACTAGGCGTAATGGCCACTGACTGCTTTGCCGGTCGTTGGCTAAGGACGGAAGAAGAAGAAGAAGCTTTCTGGTGGGTCTCCTTCTTTCGTTCAGGCGTATTGTTTTTACATCTCCTGTTCTACTTGTATTTATCCGTTTCGTTTAATAAATTCTCCATTAGTGATGGCACGGTACGTGCAATCAAAATTCTGCGCCATTACCCATTTATGACAGTCTGTCATTATTGATTATCTTTTGTGTGTTCTTCATATTGCAGAGACATAGAGCCACAGTAGATGAACATGAATTTAACATGGTTATGACTACGATGTGACGACACAAATGGAAAGACAAAAATGGATGAACATAAAATTAGATAATAGTGGATTTTAACGTGACCTAATATTGATTCGAGTTAAAGAAGCTTCCTTGAAATATAGCTCTTAATTCGATGAGCTACCCACCTTTACTTTCAGTAACAACTTTCAACGCACGAGACAAACGTGAAACGCTGAGCAGCTTCCAGGCTAAACAGTAATGATGTAATCATCCTGTAAGTTCGGAAATGCGGGGGGGGGGGGGGGGGGGGGGGGGGGGGGGGGGGGGGGGGGGGGGGGGGGGGGGGGGGGGGGGGGGGGGGGGGGGGGGGGGAAATGGGGGGGGGGGGGGGAGGGGGGGGGGGGGGGGGGGGGGGGGGGGAATTAAATTGGTCAAACAAAAATAACAAGCCCAGCATAGTTGCAAAGCCTTAACTCCAAACTTGAACGTAATTCTACTGAATGTTAATTCGAACCTTTGAATAACACACTTTCAGGTTCGAATTAAGTGAACTTCTGGCATACACATACACACGTTTTTTTCCTTTAATTCTTTCCTTTTAAGAGCTCTCGCCCGCAACACATGATAATATACGATAAGAAACTCTATACAAATGGATACATAAGGAGGCAATCTGATCATCAGAAGTATTCCCCCCCCCCCCTTTTCCCGATTGATCAAGTGTGTCGGCCCCTTAATCTCCTTTACACTCTAAAAAAAGGGGGGGGGGGGCGGTCCCACTTGGATCATAACTCCAAAGTGTCAGCCTCTTGATGTCTTTGTAGGGGCATAGTCTGCAAAGGGTAAACAAATTAACAGTTATTCTCCCATATTTGAGTTAGTATATTTACACTAAAGTAGAGTTTGCAGATGCAGTTTTCATTGTTACGTTACGTGCATGTTCTTCGCTAAAGTTGGTCCATTATTTCGTTAAGACCTTCTGTGGCACATTCCATTAGGGCGTACGTTCTGCACTAGAACCTGATACTCATCAGTTTAAGATAGGTAAGAATAATATTTGTCTTAAAGCGCTAACCCAAGAAACAGAAAAATGCCAACTCTTATAATTTGAATGTCAATGTGGAAATAATATGCTGTACGAGCAAATCATCTTTATTCGCCTGGTCTTTTCACGGGAGCTGAGATCAAAACCAACTGGAAGATCCAGATGGTACTTCCCCCTCCCACTGAAAAGAACTCTGAACAGGTATGTCGAGAGTGAGCATACAAGATGCCGCGTGCATGACTCTGTGGAATGTAGCGAAATGTCAGATGTTCCGGAAGCTACTATTCCAGCACATGAGAAAAAAATGGCGACACGACAGGAGTTATGTTGATCCCTGTGCCGGTGGCGTTTCAGTTGATTACTCAGAACGAAGACTTGTAGACAGGGGATGGCGGTTAATGGATGCATAGAGAGATTATTTGTTACATTCATTCCATTACATTTAGAAAGAAATGTTGTTTTAAATATTCTTGATGGAGGGTGGGTTATGGTTGAAATCGCTGTTGCCGAGTACGGTTAGGAAAAGAAAAACAAGAAGTTTTTACTGACGACATATTATGACAGGTGTTTAACTATCGGCCTGAGACATACTGCTTGCATTTATCTACTGAGGAATGTGTTGTTATGCCAGAAATGTTTGTCAATGGAGGTAGGAAAGAGGGTTCTTCGGGGTTACAGAGGCAATCATGAGATATGGAAGTGAATAACGGGTAATTGATAGACAAGCATTGAAACACCTGGAGGTCACCGGAATATGGTTTTATAAAAGAGTGATAAGATTACCATGGACAGCTAAAAAATAAAAAAAAAGTTACAGTGGCTTCCTGGAAGCCCGTTCACAAAAGAAGCTTATTACTTATATCAGAAGGAAAACATCTACTATCTCTGGACATTTTATGAGAAGAGGAGGAATATGTTGTAACAACATGAAAGATTCCAGGACAAGAAGAAAACATAATAGACATTTGAACATGGTGGAATGGAAAGAAATCAACAACAGAACTGATAAGCAGTACTGAGTTGTGTGAGTACACATTATCACCTACGCCAGCAGGCACGGTACTTGAAAAAAGAATAGTTGTAATACGAGAGAAATGGTAAACAAACATTCCCTACAGTTCATATAAGATAAATCTGAGCTACGCATGTAACGTCACAATTCGTTCTCGCAAACACATCAGCGAAATACCAACGTTTGTAAACACTACCTGCACAACAGTACACTCTTGTACATACAATTATTGTACCAGCCTTTAATAAAAATAAACGTCATTCGTAGACGCCAGGTAATTTTGTTGTATTATTTCTTGCTTGTGCAGTGAATCATGTAGAGTTTGTTATGAGGCTAATGAGCAAGTGTGCCCTTAGCCGCATGATGTGCTGTCATGCATTGTTTTTGTTATACTTTCAATATGCCTGTGACCCCTCCGATTCCTTTTTTATGTAATCCCTTATATTTCTTGTTGCTATTGATGTTATGTGTCTGTGTTGTTGTTATTCCGTACTCTTCCCTATTACTTGTCCATACCTACTTAATTTTTGTTTGTTCTATTTCTTCATTGGTTATTGGTTGTATCCGTATGCTATTTGTGATGTTTTAGTAACCAATTTAGCAGTTTAGTCTTTCCTGTTATATTTGGTTGATGCGTGAACGAGCAAGATACTTAGTTAATGAGTAAGTGAAGTTAGTGAGCCAATGATTGTTTTACTGAGTAAATCAGTCAGTGGTGTGGGCCTGGTAACTCAACGAAATGAGCAAGTCAGAGGAGTGAAGTGTTAGAGACTTCACTATACTGGATCACAACTTTATTAGGTGGGATGACTGGTCCCTTCTTCATTGCCTTTGCCTTCCTTAATTCAGAAGTAGAGACAGGTACCCGATTAAAGCTGGATAGACAGAAGCCTGACTATATGGTTACTGTAATTGTTGATCAGAATCGACGTCACTCCACTCCAGGCGAACACATAGGTGCTCAGTCTCTCTCAGCAAATGTCGTAGGGTGTGAATGCTAATTGTTCCTGTTGCGCGTTGGTTGCATTAACGCCGTATGCATCCTCTCATTCGTCCATTCGTGCTGGTCTTACATTTGATGCCAAATTCCAGCAATCTTAGCCTTGATGGTTCATCGATGGCAGTGTCATTCTCTAACAGGCGATCATTAATTGCCTTCAGTATCTCTCCCGTATCCATATCCAATGCACCTTCTATGGGTGCTCTTGAAGCTAGTCTATCAGCTCTTTCATTGCTGCTTACCCCTTCATGATCAGTAGATCCACACCAGTTCCTTCAGATTTGAGCTTTTTTCTATTCATGCCAGAACCATCAACTTTGGACCTTCCGAAGTATGGATTGTGAGTCTGACACAATAACCGCCCTTGTTAATGAAATCTCAGACAACCATCTTAAGGCTGCAGTAGCTGCCTTTACGTCCTTTCTCATGTTGGAGGGTGATGTCATGTAAGCCCCGCAATGTTCAGCGACGATTCTGCCCTTTACTCTTGCAGAGACGCTCCGCCCTGATTTTTCACCACGGATTACAGACACATCGGTGTACACAATGACATCATCATCACCAGCATGATTTCGAACCATTTTTCGAATCTTATTCTCCGCTGTGGTGGAAATATGAGGAGAAGAAAGAGCCCCATTGACAACAAATGGGTTAATTCAAAGGCGGCTGTGAGTTAATTAGTTTTGAATGAAATGAATGAGTAGGTTAGTTGATGAATGAGGTGAGTCAAAGGTAGTGATTAACATTGTTTTATTTAAAGTGAAGGAAAACCTCTGTCCAACCTTTGATAATGATACTTGTCGTGTTTTGGTCTGTCTTACAACACGTTTTTCTAAATCTGACCATACCGCACGCCATTAGGTAGGGAACTCTCTAATACAATAACCAATCAAAACGTACATTTATTATCATTGTTGTAGGACACGTACTATGCTTAAAATCTAGGCCTATTTTGTGTAATCGATGGGACAATAATATTTAATTTCATAAGAACTAAAGAAGTATCACCCAAAACGATTATGTAATTCATCAACAGGAATGTTACTTTAGAGGTAGGTGTAAACACTTTATCGAATAATATTATATTAAGAGAGAAATATCGAATAAACGAGTTGTGTTACATCAGGATAAGTCAAACTTAGCTAGTTACAGCATGCATACATGTAAATGCATTTTGCAAACTAAATAATTTATAGATAGATCGATACAAAATAATTCACAGTGTACGTCCACCTTTAAATGACTGATAAAGTCCACTATTTGTTCCAATTAATGATATCCACCAAAAGATAGATATAAGTGGATGGAAGCAGACATCATCATCATCATCAGTTGATAAGATCTCTATGGTGTTGTTTGCTCCACTGTAGTGTATGGAATGTCAACTTGACCTACGCAGTGGTGTGTAGACATGGATTGAGTGTATAATGTGCGAATGATAATAAGGGTTCGTGTTGTTGACAAATGTTCTTTTCTCACACTCATGTATGACTGGAAGTCATCGACACCAACGACTGTGTACCTTTTCTAAAGTTTAATTGGACGTACACACTCGACAGCACAGATAGTGACAAATCACAGGTTGGCATAATACATCATAGTACAGTGGATAATGGTCTTGCAATGTTATGTTACATGGGCACTCATGTAGAATAAGTGTATAATGGACTGTCAGTAGCCAAGCACTCAGTATCGCCCATACATATATATCAACTGACTTCACTGACTGAGCACGTCAGCTTATAAATAATATTTCAGATGGCTTCTAGACCTAATCTCGTCTAGCGACGATTCTTCAACATAATGTTCAGCACATATTTTTCCATATAATAATATTGAACCGCTAATAATGGGTTCTCATGTGTAGCAGTGATCTCTGGACTAAACAAGCGATAATACGGGCATCCCTTTTCTCTTCTTGAAAGTCACTACATGTTTTGGTTCCAAGATGGCTTCACTCGTGAGCTGTCACTCACGTTTGGATACAGATAATGAATCTGTCCTAAAGTTAGTCATTCATAAAACATTTCATTGCTCTGTAGATTTGATCATGAACAATTGACTGCATTCTACAGGATATAGTGCTGCTAGGAATCGAAGTCGTTTTCATCGAGTCAAATATATTCTCTTAGACATTCAAATCGTACCTATCGAAAATGGTGGCTTCGTACGAGAGTTCATAAGAGTGTCTATTATTACCTTGGTATCAGAAATATGAAAATGCCATTCCTTGGCAATACGAATAAACACTGGGGTAAAGCATACACGATAGGTCTAGACGACTATCACTTTCCCCACAAATACTGAGATCACTTTTTCCCGGCGACAAGCCGACATAGAAAACACAGTCCCTATCGGGACGAAGCCAAATCACACCACACTCTAGCGACACATCCGCCGAATAGCCTTTGACCTCTCTAGAGACAAAAGAACATATAGTTCGACTTAGATATGTAAAGATATACAGATATAAGACAGACTCGTCCTACTCAGACAAACAATACACATAAATTCAGGCCATAGATATTCTGAAGCAAGAACAATCTATTATTACCCAAACAACGAATAAATCGCAGTAAAATGGATTTATCCGCGGAGTTTGATCGAAAGAGCCGACACAACTTTCAAGGGAAGTAACTCAATAATGACTTTCCCTTAAGCACTAAAAAGTATCTATTTTGTTTACAAAATATTTGCGAACATAACTAGTATACCAATGTATAATATTGTAAGATATCAAAGACTGCACGTAACAGTCTTACCACACCTCCCGGGAAAAAAAAAAATGGAACATTTTTTTTTTTTTTTGAAATACATCTAGGAGCAACGTACAATAGGCTCACAACGCATGAATAATGCGCAGATGAAAATATCAGGAATACCTATAACGCCTAATATGAGGCTAAGTCGACTTATGGAGCGACTGGTGAGAATGTGTCTCATAAACTGAGAGAAATTATTTCTCTACAAGTATATTTTTCCAGGAAGGTGTCATCAAAGTATAATACAATTCTGGCAATTACACAATGCCTAAAAAAATTCATATCATCATTTCGTATTAGATATCTTAAATTTATGATTTATGAAGAAAAAATCATCAAAGCACAGCGGTGAATAAACATCAATGAACCGCTATGTAGTGATACAATCATTATATTATTAAATTACAAATGTGTATCTATCATGATATAGAAAAGGAACTACTATAGAACTAGACATATCAAGAAGTCTAAGCCCTAATAGTTATGTGGAATCATGTGGGCATCTTGACAGAATGTCTGCCATCACATTATCTGATCCACGAATAGCTCGCACAGAGAAAAGAAAAGGTTGAAGAGCAATTGCATATCGAGTAGACCTCGAGCTCTTCAAATTCTTACTCTGTATAGCAGTAAGAGCTTTTTGGTCGGTTTCTACTATGAAATGTGCGCCTAGAAGGAATCTCTGTAGTTTGAGGATCGACCAAACCATAGCTAATAGCTCACGGTCTAAAACCGAATAATTCCTTTCTGCCGCATTAAGTTTTCTGGAAATATACATTACAGGATGCAGAGTTCCAGAGTACTCTTGCATTAGTGCCGCTCCTATCCCAGTGGATGAAGCGTCACTACGAAGAACGAATGTCTTATCTTTAGTAGGTAGCACCAAAAGAGGTGGTGTTGAAAACAATGTTTTAATTTTATCCAGAGAGCATTGGCATTCCTGAGACCAGTGGACCACATTAGGCGAACCTTTCTTTAGAAGTGTTGAGAGAGGTGCTATGATAGAGGATAGATTCTGAATGAATCTGCCATAAAATTGAATAAGACCTAACAGACTTCTCACCTGTTTTTTAGTCTTAGGGATTGAGATGTTAAGTATCTTACTTGTATTATGGTCCTCTGTCTTTAGGAAACCATGACCAACTCGGTGGCCTAGGAAAGAAATTTCGCTAAAACCAATATAGGCTTTAGAGGGTTTCGCTGTCAGGTTGTGCTGACGCAAAGTAGACAGCAATTCATCTAACCCTGAATAGTGATCTTCCCAAGTATCGCTGAAAAGACAGATGTCGTCTAGATATGCAATGACATCTGACCGATAAGATAGGATTCGGCGCATCATGCGTACGAATGTAGCTGGTGCGTTCATAAGACCGAAAGGCATAAAATTCCATTGGAACAAACCTCTAGGTGTTGAAAAAGCCGTGAGAGGTTTGGCGCGTTCAGATAAAGGAACTTGCCAATATCCTTTAGACAAATCAAGTTTAGTGAAAAAA
Source organism: Oreohelix idahoensis (assembly GCA_024509875.1). Lineage (NCBI taxonomy): Eukaryota > Metazoa > Mollusca > Gastropoda > Stylommatophora > Oreohelicidae > Oreohelix > Oreohelix idahoensis. Next base: position 337,713 of record JAMPIV010015971.1, read on the forward strand.
TGAGATTTGGAGAGTCGAGTAAGTAGCTCTTCCAGTAAAGGCATAGGTTCGGCATCGAACTTCGTTACTTGATTCAATTTTCGATAGTCAACGCAAAGACGTATGTTATTGTCTTTTTTACGAACAATAACCATCGGCGAAGAATATGCAGAGGTGGATGGTTCGATTATTTTCAAATCTATCATCTCATCCAACTCTTTCTCGACCTGTGCTTGAAAATGTATAGGTATAGGATAAGGTCTAATCCTAATAGGAGTATGGTCAGTTAGAACAATGTCATGTTCAATGACATGCGTTTGTCCAGGGATGTCAGTGAGTACATCCTGAAATGTTTGCAACATAGTTGAAACTTGTCGCTGTTCTCCTAGAGACAAATCAGGAGAGACAGTAACGTTCTTCCATGATTCACTAGAATGAAGTGGGATCATTGGAAGAGGAAGATTTACATCTGAAAAACTTGTTTCCTCATCCTGTATCACGGACAGTGATGAGTAATGACCATGTTGTACAGGAGAATTGTCCGTTGCTTGGAAAATGGGTTGCAAATAATCCGGACGTTCATGGAATTCAATAAGCATATTGATGTGGTAGGTTTTATGCTTCCCATCAATATCGACAATATAGTCGACATCGGAAATTTTCGATATTATATCGTACGGACCTTTCCAAGAAATAAGTAATCTGTTTTCCCTACAAGGTAGTAATACAAATGCTTTGTCACCAGGACAAAGTTGTCGTAAGCATCTCTTCTTATTGGCAAATTGCCTTGCCTTCTGTTTCGCAAATTCAGAAGAAGAAGTTGCTAATTTGCATGCTTCGATAATCTTTTGTCTCAACGCGATGACATATTCGTAGGATGACTTTGTGTCATCGTCAATATTGTCAGATGTTATGAGATCGTGAAGCAACGACATAGGGCCACGCGGACGCGCGCCAAAGACGAGTTCAAAGGGAGAAAATCCCGTATGTTCATTGGGTACCTCTCTGTAAGCGAAGAGGGCCGCAGGTAAAACTCTGTCCCAGTCTTGAGGATGATCCTCAGTTATCTTCCCCAGTAAGTTTTTAAGTGTTCTATTAAGGCGTTCGACCATACCATTAGACATTGGATGGTAGATACTACTTAAAGATCTATCTATCTGCAGAGTAGACATTACTTGAGACATGGTATCTGATATTAGTTGGGTGCCATGGTCTGACAATATCTCTCCGGGGAACCCCAGACGAGAAAATATAAGCCAAAGAGCATCTGCAATATCAGCAGTAGTAATGCTCTTCAGAGGAATAGCCTCTGGCCAACGTGTGCACATATCAACACACGTCAAGATAAACTGATGTCCTCTGGCAGACTTGATCTTAAATGGACCAATTATGTCTATGGCCATTTTTTGGAACGGCCGAATAGGAATGTCCGCCGCCTGAATGGGTGCAGCATGCCGTGGACCTTTGGATTTAACTTCCTGACATACTTTACAAGATCGACAATAAATCCGTATGTCCTTGTTTACCAATGGCCAAAAGAAAGCCGCAAGGACTCTTGACTTAGTACGGGAAAAACCCATGTGTCCAGCACACTGAGAGTCGTGAGCGTGCTGCAAAATTTTAACTCTCAAATTCTTGGGAACCAGGATTTGAGAATGACTTGACGTAATGAAGTCTTGAACCATACGTACAAGTACGCCATTCTTCTTTGTAATCCACGATTTACGACTTGTGTCTTTATTCGGATCACCTTTAGTTGCAAGAATGAAGAATTTCTTCAGAGTGGGATCATCTTCTTGCTGTTTTATAAACGAGTCACGAGAAATTACCAAGGGATTATCTTGGTTATGCACTTCATTATCTTCAGTAGATGAAGTTTGAGGCATATTAAGAGCCTGAGCTCTAGTGACTACAGCGTTAGCAATCTGCATGTTTTGCCTTTCCCACGTGGAAATTTGTTGCGGAGTGCATTCTCTGACTCCGTGAATGCGACCGATGATGAGGTCAGCGATCGGATTCGGAAGAAGACATGCGTGTACATCTCCTGTAAAGAAAGGAGTAGCAATCCTAATGATAGCAGTAGAGTATTTCTCTAATGTGCCGCCAAATGTTACACATTTGACTACTTGTCCAGTGGCACGGGAAGGATCTACGAGTGACTGCCTAACACCAATTGTGGTGCATCCAGAATCAAATAGCACAGAGACTGGATTGTTATTCACTAAACCCTTATGTAAGACAAGAGAACCTCTTCCATCATGCGCGACTGATGCCGGAAGAGCAGGAAGAGGATGGCCACAGCTTAAAGTAGACACTGTGGTTGGCTCAAATAACGTTTTGCATTGGGGGCACTGAGATGCTCTCCCAAAATCAAAAGCGGCACATGCCATATTACTAGCATCATTATTATCTTTACTCTGTTTATAGGCTTCATTGGACTCTTGTTGTGCAGAGTTTGCCTGAAAATGTGGTTTATGTCTTTTGTATTGAGATCTACCTCGGTTATTATCACCTCTGTAGTTATTGTTACCTCTATTGTAACCCCTATTTGGGTTTGAGTCATAGTTCCCTTGGTTACCATTATCATATTCATTATAATGAGTATCTCTGTAATTATGATCTTGTTGACTCCAAGACGGATAACCCTGATAGTTTCTATAATTACTTCCTCTACGGAAATTCCTATAATTATGACCACCCCTGTGTCGAGAGCTATCAGGTCGTCTCCAGTTCTTTGAAGAAGAACCCTGAAATGATTGGTTACCTTGGTTTTGATAACTATTATGGTTACCTTTTTTATCAAATCTGTTTTGAGGTCCCTGAAATCTGTGTGAATAATTGGGATTGTATGGTGTTGCTGAAGCAACTGGCATACTCTCCTTAACCTTAGTGTTGCCAAAAGTCACGTCGGGGTGTGCAGTGACATATTGGGAACAATATTCTTCCATTTCTTTTAGAGATTTGGGTTTACGCTCATGTATAAATTCAAGGAATGGTTTGTTCACACATGACATAATCTTATCTCTGAGCAACAAATCCATAAGTCCTTCATACGTTTTTTCTGTTTTGGAAAGCTCAATCCAACGATCAACTGTGAGACGTGCCTTTGCAGTGAATTCTGAGAATTCTACACCCGTCTCAGGCACCATCGTTTTAAATAAAAGGCGATAGCCTTCCTCACTTAGCTGATATTTTTTTATCAAAGCCGCCCTAATGACATCATAATTATCCTTATCTGCTTCTCCTACAAGGCATAATCTAGTCAAAGATTCACCTTTCAAGTTTTCTGATAATTGATTAGCGTATTGTGATTTATCCACATTATGTGTACGACAAGAACGTTCAAATCTATCCAGCCAGAATGTAATATCGTCACTGGACTGATTGAACGGTGGAACCTTAACCTTGTAAGTAGAAGGTTTACCATTACCACTAGATGCCTGATTAACATTACTCATACTTGTCAATCTTAATTTCTCCAACTCAAATTCATGTTCTCTTATTGCTTTTTTTTCTTCAGCCTCTCTGTCTAATCTTTTTTGTTCAGCTTCCCTGTCTAATCTTTTTTGTTCAGCTTCACTGTCTAATCTTTTTTGTTCAGCAGCAGCTTCTCTTTCTAATTTTTTTTGTTCAGCTTCAAATCTCCTTTCCTCCACCTGCATCTGCAATTTCTTTTGTTCAGCAGCAGCCTCAGCTTCTCTTTCTAATCTTTTCTCTTCAGCCATAGTTTTTCTTTCTTCTGCAGCTAATGCTTTGTCATATTGAGCAACAGCCCATTGTTCTAATTGTTGACCAGTCTTATCAAGGGCTTTCCCTTGTGTAATGAAGTATTCTAATGTAGACATGATGTCTAACAATAATACTAATCACCTGAACCAATAATAATACCACAAGTTCTCAATGACTTGATTAATCAGTATACTATCCCAATATCTGTGGGTCACAAGCCTCAATAAGGTCTTGTATAATAGTAATAATAATCAGGTACTGGTTTATACCATAATCCAAGTGCAGTGCACAGGCAATTGTGTCTTATCAAATATACCTATATAAAACATATGTCAACCAACAGAATACATAAAGTACAAATAGGACTGACAATACAAGAACGTTTGCAGAAATCAAAATAAATCAAATAGGGAAATCAATGAAAATAATCACTGAATCTGCAAAGAATAACAACAAAATGACGTCACAATATATGAATATAAATTGTGAATAGAACTGAAAGATAGAAAAGGTTAGACCAACAAATTACAAACAAATCAAAACAAAACTAAAGAACAAAGAAATATTACAAAAATAACAATAATTACAGACTTCACAGCTAACACAAAAGCAACAGTTGTCGCAGCAAATTTTCAATCAAGAAAATTGCACCTATAGAAAACGCCCACAACGGACCCTCTATGACGTGGGATATTCTGTTGTGAGGACGCCGCCCAACCTTAAACACAACCCGCTGACATAGAAACTAACATACTATACAAACAAATAACATGTAAACATAAATATATATAAATTATGTGTATAATAGTATGTGTTGCAAAATAGGCTCAGTTTTACCGTAATGGCAAAGTTATTTTTATGAAAATAAACAAACTGCCACTTTATTCAATTAAACATTCTGGCCTTACATATTAAAGTTCATATATGGAAAACAAGAAGATCCATCGATGAAAATAGGACTTCTTAGTTCACTCATACTGTCTTCCTGTTAATATTGACAAGAATTGATCCAACTGTTCTGTGAAACTCTGTAATGTCTAATGTAAAAATGTCAACAACGCTGACCTACATACTGCATTCACTTGACAGGTCACGTGACAAAGTGTTGACAAATAGCAAACCAATACCGCAAGTATGTCGTATCAGCCACAGGAAACGGTCTGGTATCGGTAATCTGTTGACTTCTGAACTTCTGCGAGGTCAAACCCAGAAAGCTGGTCCACCAGTTGATAAAGTCCACTATTTGTTCCAATTAATGATATCCACCAAAAGATAGATATAAGTGGATGGAAGCAGACATCATCATCATCATCAGTTGATAAGATCTCTATGGTGTTGTTTGCTCCACTGTAGTGTATGGAATGTCAACTTGACCTACGCAGTGGTGTGTAGACATGGATTGAGTGTATAATGTGCGAATGATAATAAGGGTTCGTGTTGTTGACAAATGTTCTTTTCTCACACTCATGTATGACTGGAAGTCATCGACACCAACGACTGTGTACCTTTTCTAAAGTTTAATTGGACGTACACACTCGACAGCACAGATAGTGACAAATCACAGGTTGGCATAATACATCATGGTACAGTGGATAACTGGTCTTGCAATGTTATGTTACATGGGCACTCATGTAGAATAATTGTATAATGTACTGTCAGTAGCCAAGCACTCAGTATCGCCCATACATATATATCAACTGACTTCACTGACTGAGCACGTCAGCTTATAAATAATATTTCAGATGGCTTCTAGACCTAATCTCGTCTAGCGACGATTCTTCAACATAATGTTCAGCACATATTTTTCCATATAATAATATTGAACCGCTAATAATGGGTTCTCATGTGTAGCAGTGATCTCTGGACTAAACAAGCGATAATACGGGCATCCCTTTTCTCTTCTTGAAAGTCACTACATGTTTTGGTTCCAAGATGGCTTCACTCGTGAGCTGTCACTCACGTTTGGATACAGATAATGAATCTGTCCTAAAGTTAGTCATTCATAAAACATTTCATTGCTCTGTAGATTTGATCATGAACAATTGACTGCATTCTACAGGATATAGTGCTGCTAGGAATCGAAGTCGTTTTCATCGAGTCAAATATATTCTCTTAGACATTCAAATCGTACCTATCGAAAATGGTGGCTTCGTACGAGAGTTCATAAGAGTGTCTATTATTACCTTGGTATCAGAAATATGAAAATGCCATTCCTTGGCAATACGAATAAACACTGGGGTAAAGCATACACGATAGGTCTAGACGACTATCACTTTCCCCACAAATACTGAGATCACTTTTTCCCGGCGACAAGCCGACATAGAAAACACAGTCCCTATCGGGACGAAGCCAAATCACACCACAATCTAGCGACACATCCGCCGAATAGCCTTTGACCTTCCTAGAGACAACCGAACATATAGTTCGACTTAGATATGTAAAGATATACAGATATAAGACAGACTCGTCCTACTCAGACAAACAATACACATAAATTCAGGCCATAGATATTCTGAAGCAAGAACAATCTATTACTACCCAAACGAAGAATAAATCGCAGAAAACTGGATTTATCCGCGGAGTTCGATCGAAAGAGCCGACACAACTTTCAAGGGAAGTAACTCAATAATGACTTTTCCTTAAGCACTATTTTGTTTACAAAATATTTGCGAACATAACAAGTATACCAATGTATAATATTGTAAGATATCAAAGACTGCACGTAACAATGACCAAAATCGCCCCATAAATAAGGAAAATAATTGAAAAACTAGATTTTATACATTGGCAAAATTAAGCCTCATTTTGGGATCCTTTACTCCTTTTTACACCCATGTCATCCGATACGCCGGAGGCGTGACTATAAAAGACCTTGCCCTTGGCCATTTGACGCCACTAACAAATTCAAAACCACTAGCTGCCCAGAAAAAAGCGGTAAACTGTAATCGTATTGTACCTTTGCCAACCGCATCTGTTGCGCAGACCATAGACGCCATTAGCAGCCTGTGTGTGTTTTGCCTGAGGGTAAGAATGACTATATATATATGTATATGTACATATTTATGTATTATTCCTGTGATTTAATCCACGTGTGTTAGAAAGTGAAAACGGCCTGTTAAAAAATATTCCAGTACGAATGTGTTGCTTGCTGGAATGCAAAGCATGTGTTGGTTTTAGAGGCGAAAGCCAGCTTTGTAAAAGGTGTAGGTTTATTGAAAATGATGTCAAGAATAAGACTGTAAGTTTAATAATACATTTGAAAGAGTATTTGTTAAAGGAATGACATGTATCATGGAACCAAAGGAAGGATTAACAGGAATTGTTGTAATGAATCGATGAAGATATTACTTGTAAATTTACAGTGAACTGACTGTGATGGGTGGTGAGGTAAATTGTCCTGTGCATATGTTAGCACAATATCAGACACTGTATGTTATGTCCTTTGTGTGTAAAGACAGAGTAGTGCTGGACCATACAGGGGTTGTGATTATTTGCATTTCAGGTTTTATCATGAAACGTTGTAACCTGCAAAGGACCCAAAGTATCTGATTCCTATAACTCGTTTGGACTCTGAGGTGCGAATGCTCTGGAAGTCATCGTAGCTAGCCACCATTGTTCCACTGCCTGGCAAGTCACAGGGTTGTTCATCCACGGCAGAAGAGTGTGGGATTTTCTGGATTTTCAGATAAGTGGCCTTACATTGCCACTGATCAGCGTGTTCAATAAAAGATATCACCACAAAAGTAAACATAAATATATTACAAACATTTCAGTGGAGGATGAATTTGAGGACAATATAAATCCACTCTATCCTCACAGTCAAACTCATTTACATTGTAGTAAATTTAAAATTATTCATCAGTGTAGAAGACAATAGAAACTTCAATACAAGATTATGGTTTATAAATTTTAAGTTTCTATGTTTATTTATTTCAAACTGTAAATACCTTTGAGTTTTCCTAAGTTACCTAACCAAAAGAGAACAGGGTTAGGTAAATAAATAGTAAATACATAAATATCAACAGACTTGCTGAATTATTTGAATTAAAGTTTCAAGTTTTGTTTGATATTTAAATTAGATTGATAGATAGACTATATTATACCCCTAGAACAACTTGTCAACATAAACAACATATAATACCAAAGGAGAATCTTCGAAAGGGGCAAATAGATTTTCAGGACATAGCCTTTCAATGCCTGGAAGTTTATACAGCTGGATTCTACCTTTGATGTCAATACACCCTTATTCTTTTCCAGAAAAGGGGGTATTTCTTGTAAGACCAGTCTCTTACCTGGCACTATCCTGGTATCATCTGATACATCTTTTGTCCAGGATATCTCAAATTTTATAACATCTCAAACCTTTCGTGACAATACTTCAGAATCATTCCATGCAGATATCTGTTTTAATAATTACATACTCCGTAGCAAAGGAGAATAGGTCAATCAATTGTGCATCAAGTTTAAGGTTGAATACTTTCTTAGCAATGAAATCTGAACTTGTTTCATATTCAACCATTTCGGAATATGTATTAGATTTTAAAATAAAAAAAATAGAATATATAAAATGCCCCAAGCGTCCACATCAAGGATGTCGTCCACATCAAGGATGTCGTCCACATCAAGGATGTCGTCCACATCAAGAATGTCGTCCACATCAAGGATGTCTAACTCAGGACAAATTTCATAAATATTATGTGCTGCTTCGTCAACAGTTGTTTCCCCCTAAAACCATTTTCTGCAAGGACACTCAAGATTGTTCTTATTTTCAGGGAGAGAAACAATGTAAATATATCGTCATTAAAACTTTAATACTTTTAAATTATATGGGTCCTAAATAGGACTGCTTAGACAGCGCAGACTACGCTGGTTTGGCCATGTCCGCCGCATAGAAGATGGTCTCATCCCGAAAGATATCTTCTACGGACAACTGGCAGATGACAAAAGAACAGTTGGGCGACCGCAGCTGAGATTTAAATGTGTGTAAGAGAGACATGAGGGCACTGGACATGGATCCAGAAACTTGGGAGAATGAAACTGTCGATCGCACCAAGTGACGATGCTATCTACAGCGCCACCTCAGAATGGGTGAAAAGAAGCTCTCACAATAAGCAGAGGAGAGGAGAAAACGTCGAAAGGAACATCAGATAAATAAGCAGCAGAGGGCTGTCACGTCAGGGGCGCATTCCCGTAGTCAGATTTGAAGGGGCTATTATTATTATTTTATTATTAAACAGGACCACTGGATAGTCATTAAAATGTTCCTCAATTCACATAGTTTTTTATCACTTCAACAGAAAATGTTTTGTTACATGCTTATAAGAAACACGTTAGACTTTGTTTTGTCAGATGTTTTTAAGAAATTGGGTGACAAATGGTCACTTTCTAATTTCTTTACTATCTCACTAAAATAACTATCTTCTAGACATTGCAAAAATAAGTACAGCAATAATTCTTCAAGAGTACACCTTTGAACAAAGCCGACCATTCAGGTTTTTATAAAGCGGAACATTTAGGCGTCGCCCAAACATTTAAGCTGAATAGATCGACACAGTACTCGAAGCGTAGAGTGCCCAGATGAAAGAAGGCTGTCTGGTCATTCTTGGCGGTAAATGGGAGCAATCAAAAGTCTAGTTAATAAATGGACTGAAATAAACGAACGATTTATCGAACTAAAAACATTAGTGAGAATGGCGTTGAAAAACTCATTCTCACTGAAAAAAGACAGATCCACAATGAATTCTGGAAAGTAGAAAATGTATCATGGGGAAAAGCTGTCGAGTATAAAAGAAACTAAGCACGATATATTAATAAACAACATGACAATATGATAATATAGAATACATTCGTGCATAATACTCTCTTCTTCTTTCGTCTGTCACGTTTATTATAGGGCTTGGGGTCACCACTGACATTGACCTCTTACACACAATCTGTCCTCTTGTAGTGATGTCTTTAGTAGCAATTTGTTTACGTGATGACCTTCCCAGCCCCATGCACAAAACTACATTAGTTGACACTACAAATAGACAGAGGGAGAAGTGATTACGTTTTTTTCTCCTCATAGACTCTTCAACCACGGATTATATATTAATGCATATGATATAACACAGAACAAGAGAGGTCACGGAAGACAGAAACTGGAATCTGTATGATCCCTTTTCAGGAACTATTGACCACTGGCTGACATTACTGATGGCGTGCTCTATCATCAGAAACTATTGACCACTGGATGACGTTACTGATGACGTGTTCTATCATCAGGAAGGATCGACCAGTGGATGACGTTGCTGATGACGTGTTCTATCATCAGGAAGGATCGACCAGTGGATGACGTTGCTGATGACGTGTTCTATCATCAGGAAGGATCGACCAGTGGATGACGTTGCTGATGACGTGTTCTATCATCAGGAAGGATCGACCAGTGGATGACGTTGCTGATGACGTGTTCTATCATCAGGAAGGATCGACCAGTGGATGACGTTGCTGATGACGTGTTCTACCATCAGGAAGGACTATTCAGTTGATGGTGTTGGTGTTAACGTTTATCAATTTTCAGAAAGAAATGTTTATTAATGAAGATGTTGGCTATGATGTGCTCAATTTTCAGGACAAATTGGTTAGTTAATGGAGCTGGTAATAACGTTGAATTTTCAAGAGGAATTTGTTAATTAATAATGAATTTGGTCAAGATGTTCTCAATCTTCAGGGAGGGGTGGTCAGTTAATGGAGTTGGTGATTGCGTTGATCAATTGTCATGAAAAATTGGTTAATTAATAAAGATGTTCAGGACGAGGTAAAATTTATATTATTTATAACGATAAAATTTTGTTATTGACGATGTGTATTTATGCTGTTAACTAATGCTGTTATTTTCTGCTGAAGTGGTGATGATGTCGATTTGTGAATGATGATTAATATGATGTTTCTGTAGACGTAAGCTGGTGGCGGGAATGATTATTACGTTAGTTGCCTTACAGAGAGGACACCTGAGAGTGACAGTGGTTGATTAATGAATAAAATTGGTAAAGGTAAATGTAGTCACATAGAAGATACTGCTCTAGGGAAGTGAAGTGTTAGAGACTTCACTATACTAGATCCAGCATTGAGAGGTGGGGGGGGGGGTGACCAGTTCCCTTCCTCGCTGCCTTTTCCTTCCCTAACTCAAGTGCAACAATAGGTATCCATTTACAGCTGGGTAGACTGAAGCGTGTGGATACTGTGAATCGAACTCCGCACCTTTGCCGCGAGAGACCAGAGCTCTTCTTCTTCTTCTTCTGCGTTCGTCCTAAAAAGGACGTTTGTTACGTTGTGTCGCCGTTTACAGCAAAGCTGCGATATCTGCGCCTTTCGGCCCGACACATCCGTTTTCGGCATGGCATTTTTTGGACCGGGTTAGCCTTCCCTCTTCGATTCCTACTCTCTCAGCCAGACTGTAGTGATGCAGCCTGTTTCCAGGACCACCACTTGGAGGTGGAGTAGGGTCTTAGTCAGCTCTGGTTCGCGGACCCTGACGCAAGCAGTCAAGCTATGGGTCGCTGACTGCATTCATCACTTTTGATGTCTTTGGTCCCGACCAGCGCTCTAACCACTTTATCAGTCGGACGCTAATGAATAAAATATAAAGTAAAAATTTTTTTAGCTAAATATTCTTACCTTTTTAAACTCCTCTAACACTGACGCACATATTTCCCTTAAAAAAAATTATGTAATTCTCGAGGCATTTTACTGTCAAAGATTTTTTACAATCATTTTGGCGAGCTTAAAAATTAATTCAAGAATCTTTTCCATCTTTTATAAAACGTTCTCATTAGTTGTCATATGTAGAACAGGCTGGGGGAAAAAAAAAACTAGATTACTGTCACTCAACTGAAACATATAAATGCGAATAAAATTCTTTAAGGAAATTTGATTGACAGAAAAGATGGGGGGGGGGGGGGGGGGGGGGGGCAACGAATTACGGTCAGAATCATAATGTCATGTTTATTCATCACCTCAAAAATGTTGATATCAGCAAAGAAACAATTTTATTAATGACACTGAGCAAATTATGCTACGGGAAAAACAACAGAACAGCAATTATCTGGCGAATAACCAGGTTGGGTAGCCAGTTGTAGTTAAATTTGAGTGACTGTCTTACCAGCGTGTTATCATCCGCTGCAGGTTGGTAGCCTTCTAGGAATTTTAGAATCTTTCATAGATCTGGGTAAACAACCACGGCTCACCATAAGTCAACATCATTTAACTTTTCGCGTCCCAATGGAGTATGGAGGCACGACTGTTGTTGGCTTCCTCATAGGAAACTGGCAAGAAAGAATTCAATGTTTCTACAGTGATCTGTTTTACATAATGAGGTTACCAGCCCAACGTACAACTGTATAGTAGCCGCCTCTGACGGCATGCATAAGGGAGCTGTAAGGCTATTCTTTATTTGTCTCGTCAGAGACTCCCGGGAGCTACATGGGGCCCATCGTAGGTACTGGGTACATTTTGTATTGGAACCTTTATAACAGTGAGTGCAAAGACACAGATAATCTACCACAGTAGCAAATAATTAAGAATCTAGAGTTCTCTTTTCAAATCCCCATTTTTATGTTCTTGACTATTTAAACGCACCTCATTCAAATAAGAAACATTGAAGAAAAGGACACATTTTAAAAGGATCATGACTAACCGGAAGTCCGATGTTATCCAATCAATCTCAAGTTAGAATGTCTGTCAAGTCAATCAGAAGTTAGAGTAAAAACAGTTAAAATTGTGCTAATTAAACCCATTCTGTTATGTGCTAGCTAGACGTAGGAATATAATTAAACCAATCAGAAGTTAAATTTTAAATTAAATGATACTTTGCAATTTAAAATGATTTACCAAAGTTTCAACGCAACCAGATAACCCAAAGAGTTATAGAATTAACCAGAACACTTAATGTAGATGGATTAGCCAGAAATTAGAATTGAACAAGATGAACCATAAGTTAGAAGACAATTGGGCACTCCTCCGAATAGCGGTCCCAAATTAATCAATACGGTTTGTGTTAGAAAATATTCCTTACAGGGCCTCAATTGGTAATGCCGGTTCAGGGGCAACTTGAAATGATGAAAAAAAAAATCTAAACTTACAAGTTTTTTCCCGCTGTACTTGAGTTTTGGCCACTGTAGGACCACTACTGCAAAGCAGGAGAAGCAGTTCCGTGACATACGTACTTGATACGTGACTGGGTCACTACACTGTTGAGCTAAGCGCAAGAGCTTACGTGGCTGCCTGACATTCTTTTCTTCCTCGTTAGTCCTGAAAAAGACGTTGGTTTTGTTGTGTCTGTTTACACCGGAGCTGCGATATCTGCGCCTTTCGGCCGACACATCCGACTTCAGCACGGCAATCTTTGGGACCAGGTTTGCCTTCCCTCTTTGATCCCTACTCTCTCAGCCACACTGCAGTGATGCAGCCTGTTTCCAGGACTACCACGTGGAGGTGGAGTAGGGTCTTGGTCAGCTCTGGTTCGCTGATCATCCTGACGCAAGCAATCAAGCTATGGGTCGTTGACTACATTCTCTATTGCTGCATCTTTGGGTCACGCTGCCTGAAATGAGACTGACGTGTTTTGAAGGACAGTCAAGAACAAGGGTGCTTAACCCTTTGAGCCCGCAGCAAAACTTTCACTTATACCCAGTCCCCGAGCTTCCTGGTCCAAATCGTAAAAATAGCGGCACTATTATTACACGTTTAACAGTTTCTCACCTGAGCGAGAGTAAATTGCAATCAGAGATCGCGACCGGGGTGACAGGGGGAACTCAAAGCGATCATACCGCGTCGAAACAAATCAAATTGCTAGGCTATTGTTATTTCATTCCGACTCGCAAAGAGTTCACGGTGTGTTTTTCTGTGAAAACCGAGAAAATGTTCCTAAACGGTTGAATATTTACCTAGTGAGAGACAGCCATGTCCTTTTTAGGATAGTCAGGATCCTATTTGGTTCTCCTCTCTTTATCTAGCTCATGTATGGCTCCTCGAATACCGCTTGTGTACGGCGGTGGCCACATCCCGGGCAACAGTCTTGGCTGACTGGCTAAACTACATGGGTGGAGTAGGAGCAATCTTACTCAAGGGAATGTCCATCCCTAGTACACAAAGACTGAGACGGTGAGTGAGGCGGAGGAATCTGAGAAGATCAACGGCTCGCAAAGCGAAACAGCAAAGTGTGTGGCGCACTAGAGGCATGTCGGACATAGAAAAAGACAATGGCTAGCCACCGTGGAAGAGATTGGGGCCTTACCACGTACTTCCTACAGAACGTAATGGGATCACAACAAGAAGATAAGAACCGATATGTAGAGAACTCTCTGTCCCCTGGGGAAGAATCTACTGTACAAATTAACAGGGAAGAGGCAACTCCTCTAATGAGTAAGGAAGTACATAATGATGAGTGTTCCTTAAATTCTGTTGAAAGGGAGCATTCTGAGAAAGACCACCTAAAAACTAGTAGGAGAAGCCTAAAAATAGGAACATGGAATGTTAGAACTCTAAACGGAGAAGGAAAGCTTGACAATCTTATATTAGAGGCAACAGACATTAAACTCGATATACTGGGAGTTGCAGAGGCAAGACTTTTGGATACAGGCTACATAACAAGAGACCAGTACACGCTTATACACTCAGGAGGAGAAAAACATGAAAGAGGGGTAGGAATGTTGATAAAGAAGGAGTTAGAAAAATACGTATGTGGATACTGGACACACAATGACAGAATGATGTTACTAAAGATGAGAGCAAAGCCATTTGACATATCAATCTTACAAACTTATGCACCAACTAAAGATCACAGTGAGGAAAAAATAGAAGAATACTATGAAGAGCTACAACACACACTTAAACCAGTCAAATCTACAGATGTGTTGATAGTAATGGGTGATATGAATGCAAAAGTAGGAAAAGGAAAATACAAGAAAATAGTAGGACAGTATGGATTAGGGACAAGAAATGATAGAGGAGACAGACTTATCCAGTTCTGTGAAGAAAACCAGCTGGTCATATGTAACACCTTTTTTGAACACCACCCAAGGAAATTATACACATGGAAAAGCCCAGGAGATGTAACACGAAATCAAATCGACTATATCATGATAAAACATAGATTTAAGAACAGTGTCACAAGTGCAAAGACACATCCTGGTGCCGACATAAATTCAGATCACAATCCAGTCGTCATCAAAGTAAATATAAAGCTGAAAAGAGCAGGAAACAGAAGACAGGAGGAACCCCAGATAGAAATATCAGCACTGAAACAACCAGATATAAAACAGAAATATTTAATCGATGTCAAAAATAAATATCAACAGTTATTGACAGAAAGCATGGAGCAGTATAGAAGAGAAAACCCAGAAGAAAAAGCAACCGCAAAATGGGAATGCTTAAAAACAAGCATACAATCAGCAAATGCAAATTTACCTAAAAAGGAGTCTAAGAAAAATCAAATTTGGATGACAGATGACATCTTGAATAAAATGGCAGAAAGAAAGAAAGCAAAAACACTCCAGAATATAAAACAATAGACAATGACATACGTACTATGTGTAGAGAAGCAAAAGAACGGTGGATAGAAACAAAATGCAAGGAAATAGAAGACTTGGAAGCAAAGCACATGACAAGAGATATGCATGATGAAATAAAGAAATTATCAAATCGGTCGCGGTTTGCACAAGGAGGAAGCTGTATTAAGAACAAAAATGGTGCAATATTACTTGATGAGAAAGACATATCAAACAGATGGGCAGAATACGTAAAAGAACTATTCGAGGACAACAGAGGTAAAAAACCATCACCAGATTCTAATGAAGGCCCAAACATTCTCAGATCAGAAGTAGAGAATGCCATTCATATGATACAAAAAGGAAAATCAGCAGGCATGGATAACATAAAAATTGAAATGATAGAAGCTCTGGAGAGCTTTGGTATAGATACAATCACAGAAATATGCAACGATATATACAATACAGGATATATACCACACGACATGAAGACATCAGTTTTCATAACATTGCCCAAAAAACCAAATGCAACAGAATGTTCAGACTTCAGAACAATCAGCCTGATGAGTCATGCAATTAAGATACTGCTCAAAATCATACAGGAAAGAATAAAAAGTAAAGTAGGCAGCGAAATCCAAGAAGAACAGTTTGGTTTTAGACGGAACAGTGGAACAAGAGAGGCAATATTTTGCCTAAGAATATTAGCAGAAAAATATACAGAGGTCCAAAAAAGTATGTATATGTGCTTCATTGACTATAAGAAGGCTTTTGACAGAGTCCATCATGAGAAAATAATTGAATGCCTCGAAGACATAGGTATTGATGGAAAAGATATAAGAATACTCAGTAACCTTTATTGGGAGCAAACTGCCACAGTAAGATCGGGAAGGAATTATTCACCATACATAGACATAAAAAGAGGTGTCAGACAAGGTTGTGTGCTGTCCCCCTGCCTATTTAATTTATACACCGAAAAAATTTTCAAACAGATACAGGAAATACCAGGACTGAACATCAGTGGAAGGTCAATAAACAACCTTAGATATGCAGATGATACCGTGTTGTTAGCTGAAAGCGAACAGGAGTTACAAGAACTAGTGAAGCAAGTGAACAGTATAAGTCATGAATATGGACTCGACATTAATATTGAGAAAACAAAAACTATGATAATTAGCAAAACAGACGATAAACCCACATTAAAGATAAGCGTAAATGGGAAAATCCTGGAACAAGTCAAGAGCTACGTATATCTTGGTCATATAATAACAGAAGATGGCAGATGTGAAACAGAAATCAAGAAGAGACTAGGAATGGCCAAAGCTACATTCAACAACATGAAAAATATACTGACATCCAAACAGTTATCTCACAAATTAAAACTGAGAATCATAAAGTGTTATATATATTCTGCATTTCTGTATGGTGCAGAAACATGGACGATGAATAAGCGTTTGGAAGAAAGAATTGAGGCTCTTGAAATGTGGATATATAGAAGAATGGGGCGTATCTCATGGAAAGAGATGAAAACAAATAAGGAGGTCCTAGAAAATCTAGGTATGAAAAGAGAACTAATGAGGGAGGTCAAAGTTCGGCAGCTAAAATACTTTGGCCACATAAAAAGGCATAACACCTTGCAGAAGACCATAACAGAAGGGAGAGTTGAAGGCAAACGTGCAAGGGGAAGACAGCGCTATAAGTGGGAAGATAACATCAAGAGATGGACAGGAAAGAGTCTATCAGAGTGCACCACCAAGACAAGAGACAGAAGACGTTGGAGATCCATTACAGCCAACCTTCGTTGTGGAGATGGCAACTGATGATGATGATTTACCTAGTCCCTGTTCTGCTAACAGCTCAAGTTGCTGGCTACAGTAGCATTATTCAAATGTTGGAATAGTCCGTTGAAATAATAAAAAGTCTCTCCATCCTGCTTTTATGAGATTACAGGCTCATAGGAAACAGGAATTCTGAATGGCCAGTCTTCCCATATTGGTCTCAAAAACTGTGTTCCCCAATGAGAACAAAAAATATCGACGTTAGAGATATTTGAAAATTTACTAGTCACACGTTTAGAAATTGCCGCACGTGGCTCACCGAGATCTCTGATATGACAAAGAAAGAATGGGATTACTGCTTCCTCAAGTATGTCGTATAAGACTAATGTGAGGTTGGGAAAATGTGAAACAAATTGCCACATATACACTGCTGCAAGAGTATGTGAATGTTTCGTGCAGGATTCAAGTAAGGGGATCAGTTGGAGTGGTAGTTCTGTGCTTCATAAGGTGATCAGCTGGGGTGATGGTTCTATGCTTCATAAGGTGATCAGCTGTAGTGGTGGTTCTATGCTCCATAAGGTGATCAGCTGGAGTGATGGTTCTATGCTCCATAAGGTGATCAGCTGGAGTGGTGGGTTCTATGCCCCATAAGGAATGAAAACGAAAATGAAAATGATGATTCTGCAGATGGCGCCACAGTTTCTGGTTCACACATTAGCATGATAAATATCTTGGGGAAATCTATCGAAATAAGAGGAAAGTTTGACTAATCTGTTTTTACCAGCTTAAATTTGACAGGAATCCGACATAAAATTCTATTCTCAGTATTATCACAATTTCCATTTTCGCTCACTTAGTAACACAGAGCCAAAGTTGCAGCAGGTCCTTATAGCAAGTTTACACTACAGCATGAATGTGCTGCTGTGGTGATAGTTATTGTAGTACATTATTGTACATGATAAGGTTGCCAGTCCCATGCATAAACATCATATTACTCTTACGACGTGAACGAGAGAAGTTCTTACTTATTTAGTCGTTCCCCTTCTACTATGAGGTGTAGATGTTTGGGTGAGAGAGCGCCAGACTATCCTATCGGCTTAGTCCGTAGTCCGTTCCAGTTTGTCACCTTTAGAATCAGTCCAGTTTTCTCTCTTGTAGTTCTCGTAATCAAAAGTTTAAAGCTACTAGGTGATTGGCCTGTTGTGCCTTTGCATGGTGGAGGGGCTGCCTCCTTACGGCCTCCATGCAGGCCGCCTCCTCCTTTTCCAGCCGGACTTGGGACAAACCTAGGCGGAGTTCGGGAGCAAAATTGTATCAGTTTTATATTCGTCAACATCACCACTATGTACTCCGCTTACTAGGATAAATGTTCATTTCATTGCACTCCTCCCCCCCCCCCCCCCCCCCCCCCCCCCCCCCCCCCCCCCCCCCCCCGCAATGCCAATTTTTGACAAGTTTCAATATTCTGAGAAATGCAGCAATTTCACTCCAGAGCTTTCCTTTTTCTATGTGCTAAACAAAATTTAATAAATAACAATGTTCTAAGAGAGAAAGTAATTTCACTTCAGAATTCCAATCCCCAATGATATACAACATTTAACAAATTACAATATAGTAACAGCAGAAACGTTACTCCAGACTTCTCTCTCTAGTGCCATACAATAATTCACGAGTTACAATATTATAGTAAAGGCAAAAATTTTACTCCTTATTCCCATCGTTATTGATAAGCAACATTTGACAAATTACAACAATATAGTAAACATTACTCCAGACTTCCCTCCCTAGAGCTATACATCATTTGACATGTTACAATATTATAGTAAAGTCTGCCATTTCACTCCAGAACTCCCATACTTAGTATTATACAGCATTTGAAAAGTAAAAAGATTCACGGTATCGACACGATTCAGTCTACCCAGCTGTAAATGGGTACCTGACTTCTCACTTGAGTTAGGGAAGGAAAAGGCCGCGAGGAAAGGTACTGGTCACCCCACCTCTCTATGCATGACCTAGTATAGTGAGGTCTCTAACACTTCACTCCCCTACGGTAGTATCTGCTATGGGACTACCTTTTTACTCTCCCACTGAAGCAAATGACTATTTATCGATTCAGACATTACCATCTAGCCCGTATAGTCAGGTACTAAATACACGTAACTGGTTATGGAACTCTAGACGGTAAAATGTTTTCAACACAAGGGTTACTTTCACAATTGCCTCCAGCTGGCAGAAAATAAATTCAATCTCTCTGCTCAACTATAACTCTATCAATACATTGATCAGATTGGCAATTTCTGTGTTTCAAGAGTAGTTTCCCATTCATTTGTACTCGTATATTTTTATATTTTTTATTTTATGTCAAAATGAGGCCCTGTAAGGGATATTTTCTAACACAAACCGTATTGATTAATTTGGGACCGCTATTCGGAGGAGTGCCGACAATTGTACCAACCATATATTTGAGTGCAACAAAACTATCCGAAAATATCTCAGGGGATCCTATAAAAATCACATAAGTAAATAAATATTGAGTCGAAGGTTTGAATGACTATCTATTTAACAATACTGAACTTCTGAATTTAACTAGTACAAGAAGAAATAAAAGTACCAACATAAAATTGCTTTTATACTCTAACACTGACAAATGCGTTGAATTATTCTTACATATAGGAAACCTTGAAACCGTGTAATGAATGACTACTGATCCATTTATTATATTGATAACTGCTTTCCGTGTAACCGGATGTTGCGAAACCAATCCCTTTGCCATTTCCGGTGTCAGTCGAACTTTGTACATAAAAACATTTATCTTTCTACTCTAGGGACCATCTGATTTCGTCCTGTCAGTCGGGGTCACAGGAAAGGATCCTTCTGTTTTGACAAATGAGAGCTGATCTGTGCGAGGAATGTTCTTGAACTCGTCTGGGAGGTAACACCTAGAGGAGGATGTCGGTAATCGGACATGAGTTCTGCTCCAGTCAAACTGCTTCCGTTGTTATGAAAATTGTTAAACATTTAGGCAGAAAGGGAGAGAAAGCAGTGTGTTAAAAAAATTACGGTTTCAGCTACATCATTATCACCACCACCATCATTATCATCATCATCAACGTCATCATCCCCATCATCATCGCTATCGCCACCATCATCATCATTACCTTAATAATCATCATCACCACCATCATTATCACTATCACAACAATCATTACCACCCTCATCATCATCACCACCATCATCATCACCACCAACATCATCATCAACGTCACCACCTCCATCATCATCAGCACCACCAGCAGCATCATCATCAGTATCACAACCATCATCATCACCACCACCACCATCATCATCATCGTCACCATCCCAATCATCACCATCCCCATCATCACCATCCCCATCCCTATCATCATCATAACTTCTTCTTCTACCTCTTCGTCATAATCCTTATCAAGAAGTTCCGACAGCTTTATCAGTGATCTCTAATTGTTAGCCGTTGTATACCATTGGTTATACTTTAATCATTGTCTATTCTCTGATACTGTTGAACCAAATTATAACATTTAAAATTTTAGAACAATAATGAAAGACAGAATAAACAAAATAAAACTAGTATGAATGTTTAACTGCTATAGTTTACACAAAACAGGTGTTGAAGTACGGATTATGAAAGCCTTCTCTATGGTAAAAGGCATCCGAGTAAGACATTAAATAATAAATGAAGAAAGCAAAAACAGAAAGACCAACAAATATGTTATTTATTATAAATTATCTGTTACATTTGACAATGTTCCTTTGATTAATTACATATTTAGCTGTAAGAGCTGTCATACTTCACCTGTTATATATCATATTTCTAAATTTTGTATATTGAATCTTTTTTTTCATTTAATTCTTTGTTGTTTTATGTAATCCTTTTTTGTTTATTTATTATGATAATTAATTCCTTTATTTCGCTTGTCATGTCGCTGTATACATCTTTTTCTCTCAGTTTCTCTTTGCTCTTACGAGAATGTTTGTTTCTTTTACCTGCATAGCAAATCCTGATTTTTAAATCTGTTTTATAAAGCCATTACTAACCATACTTAACAAAACATAGCGATGAGAATGTTTAAAGTAATAAAATTTACAGGAAGTCTGCACCAAAGCGTATGTTCCAGCAACTGCAGGTTTGTGGAACAATTTGTTTTTAGAAGATGAGGTTGCCAGCCACATATTAGCCGCGTACGACATGCATTAAGGTACAGTAGGCTTATACTTTATTTTTCTCTCCAGAGATCCCTTGGGAACTATACATGGCATAAATCTTAATGTGAGAGTAAAAGAAAGAGAAAGAGAGAGAGGCAGCAGAAAGAGAGGGAGAGAAGGCAGATAGAGATAGAAGTAATGCAGCAAGAGTGATTCATGTGATGGAATTATTTTTATTCAAATATGTATGACACTAACGACGATGTCTCGTGTAGTTCCCGGTGGTCTCTGAGTAGACAAATAAAGAATAGGCCTACTGTTTCATCAAGCGTGACGTAATAGGCGACTAATATGAGGTTGTGAATGGGGCTTGCAACCTCATTATAAAAAACAAATTGCTAAAAAAATCACCGTTGCAAGAACATATGATTGCATTGACGCGGGCTTCCCGGAGACCAGCTAAACTAGTTGTCCCATGCTCCAAAATCAGGGACAATATAAATTATGATGACAACGATGATGGCGTTGCACATATAAAAGAAAACAAAAATACTTGAATTAAAAACCACTGAAGAAATCCATACCACAAATTTTCCAGACAGCTTTACTGGCAACGCAGATATAATTTTTCTAACATTTCATGCCAAAATCTATCTTTCTTTTTTTCGGCTTCGTGAACGGAGCTTCATTCATTGGTTATCATCCGATTTCTGTGGATAAAATACATGCACTAATATTTATCATCATTGATTCGTTACATGTGACAGAATATTATTGACCTGTCTGACCTCTTTTCAGATCACTATATAATGAAGCTGACCATGCTACGAGGCAGTTATATCTGATATCCCAAGCAAATTTAACGAGTAGACAGTGATGGATAAATGCTCCCTGCTTGTACCGAGCAATTTGTGTGTTAGCGATATTCTCGTGCAGGTATTTTGAATAACAATTCTGCCCGCTCACCCAACATGTCAGATAATAAGTTCATATCACCGCATACAAGGTCAAAACCTCCCTCAGGACGAGACGGTGGAAAGAAATCACTGCAAAGGAAGCGGCTCAATATCTGATTACCATTCCGATTATGAAAAACGCTTTCCAGTCACATGGAATAGATCCTTTGCGTGCCATGTTCTAAAGCCTGGCCAAAAAAATGGTCTTACTTCATTTATTTATAACTTGGAAATCTGAAACGCCAAAGCGGTCCATAAAATTCATTGTGACCTTAACATGCATTTAGCATTGATGGTGATAAACCGTGATTAAGATATACGATATAGAAATGAGTATATTAAAAGTAAGGATACCGTGGTGTTTCTAGGGCAGCCTGGTCCAGCTGCAGTCCCGCGGGCCAAATGTGACCCACATGTAAACTGTTGTGTGATCGCGCTCACACAAAAAATATTTCTTAATTAAATTATATGGTATAATTAATTCTTTTGAGATTAGACTCTAAACCTCCGGTAGAAAGCAATGTTTTACTGCCTACAGTCAGCATCCGAAATCGTTCGATTGACATTGATATGGAGACTGGTTATAGATAATCCTCACACCCACAAACTTCCCATTAGGAGGTAAGAGTAAAACTACAATTATTTTCATAGAAATTCAATGCTCATTGTCATTTTATTATTATTTTTTTTTTTCCATTTCGCACTCTACGATTTTCATCCATTTTTCACTGAGCTTTTATTTTAAATAATTATTTATCATGAATGGCCCGCGAATTTTAAATTTTTGATTTTGGGATGAAGAAAACAAAAATACTTCATTCAAGATACCAACTGACTGTAGAAAATGAAAAGACTGGGTTATTCTCATAAATTTCGATGATGATGATTCTTAACAAAAGTAATGAATTTCTTGCTTTTAGAGATTCAGGTAAACCACGTAAGCGAATTTGGTGTTTGTTTTTTTTTTTTTTTTTTTTCGCTTTTAAGTTTACACGTGCCGATCCAGTCGCTTGTGTATTTGCTTTAATTATAAATATTTTTATTGTGAACATCTGAGTGAAAATTATGATCATTTGATAATTGTAATTTAAATTCTGTTTTGGCAGGGTTGGTTCCTGTTGTATGATGAAGTGAACTGTTTACTGTGTAGGGCAGTTACGGTACTGGCCTGAACATAGTAGGCCTCGCGCATAATACGACCCTTAAGTTTTGAAGGTATTCTACATGAAATATAAACGGTTTCGTTTGTTGTGGATGTATCGCAAACTAGTCTATCCACGTTTTGAAACGTCCCAGTTTTGGGGCCTTTGAATGCTTTTCGTGATGCGCTGGCACTTCTAAACGTTTCTTCATTTTGTCACCAAAGTCGCATACCGTTGTGCCCGTATTCACATAGGTACTATTTTAGGGGTAAAACTGGTTTGGGGTTCTATTTCATTTAATTTAACGTTCTTCTATATAAATGAATAATCCGTCGGAAAATTATTAAAGCAGGTCAGAACAGCTCGATAGGTATATATGTTATAGCGAGAATGCGTGTTACATTGGCACACCAACTAAGGAGCAGGTATTGTGCCAATGTATTAATTGTGACCAGTTAATTAAGGAGCTATTCTCCGTTGAAGGAATTAAAGGACAGCAAAGGAAGCATTCCGACGGTATTCTATCTTTTTAGTTACATAACCTATAATTGACAAGTTCGAGTTCACAGCATAAATATATTTAAGTTGGCGGTATCAATATATTTAAGGTTGCTGTGTCAAGTTTGAGTTAACTGGATGATTCCTCCAGAGGTATTGTTTAACTTGATCAAAGGGTACGGGATCCAGGTTCGTATTCAGATTTTGATAGTTGGAAGTAATCACAATGTAATATAAAAGGCAGTACGGTCCATTTTTTCCTTATAGAGTTCCTAAACAATGTACAAGTCAAACTCAACAACTTCCAACAGCAGTTTAAGCAAAGTCCGACGTTGTATATGAAAAGTTTATTATAGCTTCTTTCAGATGTATGGCGGTAAATTACAAGATGATCCTATTCTCAATTCAGTAACATTCGTTTCCTCATACGAAATCATCTCATAAAATCCATTTGGGCATTTGATGAGCTTATGTATATCTATTTCATCCTGTCTACTATGCGTAAGTCTAAGTCGAGACCTTTTACCAACCTGAAGTATATGTTGTCATAGGGCTAGGGGTCAGGTTAGCCATTATTCTCTTGCCAATATAAAGTGGCGGTCAGCAAATCTGCTAGGAACCTAAGGCTCTTGGACTATCCAGAATGACCTGGCTTTGGCTCCTGGCTTTTACTCTTCTTTGACTCTTCTTTTGACTCTTGTTTGGCTCTCTTTTGCTAAGGGTTTTGGGGCGTCAATATATACAAACTGGTTCCAAAGACTGTTTGGGGGGAAGTTGCTTTGATTTCAGTCAATACGGATGTTCCACTAGTTTTGTCGATGTCATATTTACGTCACAAGTTTCTACACAAGTTTCTATGATAGCGAATGGTATAAGCTTTTATTCGAGGGTATTATTATATCTGTTTAGAGGTTTTCAGGTCTCGTATCATTTCCTGTAACTGTCTAGAAGTCTTTATTTTAAAATGTCGATAAGAGGCTATGTGAAAATTACGTCATCAATAACTTGCGTACTGAAATTATTTAAAGGATAATTACTAAGCTACTAATGTGATCATCATTCCGGTTACATATACGTCCCCATGCTACAGAAATGTATCTCAAAGAGAGACACTTTCCTAGTTCTATCAACTAATAACCCAACAAACTTGCAAATCTAGTAAAACAATGGTATACATCTTTATAGTACATAAGAGGGAACATAGGGGATATCATGAAAACGCACGGTCGATATAAGGTGAATGTATGCATACCGGTCAACCTAATGAAGACATCCAAACATCAAAATTGTCCGCAACAATTTACATTTTAACAAACAAAATTACTAATCATCGAAACGCGTATGTGGGGAAATGAGGGTACTCAACACAAATGCGGCGAAAATCCTTAATGTGTGTCATCTGAAGCTGGGAGGATCAAATGCAATTGAAGAATTGAAAAACTATAACACTGGTCAAAAAGAAAATCTTGAACTATAAACGGAAAATTTGAAAATGTCCAATCATATAAGCTATTCAATCGTGTCATGTGATAATAGCGATCCAACCCCGCTGTAAAGTCACGTATAGACGTTAAGGTGTGAATACTAATGTTCGAGACACTATGGGTTTGATCTGTTTACATGTATTTTGTACCGCGGAATAAGTACTATTAAAACCGGTACGACTTATTCACAACGTGTCATATAATCTGTTGGTGACTCGATAGTGTTTGTACTGAGAATCTAGCATAGAAAACTCGGTTGTAGTCCGGAATAGAAACGCTATGGCATCCCAATGAACGGGTGGTTTGCTCTCTGGCGTCTGGTGGAGTAAAGAGAAGACGTGAAGGTCGCTAATGGACATCCTCACTTGATATAAATCCAGACGAGGGATTTGTGGTAAGTCAATAGAGGTACTACCGAATTTGGCTTCATCAATTCAGAAATGTCATTTTATACAAATCGTGATTTTGATTGTTCTTGACGACGAAGAGTCAGATACTTCCTTTGCAAACTCGTATATAGTTGAATCACGAAGTAATAAGGTTTCCGTAGCAACGCAAAGGTTTATGTAAAGTCCAACGAGCAGGAAGTGTGGAAACATTTCCTCGAAATTCCAGTCACAGCTTGTTAGCTAATAACGACATCATTTGGGACAAAAGCATGCATTTATCCATGCGAGGTGAAACATTTGGTAAATTATTAACCGTAGGGGTAGGGAGTGAAGTATCGTCGTTAACCATGTCGACATCGTGTGAGAAGCGTTGGGGATTTGTACGACGTCTTTGCTTCGTAGGTTTAATAAAAATGTGCTCTTGCGGCAATCTCGGTAGTTTGGAGTTTGGCTAGAGGGGTGGAATCTGAAGAGGAAGGCTCGTATTTCCGTTTATCAGGTGTCCTTCTTGATTCGTCCATACCGCACAAAGTAGAGTTAGATGCACTGGTCATCGAATGTGTGTCTGGGTAAAGATCATCTGGTGTTTCTTCATCATACAATGGAGCCATTTGAGATGATTGATAATCATGTCGATCGGTGGGTTCAGGATTGCGAAATTTTGTAACGTCTGGAAAGCTCTCTTTCTGTTGTATAGGACGTTGTCGTAATTCTCGCAAAGGTATATTCTCTTTACTGGAAGACGCATGACCTCTCTCTTGACGTTGAATAAGGCGTTGTCTTAGCTCCTGCAGAGGGATATTGTTTTCACTAGAAGATGAATCTCTGTTATCTCTAATACGTTTGACGAACGTATCCAAATTCTGTGAAGGGATATCGGAGTCATGGGAGGAGGAATCTGATTTGGTTAATTCATCATCAGTGGAAGATGAGGGAGGTTGCGCTAGGGTAGACAATCTCGTGGGTCTATCAGCTTGTTTTTTCGTGACAGTGAGTGGTCTGTGGTCGTCAAGACGCATCTGGGACACATGAGCTTTTGTTGTGCTAATAAATTCCATTGGGTAGTGCGGATAAGACATTTCTTGGATAGGGGCTCGAATAGTTCTCATATTTCTTAGCTTGCAAACCCTACATGTCCCAACATACTCTATGATATCTTTAATCATCGTGGGCCAGTAATAACGTTTTAGGATCACATCTAGAGTCTTGTCTCTTCCAAAATGCCCGTTTTCGTCATGAAACTGTTGTAATACTTTTGGAACTAGCGATTTGGGTATACATTTTTGTAGAGTACCATTGTCTCTAGAGCCAATATGATACAAGATATTATCTTCCGAAAGGATGATGTAGTCTTTCTTCTCTTTTGGATTTGTACGAACCTGTGTAATGATCTTAACTAGTGTTTCATCTTTCAATTGTTCTTTCTTAAAGTCGATATTCTGTTCAAACGTTTCTGTTCCTTGGTTGTCTGATGGTAAATCAAATGTGGTTCCATGTTGTAGTTCAGGTTCTTGTGTTGTCACCTCTTCATCGTTTTGTCTTGAGTTTTTAGAGTCTATGGCATGAATTTCCTTTGTGTTATCGTCGATGTCCGATGTAGATTCAAGGAGTGGGGAGTCTGGTTCATTGGTGTCCGAATATGGAATTCGGGACAAAAGATCAGCACACGTATTCAATTTTCCCGGAATATACTCAATGGTTGTATTGTAACTTTGGAGATTTATCGCCCAGGTCTGGAGTTTCTTGGGTTGCTCTGCAGTCTTAGTTAGCCAGCTTACAAGTGGTTGGTGATCTGTTCTGATGATAACCTGGGTTCCACGGATATAAAAATCGAATTTCTGGAGGGCGTAATGGATTGCATAGGCTTCCTTCTCTGTCGTAGTCCATCTCCTCTGTGTTCGGCTTAATGTGTGGGAAAGGAAGGCTATCGGTTTTTCGTTTGGAACATTTTTTATCACTTGCGGTTCGTCTGGTGATCTGTCTTGTACAAGGCACGCGCCTACTGCTGTGTTTGATGCGTCCGTGTATATAATCATGGGCTTGTTCAAGTCTGGATGGGCTAGAAAAGGTACGGTGGTTAAGGCTGTCTTCAGGTACTCAAATGCTTTTTGGGAATCTTCAGTCCAGCGGAATTTGGCATACTTCCTGGTTAGTTTCAGTAATGGTTCAGCCACTTTAGAAAAATTGATAATGTGCTTTCGATAATACGCACAACACCCAAAGAATCCTCTTAATTGACGTACTGTGGTAGGTGGAGGGATCTTTTGGATAGCTTCAATCTTTTCACTGTCCGGTCTGATTCCGTTGGAGTTGACAATAAAGCCCAAATATTTTATTTCCTTCTGTAGGAAACGGCATTTGCTGAGTTTCAGCTTTACTTTGTGCAATCTCATTCTGTCGAAAACAGTCTCGACATGTTTCAGGTGTTCTTCCATTGTTCCCTTTGTGTGGATCAAGACATCATCTATATATGCTGATGCAAATGAGTTCAGTCCTTGCAACACTTCATCCATTAAACTTACGTAAGTAGCCGGGCTATTTTTCAGTCCAAAAGGTAATACATTCCAACTATATGATCCCATGTGTGTACAGAAAGTAGATTTCTTCTTTGCATCTTCAGACAATGGTATTGTCCAGAATCCGGAGCGTGCATCTAGTGAGGTATACCAGTCTGAGTTACCCAAGGTGGCCAAAATATCATCAATTCTAGGTAGAGGGTAGGATATCGTTTTGGTGATTTTATTTAACGCTCTGTAGTCACAGCAAAAGCGAGAGCTACCGTCTTTCTTGGTTACTATCACAATGGGTGAAGACCATGATGATCTGGATCGTTCAATTATCCCAGCTGCTAGCATGTCGCCAATGGCTTTCTCCACTATCCCTCGATTCTTTAGTGGGGTGTGGTACGGTTTTAGGGTTATGGGTTCTTCAGTTGTAGTTTTTATTTCCATGGTAACGGTTGTAGTCCTTTCTAACTCTATGTCAGATAACGCAAATACATCTTGATGTTTCGTTATGAATTTTTCAAGTCTGGGTTTTAGTTCATCTGTTGTCTGTAATGTTGCTAGCAATTCTTTCGTTCTATCTGAATGAAATTTTTTCGTCATTATCCTTTCTGGTGGACAAAAGCGGTATTCTCTTTTTTTGTGTCTGTTCGTCGGGGTACCTACTCTTCGAGTCTCTTGGCAATTTATCATAGAACTGGCGATTCCTTGAATATGTCCGGTTTCTTGGGTATGCATAAGATGTAACTGTTCCCACAATATTCTCTCTGTTCCATGAAGTATGGTACTTATTTTTTCTTTCATACCTTCCTTGTATGATTTCTCTATCCAAATCGTCAGCGAATAGCGAGTCAGGTTTTACATATTTCTTTCTGTTATTTGTGCTCCTTCGGTCCAGAGACATTTTTTCTTTCGACTCTCTTGTATTTGGAATGTTTCTTCTTGTTGACTCTATAGGATCTAGAGTTTTGTAAGGATGGGGATGGGATGAAGATCTTAATTTGTTTATCTGGGATTTTGGATAGACGCTCTTGTATTTGAATAGTTTGGTCAATACATCTTCCCTTTCCGTCTGGATCTTTGCTATTACTGTACCTCTGGGAATAGTGGTGGTTGTACCTGATGTATTTAGTACCATTATTGGAAAATCTCTTCGTATATTTATTTCCACGATGCCATCTTGTACTTCTATGTGTGGATCTCCTCTATTTCTTTCATTTTCAATTTGTGATATGTATACAGCCTGTCCTATGTCAAAGTATGGAGATCTTTTTTTATTTTAGCCCTGGTTAGAGTTACTGAATTCGGTTTCAGAGTAACCGGTGCCGCAGTTCGAACCAGGGTCGCGATATGGATATCGTCCTGAAATGGTACATATGTATTGTTCACTTTTAGTTGTTTTAAATCAAAGTATATCCTCACATTATTTTTGATGAGGAAGTCTCTTCCTATTATGAAGTTTCTTGATAATCCTCTCGTTATAATGAAGTTATGGCGTAGAATTTCTCTTCCCATTTTAAATGTCAAATAAGCCGTTCCCACTGCTTTTAGTGCTTGACCTGTTACTGATTTCATTTGTACTGTTCTTCTGGAAAAAATTGCCATGTGTTGAATTTGATAATACAGCTTCTCCCGGATAAGACTTACAGTTGCTCCTGTGTCTATTAACGCTCTAAATTGTTGTTTTCCTATTTCTATTATACATGAACTGGGGTCTGGACAAATGTTGAGATTTGCTTGTTCGTTTCTGTCTTTCATTTTTTTCATTTAGAGATCTCTTTTTTCGGCCGTCACATCCGATCTCTGCTAATGTGGAGCCGTCCCGTTTCCCGACCTTCTTGTTGCTTGGGAAAAGTTGTTTTTTGTTGGGGTCTTCTTGGGTAGTTTTCTGGATAGTGGACTTGGCGTTGATATTCACCGTTGTAATTGTTTTGGGGTAGGTAGTGGTTTCTCGAACTCATAGATTGGTACTGGGGTTTTCTACATGTCATTGAACCATGACCCACGGATCCACAGTTGTAGCAGGTTGGTGGTTGCATCAAGGGTTCTATATGGTGTATCTTATGCTCTCTTTCATTTGGTTGTGGTAAGGAGTGTCTTAGTTCTCTGTGTGTGTTATTTGATCTTCTGTGATATTCTTGATTTCGATTCCAACGAGGTCTAGCATGGTCTACTTCCATAGGTTGATGAGGCGATGGTTCACATTGTTGATGCTGAAATAGCGGTTCATTTTGCGTACGTTGGTAGAATGGTTCAGGTTGAGGATGCTGGCATTCATGGTTTAGCAATGGCAATCTTCCAATCCTCTGCTGAAATCTTTTTTTGACATTTTCCTCATTAACTGCTATCTGGATGGCCAGTGTAATTGACTGAGGATCTTTTCTTAACATGTGCATTTTCAGAGAATCTGAATAGAGGCCATCGACAAAAATTCCCACTAAGTGTTTCTCGAGCTCGGTTGTTGGTATGCTACCTCCCACGAAAGCATCTTCAGCTAAGTTTAAGAGTCGGTCGCCATACATCTGCACCGATTCCATTTTCTCTTGTCTTATCATTCTCAAAAGTGTCCAAGCGTGCTCGGCGTCCGTTATGTTAGAATATCGTGACACTAGCACTCTTTTCAATTCCTCAAAGGTTTCACTTGGGTAGGCCTTCGCTCTTCTTCTCACAAAATCAGTTATCAATCCTTCCGATGATAAAAACACTATTTTCTTTTTTTCCAAATCTGTTGTGGCGTCAATAAGGTAAGCAAACTTATCCATATCCACCATCCATTGTCTAAATTTCATGGGGTCACCACTAAATGGGGTTATGAAGTTTTTAATGGTTCTAAATTTAGCATGTTGATCTACATGTTGTAACGTGTCAGTCACGTTTTGTAACACCATCAAATTTATATCTCCTTGCTCTGGCGGAAGCGGTACTTGTTGTGGAGCCATTTGTGCTTGTTGCATTTGCATAGCCTGTTGATTTTGTTGTCTCAGTATTTCATCTGCATAATTCTCCATGTTCTGATTTATGTGAGAAAAAATGATTCTTGTTGTTGTTTCTTTTCTTGCCTTTTCTTCCAATTCAAAATCCTGGTCCTAAGGCACCATAATAAATTACTACTATGTGCCCGTATTCACATAGGTAGTATTTTAGGGGTAAAAACTGGTTTGGGGTTCTATTTCATTTAATTTAACATTCTTCTATATAAATGAATAATCCGTCGGAAAATTATTAAAGCAGGTCAGAATAGCTCGATAGGTATATATGTTATAGCGAGAATGCGTGTTACATTGGCACACCAACTAAGAAGCAGGTATTGTGCCAATGTATTAATTGTGACCAGTTAATTAAGGAGCTATTCTCCGTTGAAGGAATTAAAGGACAGCAAAGGAAGCATTCCGACGGTATTCTATCTTTTTAGTTACATAACCTATAATTGACAAGTTCGAGTTCACAGCATAAATATATTTAAGTTGGCGGTATCAATATATTTAAGGTTGCTGTGTCAAGTTTGAGTTAACTGGATGATTCCTCCAGAGGTATTGTTTAACTTGATCAAAGGGTACGGGATCCAGGTTCGTATTCAGATTTTGATAGTTGGAAGTAATCACAATGTAATATAAAAGGCAGTACGGTCCATTTTTTCCTTATAGAGTTCCTAAACAATGTACAAGTCAAACTCAACAACTTCCAACAGCAGTTTAAGCAAAGTCCGACGTTGTATATGAAAAGTTTATTATAGCTTCTTTCAGATGTATGGCGGTAAATTACAAGATGATCCTATTCTCAATTCAGTAACATTCGTTTCCTCATACGAAATCATCTCATAAAATCCATTTGGGCATTTGATGAGCTTATGTATATCTATTTCATCCTGTCTACTATGCGTAAGTCTAAGTCGAGACCTTTTACCAACCTGAAGTATATGTTGTCATAGGGCTAGGGGTCAGGTTAGCCATTATTCTCTTGCCAATATAAAGTGGCGGTCAGCAAATCTGCTAGGAACCTAAGGCTCTTGGACTATCCAGAATGACCTGGCTTTGGCTCCTGGCTTTTATTCTTCTTTGACTCTTCTTTTGAGTCTTGTTTGGCTCTCTTTTGCTAAGGGTTTTGGGGCGTCAATATATACAAACTGGTTCCAAAGACTGTTTGGGGGGAAGTTGCTTTGATTTCAGTCAATACGGATGTTCCACTAGTTTTGTCGATGTCATATTTACGTCACAAGTTTCTACACAAGTTTCTATGATAGCGAATGGTATAAGCTTTTATTCGAGGGTATTATTATATCTGTTTAGAGGTTTTCAGGTCTCGTATCATTTCCTGTAACTGTCTAGAAGTCTTTATTTTAAAATGTCGATAAGAGGCTATGTGAAAATTACGTCATCAATAACTTGCGTACTGAAATTATTTAAAGGATAATTACTAAGCTACTAATGTGATCATCATTCCGGTTACACCGTATTAGCTTCGGAAACATCAAACGTGTTAGCAGTCTATAACACATAAGGAAGGGAAACTCGAGGCCTGTAAACAGTAAATAAATATGAGACAAACATAAAGGTATGTTTTCAGGCACTCGTAAGAAATAAAGAAGTAGAACACTAGACAACAGAAAAACAACAGACGTGAGTGGCTTACCCAGGACTCGAACCCAGGACCTTCCGTGCGACAACCCCGCCTAGCTATGCAAGCGAATCACACTATCCTCCCTGCCATCTAGGCATCACCAAAAAATGATGCTTCGATGACGGGTCACAGTATTAAGGTCTTAGTCTTAGAATTATCTTATATTTATGTTTAGCAGTATATAATGACTGCGGCTCGTTACATTTACAGGCTGCGGCTCGTTACATTTACAGTAACTCGCCAGTTTTAGTCGCTCAAGCCTTTACTCCCTTTGATAATCATCTGGAGATGGAGTAATAGAAAGTTTATTTTGAATGTTGCGCGTGCGTGCGTGCGTGCGTGCGTGCGTGCGTGCGTGCGTGCGTGCGTGCGTGTGTGTGTGTGTGTGTGTGTGTGTGTGTGTGTGTGTGTGTGTGTTGTTAATACGTGCCAAAACAAGATTTTATAAGATATCCGTACACTTACAAAACATGGCGTGACAATACAGCTGTTAATTATTCGTATTTCAGTCCACTTGCTTTTTTTTACTTCTCCCTGTGCCATTTTTGACGGGTTTGTCCACACTTTCACTACCAATGGATCCAGATAAATGATCACAGAAGAATTAATGCCGCCATGAGGACAGTGCAGCAGAAAGAGCATAACAAATTATTTTCCACCATTCTTGGACGGGTCACTTACTCGTATAGAACTAATTGTGACATATGGAAGCAAGTCAGGGACAATTAATAATCAAGCAAGAAAATCCCTGAAGGTTGTAGAAATGGAGTTTCACAGAAGAAGTTTAAGAATACAATGAAAAGCAAAAACAAAAAAAAAAAAAAGATTAATGAGGTTAAAGAAGCGAGTGCTCGAAGGAAGCTTATTATTCAAACTAGAAGTGTTCACGGATGTACCTTGATGACATATATACGTGACAAGAACTTGAGGGACCTCCTGGTTCCCACCCGTCTGAATATTGACAACGCCAGCAATTTTGGCACAAAACCATGCAATAGAGTACGGTGCCAATATGTTATCTAAACATGTAAAGTGTCATTCTCTGAAGTCACGATTAACATCGTTAATGGCTTGACGTATACGTCACGTTTACCATCGTTAATGGCTTGACGCATACGTCACGTTTACAATCGTTAATGGCTCAACGTATGAGTCTCGTTTATCATCTTTTTTTAATGTAAAACTTTTGCCTCGTTTTGGCGAGGCGCGTCCCGTTCAACCTAGTCGGTTATATTAGGGCGCATGTCCAAATATAAAAGACCCTTAGGTCTGGGATTAATATTCGTTTATCATCGTTAATGGCTTGACGTATACGTCACGTTTATCATCGTTAATGGCTTGACGTATACGTCACGTTTATCATCGTTAATGGCTTGACGTATACGTCACGTTTATCATCGTTAATGGCTTGACGTATATGTCACGTTTATCATCGTTAATGCCTTGGCGTATACGTCACGTTTATCATCGTTAATGGCTTGACGTATACGTCACGTTTATCATCGTTAATGGCTTGACGTATACGTCACGTTTATCATCGTTAATGGCTTGACGTATACGTCACGTTTATCATCGTTAATGGCTTGACGTATATGTCACGTTTATCATCGTTAATGCCTTGGCGTATACGTCACGTTTATCATCGTCAATGGCTTGACGTATACGTCACGTTTATCATCGTTAATGGCTTGACGTATACGTCACGTTTATCATCGTTAATGGCTTGACGTATACGTCACGTTTATCATCGTTAATGGCTTGACGTATACGTCACGTTTATCATCGTTAATGGCTTGACGTATACGTCACGTTTATCATCGTTGATGGCTTGACGTATACGTCACGTTTATCATCGTTAATGGCTTGACGTATACGTCACGTTTATCATCGTTAATGGCTTGACGTATACGTCACGTTTATCATCGTTAATGGCTTGACGTATACGTCACGTTTATCAGCGTTAATGGCTTGACGTATACGTCACGTTTATCATCGTTAATGGCTTGACGTATACGTCACGTTTATCATCGTTAATGGCTTGACGTATACGTCACGTTTATCATCGTTAATGGCTTGACGTATACGTCACGTTTACCATCGTTAATGGTTTGACGTATACGTCACGTTTATCATCGTTAATGGCTTGACGTATACGTCACGTTTATCATCGTTAATGGCGTGACGTATACGTCACGTTTATCATCGTTAATGGCGTGACGTATACGTCACGTTTATCATCGTTAATGGCTTGACGTATACGTCACGTTTATCATCGTTAATGGTTTGACGTATACGTCACGTTTATCATCGATAATGGCTGGACGTATACGTCACGTTTATCATCGTTAATGGCTTGACGTATACGTCACGTTTATCATCGTTAATGGCTTGACGTATACGTCACGTTTATCATCGTTAATGGCTTGACGTATGAGTCTCGTTTACCATCGTTAATGGCTTGACATATGAATCAAGCAACGTTATATGCACCATGATGTGCAAACGTTGCAGAAAAACCTACATTGGATAACTAGTAACCGACCTGGGGGTCAGCTTTGCCAACGTTTGAACGATATATCTGCAGTACTGCACTTCATTAGCCCGGAGAACAAGGATGCTATGGACATCTTGTCATTGTGATTAGAAATGTTCCTTCGTGAACAATATTTAGTCTACTTTTTGGGGTGCTTCAAGCCCGGTGGTCAATATGTACATCACTCTTTTGTCTGAGGCTACCTTCTACACAGGGCCGGATTAAGCTCGTACGGGGCCTGTAGCATATGTTAAGAATAGGGCCCTATATAAAAAAAGAATAAAACAACACAAATATATTTGAACACATACATTTTTAATTTGCATAGTAATTATCATTATCAAAAGTAACAATCTCTTTTGACCCATGGTGCTCCTTAGTTCATTTTTAATAAGTTTCAGTTTTGAAAATGATCGTTCTCCACTGCAGTTGGTTAACATTAGTGACAAATAGATGCGCAAGGCGATTTCTACATTTGGAAAACAAAACTCCAAAGAATTGTCAATTATCAAACGGTAAAACTTTAACTCTACAAGGTCTAGAGTAGTGCCAATATGAGAAGCAAGATCAGTTTTCAACAGTTCTGTAAACTGCACAAGTTCTTCACAAAGACTTTCTTCCAGATCTTCCGGATATGATTTAATAAGATTCGATGATCTCGTTACCACCTCTTCAGGTGTAAACGACTGTAACTGACGATGGAATCCAAATACATCATTCAACTTTTGATAAGCTTTCTGGCGTTTTGACAAGGCAGAAAGCAAGCTATCAATAAGGACAAGAAATGTTCGGCTTTTAAACTGCTGAGAAGGCGTTTGAGATTTAACAAGTGGATCAAGTGTGCTGGAACCACTGAAATCATCATACTCTCGATTTCGTTTGTGTTTTCTTCGAGTTTGTTCTTGATAATGTTCACATTCAATCAGATCCTTGGCCTTTTGCTCTATGTCTGCAAAAGTAGACCGCATAGCTTGAATATACCCCCGCAGGGATTCATAGAGTGCACAAGCTGTATTCAAATCTTGGTCAGAAGATTGCAAAGAAGCACTGGTCTTTTGAAAACGCTGTAATACTTGATCCCACAGTATGGTCATTATTCCTGTTTCTAACTTCATCATGGTTGAAAGTAGACCACGAGGCTGTTGACGACAATCTGCCTTCTGATCATTGTTATCTGAAATATCATCCAAGACTTGTTTTCTTGTTGCATCTGCCCGAGCGGACCACCTGGTATCTGACAATCTTTTCACAAAGGGCAAATGGGACTTATTATGAGTACCACCAGCACATAATGCAGTAGAAAGGAGACCCCACCGGTAGGTAGAAGCAGAAAAGAAGGTGTACAGACTTTCAACAAATCCAAAGAAAATGACTGCTTCCGTCCGCAGACAGTTAAGATAAAATTAATGAAAAGTCACACTAAGTCACCCTCTTATGCTCTTTCTCTCTCAATTTCGTGACACCAAATGAAAAGGCGCTAAAGATGGCATAAATCACAAGATCATTGGTTTAACGCTCGTATTAGAAGATGACCAAAAAATTATGTACATATTTATTGGCGCGGGGCCCCAAAAAGCGCGGCGCTCGTAGCATATGCTACTTTTGCTACTACGTTAATCCGGCTCTGCTTCTACATTTGTTTTAGTTCTTCATTTCAATTACCGTTTTTTTTTTCTTCGTCACCCGCTTTTTTTCTTACAAGCCGCGTAGTTCCTTTTTCCCAATCCTAGTTTGGACATTATTCTCGCGCGTATTTTATCATCCTTCCTAATGTATTCGAGTAGTCATTGTGTTAGCACACTGCGATAGCGACATCAGCCCTTGTCATTAACGGGTTGCCATTTTTGTTTATTCTCTGCCTGTATTTCACTTAGTTCTCGCTCTCTTTCCGCTCTGCCATAGAAGTTGTCCCATTCAGTTATAGCTATGGGAAGCCGACGCCATAGGGTGAAGCTGGAGTGTCCTCTCCAGGGCGTGAGCTTGTGCAGTTATATGGAGATCAAGCTGTTGTCCATGCAGCATGTACCACTTCTGCACGTAGCCAGTAGGTCCAAAAAACGGGCAGTAGGCGATACATTTTGGTACTAGCCATAATGTTTACAGTTTGAATTTCCCTTGGACCTAGTAAGACCAATACCATATTTTTTTTTTAATCTACCGTTACACACAATACAATGTATCAATTCACTTCCCTAATGCACGTTATGGGGATAATAAAGCTGAAACCTACTTCGAAATGATGAATGGGTAAAGTTGACGACACAGAGAGTAAGTAATTGACAGTCTGACGTCGTGGAATTGAAAGAACTTAACAACAGAAATTATAAACTGCTATGAATATATGCAGCTGTTGAGAAACATGATCACATACACACGCTGGGGTTGGTACTTGAAGAAGAGTTGTATGCATTCTTTTCCCAGGCCGTCATCGACCATCGATTTATTCCTACATGTGGATGTTTATTTTGTCTGGTCAACCGCCTACGTTTAGTTTGCTAAGACATGAAGCACATCAAGGAATCTTGTCGGTGGACGGAAAGAATTTTGTTGAGGACTTGCGTGGACAGTGACATTTGGTTGAGAGGACTAGCGTGGACAGTGACATTTGGTTGAGAGGACTAGCGTGGACAGTGACATTTGGTTGAGAGGACTAGCGTGGACAGTGACATTTGGTTGAGAGGACTAGCGTGGACAGTGACATTTGGTTGAGAGGACTAGCGTGGACAGTGACATTTGGTTTAGAGGACTAGCGTGGACAGTGACATTTGGTTGAGAGGACTAGCGTGGACAGTGACATTTGGTTGAGAGGACTAGCGTGGACAGTGACATTTGGTTGAGAGGACTAGCGTGGACAGTGACATTTGGTTGAGAGGACTAGCGTGGACAGTGACATTTGGTTGAGATCAATGTCAAATTGTTTTCTAAATGAAAACGTTACATTCTGTAAATATCAAATAAATAAAGTCAGAAACGCGAAGCCTGTGAATGGTGAATAAATAATACACAAAATGGGGTATGTTGCAGGTACGCCTAAGAAATAAACAAGTAGAAAAGTAGACAACAGAAAAACAACAGAAGTGAGAGACTTACCGGGGACTCGAATTCTGGGCCATCTAAACGGTACCATTGCCTAGCTACGAATCTTATTGCACACGGACAACTCCTTTAGTCCTCCAAAATCCTCCCTCACACTAAGAGGATCTCAGCACAGTGCACGAACTTTGTAGCACAGGCGAGGATCCTAATGTGGGGGTTTGGGATGTCAGGTATTGGTAGTACCTCTGGTGAAGGAGCTGTCATGCCCTTTTCAGGGCAGCTCGGCCACCTTTGGTCCAAACCTGGCATCCAGCTCTCACCTGTGGCTCCTCGTAGCTGTCAGCATGCGACAGCGGCCACCCCCCGGGCAACGGCTTTGACAGGCCGGCTAAACTAGGTGAGGGTAGCCGACTGGTTATAAACCTTCGGTGAGTTAGGGTCTGCCTACCCATGCATACGAAGACTGGAATCGATAGACTGCGCGGAAGAAACCATCTATTGGTTCAACGGGCATGACGGCGATTACCAGCAACGCGCTGTGGAGCGTAAGGAGCACGGCGAGGTACGTAGAACGCCCTGGTCATCCACTGCATCCTGTGTTGTCTCCAGTCGTCTCGATAATATCTTGCCACTGGAACAGATAACTCCGGACGAGAGAGTGAGGATGACGATTAGCGCAACTCTTCCTCACTTTAATCCAATTACAGCGCAAGTCACAGCTTCAGACAGATACATACAGACACTACACTCAAAGACCTGTGGCGATGGGGGAGTGGCGAACCAGAAAGTGTGGATACACTCAAGCTGCAGCCACAATCCTGCACACAGGCGGCTCAGGCCATAGGGTCGTTTCTCGCTGGAACTTTGAAGCAGCGGCGAGATCCGGCAGCCCCCTGAGCGACTGAGCAGCCCTCTTTAGGATCACTCTGCTCACCTCCATGGCATGAGGAAGGGGCTAGAAAAGGTGCCCTGAACATAGCCTGCTTCAACCTACTCTGACCAGCTTGACGCGGCTGGGGGGTATCCCAATCATGCGTTCGAACAAAAAGTAAGAAAAAAATGAAGGTGCTTACCTTCGGCACGTGGAACGTGCGAACACTACTCGACAATACCCTGGCCGACAGACCTGAAAGACGGACTGCACTTGTGGCCAAAGAACTGGCGCGCTATAATGTCAATATAGCAGCCCTAAGTGAGACGCGACTACCAGAAGAAGGTCAGATTACTGAAATTGGAGGTGGCTACACATTTTATTGGAGTGGCCGGGACAGCAGGGAACGGCGTGAGGCTGGTGTTGGATTCGCCATTAAATCTCATATCGCACGAAAACTTGTCAAATCTCCAAAGGGCATTAATGATCGCCTAATGACCCTTCATGTCCCACTAGGAAGCAACAGAAGTGCCACACTGATCAGTGCATATGCCCCAACAATGACAAACCCCTAGGAAACAAAAGAAAAGTTCTATGACGAACTTAACTCAATCATCTCATCAGTTCCTAAATCTGAGAAACTTATTATTCTCGGCGACTTCAATGCCAGAGTAGGCACTGACCACAACACCTGGGAAGGAATACTTGGAAAACATGGCATAGGCAAATGTAATAGTAATGGGCTCCTATTACTCAGCCTGTGTGCCACACATGATTTGTCCATCACGAACACCATGTTTCGCCTACCCACTCGAAATAAAACAACATGGATGCACCCCCGATCCAAACAGTGGCATCTCATTGATAATGTCATCACGAGAAGGAGCGACAGACGTGACGTGAGAGTGACCAAGGCCATGTGTGGTGCCGAATGCTGGACTGACCACAGGCTGATTGTATCAAAACTCAACCTTAACATACAGCCCAAGCGAAGACACCAGAGTCAGAAACCCATGAAGAGGCTCAACGTCACAAAACTTAAAAGCGAAGCAACCGCAGAGAGCTTCTCAAGGGACTTGGACAGCCGTCTGAGGGACGTTGAGCTCGGTCAAACCACTATAGAGGAAAAATGGGCCACTTTAATGCACATTGTGTACTCTGTAGCCTCTGAGAGCTTGGGATATACAACACGCAAGAACCCTGACTGGTTTGATGAGAATGATGAAAATATTAAAACACTGCTGGCTGAAAAATATCGCTTGCACAGAGACTATCAAAGCAACCCTTCCTCAACATCCAAAAAGGCAGCCTTTACCAATATACGCAGAGTTGTCCAGAATAAGCTCAGGAAGATGCATGATGCATGGCTCAGCAATAAAGCAGATGAGATACAGAGGTATGCAGACATAAATGACTCAAAGCGCTTTTATGATGCCCTGAAAGCAATTTATGGCCCTCAATCGAATCAATCATCACCGGTCCTAAATGCTGATGGCATGGCATTGCTCACTGATAAAACGCAGATTTTGGAACGCTGGGCACAACACTTCATCGCCATCTTAAATTGTCCATCAACCGTCAACGACCAGGCCATTGCAAGTATACCGCAAGTTACAGTCAATGTCAGACTTGACCTTCCACCCAGCATGGAAGAGGTCAAGAAAGCAGCCAGTCTACTGTCCAGCGGCAAAGCCCCTGGATCACATGCTATTCCTGCTGAGATTTATAAAGCTGGAGGCAGCATGCTGCTGCAGAGACTAACAGACCTCTTCCACTCAGTATGGGATGAAGAACAGATACCACAGGAATTAAAAGATGCCACCATCGTTCACATATACAAGCGAAAGGGAAATCATCAATCATGTGACAACCATAGGGGAATCTCCCTATTATCTATTGCGGGCAAAATCCTGGCTCGAGTCCTGCTCAATCGCTTGACTGTTCATCTCGAATCGCAGGACTTACTTCCAGAGAGTCAGTGTGGTTTCCGAGCAGGCCGCGGGACCGTCGATATGATATTTGCTGCTCGCCAACTTCAGGAGAAATGCCAGGAACAGCACAGTGACCTATACACAACATTTATTGACTTGACCAAGGCCTTTGACACTGTCAATAGGGACGGACTATGGAAAATTATGGCAAAATTTGGCTGTCCCGATAAGTTCATCTCAGTTGTCCGCCAGTTTCATGAAGGTATGATGGCTCGCGTATTGAATGATGGAGAACCTTCTGAACCCTTTCCCGTCACAAATGGTGTCAAACAGGGTTGTGTGCTCGCCCCGACACTATTCAGTATGATATTTGCTGCCATGCTGTCTAACGTTACGCATGACAGTAGCGACGGCATACACATCAGATACAGGACAGATGGGAATCTGTTCAATTTGAGACGATTACAGTCCTTTACGAAGGTGAATGAAACAATGATCTCTGACCTCGTCTTTGCGGACGACTGTGCCCTCAACACCTGCACAGAACTGGACATGCAGAACAATATGAGGAGGCTTTCTGTAGCGTATGATGACTTTGGCCTTACCATCAATACGAAGAAATCTGAAGTAATGTTGCAACCTGCTCATGGGAAACCTTACTGTGAACCAAATATCACAGTAAAGAACCAACGTCTCCACGTGGTGGACAGCTCCACTTATCTGGGCAGTACCCTTACCAAAGATGCGAATATCGACTCCGAGGTCAACAACAGAATTGCAAAGGCAAGTGCAGCTTTCGGAAGACTAAGAGTAAATGTCTGGGATCGACAAGGAATTAGTGCAGCCACCAAGATAAAAGTATATCATGCAATAGTACTCACTACCCTCCTGTATGCCTGTGAAACATGGACAGTGTATAGCAGACATGCCAAGAAGCTTAATCATTTCCACATGAGCTGTCTTCGCAGGATCCTCAGGATCAAGTGGCATGATAGAGTATCTAATTCTGAGGTCCTCAACAGAGCACATATGTCAAGCATCTACACATTGCTTCAGAGGGCCCAAACTAGATGGGCCGGACATGTTGTTCACATGCCCGAAAAACGCATCCCAAAGCAGTTGATGTACAGCGAACTCTCCACGGGTAAGCGAACAGCAGGGGGACAAAAGAAACGCTTCAAAGACACACTGAAAGCATCGTTGAGCAGCTTCAAAATTGATGTCTCCTCCTGGGAGACTATCGCACAGGATCGCTGTGCCTGGCGGACAAATATTACTCAAGGTGCTCGCATTGCAGAACAGAATTTAGCTGATAAGGCAGAAGGCAAGCGTGCTGCAAGAAAGGCCAGAATGCACAGCAACACTACTATCGACTCTAACCATGTGTGCCCTGTATGGGACAGGGCCTGTAGGGCCAAAATAGGATTAATTAGTCACATGAGATCACGGCACAGATGTGTCACAACTCAAGTCTGAAGCTGTCGCCATCTTCGCTTGCGATGGGCAACTATTATTATTATTATTATACAGGAATCGCACATTCTATAAATATTTTTGTGATGGGTAGGTTTACTAATTTTTAAATTTTACCAGGGCAGCGGCCTTATTGTCTACTCTTTACGATTTCCAACTGCCAAGAGATTTTTAACATGTGCAACATACACAAGGGAACTTCTATTTTTTTTTTTTTTTTACCATTTTCCGAGAAGGCTAGGCATCCGATCTCACTACTCATGAGATTAGGGAAGAGTATGACATCAGAAAGAACCACTGGTTCTAACAAAAAATTCCATCAATTATATTCCCTGTACTGGCAGCGACCCTTGTACTTTTAGAATTAGAGAAGAATACCCTACCTCTTAGCAACACCGACCACAAAATTCTTTCCGCGGTCCAATATTTTATAGTTGTGGGGAGTTGATGTGCTAATTACTATTGTCCACAAAGCACTATTATCGTGGCGCTTATTTGGCAGTGCTGTTAGTCACCAATCACTCCCGTAGCGAGGCAATGGTGCCGTGTTCAGGTCCTGGGTTGGAGTTCACGGTAAACATCTGTTGTTTTACCGTTGTCTAGTTTTCTACTTCTTTATTTGGTACGAGTGCCGGCAATATACCCAAATGTGTGTATTATTTAATGAAAATATCAAAGTGGAGTTCTTAAGACAGCGAAATTACTGAACTTGAGAAGACTGTCTGGTTCCTATTTATAGAACAATTGCTCCTGAAACGTTTGGAAGCTGTCATACCATGTGTGTCCGGGAAGCATATTGTAATTTGTGGGAGACATTTATATATACTGTTCAAAAAAATAAACGCAACTTTTTTGGTGTTACGTTTATAAAAGATATTCGCTGATTGGACATCAGTCAACCTATCGACTGTGTCCACCTGGTCATTAACGTCTCGTGGTTATATGAATTGTACTCACCTCATGATTCGTGAGGTCATGAAAGAGGTCAAGGTCAAAACAACATTTTTGACAATAACTCGTGACAGGTTCATGAGAATCTCGTGAAACCTACTGAACACAAACCTCTCTGACCATATTATTGAATGCCTATAAAAGATTGACGCTCCTCGAATAAATTCAGTTGAAAATTCAATGCGCAAGTATGGCTCATCTCACTACAGAACAACGACTCATCATCATTGGACGTTTACAGACTGGACAGTCACAAAGTGTAGTGGCCAGACAATTTAATGTGATTAGAAGCACCATTAGTCGCCTTTGGAGGCGATTTCAAGAAACTGACTCAGTGGCAGACCGGCCGCGCAGTGGAAGACCCAGAGTCACAACTCCTGCCGAAGACCGCTTCATACGGCTGCGTCACCTCAGGAATCGACTTGCATCTGCGTCCTCCACAGTCCAGTCAATGTCAGCAGCTCGTCGAATTTCAGATCAAACAGTCAGGAACCGGCTGCACGACTCTGGTCTTTGGGCTAGAAGACCCTACAGAAGTCCTGTTCTTACGGACCGGCATCACCAGAACCGACTGCAGTGGGCAAACCAGCATCGTCAATGGACCGTTGGGAATGACTGGAGACGGGTTTAGTTTAGTGATGAATCATTTTTTGTGCTCCAGCGACACGATAGACGGAGAAGAGTTTACCGCAGACTCCATGAGCGCTACGCCCAGAACAGCGTTGATGAGGCTTCTCCACATGGTGGTGGAGGTGTACTGATGTGGGGGGGCGATCAACTTCATGGGAAGAAGTGACCTGGTGCAAATTGAAGGACGCCTGAATGCCAAACGATACGTCGCTGAAATTCTTCGTCCTCACGTCCTTCCACTTCTGGCTGCACGAGGGTCGATTTTTCAGCAAGATAACGCTCGACCTCATGTGGCACAACTCACCACCCAGTTCCTCGCTGACAACAACGTCCAGACCATTCCGTGGCCAGCCATGTCATCAGACATGAACCCCATAGAACACTTATGGGATGAACTCGACAGACGACTCCGCCAGCGAGACGTGGCTCCAGCCAATCTCCGACAGTTGTCTCTTGCACTGCGGGAAGAGTGGGCAGCCATCCCACAACAACAGATCCAACGGCTAATCGGATCCATATCAAGGAGATGTCGTTCTCTGATAGAGGCCAGAGGAGGCCATACACCTTACTGAAACGGGGGCCTCAGTCGCAAAGAATAAAAGTCCAAACCAAATTTAATGAACATCATTTCATTGTTAAAGTCTGAAAGTTTCTTCATGCCAAGATTGAAACATTAATTCCGTAAAATAAAATTTTGGTACAAGTTTGAAATTTGGTGTCCATTACCACTGCAATAATTTTGCGTTTCTTTTTT
Organism: Oreohelix idahoensis; assembly: GCA_024509875.1. NCBI lineage: Eukaryota > Metazoa > Mollusca > Gastropoda > Stylommatophora > Oreohelicidae > Oreohelix > Oreohelix idahoensis. The sequence goes on from JAMPIV010015971.1 coordinate 382,672, forward strand.
TGAACAGTATAATAATTATAACTACGAAGGTTGTTCCATGTTTTGCGCCATCTGCAAATAGGCGAAGGCCGACTGTGTGTGGACTTCAGGAAAAGTTTGGAATGAATGGAAGCCGGACTACTAAAGCGACATTTTAAAGGTTATGGTATATGTTCGTTAAGTTAAGCACTTACCGACGGGACATAATTAAAACTTTATTAAGTGAAAGCCGAGCGGATAGAGACGATAGCGGTGAGATGTCCGAAAGAAAATCGGCCACCCTGAGGAAGTAAAAATTATGATCGATAATGTCCTGCTAGCATTAAAATTAAATTCATCAATGCTGTCACTGCACGGAATTATTAATCACGTTGCTAAATATGTTAAAATTTCTTCAAACTTGGAAAGTAAAAATTATGGTTTTTAATTTTATAGAACAAATAAATTATGCTATAAAACTTCAACAGTTCAATGATGGTGAAGGTTATATTTCCACACTCTGATTGTCGATGGTGAAGGTTATATTTCCACACTCTGATTGTCGATGGTGAAGGTTATATTTCCACACTCTGATTGTCGATGGTGAAGGTTATATTTCCACACACAGATTGTCGATGGTGTGGTGAAGTGGGATGTTATAAATATTTATAGGGGACTTAGTGTACTGACTGAGATCAGCTGTGAAGGTATCTATATCTAATAAGAGTAGTGTATTATAGATAACCTTACTTGCTGCCACATATATATATATCTCAGTCAGAATTATTCTGGAATAGTGTGATGACTACGTTGTATGTCTAGGGTATGTGCATGATGAAGTGTAAGTCATAACAACAACAGACAGATAAACAATTTAATTTATTCCACCACACTTGACAACACTGTGACACTCACATACATATAACACTCTAAAGGATATCTTAAAGGAGTCACTGATAACTTTTCAAATAACAATATGTATTCATTGCTGTTATGAATGAATATGTGTCCTGATTCAAATACAAAGGGAACCAGGAATCACAATCAATTTTACTTACAAGTTATATGTACAGAATTTATCAATATGAATATTGTAGTGACATATATTATTAAAAGTATCCTATGTGTGTCAGTTGTGTAGTAGTAATATGAGGTAATACTGGTTTTGTTTTGTTCAAGCTCTGTTGGTATTTGTCATCATGACTTCAATAGTTTGTCTTTATTGGAACTAGTATTGGAGATGTTCTCAGTTCCTGATATTAAAACAATTTACTTCCCCTCTTAAGTTTATGTTACAATGTTATTTTAAGATGGGGGTACATAATTTTGAGCTCAGCTGGCCACATCAGCTTATCTTGCGTGATGGCGGCAGGAAAAGACTCCTCTGCTCGATTTCTCCCCTGTGCTCTGGAGACACCTCACTGATAGCTAAATGGACCAAGGAGTATGCTGTCCGACTCTGGATTCAGCAAAGCTCTGACCAGGTGCTGCTCAATACCATCAAGACCACGGTCCCTGAAAACAAGAAGGATGTACCTTCTACGTCATAACTAATTTATACTCTCTTTTTACACTGAGCACAATACATCACAAACATTGAGTTCAGAGCGTTAGGCCAACTGTCAGCTTCATCTGAAATACTTTATACCAGTATTAACCTCCTTAATGGTTACTACGCCTCTGCACTTCCAGCATTATTTCTTTCTAGTCAATCATCTAGGTGTCAGTGTACTGTTTGGCCATTCCATGCCGTTTTACTTTCCTCCGACACCTTCTGTTCAGGCTGGAGCATTATAGGCTTTACATCATGTTTGCTACTGAACTACACATATATACAGGCATAAATTAACAATTCACATTCAATTTTCATTAAAAGATACTGAATGTTTCAAGCTTACCACAATTCATAGAATAAAACACAGATACGTTGACTAGCAATGAATTCTGGCACAATTACTGGCACAAATTCCCATCTGCTTATGTTCCAGGCTTTTATTTAGCAAAAATATGAGCTGGCTTCAACGCACTGTTGCTTTATCAAGCTTATTTGAACTAGTGGTCTCGAACTAACGCTCCTAAGTGATTATATCAGCGAGTCTGGCCAATGGAGCCACGTTTCGACAAGTGTTTGAAAAAATGTTACCTTCCTACGTCTCCCCTAACAACCAAAGATAGTATTTATAGTCCGACCAATCGTGTTTAGTCTTATATTTGTTGCGCTCCAATCAATTTGGAGTTTACATGGTAGGCTATTTCCGTACGCACGGTTTTTTTAAACACGTTATAAAAAAAATTTATGAGCAGAAATGATTTCATGCTGTCAGGCATCCCCACTATTTTATTTTGGTTATAACTTGTTAATTCCTAGACTATTTGCGTAACGTTTTACATATTCTTTGTCCGCAAGCCCTAAGGAACCCAAATATACAAATTTAATAGAGCTAATATGCTGCGTTCAAAATATGCAATTCCTTCTACCTCCTGTTTCGAAGATGTGCTGTCTGGGTACTGTAATGTTTTCAAACGTAAACCCATCTAATGTTATCTTTTCTAATAAGAGTTTTTCAGGATTTAAAAACCTAACTCTGGGAAGGGTAGTGAATTTATCACTGTCCGTCTGAAAAAAAAGTTAGTGCATGTGGCCTTACACGCGTGATAGTAGTAATTGTGTATCGCGCGACGCGTGTTTAGTGTTGCACGTGTTCGGCTTTATGCCTCTCCCTTCTCTCTATCCTTTAGTCCATCTGTCTTTAGTTACGCCGTGTATAAAATGGAATGAATGAAATATTAAAATTAGGTCATTGTTCAGCTTGCGTATCTCACTGTTTTTCCAAGAAATACAGCACACGTTTCATTGAAGAAAGCGGGTAATAATACAGTAGGCTTTTACTATCAACGTGAAGGCGTTACAATTTGCCGACGAAGTAGAAAACAAGGGGGATTTCGAGTACAGTCATTGTGACAGCACTGTTCTTTACCATTCTTCTTCCTTTTATTAAATTTATTTGTTAGGCTTTGCATTTACCGACATTATATGTCAGTCCTTTATTCTATATACACATAGAGAAATTTATTATTATTTCTGGGGTTTACGGTGATTCTCATCACACGGATGGCGGCTTAAAAAATCCGCTCCCAAATTTGTTTTTCCAGATATATACTCAATGCTAAAATTATATGGAGCCAAAAGTAAAGACCATCGGAGTAACCTGGAGTTCTCATGCCTAGCCTGTGCTAGAAACGATAAAGGTTTGTGGTCTGTTTGCAACTTAAAGGCCTTCCCATACAGATAAATATTGAATTTCTTTATTGCCCATATTACTGCAAGACATTCTTTTTCGCTAATTGAGTAATTGATTTCAGCTTTATTCAATTTTCTGCTAGCATATGCCACTGGGCTTAATTCCCCATCCAATGCATCTGATTTCTGTAGTAGAGTTGCACCTAACCCAATATTACTTGCATCCGTCCTTACTATGAATTCTTGACTTAAGTCAGGTAATTTCAAAATGGGTTTACTTGTGAGCTTTTCCTTCAATTCTTGGTAAGTCATTTCACATTGTGGTGTCCATGTAATGCGATCTGGATGTCCTTTACGTGTCAAATCAGTTAACGGTGCACATATGGAATTAAAGTTTTTGATATACTTCTGGTAGAAACCACATAATGAGACAAAGGATCTCACGTCCTTCTTGGTTTGTGGTCTCGGGGCTTTCTGTAGTTTCTCTAAATTCTTTGGGTCAGGGGTCATGTTTCCCTGATAAACTGTGTGTCCCAAAAATTCCAATTCTTTACATCCAACGCAACATTTGGTTGGTCGGGCTGTTAAATTTGCCTCCCTAAGTCGATTAAACAGCATGTTCAGAGAGTCAATGTGTTCCTCAAATGTTTCTGTTGCTATCAGGATATCATCCATGAAATTTGTTATACATGGATTATTCAGAGGGTCCAATAATTTTCTCATCATTCTAGAGAAGACACTAGGCGCATTCTTCAATCCAAATGGCAATCTATTAAACTCATAGTGTCCTTCTGAGGTACTAAAAGCTAGGTATGGTCTAACCTTAGGCTTTACTGGAATCTGATAGTATCCTTTACTCAGATCCACTTTTGAGAAATATTTAGCTTTATTTAGTCTGGCAAACAGCTGATTTGTATCCGGCAATGGATCCACCTGTCCTTCTGTAATAGCATTCAGTCTCCTGTAATCTATACAGAGTCTATGTTCTCCAGAGGGCTTCCTTAAGAGTACAACACCGGAACTATATGAGGATTCACTGTGTGAAATAATTCCCTCCTTCAATAGATAGTCTATCTCTTCCTTCAAAGCTTTCTCCTTAGCAAACGGAATCGAATATGGTTTCATACAGACAGGTGTGGGGTCTATCAGTTTCATATCATATTCCAATAGGTTTGTATGCCCTGGTCGGTCTGTTAACACCTCTGCATGATTATTTAGAACCTGTTGCACTCTCTCTTTCTGAGTTTTCGTTAAATGTGTACTGATTTTCACCTGTGCTGCTGTCTCACAGGGGTGTAATGGATACTCAAATGATGAAAGTGGTTCCTTTTTCATCTCCATGGCGATGGACAAGGTCAACAAGTGTGTCTCTTCCTGATGTTCTCTTTCCAAATATTTCTTCAGGAGATTCACATGATAGATTTTTTCTTTCCCCTTCTTATCTATCTTATAATTTGTTCTAGACACCTTCTCTAAAACTGTATATGGACCCTGCCATCCAATTTGTAACTTATTCTGACTCCCGGGCAAAAGAAGCAGTACTTTCTCTCCCACAGCCAAATTTCTGTCTTTCGCCTTCCTGTTATAATAGGCAGCATGTTTCTTCCTGGCTTGTTTCAAATTTTCATTGGCAAGTTTCCAGCCAGTTTTTAAACGAGTGGTCAGCTCATTCACATATTGGTATGAAGATGTAATGTTTTCCTCTGCCTTTTCATCAGTCCACGTTCTTAACAAAGCTTCGAGTGGACCTTTTATTGGCCTTCCAAACATAATGTTGCCGGGGCCATACCGGTTGAACTATGGGGTACCTCCCGATAAGCAAAGAGGGCGGCGTGCAGGTACTGGTCCCATGTATCTGGTTTTTCGTGTGCCAACTTTCTCAGGATCGACATCAATGTGCCGTTAAATCTTTCCACTTGGCCGTTCCCTTGGGGATGATACACACTACAATGGAAGTGTTTGGCCTGGAAGATCCTGAAAACTTCTTCAGTTAGTTTCCCCTTGAACTGAGAGCCATTATCAGTCAAGATTTGATTGGGAAAGCCTAACCTGGTGAAAATTGTGAGCAATGCCTCTGCCACATGTTTAGAATCAATCGATGACAGGGCTACAGCCTCTCCCCACATAGAACAAGTGTCCACCAGAGTCAGAATGTAGCTGTTCCTTCTCTTGGTTCGGGTGAGAGGTCCCACAAGATCCACGGCAACTCTCTCAAAGGGTGTTCCCACTATGGGCATTTCCCCCAGAGTTGCTGGTGCAGTCCAATGTTTAGGTGCTACTCGTTGGCACTCTGGACAGGATTTTACATATCGTTTGATATCTTCAGTTATTCCTGGCCAGAAATAGTGACAAGCTATTCGCTGTCCTGTTGCGCTGATTCCCATATGACCACTGAAGGGAATCGCATGCCCTAGTTCCAACACTTTAGTCCTATATGAAGTGGGAAGGACCAGCTGTCCGTGACCATTGGATTCAGATCCAGCCTTCCTATATATCAGTTTGTTCTTCATATAAAAACTCTCCCTTGCCTGGAGGTGTATGAGATTTGGGCAACTTCTTGAAACATGGCTTGAGTGTTTTGTCCTCAGCCTGTGCCTTCCTCATCTCATCTGGGTGAGTATTTATGGGATTATCCTCCTCCTTTTTTGACTGTGATCTGGTCTGCACTGTTGCCAATATCACAGGTCTCTTGGGATTCCCCAAGAAGACATATCTACACCCCAATATTAGAGGGTAGATTGGCTCATTTATCACTGCTGCTTTTATGATTCCTTCCACATATCGCGTTTTCACTTTTATTCGGGCGACGGGAAGTGTCATGGTAGCTACATCCTTGGTTGCAGTTTGAATCTCCACTGTTTCTGTGGTGTATTGATCGGCCTGCACCAGGTGAGAACTCACAACGGAATCGTAATCTAAACCGGTATCATATAAACACCTTATAGTGACACCATTACAGATGACATCTTCACACACTGGGGGGTGGTATGGTTCCTGTAGTTCTTCAGGTTTGACCTTCTTTTCCTTTTTCCCCGATGTCATAGCAGCACAATGAGGAGGTTTCCTTCTACAATGGTCAGTGTCATGATTGTTCATCTTACAATTTTTACACCACCTTTTTCCTTGGTTGAAAGATTTTCTTTCATCATATTTCCTTTCATCGAATTGTGGGAATTTATTTTTATTTTCATACCGTGGCCTATCAAATTGGTGCTTACCTTTATTTTGATCCTTAGGATCAAATTTATTAAAGTTCTGTGGTGCCCTAAAGTTATCCCCTTGTTTCTTTTTATTACCTGTTACCTCTGCTTGAGCTGCTTGATACCTTTCAGCAACATTTAGCAACTCACCCAGCCTCTCTGCACCTTGTTCCATGAGAAACTTTCTCAGGTCTGGAGCCATGGACTCTCTTAATTGCTCTATAAGGACCATTTCCTTAAGATCTTGGGTTTTCCCCAGAGAAGTCCATTTCTCCAAGTATGTCTCTATTCGTGCAGAGAACTGGTGATAGGTTTCACCTGACAGTAGTTTAGCATTCCTAATTTTTTTCCTATAGAATTCTGCATTCTTTTCATATCTTAACAAAAGAGCCTGCTTTAGCATGTCATAATTTTCCTGATCACCTCTGCTCATTTTTGCAAAAACTTCATAAGCTGCCCCACGAAGTCCTTGAGATAACTTTAAGCTCCACCTTTCTCTCTCTAACCCATACGTGGTAGCTAATAGTTCATACCTATTTAGGTAGCTCTCTATATCATCGTCTTTCTCAACAAAATGATCTAAATGAAAATTCATAGCTGAGGTTGAGGCTCCTTGGCTAGCAGTGGCATCAGAGGCAAAGGGACTGGCACCATTTTCAGGAGCATGGCCCTGAAACTCAAACTCCCTTAGTCGTAACTCATGTTCCCTTTGTAATCTCTTCTCCTCCTTTTCTGCTTCCCTCTCTGCAGTCAATCTTCTTTCTTCTGCTTCCCTTTCTGCAGCTAATTTCTTCTCTTCCCTTTCTGCAGCCAATCTTCTTTCTTCTGCTTCCCTTTCTGCAGCTAATTTCTTCTCTTCCCTTTCTGCAGCCAATCTTTTGTCTTCTCTTTCTGCCTCCAATTTCTTAGCCTCAGCCTCAATCTGCAACCTCTTAGTCTCAGCCTCAAATTGTAACCTCTTAGTCTCAGCCTCAGATTGTAACTTCTTAATTTCCCTTTCAGCCTCTAACTTTCTTTCGGCCTCTTTTTCTAATCTTCTTTCTTCGCGTTCAATAAATTTGTCACATTCCGTAGTGACATAGGCAACCATAACTTGCCCATCTAATCCTAACTCTTTTGCAGTCTGAACAGCAGCAGATCGAAACTTGGCCAGGTCCGCCATTGTCTATCAGGTAAATTTATACAATGTCTAACCAACAATTCAATTTCTAAATATATATCTAATGGACAACACAGGCACCGTGAGCTCAACCTTATTTAATTCCACCCAAGGATACCTTTTAATTCTTATATTCCCTGAAGTGAATTACCCCCAATATTTTTAATAGGGAAAGATTCAAAATCCCAAGAGCGAGACCCCAATATATGTGGTGAAGTGGGATGTTATAAATATTTATAGGGGACTTAGTGTACTGACTGAGATCAGCTGTGAAGGTATCTATATCTAATAAGAGTAGTGTATTATAGATAACCTTACTTGCTGCCACATATATATATATATATCTCAGTCAGAATTATTCTGGAATAGTGTGATGACTACGTTGTATGTCTAGGGTATGTGTATGATGAAGTGTAAGTCATAACAACAACAGACAGATAAACAATTTAATTTATTCCACCACACTTGACAACACTGTGACACTCACATACATATAACACTCTAAAGGATATCTTAAAGGAGTCACTGATAACTTTTCAAATAACAATATGTATTCATTGCTGTTATGAATGAATATGTGTCCTGATTCAAATACAAAGGGAACCAGGAATCACAATCAATTTTACTTACAAGTTATATGTACAGAATTTATCAATATGAATATTGTAGTGACATATATTATTAAAAGTATCCTATGTGTGTCAGTTGTGTAGTAGTAATATGAGGTAATACTGGTTTTGTTTTGTTCAAGCTCTGTTGGTATTTGTCATCATGACTTCAATAGTTTGTCTTTATTGGAACTAGTATTGGAGATGTTCTCAGTTCCTGATATTAAAACAATTTACTTCCCCTCTTAAGTTTATGTTACAATGTTATTTTAAGATGGGGGTACATAATTTTGAGCTCAGCTGGCCACATCAGCTTATCTTGCGTGATGGCGGCAGGAAAAGACTCCTCTGCTCGATTTCTCCCCTGTGCTCTGGAGACACCTCACTGATAGCTAAATGGACCAAGGAGTATGCTGTCCGACTCTGGATTCAGCAAAGCTCTGACCAGGTGCTGCTCAATACCATCAAGACCACGGTCCCTGAAAACAAGAAGGATGTACCTTCTACGTCATAACTAATTTATACTCTCTTTTTACACTGAGCACAATACATCACAAACATTGAGTTCAGAGCGTTAGGCCAACTGTCAGCTTCATCTGAAATACTTTATACCAGTATTAACCTCCTTAATGGTTACTACGCCTCTGCACTTCCAGCATTATTTCTTTCTAGTCAATCATCTAGGTGTCAGTGTACTGTTTGGCCATTCCATGCCGTTTTACTTTCCTCCGACACCTTCTGTTCAGGCTGGAGCATTATAGGCTTTACATCATGTTTGCTACCTTCCTACGTCTCCCCTAACAACCAAAGATAGTATTTATAGTCCGACCAATCGTGTTTAGTCTTATATTTGTTGCGCTCCAATCAATTTGGAGTTTACATGGTAGGCTATTTCCGTACGCACGGTTTTTTTAAACACGTTATAAAAAAATTTTATGAGCAGAAATGATTTCATGCTGTCAGGCATCCCCACTATTTTATTTTGGTTATAACTTGTTAATTCCTAGACTATTTGCGTAACGTTTTACATATTCTTTGTCCGCAAGCCCTAAGGAACCCAAATATACAAATTTAATAGAGCTAATATGCTGCGTTCAAAATATGCAATTCCTTCTACCTCCTGTTTCGAAGATGTGCTGTCTGGGTACTGTAATGTTTTCAAACGTAAACCCATCTAATGTTATCTTTTCTAATAAGAGTTTTTCAGGATTTAAAAACCTAACTCTGGGAAGGGTAGTGAATTTATCACTGTCCGTCTGAAAAAAAAGTTAGTGCATGTGGCCTTACACGCGTGATAGTAGTAATTGTGTATCGCGCGACGCGTGTTTAGTGTTGCACGTGTTCGGCTTTATGCCTCTCCCTTCTCTCTATCCTTTAGTCCATCTGTCTTTAGTTACGCCGTGTATAAAATGGAATGAATGAAATATTAAAATTAGGTCATTGTTCAGCTTGCGTATCTCACTGTTTTTCCAAGAAATACAGCACACGTTTCATTGAAGAAAGCGGGTAATAATACAGTAGGCTTTTACTATCAACGTGAAGGCGTTACAATTTGCCGACGAAGTAGAAAACAAGGGGGATTTCGAGTACAGTCATTGTGACAGCACTGTTCTTTACCATTCTTCTTCCTTTTATTAAATTTATTTGTTAGGCTTTGCATTTACCTTTTAATTTATATATGTGGATTAGAATATTTCACGACAGATGGTGAAGGTTATATTTCCACACTCTGATTGTCGATGAAAGTAGAGACATTTCAGTGACGAAAAAAGCTAATTCTTTATGTAAAATTTAGAACATTTGAGTTACAAATGTACTGTACTATGTTCGGAGGAATTCTAGAACTAAAGGTATGAGATAATTCATCTGGTGTTGCAAGAATAACAGAATTCTTTATTTACAGGCATGTAATTCGCCAAAACGTGACGGAAAATAATTTTGTTGTACCCTTTTTGCTGCATGTCACGTCAACAAACATAAGACATGTTCTCTTTCTTCTTCTTCTTCTATTTCTTCTTATTCTTCTTTTTCGTACACTCTCAGACGTCCACTTGAACGTGTTTAAAAGAAGCAGTAGGCAGCGTGAGGCTATTTGCATCTCCCTAGATCTTTCCCACGAATGGTACTGGTGTCGGCCATAAGCGCTTTCTTTGTTCCACATATGCTGGGCACCTTTGAAGCAGATGTTCAGCAGTCATTTTATCGGTGCCACAGTTACACTCATTGGTAGTTCCTATCTTTAGCTTGTTGAGTAGATGGTATCCCAATCTGTTGTGGCACGTGCAAAGTCTTCTTCTCTTCTGTCGAGCTGAAAGTATCCATCATTCTGTGTGTGACCTGGATGCTTTGCATCCCATTTCTTTCTATATCTGGTTATAAAACTCTTTGCCACCTCGAAAATTATGCTTGAATCATACTGAGATAGTTTCCACCTTCTTTTGCCAATCTGTCAGCCTCTTCACTGCCGGTGATGTTACTATGAGATGGAATCCATTGGATCACAACTATTTTCAATCGTTGATATAGTTTGTGGAGCACCACACTTAGGTCATCCAGGTCTGCATTATTTTAGGTTTTCAACGTTGCAATTACTGACTGTGCATCGGTGAAGAGAGAAACTTGTCTCTTTGTGCTTTCCTCCGTCATTATAACATCTGCTGCAGTTTTCAAGGCCTCTGCCTCTGCTCTGAAGTTATTTGAGAATTGTTCTGTTGCCACGAACAGCCTTTTTTGTGCACCAGTGCTTAAGCTCAGAAATACACCTCCAATTCCATTTTCTGTTGCATTTGTTGCTGATCCATCTGCGTATGCATGGGCCCAGGTATTACGTGGGTAATGTTTCTCTATATTTTTTTCACTTTTGATTTTCTCTCTGTTGCAGTCTGGCTCTTCTTTCTCTCAGTTCCAGGAATGTTTTCGATACTTTGAGGGAAATGATATTGTTTCCAAACTGGAAGCTTGTGCAGTCTATATGGGTGTCACGGAATTGCCTCCCCTTGCTTTGCAGTAGTGGTCCACTAATGGTCACAACGCAAGCGTATCTAAAAGTAGGTCGTCTAAGGTATCTATCTTCGTGCAAGATTACTCTTGGCAAAGATGTAGATAGAAGATGAATGGTGTTTCTACCTTAGGGGAGCCTTCACAAGATATTCCCAGAAGTCAAGAATAAAACGCTGCTTAAGGGCTGAGCAAATTTGTTAACTTATTATCTGGTCCGTCGTCTTTTGTGAAGGGGTTATGCAATGATTCCTGCTCGTTCAAGCCCCCAGTTGGAGTAATCCAACGAATGCCCTCTTATAAGTAATGGCTCTATATTTATATACATGTATTTATCAAGAAAGACTGGCTCATAAGTTTGCTTTCGTACATATAAACTGAATCAACTATTATTGTTTAGTTTAAAATAACATACAACAAATTTAATAGTCAATTAGTCTTTAACATGGGAAAATTAATATGGAAAAATTGGGTGAAAATTGAAATTAAGGTTTCCTCACTGAGATTTAGGTTTTTGCTGTAGCCAGTTACACATAACTTAGCTCCAGATGAGTCATGCAGCTGTGGTTTCCGTCACTTCGTGGTGATGAGGGCACTTCTTCACTCAATTTGTCAGATTTCGGCGGTTGGTGGTGATGCTTTTCTCTCACACTAGCGGTGTAGGAACTTCAGTACTTAAGTATGATGTCTTGTAACCACGAACTGTGACAGAAAAAAAAACAAATGCATGCTGCTGAGTACATTTGTTCTCCGCAAACTAACAGGCCCATGGTCATGCGCTCAACCCACCAATTTTAACCTTTCAGAAGAATTAAATTCCCGAGCACCCAATGTAACTCAAGGAATGTAGTGAAAATTCACCAATATCCTTCTGGGTATCAACTAGGAAATTGCGTCTGGAGTGCATGAATAATGATTTGCCGGAATTACAATTAAAAAAGGTACATAATTCTCACAAGATAATATGTTACACTTTAGGCACATGTAATGTCATCATCACTCATCACTGCTCCAGTCGGAGTCTGGGGTCGCTCTGCTGTCGGGTTTCGCGCCCGACTAGTCAGAAACAATCACCAGCTCTTGCTGTAGTGGTTCATGCATATACTATTTTCATATTTTGAGGTTGCCAGCCTCATATATAACCACTTAGCAAGAAACCTGTAAAATTTATATTAGTAAAAAAAATTTTTACACTTACCCTAAAATTTTGGCAATACGCCCTTCTCCTGGCACAGATTTAGAATGGACACACAGCCCTTTAGTTAGATGCTGTTCGAATCACTTAGGTCTGGAAATATAAGTTAATTCCTCTGACGGCTGGTGTTCTGCAAATTCCTGGCCTGGGAAAATTGTTTGTATAATTCCTCATGACTTGGTCTGGGAAATATGAGTTAATTCCTCTGACGGCTGGTATTCTATGAATCCTGCCAGGGAAAACTGTTGGTATAATTCCTGTTATGACTGGGTCTGGGAAATATGAGTTAATTCCTCCGACGGCTGGTGTTCTATGAATCCTGTCAGGGACAACTATTGGTATAATTCCTCCTATGACTGGGTCTGGGAAATATGAGTTAATTCCTCTAACGGCTGGTGTTCTGCAAATTCCTGCCTGGGAAAACTTTTGTTAAAATTCCTCTCTGACTCCTTGTCATAAAATTCCCAAGTTTCCAGTCTTGTATTAAAATGGCGGGTTTACTTGTAAATTCCAAAGTTGCCCAATACTCGATCTGGTACTTCTAGTTGTGGAATTGTAAGTCCTATCCTCTTTCCTCTGGCTTGTAGGAGGTGTTTAGTTGACGCTGCGATGCAGTCTGTGCTGTGCTGTGTCTGATTTCTACAGTATACCTCACAATCCGGAGTTTCAAATCCCAGCTGTGTTTCCTGCTGAATGTTCCAATCAAATCCATTGTAGATTCTGACGAACCAATCAAATCTATCTAGCACTGTTTGTGTGGGGAAGTTTATCATTACTCATCCCACGCGTATTTGAAAATATTAAATTTAATATACACTCGCGGCCTCTTACAACAGTGATGTCAAATCGATACATAAGACTTCCGGCGCACCTCTGTCTATCACAATAGTGTGACCCTGTGTTTCTGGCGTAAAGACTTCCACCCAGATGTCTGCCCCGACAGATGATCTAATTATCCTCTTTATCTGCGTGCCTCCGCCAGACAGATGTCTGGTCAGACAGGGTTGTCTTATTTCATCGTACGCACAATACAAGCTTGTTCCAACATGATCAACAGCTTCCCAATTAGGCCAAATGTTTGCTCGACACGTTTCCACAGGTGGTCATACGGATTATGCGATAAGCGGGTGACCGGTCTGACGATTGGTTATTGTTACGATAATCCGACATTTCAGCTGGCGGAACGTAAACACGTCTGAAGAGTGGCAAACAAGATAAAGACAACCCTATAGCAAATACTTTCGTAGCAAATACTGCCATAGGGAAGTGGCGTGTTAGAGACTTCACCATGCTATGTCCAGCATAGAGCAAAATAGTGAAAATAACGAATGAAAAGGCATGATTTATGCCAAATAAAAGCGATGAGTGAGAAAAATGAAGAAAAAGAAAGGATACTGCCGGAGGGCTGAAGGTGTGAGAGATCACACAAAAGAGCATGTTCATACGTTTTGTCACTTACTTACTTAGTTGTTCCCCTTCTACCGTGAGGTGTAGAGATTTGGAAGAGAGAGCACCAGGTTATCCTATCGGCTGTCTTCCTCCTGGCCTGGTTCCATTCTAGTCCTCGGTCCTTCAAAGATTGTCTAATGTTGTCCTCCCAGCGGGCTCTGGGTCGTCCTGGGGGTCTGGATCCTTGGCTCTTTATTTCCCATGCTTGTCGTGGTAGCCGATCTTCTCCCATTCTGCAGACATGGCCAAACCATCTTAATTGGGACTGTTCTACTTGCGTCTGCAGGGGGTAGGATTTAAGGCCTTGACGTATCGTCTGGTTGCGGACCATGTCTCTTCTTGTTACTTCAACCACTTTCCTCAGATACCTCATTTCTGAAGTTTTGATCTGGCTTTTGTGGGTTGTAGTCATTGCCCATGACTCGCATCCATATGTCAAGACTGGGACATAGGTGGAGCGGTATACAGCCATCTTCGTTTTCTTACCAACCTCTCTCTTGCCGAGGAATCCGAGGATTTATGGCCTGAAAAAGTCTCCCAGCTGCTGCTTTTCGAGTGGCCAACTCTTCTTTGATGCCTCCATTTCGGTCTATAATAGCTCCGAGGTATTTAAAGTGGTCGACCTGCTCCAGGACCTGTTCTCCCAGCTTAATCTGATGTCTTCTTTCTTCTCGTGATATCACCATGGATTTTGTTTTAGAGCTGCTTATGACCATCCCTCTCTTCTCCAGCTCTTCCTTCCAGACTTGCAGGTTGGATTGGAGATGTGCCTCTGATTTAGCAATCAGGGGAACATCATCAGCAAATGCCAGCTCCGAAATATAGACCTGTCTCACCTTCCAGTACCCCACTGAATGCTTTCTTGTTCTCTCCTTACATGCCTTGATGACATCATCCATGAGGAGTATGAAAAGGTAAGGTGATAGGATATCACCTTGTCTTACACCAGTGGTGGTCCTGAACTCTTCTGACTTATGGTTTGCTGTCCTCACATAATTTCTGCAAGAATTGTAGAAGCTCTGTATAGCATGAATCAGAGGTGCTGGAATATTCTTCCTTGCCAAACAGTCCCAAAGTTTGTTCCAGGGGACCCTGTCAAACGCCTTTTCCAGATCTATGAAACAAAGATGGATCTCACTCTTATACTCAAGGGCCTTTTCACTCAGCTGTCTGAGTGCGAAGATTAGGTCTTGAGTACTTCGGTTTGCTCGGAATCCGCACTGGACCTCATCCAATTGTGGCTCAGCTAGGCGTCGGAGTCTCTGCTCTAGGATTCTAGAGTAGATTTTACCAGGGACACTGAGAAGGGATATGCCTCTATGGTTTCCACTCTGTCGATTGTCACCCTTTTTGAAAACGTTTTGTCACAATGGGTTTAATTGTTGATATTGCATTTATGGGAACTGCTGTTATCTGTGTTGTTCTCCTGTCACGTGCCATCAGGTTCTAGGTCTATCCATATCAATCTTTTAATTCTTATTTCTGTAGCCAGTTTTCTTCTCCATGTGTGTTTCGATCCACCTCTTTTCGATGGGATTCTAAAACAATGATTGTCTGGTAAAGATATCAACAGATGTCCTCGGCGTGTGTGCAATCAAGCAAAATGATATTATAAACATCAGTTATGCCTAACAAAGCCTGGACAAACTGCCAAATATTATACTGTTATTGCTATTCTAAATGGTATTTAGGGAGAAGAGTCGTGTCAACTTAATCAGCATGGCACGTTAAAGACGCTAAAGGTTTTGCAATTAAACTATGTGATTTTGATCAGAGTTTCTTGGTAAACATTGTCCACTGTTACAGGAAAGTCCACAAACAGCGTCTTATGGGTCTCATGTTGGCATTACATCCGCAGCTTGAATGTGGAAGAAATATGTGATTTTTTTGTGTCAGATTTTTTTTTCCACTTCACACATTTTACAAGATTAGTTTTTTGTTTTTTTTTGGGAAAAGAGTGATTGTAAATATTAGCCGATATACATCGCCCCCGTGTAGTTCCGGGGGGGGGGGGGGGGGGGGGGGGTGTCTGTGATAATATACATCGCCCTCGTGTAGTTCCGGGGGGGCGGGGGTGTCTGTGATAATATACATCGCCCCCGTGTAGTTCCGGGGGGGGGGGGGGGTCTGTGATAATATACATCGCCCTCGTGTAGTTCCCGGGGGTCTGTGATGAGACAAAAAAAGAATAAAACTACTGTTCCCTCACTTGAGGCAGGTTTCCTGTAAGGGAGACCAGCTGTAGAGCGGCACCATGCTCGGTAAGGAGCGAGAAGGGAGTTAATGATGATTATAGACATGAGTTATTCCTAAATATTGTCTGGACAGCCAAATTTAGAATTTCATACTGATATTGCTGTTATAAATGCTGCTCAGGGAGACGACTGGTGTCGATTTATGTAGCAAAGTACGTGAATGACACTGAAGGTTTTACAATTAAAGAAAACCAACTGAGAAACGTGGATCACAGTAACTTGAAAAACATTGTCTACTTTTACAGGGAAGGCCACAAACAGCGTCGTTTGGGTCTCCTGTTGACATTGCAACCGTAGCTCGTTTTGTGGAACCAATACAGAGTAAGTGATCATTCTGAAAGCAGGCTTTCTCAAAATCATTCATTTGTCATTTTCATTTTCGCTCCTTGTGACGCCACACTGCTACAGCTGGTATCCTTGCAGGAAGACCTGCACCATGTATTCACATACCCCTGGAGCAGTGCTTTCTATAGATATTTGTTGTACCTGATGAGATTACCAGCCTCATGCACAGTTTCATACTAGTCGCTTTGAACGACACACGTCAGGCAGTTTCTGAAGATGGTCTTAATGAAAGATTTCTATTTTACAAATATTTCCTCTTCACAATTTTTACAAGATTAGCCTTTTGGAGAAGAGCGATTCCAAACATTAGCTGATGTATACTGTGTATACAATGTATGGAAAGCTAATGAGTATTGATTGCTGTATTGATTGATTGATTACGTAGACTAGCTCCATGTCATTTCCGGGGGTCTCTGATGAGACAAAGAAAATAACAGGACTACTGTACACACAGGCATGTCGTACAAGGCAATTAATATGAGGTTGGGCATGAGGCTGGAAACCTCATCAAGTAAACAAAATGGCTATACAAACCACCGCTGCTGCAGCATGTTCATGTTTGGTGCAGGCTTCCTGTAAGGGGACCAGGTACAGTTGTTGCTCAATGCTCCATAAGGAGTAAATATGAAAATGATATACAACATCTTGTTCAGTAAGATAGAAAGATAGTAAGATAGAAAGATAGTAAGATAGTAAGATAGAAAGATATTAAGATAGAAAGATAGTAAGATAGAAAGAAAGTAAGACAGAAAGATAGAAAGATAGTAAGATAGTAAGATAGTAATATAGAAAGATAGTAAGATAGAAATATAGTAAGATAGTAAGATAGAAAGATATTAAGATAGAAAGATAGTAAGATAGAAAGATAGAAAGATAGTAAGATAGAAAGATAGTAAGATAGTAAGATAGAAAGATATTAAGATAGAAAGATAGTAAGATAGAAAGAAAGTAAGACAGAAAGATAGTAAGATAGAAAGATAGTAAGATAGAAAGATAGTAAGATAGTAAGATAGAAAGCAGGATTTGATTAATTAGCGTGCAGACTTTAAATATGTTGTCATTGAGGAAACGAAGATCAGAGGAATGAGAAGTATCAAAGATATGGTTGTCTGTAATCTCTAGCCAGAACAGTTTAGCAAATTATCTTTCCTCTTTGACATCTTTGCTATATTTCAGGCATCAAAGTGCTGGTTTGAGAGAGTGGATTCATCCTGATGAACGAAATTAAAATGAAAATTGGAAACCGTTTCGAAGTTGACCGTGTGGATAATCTAGTGAGGATTACACAGTATTTAGTTTTTGAAAACATTTTTGTTGATTCCTTATGGTCTGTAAGTATGATTGTGGTTTTAACTCCATCATTGCACACAGTTAGGTTCATATTATGTCAATTTATACTGTTTGCGAACGGGCTGGTAATTTTGCACACCATCTCTAGAGAAGAGTTTCTTAACATATATTGGTGGGGTCCGTAAATGAACTTGAGGGGGTCAGTGTACATAACCTAAAATTTAAAATGTAATATTTTTAATTATTAGTTTGGTTTGGTTTGGTTTTAAAGACTATCTTCATTGCACACGGATAACTTCATCAGTGCTCCGATCTCCTCCCTTAGATAACACAATGAGGGTCTCAGCACAGTGCACGAACTCTGTAGCACCGGCGAGAATCTCAATGTTCGTGTATATAGGACTCACACATTTCTATAAATATTTTTGTGGTGGGTAGGTTTCTCATTTTTAAATTGTTGTCAGGGCAGCTGCCATGGCCTACTCTTTACGATTCCCAACTGCCTTGGTATTATTAACGAGTGCAACTTGAAAACGGGACATCCTATTTTTTCGCCCTTATCCGAGAAGGCTAGGCATCCGTTCTTACTACCCATGAGACCAGCAGGGAGTATTATATCATTAGGAAACTGGTTCTGAAAACAATTTCCATAACTTATATTTCCTGTACTAGGAATCGAACCCCATTTATAGTTATGCTTTTGTGTACATTATTTTTTCTATGGATCCCATAGCCGTTACTTGAAAAGTAACCAAAAAGTTCAAGAAACTCTGCCCTAGAGACACAGATGTTGGTGCGGACATAACAAAAACCGATTCAGATGTTTACTAAGGAGATCACAAATACATATTATCATAGCACAAAAACGTCTTATAGATTAACATTTAGTGGAAAGAAGGATACCTGAAGTACCGCTTGTGACATAGACCCAGCAGCGTTCGGGGTCTTGCCCTTCGGCTCAGAATTACCGCTTAACTTGAGCATCATTGGGATAACATCGTGGGAGATACCAAAGTTACGACAACAGCAGCTATTAATGTTTACCTCCAGTCTTTCAAGACTAGAGGTTGCCTTGTTCATCATCGTTATCCGTTCTTTTTCCTCTCCTTATTGGGCTTAGAGCCACCGTTGCAGCTGTCACCTGTGTAGGAAACCTACACCAAACATTCCTGCGTTCATGTGGTTTTTGTAGCAATTTTTTAACATAATGGGGTTGCCAGGCTCTTACGCCATGGGTGATGTCCAGTTGCTACGAATTTGAAAGTCAGCATCTTTCTTGATCCTGTCTGTTCAAATAGGTTTACTTATTGGTTTGTCTCGTGAATAAGTCCTGTTTAGTTAATCGTCCATTCCTCTGTTTACAGCTTATATAAATTCGATTTTAGTAATTTAATTACGATATATTATATGAGTAAGGGGTACATCTTCAAATCAAACTACAAAAGTGCAATATAAGGAAATAACACATTATGCATGGCAGATTATACAAAAGAACATTCACGTGAAATATAAACAATGATATCAAAGGTGCTGTATCAAATATTTAACTTCTCAGTTGTAAAGACTTTTTTTTCTCTCTGATCAATGAAAATAAGACAAAAATTGTAAAAGAAAAGATCCTGAATCTCATAGGACGCTTTTAGTCTGTCTTTGCGTTTTAAAACAGTTTATCTCAGCTTGAAGAACATATAGGCAATACAACGGAAGAGTACTGAGATGGGCATGATACATGGTGCTTTCGATGGCGGGAACATTTACTCTTCTTGTCGTGTGATATGTGTTGCTGGAATGGGACTCCCACTTTCTTAAATTCAAACCGATTCTGACAAACCAGTTAACGATCTAGATTTTGCCGATAATCGTGCCCTTCTGTCACATACCCGAAACTAAATACCAGACAAAGTGAGAATACTGGATGAGAGGTCACGGCTATTTGGGTCTGAAAATCCGCAGAGGAAAGATAAAGATTATACGAATAAGTTGACAAATTGTAACCAGATTGCAGTTAGAGTTAAACCCCAACAAAATGTGAATATATATATATATATATATATATATATATATATATATATATATATATATATATATATATATATATATATATATATATATATATATATATATATATATATATATATATATATATACATACATATATATATATATATATATATATAATATATATATATATATATATATATATATATATATATATATATATATATATATATATATATATATATATATATATACTTACTTATTTAGTCGTTCCCTTTCTACCGTGAGGAGTAGAGGTTTGGAAGAGAGAGCGCCAGACTATCCTATCGGCTGTCTTCCTCCTGGCCTAGTTCCATTCTAGTCCTCGGTCCTTCAAAGATTGTCTAATGTTGTCCTCCCAGCGGACTCTGGGTCGTCCTGGGGGTCTGGATCCCTGGCTCTTTATTTCCCATGCTTGTCGTGGTAGCCGATCTTCTCCCATTCTGCAGACATGGCCAAACCATCTTAGTTGGGACTGTTCTACTTGGGTCTGCAGGGGTGGGATTTTAGGCCTTGACGTATCGTCTGGTTGCGGACCATGTCTCTTTTTGTTACTTCAACAACCTTCCTCAGATACCTCATTTCTGAGGTTTGGATCTGGTTTTTGTGGGTTGTGGTCATTGCCCATGACTCGCATCCATATGTCAAGACTGGGACATAGGTGGAGCGGTATACAGCCATCTTCGTTTTCTTACCAACCTCTCTCTTGCCGAGGAATCCTCGATTTATGGCCTGAAAAAGTCTCCCAGCTGCTGCTTTTCGAGTGGCCAACTCTTCTCTGATGCCTCCCTTTTGGTCTATAATAGCTCCGAGGTATTTAAAGTGGTCGACCTGCTCCAGGACCTGTTCTCCCAGCTTAATCTGATGTACTCTTTCTTCTCGTGATATCACCATGGATTTTGTTTTAGAGCTGCGTATGACCATTCCTCTATACACCGTGAGGCAAAGAAATCCATGACTTTTAAATATTAAAAAAAACTCGGCCGAAAGTGACCCGATTATTATGAAATTTGGTGACAATTATGATAACAATTTCCCTTTTCGAATTTTGAGTCTCAAATTTCGAATTTCAAATTTCGCGCAACGAATTTTACACCTTCAAGGTGGCACTGCATACAGCTGTAATTCGTCTGCTGCAAAATGGCGTTCTCTGAAGAAGAAAAAACGTCAATCAAATTTCTTTGACAAAACCAAAATTATGGTGCGAAACGACTTCTTAAGGAGTTTCCAAACAAAGGATGGACTTTAGGCGGACTGACATATCTTTTGCAAAAGATAGACCAAACCGGCACTGTTGAACGTCGTAAAGTCACTGGCCGAACAGGCACTGCGCTCACCGATGACAACATCAATGCTGTTAACGAGCTTGTGCAAAGTCAAGAAGGACGTCCGCAAACACATCTTTCCCAACGTCAAATTGCTCGTCAGATAAGCGCTTCTCAAAGATT
This sequence comes from Oreohelix idahoensis, assembly GCA_024509875.1. Classification (NCBI taxonomy): domain Eukaryota; kingdom Metazoa; phylum Mollusca; class Gastropoda; order Stylommatophora; family Oreohelicidae; genus Oreohelix; species Oreohelix idahoensis. The sequence continues at coordinate 403,854 of JAMPIV010015971.1, forward strand.
CGTGGGCAGAATCATCAAAAAGGAACTTAAGTTAAAATGTTTGAAGAAACATCGGGCGACAGAGTTGACTGAACGCAACAAAGAGTCACGGCTTTCCCGGTGCCAACATCTTTTGCCTCGCTTCCCAGAGCATTAAAGTTAGTTTCATATTTTTCACGGATGAAAAACTTTTTACTGTTGCTCGGCCTACCAATAGTCAGAACGATCGGGTGAATGCACCGGTTGTCACTAGAAAAAAAACATATCTGCTAATCGGTTGCTGCGAGCAAAACCAACGTTCAGCAAATCAGTAATGGTTTATGTTGATGACTCATCACTGGGCCGCACTGGAATTTATTTTATTCAACCTGGTATCAAGATAGATGGTGATTACTATCGCAACGAACTGTTGATGAAGTGCCTTCTTTTCTGACATGAGGGAAATGTCAGAATTCCTCATCTTCCAGCAAGACGGCGCGCCTGCTCATCGTGCTAGGGATACAGTTGCACTGCTCACTCATGAGTCACCTGAATTCATCGAACCGAATTTTGAGCCACCAAATAGTCCAGATCTTAACCCCATGGACTATGGGGTTTGGGGGCGTTTTGCAAGAGAATGTCTACCGAAAGAAAGCTGGCAACGTGGATGAGCTAAGAAAGCGGATAAAGCAGTCATGGGATGAGCTAGAACTGCGCATAATTGACGCGTCAGTGAGAAAGTGGTGCACCCGACGTCGAGCATGTGTTGCAGCTGGCGGCGGACATTTTGAGCACCAACTAAAATAAGCAAAATTTAGGTAAACATTTTCTCACCATTTGTACCAAATTTCATAATAATTGGGTCATTTTCGGCCGAGTTTTAAAAATATTGAAAGGTCATGGGTTTCTTAGACTCACGGTGTATATATAAAAGTCTGTCCCTGTGACTTGTTTCATGGTCAGACAATATACAATTTCCCCATTTATTTCTGCTTTAGGAATTGCAGGAAGTAATTTTTAAAAAAAAGAAGAAAAAGACGGAGAATACAGTACTCATCTTTACTTTCATCACTATAATTATCGTTATGATTTAAGTGTTTTAAGATGAAATATTACGAACACGAAGAAAGCGTTATGGACTATCTCTGATCACAATATTAAAAACAGAAATTTAAGCAGTATATTCTGGAGACCAGGGCTAAAATGCATTAAGAGCTACGTGTCGGTCAGAAGATCTTCGCCAACAAGAGGATACACGACGACTGCACCACGAGTAGTCGGAACCGAGTAAATAAAACAAATGTGTCAATGAAAGCATATAAAAGAATCACATTTTTAAAACCGTTTATTTTTTCAACGCGCTGGGAAATAATGTATAAATCTTCTTAAACTGTAGAATAAATTCAAAGTCTGGACAGTCTGCTTTTGTAAGCCTTCCCCTGACTGATCAATATAAAGTGTTTATTTAAACTCTACGGTGTTTTCTCAGTGAATTCAGTCTTTTCACTATTTGGTTTCATTTGTATTTATACAGTAGATTGATTGTTTTCCTTTTTTCTTCCTGGAAGCAAATGTATTTTGTGACTTTCTGAATACAGAATACTCAGGACTCTTGAAAATGTTGAATATTTCAAGGCACAAAGAAAATAAAAATTCTACTGACTTATTCAGCGAGTAGCGTATTGGGAAATACAAATGGAAATCAAACGAAATCAGGTACAGGACAGAAATAGGAATCTTCAAATCAAATGTCAAGCCATTCCTATTATATTATTCTGAAACAAAAAAAGGAACAACCGAGAAGTTACAGACTTTCATAGATTGGTAGTGTCGTAGAACAGAAGGCTTGAAATAATATATCAAGATCACCAAGTAGAACTGATGGCAAGAATCAGACAACGGCCAGTTGCGCAGGAGTTGAGATGAAGACGCTGGGAATGGATAGGAGACACACTGATCAAATCTGTTCACAGCATTACAAGGCAGTCCTTGTAGTGAAATCTCCAGAGTTTGAGAGGTAAGGCGACCGAAAACTCATCGAGATGAGAAGTGTAGACGGAAATGACAATGGTGAAGAAGGCGTGGGAAAAAAGCTTGAGCTGAAAACACCTGACATGAGGACTGGCATGAGTTTGTTGAAGGCCTGTGCTACTTGGGCAGCTCAAGGGTAAAAAGAAGAAGAAGCGCGACAACTTATTTACAAGGAAGAGGTTATAGAACCTGTAAGTGGAACTTGAACTTTATAGCGCCTCTTATCTTTAACGACCCTTTGATGTTTATACACTCAGGGGTGGATAACGATTTGATCTTCAGATACGGTAGAAATCTCTGACGTCGATTAGCATTTCATCTCGAGACGCGAAAGATTTTGAATGTAACCCCGTTATCGTAACGAGGGCCTTTTGATGTTGGTCAACCAGCGCTCGACGAGAGACACAGTGGCCGGCTCAGAGGACCTTTTATCTTGACCACAGTTTCTGAATTCTTATAGTTCGCACGTTAATGCGAAATTAACACCATTAGGGATCAGAGAGCTAATGAATATATATATATATATATATATATATATATATATATATATATATATATATATATATATATATATATATATATATATATATATATATATATATATATATATATATATATATATATATATAAACAGTGGTTCCGTAAACTCACTAATCAGTTGTCGCTCAGAATTTTGGATAATCTAAGCACGTTATTCTAGAACCATTATGGGAGTGTGTTAATAGCATCTCGTGGGGATTGTTTCATTTCTGATTTGTGGTAATAGAAATTAGCATGTACGTGATTTAATGTGTTAAGTTTACTATTATAATTCACTGTGATTTTCTAGCGTTAACTGATTCCGTACGTAATTATTTTCAGCTCTGGACGGAATTATCTTTAAGCCCCAAAAATTTACACATACATAATTTACGTTTACTGACAATGTGTGTCTAATCATGAGTTAAGTATAACATATTATATATCAAATTAAAGTACATTGGATGAACAATATAAATCCATATGCCTTTTTAGCTAATTTTATGTTATGTTTATGTTATAATAGATAACATGTACACGGAAAAAAGATAACTTGAAATTTTGAACAAAAATTTTCGACTTACGTAAGGCTTGTAACATAAATTGTTATCACAATACAGTTTCACTGCTCTCTTTGTGCAGGTAATCCATTTAGAAACACAGAAAAAGTAAGAAAGTTATGGTTGATCACACAGTTTGTTCACTGTTCACATATTAGTAACATATCCTGTGTGTTTTTCGGCCATTATGGCGATACGACAAAACACGATTAAAGATGAAGATAAATGTGAAAAAATCCGTTTAAACGCAAATAAAAGACGTTGAAGCTTGTTGAAATTTGCCCAGTTTTGTGTTTACTTCCGTTCGAGATAAATTCCGGGCAGTATAAAATATCAGAATAGAAAGAAACAATGAAATAATTCAGCGTCTTTTAAAAGATCTTACGTCTACAGCGTTCGGCCTTTGCATCTATTATTAGATCTTGCGTACGGAATCAGTTAAAGCTAGTGAAATAAATAACGCGTAGCTATTTTTCTTTGCCAGAGGTGCAGTTAGAAAGTAATTTACATCACCCGCTTCTCACACCAGAAGATAATGTTTAGTTGACTGATTAAGTGTTAAGCGCGACTATAGTGACCGAATAGGATTCACGTTTATTTCATTTTGTGTTTTATAGTAAGTGACTATTGTTTATACCTTATGACTAAACTAACAGGCGCCGACAATAAAATAACTATTAACGACAGACGATATTTGTAAGTGCGCGTAGAGGTAATTAAACAATAGTTGACAGTGTGAGCCGATCGTTAACGCGCGCGCAGAGAGGCGGGAAGGTGCATACCTTGGTCCGAGCCTGAAAGTGCAACGCGGGCAAAAAGCTGACCGTATTGTTGTGAATAAAGTCACCGTGTGCCTTTTAACTTTAAGCAGGACTGCCAGAGTGGGAAAGAGATCGTCTCGTCCCCGTCCGTGTACATATAGAATAGTTGCATTCACTCACCACAGAGACAGCCGATAGGATTTACCAATCAATCAATTACCATCATCAGTAACATTTTTTAGCAACTTGCTATGTCCAAATATTAGAAGTATTTTTTTTTTCATTCTTTGCTGTGAACACAAGATCTCGATTATTTTTACATTAGCTATTCGAGGTGACATTATTGATCCAGGAGTATACCATCAAACTTGGCGTCCACCTTATAAAGTTATCGTCAAGGCTGGACTGGGGCCAAATTTGACACTGAACACTGACATTATCTCAATATCGATAAATATATTCAGGATAACTGTATATCCCAGGAAATATCACCAAGTTTAGGTAAGGATCGAGATCGTGGCCACGTATGACAGAGGGAGAGATATTTAATATTTTCTTGTTACGGTAGCTTTTACCAAACTGGTTATTTTGCTTTTAAAATTGTTTTCTTTACGGAGTAGCACTTCTTAGGAACTTTGTTTTCTTTACTGTCTATATTGCAACCTAGTGCTAAACGTTTAACCTTTGGGGTTATTAACTTGTTGGGTTCTTATCTTCTCAATGAGGGGAGGGCACAGGTATTCTGTTATTTTTCTGTGTATGTAATTTTGATTTATTTGATTTCTCTATAGATATTCCATGTTGTAAAGTTTAAATGATAATAAACAACAAAAGAACTAAACTTCGTGTGTTGGTCAGACCCATACACACTTTACCATAGTTTTTCACATCTGTGTGTCTTGTTGTCACATAGATGTGTATGCGTGTGTAGTTAAACGTATATTTAGATATACGGGGAGAAAGATTGTCTTATACTAAATTATAGTTGTATAGATAGGCTGGTCTAAAGAAACTACTCAGTCCAGAGACAGATCTTTTCCTTAAACTATCCACTCGTGAAAAATCTATTTTCTTACACCTTTACTTCTCACGTATTATCACCTTCTCCTATACTCAGGCGGGACCATAAATAACTTTAAAACCTATCTAAACGCGACAGGAGGCAATACAGTCGCAGTTGTGGTTCTCTAGGACTTATTCAAAACTGGGTCCCCCATAATGACATGCGCACATACAAGTTTATGTGTACCAGATCGGACCAAAAAAAAGGTAGCAGAATATTTGTAGCAGATGTAAAAGTTCCAGAATGATTGTAGCAGATGTAAAAATTCAGAATGTATGTAGCAGATGTAAAGGTTCCAGACTATTTTTAGCAGATGTAAAAATTCAGAATGTTTGTAGCAGATGTAAAAGTTCCAGAATATTTGTAGCAGATGTAAAAGTTCCAGAATGATTGTAGCAGATGTAAAAATTCAGAATGTTTGTAGCAGATGTAAAAGTTCCAGAATATTTGTAGCAGATGTAAAAATTCAGAATGTTTGTAGCAGATGTAAAAGTTCCAGAATATTTGTAGCAGACGGTCTGGTACACAATACATACATACATATACATCATACATAGGCCCTATTCAGGGCCGCTCAAAATTATCACTTTCTAATTGGTTTTGGAATTGAAAAACACACTGTGGCCGAATTAAATTTTTTTCCCATTTTCATCCTGTAGGTGTTTGCACAAAGTAAACTGTAGTTTTCGTAATTGTTTACAGATTTTTATGAATTACACGTCATTTTAAAGATAAATGAATGTACTATTACAATAAACACCGGTGGTAACTCTAATAGAGGTTGTTGCTATTTAACGGCCCTCCGATGGCCGAGGACTTGCAATATTTTCACAATTATAACTGCTTGCGCCCCATCTCTATCAAAATCACAATTTCAATCAATGTGCACACCATTTTCACTCATGTCCTCGTCGCTAGATCTATCAGTCAATTGTTGAAACACATTTCTATCCTATTCAGCCGTTAGACGAGATGTACACGCATTTTTTGTAGTCCTATCACTAGTTGCCACGGTAAATAGTTTTACACAATTTGGTAACTAACCCAAAACGCTGAAAAATATGAACATAATATCAATTTTCCAGTGTTCTACAACAACCATGCTTTGGGAATTTGTTTTCCGGTGGCAACTTAAAATCTCGAACCAGATCAGAGAGTTTTTCAGTGCATTTTTCATTCGTTTTATTACTAAAATTAGATTGGCGCTCTGAGCGGCTTGCGGTCCAAATGTGATTATTTTGTGAGCCGCTGACAGCGGCTTGCGGTAGTTAATGTGTTAAAAGTAAACGTTCATTTTTAAAAGTAAAAATTCTTTTTTTTTTTTTACACTGTCATGACAATTGTACCATTACCAGGCGTAGGACATGTTGCCGCAAAAGTCGTAGAAGATCTTGCAGCCACAGAAGAAGGTGCAGGAAAAAAAATCTTGCAGCGGGCGTAGGAGATTCTTTTTTCCTTTTACTTTAAGGCCCTTTTCAGGGTCACTCAGAATTATCACTTTCTATTTGGTTTTGGAAATAAAAAGTAAACATGTTATGAATTAATTTGTTTTAAAGGTGGCTTCAACGAGACATTTACTGGTATGCCTTGTGCTAAATATCTGGTAATGCCTGCTCCCCCATTTTCAGTAGCATTTTTTGCTTAACCATCTATATGCGTGTGACAAGAGCTTTGGTGGAAATTTTTGGTCAGTATACTTGATTGTTATACGCTTTCTCTGTGTTTCTGAGTTCCTTTACTTTCAATGTCTGGAATACAATAGAAGACACCAGCGGTGAAGTCGTGCGTTATATGTTACGGGCTTTTATATTTTATCTTGTAGTAATTTATGGATTTCTTCTGATTTTGATTATGTCTATTAAATGTTGCCGTAACATGTGGGTTCGTTAGTGTTTTCATCTAATTCGTATGAATGAATGTCTATTTCTCTTCTTAAGTATTCAATTCGTTTGTGACGTTTCTCTTCTATTGATCGACCTAGTAGAACCATGAAAACTTATCTTATCGAACCTGGCAATTAACATAAAGTCTTCTGAAGACGACATTTTCCATTTAATATCTGAAGACATATCACATTACGGAAAAACAGACGAAATATATGGTTCCCATTTCCAAATACGGAATGACATCACAGTTTCATGCATTCTCAACTATTTGACCCTGAGCGGTCATATCAACCGTCGACTCTCGTCTAATTTTCTATGTTCATATATTTCAGTTGAATACTATTCTATTCGAACTGTCTTGACATTATCACGTCACATATTATGCCTAATCGTTGGCTTCATATTTATATTAAGACATCTTGTCTATTTCATAAAAGTACAGGCTAAATCAATTATTCTCAGTTTGGCTGTCCACGCCACAATTTATCATTATCGCTTTCAATAGCGCGTTTTATAATACACCGCGTTCCATCTAGAATATCGCGTGTAGATCTGCGTTTTTAATATCAACGCCGGTTGAATATCTGAGTTAAGACTCAACATATATTAGTGGACTCTGCCACACATTATTTAAACACTGCTATTAGCCCAAAGACCAACGGGCTGATCACCCGTTTGCCAGTCACTTCGATTACGGAAACAACAGCAAATGGATTGATTTGCCGTTGCCCTAAAGACGCCAATAGGCGTGATGGGAAACAATGGCAAAGAAAACCTATCTGCTGTTGCCCTAAGACGCCACTAGGCGTAATGGCCACTGACTGCTTTGACGGTCGGTGGCTAAGGACGGAAGAAGAAGAAGAAGAAGAAGATTAGCCCAAAGGCTACATCAATACTCTCATGTTTCTAGGCCTAACGCGTCATCCAACGTTTTGCGCGTACCCTTAGAAGTCTACTTGGTTGAGGTGTTGCATGGTGCGACCATTCAAATCAAGATAAATACCAAAACTGCTCAGCAATATACAAGAGCAAATGAAGAGGTGGACAGAATATTTTGAGGACCTTCTCAATAGACCAGCTCCACATAACCCCCCGGACATCCAGCCAACAGAAGAAGAGCTACAAATTAACGGTGAAAGACCAACGAAGGAAGAAATAAAGAAAGCCATAAAGCTTCTAAGAGATGGAAAAGCGTCTGGACCTGATGGCATTCCAGCAGAGGCCATCAAAGCAGATATCGACACGGCTACAGAGATGTTATATAAATTACTTGGTAAAGTCTGGGAAAAGGAAGAGATACCAGCAGAATGGAAGGAAGGATATCTGGTTAAGTTGCCTAAGAAGGGAAATTTACAAGAGTGCACAAATTATAGAGGAATAATGGTACTTTCAGTGCCAGGAAAAGTATTAAACAGGATTATCCTTGAAAGATTAAAAGAGTCCATAGTTAAGAAACTGAGAGATGAACAAGCAGGTTTTCGACAAAACAGATCCTGTACAGACCAGATAGCCACTTTGAGAATAATAGTTGAACAAAGTCTGGAATGGAATTCACCACTATACATCGGATTTGTGGACTACGACAAGGCATTTGACAGTGTAGACAGAGAATCACTTTGGAAATTGATGAGGCATTATGGAGTTCCCCTGAAGATCATTAATTTAATAAAGAAAACATATGAAGACATGACATGCAGAGTTCTTCACGAAGGACTGCTTACAGAACCGTTTGGGATAAGAACAGGAGTGCGACAGGGATGCCTCTTGTCTCCATTTCTTTTCTTATTAGCAATAGACGGGGTTACGAGAACATTGACAACACACAACAGAAATGGAATCCAGTAGACTCTGACTAAGCAGTTGGATGATCTGGATTTTGCTGATGACTTAGCTCTTTTGTCCCATAACCGTAATCAGATGCAAGACAAATTGAAAACACTCGATGAGAGGTCACAGCAATTGGGTCTGAAAATACACAGGGAAAAGACAAAGATAATGAGAATAAATGCAGATAATGATAACAGGGTTGAACTTGAAGAAAGACCAATACAAGATGTAGAATCGTACACATATCTTGGCAGCAATATAGACAAAGTTGGAGGGACAGACAGTGATATCAAAATAAGAATACAAAAAGCAAGAGGAGCTTTCATTGCATTGGGAAATATTTGGAGATCAAGAGAAATCTGATCCAACGCGAAAATAAGAATCTTCAACTCAAATGTGAAGTCAGTCCTATTGTATGGTTCTGAGACATGGAGAACAACAAAGACAACTACCAAAAAGCTACAGACTTTCATAAATGGGTGCTTGCGTAGAATAGAGGGATTAAAATGGAATGACAAGGTTACCAACGTGGAACTGATGACAAGAACTGACAAGTGCCAGTGGAACAAGAGATGAGAAGAAGACGATGGCGATGGATAGGACACACAATGAGGAAACCTGTTGATAACATTACAAGGCAGTCCTTGTTCTGGAATCCCCAGGGCAAGAGAAGCAGAGGTAGACCAAGAAGCACACGACACGGAGAAGAGAGCTGGAAACAGAGGTGAAAATGATAAGGAGAACGTGGAAAGAACTTGAGATGATGGCACGTGACAGGAGAAATTGGCATGTGTTTGTTGAAGGCCTATTTTCCTTTGGGAGAGGAGGGTTATGAATGAATGAATGAATGAAGCTCTTAATGTCAAACTTCCCTAAGCCTACTTCAATTTTGTTATAGCTAGTTAAGAATGCAAGAGGGGACTGTTCCCGATTTTCAACCCTTCGCGAATTAATTGCTTGCGTATATGTCTATCTAGCTAATCTACCTAGTCTGATTCTGGTCTTGAGTTTGGGACGCAAAGACAGCGAGGAAAGTAACTGTTTACCCCACCTCATCTTGATGAACCTAAAAAAAGTCCCTGAGTCATTCAGTTGCACACCGTTTGAAAATTTTACGAGTTCTCAAATCACTAATTTACTGTACGAAGAATTCGATTTTTATGTCTTGTTGTTGTTGTTGTTGTTTTTAATGTTTATTTTTATTTTTTTTAATTTTTTTTTTTAAATTCATTTTTTTTTTTTTTTTTTTTAAACGTACTTTAATTATGATGATTATTGCAAATGTAATATTACTTTTATAATGATAAATGCCTTAATTATGTTTAAAGTAAATGTGAGGATGAAAGGATATAGTATACTTGATGAGAGAGAGGAAGGGCAGAATGTCAGACGGGCCTGCGTGCCCAATTCTTAACCCTTTGAAAATAAAGTTCGTTCGTTCGTTCGTTCGTTCCCCCTTTGGCTTCTTTGTCTGCAAGCTCATTTCCTGCTATCCCCACATGTGATGGTATCCATGTTAGTGTTACACTGCATCCTATATGTGCAGATATGTAATGACCTGAAGTATTTCCTCTATAATGTCTGGCCTGCTACATTCATTTCTATTTCTGATAGCTAACACTGATTAAAGGGAATCTGTGAGAATTGTTACTTTATTTGGTGGGTTCTCTGCAGCTATTTCTAAAGCTTTTAGGATTGCCACTAATTCTGCTGTAAAGATGGATGTATTACCTGTTACTTTGTATCTTTTATAAATTTTTAATTTTGGTATTGCTATTCCTGCACCTTTTGCATCTGTTGACCCATCTACATATAGAGTTAGGCTATTATTTATAAACCGTTTTATGTACTCTAGTGCTTTACTTTTTGCTGAGATTATGTCGTTGGCTTTGCTTATGATCTTTGATAAGTGGCAGTCAGTTTCTGGCACTTTTAATTCCCATAGTGGGATCTTTGCTTTATATTTAGCACTACTGTTTATCATATTACGTCTTGACATATGGATGCGAGTCATGGGCAATGACTACAACCCACAAAAGCCAGATCCAAACCTCAGAAATGAGGTATCTGAGGAAGGTGGTTGAAGTAACAAGAAGAGACATGGTTCGCAACCAGACGATACGTCAAGGCCTAAAATCCCACCCCCTGCAGACCCAAGTAGAACAGTCCCAACTAAGATGGTTTGGCCATGTTTGCAGAATGGGAGAAGATCGGCTACCACGACAAGCATGGGAAACAAAGAGCCAGGGATCCAGACCCCCAGGACGACCCAGAGTCCGCTGGGAGGACAACTTTAGACAATCTTTGAAGGACCGAGGACTAGAATGGAACCAGGCCAGGAGGAAGACAGCCGATAGGATAGTCTGGCGCTCTCTCTTCCAAACCTCTACACCTCACGGTAGAAGGGGAACGACTAAGTAAGTAAATTTATCATATTAAATAGGTTTGGGTGTTGATCCACTTCATCCATTGTTTTCCACCCTGACGGGTATCTATTATGGTTTAGTGGAATATGGCCTATGTATTGGTTACTCCTATCAAAGGTTTTGTGTGCTGGGTGAGTTGGATCTTTTGCCACTCTTACCCAGTAGCTGAATCTCAGTTCTTTTCTCCTTAGCTCCAGGGGTATAATGCCTTGCGCTACTTCTAATGCCTCTGCTGATGTTCCCTTTGAGGCACCTGCTATTATTGACAGTGCCTGGTTTTGGACTGTCTAGTTTTTTTTCTTTTTGCTCGGGGCGGCTGATGCATAGACAACACTGGCATAGTCAAGTTTGCCCCTAATAAATGATTTATAGAAGTTTAGCATTGTCTTATTGCAGGCTCCCCAACCACTTCCTTTCATATATCTTAGCATTTTAATAAGTCCCCTACTGCTTTGCACTAATAGGTCTATGTGTTTGGTCCAGTTTAGTTGCTGGTCTAGTACCATACCAAGAAATCTAGTTGATTTTGCTGTGCATACTTTTTGCTCATTAATGCTTATGTCAATTATATTATTTTTAATTGCACGCCCTCTACTGAAGATCATTCCTACGGTTTTTTTTTAACATTTACAAGGTATATTAAATTCTCACTTGTGCATCCAGTCAGATACTTTATCTATTTGTTTTTTGTACTGTTTTATAGAGGAATTGGAGATTTCTTCCCGTTCTCCATATCGCAGCATCATCTGCAAACTGAGATAGGCTGTTTTTTTAAGTCTTTAAACTCGTCGCCTAGGTCGTTGACCATAATCGTAAATATAGATGGTGATATTACTGATCACTGTGGGATTCCATTCTGTTGTTCATAAACCTCAGATCTATCATTGTTTATTTGTACTGTGAAGTCTATATCCTGCAGGAAGTTTTCTAAATGATTGTAAGTTCTGTCAACAATACCTAATTGCCCGATCTTATATAGTGCACCCTCCATCCAACACTCATCATATGCTCTTGCTACATCAAGGAATATTGATACTGTCTTTTCATTCCGTTTGAAGTCCGTTTTAACATCATGTTCCAGCTTCAACAGTTGCTCTATTGTACTATGTGGGCTTCGAAAGCCTGCCTGGGTTGGACTGTACAAATTATGCTTTTCTAGGTGAAATTTTAGTCTGCTGTTGACTATTGTTTCTAGACTTTTTTCTAGATGCAATGTTAACGATATTGGCCTATTTGAGCTGACATCATGTGTTTCCTTATCTGGCTTTAGTATGGGGATGACTACTGCTGTTTTCCATGAACATGGTATTTTTCCTGTGTTCCAGATTTTGTTGTAGAGGGATGCAATCAGCCTTAGAGTTGTATTTGGATTTCATAGGATTTTTTTGAGGATTTCATAGCTCAGTGTCTTGCCCAGAGGTGGTATTGGTTTTTCCTGCTAAAGCTCTCTATTTCTTCTATTGTAATATCTGTATTTAAATAATTATAGTCCGTTCGGAAATTCGTGCCCACACATTGAACGTTGTAACTGTGTAACCCCTTGACGGATGTTATTGAAATTTGCTACGTGCCCTACTGATATCAATGCAGTTATTAATATATTTTTTGCCCTTACAAAACTCATGCCATGTTCGAATTTTCTTCTTTAAGTTATATAAAAAAAACTCTTACCGTTGTCTGGGTTAATTTTTATTAGTTCTACAGTACACTTACAAGATCCGTTCAAAAATTGCGCACTTAATTTTTGTTACAGCACAGCACAAGCGATGATATGTGCTATTCAATATTTTTTTGGTTTGAATTAGTGTAGTGACTACATGTCCGCACGTGTGCGCACCTATTGTACACAGTCGCGAGTAATTATTTCAGCGCCGTATGCTAATTGCAATGAGTTGGCTGCAACGAAACAAAACGACACCAGCGTATAATATATTAATAAACTAAACTGCATAATTATGAAAAGCGCAATGAATCTGAAATGCAAATGTATCACTTTGCAGAAAGTAACTGTTATATTGTACAGGCATTTTCGCAGAGAGGCTAAGATGGGTTGTTTATACCACGACATCCAAGAATCAGGTAGGAGAACATGAAAGGCCCTGGGTGTGGATAGAAGATCTTTTCGACGCTGGATACAACAGGACGGTGATTGTACAGAGGCTGCGTTTAAGCAAGGAAGGAAGAAATAAATTCATGATTTTGACAAGGATGTCATTAGACGTTTGATTTTGAAGATGTTTAATGCCAATCAACTTGTTACTCTCCGCATGCTGAAAAGTCGGCTGCAAGCAGAATGCGATATAACGTCTCAAAAACAACTCTTTGGCAACGTGTTAGAAGCGTCGGCTTCACTTTTAGAAAAACGTCTGGCGGGAGGAATTTTTTTATGTGAAAAACCACATCTGGTTGCAGCTCGAAGCAATACCTTAGGCAGACTGTTGTTTTTTTGTTTTTTTTTTCTCGTACGCCCGCTAATGCGTGAGAGAAGGCAAGACGGCTATGATATAGTGTATTTGGACAAATCTTGGGTTAATGCTCATTATACGAACGAGAAAGAATGGCAATCTGTTGTTTTTTTGTTTTTTTTTTCTCGTACGCCCGCTAATACTCGAGGCGAAATCTCAGGTTATTATTTATGTCTAACCTGACATTGATTTTACGTGAGTATCCCTTTATTTCTTGTACAGAGACAGGTGTCCCTCGCCATTCAGGCAAATACTCGCCGATTTCGGAGGTACCCATTGCAGCTGGGTCGGTCAGGAGCCGCCAGTCCCTGGTCGACGAATCTTGTCATCGGTTCTCGAGTAATGCTCATCCAAATACGAACGACCGGGTTTGAATCAGCCAATGGCACTACGCTATCTGTTGCAACTGTTGACGGAGACCATAGAAGGAAAATTCCCAGCAGCGAAGGTCAACGCATTATATTAGCACATGCTGGCAGCAGACAGAATGGGCTTGTCCGTGATGCAGAGCTTATTTTTCAATCAAAGTCTGTAGATGGTAGGGACTACCACAGTGAAATGAATGGGCAAATTTTTCGAGATTGGATAGTGAATACACTCCTCCCGACTCTAGATAGGCCGTCTTGCCTGGTGATGGATAATGCGTCCTATCATAATGTTCTAGCGCAGGAGGATAAAGCTCCCACTTCGGCAAGCACGAAAGACGAAATCAGGAGGTGGCTTGTAAATGAAAATGTCTTCGCTGACAACAGCTATTTAAAACCAGAGTTGTTGCAGCTTGTGAGACAGAGGAATAAGACAAAAGTGTATCTGATAAAATCATCCAAGAGCATGGTCATGTTTCTCTTCGACTCCCACCTTACCATTCTCACCTTAACCCAATAGAGCTGGTTTGGGCTAGAGTTAAAGGGCAAGTGGCCGCCCAGAACACCACTTTTAAAATGTGCGATGTTAAAGACATGACTCGTGAGGCCCTTTCACGAATAGACACAGAGTACTGGGCTAAATGTGAAGAACACGTGCTACAGGAAGAAGAAGATTACTGGCAGCGAGATGGCTTGCAGTTTATCCAACCAATAACTGTTGTGAACTTATTGGAGTCGTCCGATTCGGAATGAGGCACGTCAATCGCATTCCTTCGTTTGTGATAAACTAATTTCATATGCCAATCTATAATAACACATAAACAGTTACGATTCGTCATAGCTTCCTGATGATTTATTGCTATCGTGGTTCATTATCAAAACATCATTCCTCGTATCAAAATCACGTGAACAACCAATCACACATTTAGGACACGCCTTTGAACCGTCTTGTCGCACAAATGTTGTGATTTACTGTAAGAATTAATGTTACGGGCAGATTTAGGCAAATGTTCCAAGAAGATCGAAGAAAATCGCCGTTTTGCAAATTTCGCGACAGCTGTGGATGTAATGATCGCAAAATCTTAACTGCATGGTAAATCTAAGACTGCATGCAAAAATTCATGTCCATACAACAAACAGTTTTGGAGAAAATTGACGCTTTCTGTGGGCACGAATTTCCGAACGGACTATAGCGTCCTATGTGTTGTCCGTATTTTCTTCTTTTAATTTTTTTAACAGTGTTTTTCGCCTATTTATTTCTGCCTTACTGTCTATTGAACTAACCTGATAAAAGTATTTAGCTAGTATGTTGGCTTTTTCTCTGTCTGTTTCAGCTCTCTCTGGTATTTTAATTGTTGGGATTTTAAATTTCCTCCTTTAATTGCTTTTAGTTTTCTCCAAACTGTAGTTACTTGTGACTTATGGTTTAATGTTTGACAAAATGTTCTCCAACTCTTTTCTTCAGCTCTGAATATTATTTTATTTGTTTCATTTCTAAATATTATTTTTTTTAAAGTTTGTGTAATTCTCTTCAGTTTTGGGTTTTCTATACTTTATGAGGACCCTTTCCCTCAATTTCAGTTGTTCTGAACATCTGTCTGTCCACCGTTGTACTGGATTTTTATCTTTGTCTCTTTTCCTATCTTTACCTTTGTGTGTTGGTTTTAAGTGATCAGGCGTATTCCTGTTTGGTATATACTTTATTGCTATTTTAAAAATCTCATTTGTTAGTTTTTCTGCAAATATATCTACACTGTTAGATTCATTTTGTTCTATGCTTAGTTTACTTAGTTCCAACTGGAAGGACTCCCAGTTTGCTTTTTTGAAGTTGAATGTAGGTTTGGAGCTTCTTGGACTAGTTCT
The DNA here is from genome assembly GCA_024509875.1 of Oreohelix idahoensis. Taxonomy (NCBI): domain Eukaryota; kingdom Metazoa; phylum Mollusca; class Gastropoda; order Stylommatophora; family Oreohelicidae; genus Oreohelix; species Oreohelix idahoensis. Next base: position 419,578 of record JAMPIV010015971.1, read on the forward strand.
GTATTTGTCGTTTAGGTTTATTTCTATGGGTAAGTTGTCTGAGCTGGAGTTATTCAGCACTTCCCATTTAGCAGAGGCTAGGTTTGGTGTTATAATACTTAAGTCTGTTGCTGTATCTACTCCATTGTTGCATGGGTTAACCCTTGTCACTGAGCCATCATTTAGTATGATTAGCTCAGCACTTTCAATGTAATCCAACAGTCTTTTTCCTGCTGAATGATTACTGTTGTTACCCTAAGCCTCATGGTGTGCATTTAGGTCACCTACTAATAATGTTCTTTTGTCTATTTGTGTGTTAATAATGTTTATGTCTTTATCAGTTATCTTGCCCTTGGGACTATACATGTTAATTATTTTTAAGTTTCCCGGTTAACTGTCTATCGTTACACTAATTCCTTCAATATTTTCTGTGTTGAATTTTTCCCAATTTATTATTGTATAGTCTTCGTGTAATAGACAGGCCACACCCCCTCCTCTTCCCTCTGGTCTATCATTTCTAAGTATCTTATATCCTTGGTAGTTCATTTTCTGTTTGGGGTTCAGGAGGGTTTCTTGTATTGCAAAGATGGGTTTTGCCTCCTTATACTGTCCTATCAAATTCTTCCTGGCACCCCTACCGTTCCAATGAACTACTTTGATAGCTCTAAAGTCCCCATTTAGTATGGTTAGCTTACTTATGTTATTGTTTTTATTAGGTTCTTTGATAAGGGATCTGCTTTTTTTTGGTTTTGCTCACAATCTCTCATGTTCTCCACAAACTCATCATTCCAAGTAACCATTTTACTCCGAACTCTTTCTACGAGGTATGATAGGAGTAGATCGAATGTCTCCTTAATTTTTTTCTTCCATATTTTCTTTGTTGTCCTGGTTTTTTTATCATTTTATTCTCTTGTCTTTTTTCGTCCGTCAAAATAGCTCTTTCTATCTCTATTTCTTTAAGGATTCCTTCATTAGCTTCTTTTATCTCTGCTATTTTATTGAGGTCTCTCTCTGTTGTATGTTGTGCTGTTTCTATTTCTTCTAGTATCTGTCTGGCTTGGATGAGGTTTTGTTCTGTCTCCTCTGTGTTGTCATCTTCTTTACTGTTTATGAGTGTTTTAATTTTATCATCTTTCTGAATTTTTTCCTTTATGTCTTTCATTTCACTGGTTATTTGTTTTATTTGTTTCTTAATGATGCTTTCTTGCGAGTTTTGGAGGTAGTTGTTTGTTTTCTGTCTTTCTTTTATTTGCCAGAATGGTGTGTTTGTTACTAGTGATTCTTTTAATATGTGTTGTGTCTCTTGATAGATTGGGCACCCCTGATACCTGGCACTGTGATTACCCTGGCAGTTTGCGCATTTTCTGTTTTTGTTTTCTAGTTTATAATTTTTGTACTCTTTAGCCATTGTACAGTCCACATGTCTGTGTGCTCCCGCACGGAAACTACACCTTGTCGCTCTTTTACACACATGATGTGTATGGCTAAAGCCTTGACAGTTTATGCATTGTATAATGCTAGGTATGAATATCTCTGTCATTTTGACTCTCTGATGGAGTTTGACCTGCTCGGATATTTCTGTACCCTTTATACTTAGCACTACCACTAAGGGTGTCCTTAAAGTATCTGGAACCAGGGGTGGATCCTTCATTTTACACCCCCTTCCCACAAAGAAACACATTTGCAAGTATATTTTTAACAGTTAAAAACTATCATAATAGTGTTTAATGGCACCCCCTTCTGTAAGAGGCCGATTCAAGTCTCTTTTCTTCATCTGAGCACAAAGTATGTGAGACAGGATTGGCGTAAGTTGTGATTTACATTTCATATTTTATTACTAACATGTGAACTAACATATATATGTATATATATTACCATATGAAGTTTAATATGCGAAACTCGCTATTGGATGTCAAAGTCATTTGAGGCTGGCAACCTCAGCGTATAGAATGATGATTTATGAACCACCACTGCATGGGCTGGTGATTGCTTTATTGCTAGTTTCGTAAAGAGAATTAAAAGCATAAAGTAGTTCCAGGTTCCATTAGGAGCAGGGAGGGAAAGGTGAAAGAAATTCTAAGTGCAATACTTACATTTTCAAAGCAGTGTAAATGTCCATATAAACATTTTCACTTTAAAATTAATGTAAGTTTTCAAGCTTTAAACCAGTGTAAATGTCTATGTGAAAATATTCATTTTAAAGTAATGAAGTTTCAAACTTTTCAATCAGTGTAAACATAAATGAAAACATATTCAATTTATATTATGAACACTTTTCAATCAGTGGAGATGTATATGTAAAAATACCATTTCTGTATTTTTAACCTTGTCATTTAAACATAAAGTAACTATGAAAGTTTTTCTATTTAAATGGTGGTATGGGAAGATATGAACTCATAACTATGGGGTGGAATACTCAGAATAGCGTTTCGTTCTATTCTTTTAACACAGTTATTGGTGGTACCAGCAGAAAGTACTATCGCTGGAACAAGAAGGGAACTGTGACCTAAGGTTTAAGACGAAGGACCCACGTGGTAGACTCTCCTTGACATTTCTGGGAAAGGAGCTACAACAGACATCCTAGATCAGGGATGTCGCAACTCTGGTGAGGTTGAGTGTAAAAGATGAAGTCTGGTGATAAAGAATTATTCTCTCAGAGAAAATGGCTCGTTGAACGAGAACCTACTTAAGATAGTGAAGATGAGTAGGGATTTTGAGCACTCACAGTCCGAGTGCTGAGCTCGAAGAAATTCTGAGAATGAACCTGGGTTCTCTAGCGACAGTCTCTCTTCCCTGTATCTTGATAAAGAGTATTAAAGATAGCCCCCCCCCCCCCCTAACTATATAGGAAGAATTGTTAATAGACATACAAAACCGACAGCATGAGTGAAGAACTTGACCACGAGTGCAGTAAGTATACGACACTAAACGCTTTTTAAGTAAAACAGAACAGGTAAAAAAAGAATGCAAAGCACATAAACAAATAATGATATGAAAAATATACTTAACTAAGTAACGGAGTAGGCCCACTCTTAACTAAACTAAATTAGTGTGTGTGTGTGTGTGTGTGTGTGTGTCTGTCTGTCTAGTGTTCCTTCTGATAAATGTTAGGAGCTCGTTTGCGCGCTGGTTTAAATTCCACTTAATATGACGACCAGTGTCCTAATGTTCCATTTATGGGTCCAATGTTGCAAACTCAAACAATTCAATACTCTTTAGCTCCCCAAGGAGCAAAGGCCTTCAACAAACACATGCCAAGTCTTCCTGTCCTGTGCCATTCGCTCATGTTCTGTCCATGTTTTACTCATCATTTTCACCTCTGTTTCCAATTCTCTTCTCCATGTGTTTTTTGGTCTACCTCTGCCTCTCTTTCCCTGTGGATTCCAGAACAAGGACTGCCTTATAATGCTATCAACAGGTTTTCTTAATGTGTGTTCTATAGATCGCCAGCGTCTTCTTTGTCATGGAATATCCTAATCCACATATATAAATTATTAGGTAAATATAAAGCCTAACAAATAAAATTAATAAAGAGAAGAGCAATGGGAAAATGACAGTGCTGTCACAAAGAATGTACTCGAAATCCCCCTTGTTTTCTGCTTCGTCTGCAAATTGTAACGCTTTCACGTTGATAGTAAAGCTTACTGTATTATTACCCGCCTTCTTCAATGAAACGTGTGCTGTAATTCTTGGAAAAACATTGAGACGTACTGCGTAATGACCTAAATTAACCCTAACATTAATTATACTGCGTTACCAAAACGAACGAACAGATGGACTAAAGGGATAAAAAAAGAGAAGGGAGAGGCAGAAAGCCGAACACTAAACCCGCTTCGCGCGATACACAATTACCACCATCACGCGTGTAAGTCTACATGCACTAATTTTTTTTTTCAGACGGACAGTGATAAAATACACTACCCTTTCCCAGAGTTAGGTTTATAAATCATAACAGACTCTTATTAGAAAAGACAACATTATATGGGTTTACGTTTGAACACATAACAGTACCCAGACAGCACATCTTCTAAACAGGAGATAGAAGAAATTGCATATTTTGAACGCAGCCACGTAGCTCCTTTAAATTAGTATTTTTGGGTTCCTTAGGGTTTGCTGACAAATAATATGTAAAACGTTACGCAAATAGTCCAGGAATTAATAAATTATACCCAAAATAAAATATTGGGGGTGCCTGACAGCATAAAATCATTTCTGCTCATAAAATTTTTTTTATAACGTGTTTGAAAAAACCTTACGTTACATAAATAGCCTACCATGTAAACTCCAAATTGATTGGAGCGCAACAAATGAAAGCCTAACCACGATTGGTCGGGTTATAAATACTATCTTGGTTGTTGGGGGAGACGGGAAAAGATAACATTTTTTCAAACACTTGTCGAAACGTGGCTCATTGGCCAGTCTCGCTGATATACACACTTGGGAGCGTTAGTTCGAGACCACTAATTCAAATAAGCTTGATAAAGCGACAGTACGTTGAAGCCAGCTCACATTTTTGCTAAAATAAAAGCCTGGAACATAGGCAGAACGGAATTTGTGCCAGTTTGTGCCAGAATTCATTGCTAATCAACGTATCTGTGTTTATTTCCATGAAATTGTGGGACAGTGGTCTTGATGGTAGTGAGCAGCATCTGGTCAGAGATTTGCTGAATCCAGAGTCGGACAGCATACTCCTTGGTCTTTTTAGCTATCAGTGAGGTGTCTCCTGAGCCCAGAGGAGAATTCGAGCAGAGGAGTCCTTTCCTGCCGCCATCACGCCAGATAAGCGAATTGGCCAGCTGAGCTCAACATTATGTCCCCTCATCTTGAAATAACTTTATAAAAATTAACATTAAGAGGGGAATTTACTTGTCTTAAAATCAGGAACTGTGAACATCTACAATAATGGTCCCTAAAGACAAACTATTGAAGTCATGATGACAAATACCAACAGAGCTTGAACAAAACAAAACCAGTATTACCTCATTTTACCACTACACAACTGACACACATAGAACATTTGTACTAATATATGTCACTACAATATTCAGATTAAATACATTCTGTACATAACTTGTAATTTAAATTGATTGTGATTCCTGGTTCCCTTGTAGTTGAATCAGGACACATATTCATTCATGCTAGTAATGAATACATATTGTTATTTGAACCGTTACGAGTGACTTCTTTAAGCTATTCTCATAGAGTGTTATATGTATGTGAGTGTCACAGTGTTGTTAAGAGTAGTGGATTAAATTAAATTGTTTATCTGTCTGTTGTTGTGACTTACACTTCACCATACACATACCCTAGACACATAACGTAGCATCACACTATTCCAGAATAATTCTGACTGAGATATATAGATATGTGGTAGCAAGTAAGGTTATCTATAATACATTACTCTTAATAGATATAGATACCTTCACAGCTGATCTCAGTCAGTACACTAAGTTCCCTATAAATATTTATAACATCCCACTTCACCACATATATTGGGGTCTCGCTCTTGGGATTTTGAATCTTTCACTATTAAAAATATTGGGGGTAATTCACTTCAGGGAATATAAGAATTAAAAGGTATCCTTGGGTGGAATTAAATAAGGTTGAGCTCACGGTGCCTGTGTTGTCCATTAGAGATTGAATTGTTGGTTAGACATTGTATAAATTTACATAATAGACAATGGCGGACCTGGCCAAATTTCGATCTGCTGCGGTTCAGACTGCAAAAGAGTTAGGATTAGATGGGCAAGTTATGGTTGCCTATGTCACAACGGAATGTGACAAATTTATTGAACGCGAAGAAAGAAGGTTTGAAGCCGAAAGAAAGTTAGAGGCTGACAGGGAAATTAAGAAGTTACAATTTGAAGCTGAGGCTGAGACTAAGAGGTTGCAAGCTGAGGCTGAGACTAAGAGGTTGCAGATTGAGGCTGACAAAGAGGCTAAGAAATTGGAAGTAGAAAGAGAAGAGAAGAAATTAGCTGCAGAAAGAGAAGAGAAGAAATTAGCTGCAGAAAGGGAAGAGAGGAAATTAGCTGCAGAAAGGGAAGCAGAAGATAAAAGATTACAAAGGGAACATGAGTTACGACTAAGGGAGTTTGAGTTTCAAGGCCATGCTCCTGAAAATGGTGCCAGTCCCTTTGCCTCTGATGCTACGGTTACTCAAGGAGCCTCAATCTCAGCTATGAATTTTCATTTAGATCATTTTGTTGAGAAAGACGATGATATTGAGAGCTATATAAATAGGTACGAACTATTAGCTACCACGTATGGGTTAGAGAGAGAAAGGTGGAGCTTAAAGTTATCTCAGGGACTTCGTGGGGCAGCTTATGAAGTTTTTGCAAAAATGAGCAGAGGTGATCAGGAAAATTATGACATGCTAAAACAGGCTCTTTTGTTAAGGTATGAAAAGAATGCTGAATTTTACAGAAAAAAATTTAGGAATGCTAAACTACTGTCAGGTGAAACCTATCACCAGTTCTCTGCACGAATAGAGACATACTTGGAGAAATGGACTTCTCTGGGGAAAACCCAAGATCTTAAGGAAATGGTCCTTATAGAGCAACTAAGAGAGTCCATGGCTCCAGACCTGAGAAAGTTTCTCATGGAACAAGGTGCAGAGAGGCTGGATGAGTTGCTAAATGTTGCTGAAAGGTATCAAGCAGCTCAAGCAGAGGTAACAGGTAATAAAAAGAAACAGGTGGACAACTTTAGGGCACCACAGAACTTTAATAAATTTGATCCTAGGGATCAAAATAAAGGTAAGCACCAATTTGATAGGCCACGGTATGACAATAAAAATAAATTCCCACAATTCGATGAAAGGAAATATGATGAAAGAAAATCTTTCAACCAAGGAAAAAGGTGGTGTAAGAATTGTCAGATGGACAATCATGACACTGACCGTTGCAGAAGGAAACCTGTGTATATGGCAACCCTTCAGGTCAGGTCGACCTCAAGACAGGAGGAGGATATTATGTTAGATACCACTCCAGAAGAGATGAGGAAGGCACAGGCTGGAGATAAAACACTCAAGCCTTGTTTCAGAAAATTGTCAACTTGTCATACAACTCCAGGCAAGGGAGATTTTTACATGAAAAACAAGTTGATGTATAGGAAGACTGGAGCTAGATCCAATGGTCACGGACAGCTGGTTCTTCCAAAAAGATATAGGACAGACTTAATAAGGAGCCTACATGTGAAACCAGATGGGGACCATGAGAAGATAGGTACCATCATTCAAAAGGTGGCTCACAATTATTATTGGCCCAAAGCAAGATGGGACATTGAAAATTTTGTAGAAAGGTGTAGCATAGCACATGAGGGAACACCCACAAGTGGGAACATGGATCAGGACCTGGACACGCCATGGGGCAAAATCAGGCCTGACAATAAAAGGAAAAATAAATTTGATAAAGTGGACCAAATGGAATGGGAAGCCCCTTTTCACGGACAAGCTTCACTTAACTGTTTTACAATGGCCACTATGCGGAGAGTGCAAAAAGATGTCTTACCCCAGGATAAGCCGACAATCCCTCAATCGGACTTAAACAAACTGGAGGAAGAAGATGTAGAGAGGAAATCTCTCATCAAGAATTTTAAGAGGGGAGACAGCCCCAAAAGAAAAATTGGTAGCGGTCGTTTTGTGAATGATAATTCTGGGAGGAAAAATCATCACTATAAAGCTTCAAGTGGAAGAGACCATACCGGTGCATGGACAAATAGGTCCACACAATTAAAGGTCCATATGTAGCTATGTTAAGAACGTGGACTGATGAAAAGGCAGAGGAAAACATTACATCTTCATACCAGTATGTGAATGAGCTGACCACTCGGTTAAAAACTGGCTGGAAACTTGCCAATGAAAATTTGAAACAAGCCAGGAAGAAACATGCTGCCTATTATAACAGGAAGGCGAAAGACAGAAATTTGGCTGTGGGAGAGAAGGTACTGCTTCTTTTGCCCGGGAGTCAGAATAAGTTACAAATTGGATGGCAGGGTCCATATACAGTTCTAGAGAAGGTGTCTAGAACAAATTATAAGATAGATAAGAAGGGGAAAGAAAAAATCTAGCATGTGAAGCTCCTGAAGAAATATTTGGAAAGAGAACATCAGGAAGAGACACACTTGTTGACCTTGTCCATCGCCATGGAGATGAAAAAGGAACCACTTTCATCATTTGAATATCCATTACACCCCTGTGAGACAGCAGCACAGGTGAAAATCAGTACACATTTAACGAAAACTCAGAAAGAGAGAGTGCAACAGGTTCTAAATAATCATGCAGAGGTGTTAACAGACCGACCAGGGCATACAAACCTATTGGAATATGATATGAAACTCATAGACTCCACACCTGTCTGTATGAAACCATATTCGATTCCGTTTGCTAAGGAAAAAGCTTTGAAGGAAGAGATAGACTATCTGTTGAAGGAAGGAATTATTTCGCACAGTGAGTCTTCGTATAGTTCCGGTGTTGTACTCTTAAGGAAGCCCTCTGGAGAACATAGACTCTGTATAGATTACAGGAGACTGAATGCTATTACAGAAGGACAGGTGGATCCATTGCCGGATACAAATCAGCTGTTTGCCAGACTAAATAAAGCTAAATATTTCTCAAAAGTGGATCTGAGTAAAGGATACTATCAGATTCCAGTAAAGCCTGAGGTTAGACCATACCTAGCTTTTAGTACCTCAGAAGGACACTATGAGTTTAATAGATTGCCATTTGGATTGAAGAATGCGCCTAGTGTCTTCTCTAGAATGATGAGAAAATTATTGGATCCTCTGAATAATCCCTGTATAACAAATTTTATGGATGATATCCTTATAGCAACAGAAACATTTGAGGAACACATTGACTCTCTGAACATGCTGTTTGATCGACTTAGGGAGGCAAATTTAACAGCCCGACCAACCAAATGTTGCGTTGGATGTAAAGAATTGGAATTTTTGGGACACACAGTTTATCAGGGAAACATGACCCCTGACCCAAAGAATTTAGAGAAACTACAGAAAGCCCCGAGACCACAAACCAAGAAGGACGTGAGATCCTTTGTCTCATTATGTGGTTTCTACCAGAAGTATATCAAAAACTTTAATTCCATATGTGCACCTTTAACGGAATTGACACGTAAAGGACTTCCAGATCGCATTACATGGACACCACAATGTGAAATGACTTACCAAGAATTGAAGGAAAAGCTCACAAGTAAACCCATTTTGAAATTACCTGACTTAAGTCAAGAATTCATAGTAAGGACGGATGCAAGTAATATTGGGCTAGGTGCAACTTTACTACAGAAATCAGATGCATTGGATGGGGAATTAAGCCCAGTGGCATATGCTAGCAGAAAGTTGAATAAAGCTGAAATCAACTACTCAACTAGCGAAAAAGAATGTCTTGCAGTAATATGGGCAATAAAGAAATTCAATATTTATCTATATGGGAAGGCATTTAAGTTGCAAACTGACCACAAACCTTTATCGTTTTTAGCACAGGCTAAGCATGAGAACTCTAGGTTACTCCGATGGTCTTTGCTTCTGGCTCCATATAATTTTAGCATTGAATATATATCTGGAAAAACAAATCTGGGAGCGGATTTTTTAAGCCGCCATCCGTGTGATGAGAATCACCGTAAACCCCAGAAATAATAATAAATTTCTATATGTGTATATGGAATAAAGGACTGACATATAATGTCTGTTTTAAGAGGGGAGGTGTCATGGAATATCCTAATCCACATATATAAATTATTAGGTAAATATAAAGCCTAACAAATAAAATTAATAAAGAGAAGAGCAATGGGAAAATGACAGTGCTGTCACAAAGAATGTACTCGAAATCCCCCTTGTTTTCTGCTTCGTCTGCAAATTGTAACGCTTTCACGTTGATAGTAAAGCTTACTGTATTATTACCCGCCTTCTTCAATGAAACGTGTGCTGTAATTCTTGGAAAAACATTGAGACGTACTGCGTAATGACCTAAATTAACCCTAACATTAATTATACTGCGTTACCAAAACGAACGAACAGATGGACTAAAGGGATAAAAAAGAGAAGGGAGAGGCAGAAAGCCGAACACTAAACCCGCTTCGCGCGATACACAATTACCACCATCACGCGTGTAAGTCTACATGCACTAATTTTTTTTTCAGACGGACAGTGATAAAATACACTACCCTTTCCCAGAGTTAGGTTTATAAATCATAACAGACTCTTATTAGAAAAGACAACATTATATGGGTTTACGTTTGAACACATAACAGTACCCAGACAGCACATCTTCTAAACAGGAGATAGAAGAAATTGCATATTTTGAACGCAGCCACGTAGCTCCTTTAAATTAGTATTTTTGGGTTCCTTAGGGTTTGCTGACAAATAATATGTAAAACGTTACGCAAATAGTCCAGGAATTAATAAATTATACCCAAAATAAAATATTGGGGGTGCCTGACAGCATAAAATCATTTCTGCTCATAAAATTTTTTTTTATAACGTGTTTGAAAAAACCTTACGTTACATAAATAGCCTACCATGTAAACTCCAAATTGATTGGAGCGCAACAAATGAAAGCCTAACCACGATTGGTCGGGCTATAAATACTATCTTGGTTGTTGGGGGAGACGGGAAAAGATAACATTTTTTCAAACACTTGTCGAAACGTGGCTCATTGGCCAGTCTCGCTGATATACACACTTGGGAGCGTTAGTTCGAGACCACTAATTCAAATAAGCTTGATAAAGCGACAGTACGTTGAAGCCAGCTCACATTTTTGCTAAAATAAAAGCCTGGAACATAGGCAGAACGGAATTTGTGCCAGTTTGTGCCAGAATTCATTGCTAATCAACGTATCTGTGTTTATTTCCATGAAATTGTGGGACAGTGGTCTTGATGGTACTGAGCAGCATCTGGTCAGAGATTTGCTGAATCCAGTGTCGGACAGCATACTCCTTGGTCTTTTTAGCTATCAGTGAGGTGTCTCCTGAGCCCAGAGGAGAATTCGAGCAGAGGAGTCCTTTCCTGCCGCCATCACGCCAGATAAGCGAATTGGCCAGCTGAGCTCAACATTATGTCCCCTCATCTAGAAATAACTTTATAAAAATAACATTAAGAGGGGAATTTACTTGTCTTAAAATCAGGAACTGTGAACATCTACAATAATGGTCCCTAAAGACAAACTATTGAAGTCATGATGACAAATACCAACAGAGCTTGAACAAAACAAAACCAGTATTACCTCATTTTGCCACTACACAACTGACACACATAGAACATTTGTACTAATATATGTCACTACAATATTCAGATTAAATACATTCTGTACATAACTTGTAATTTAAATTGATTGTGATTCCTGGTTCCCTTGTAGTTGAATCAGGACACATATTCATTCATGCTAGTAATGAATACATATTGTTATTTGAACCGTTACGAGTGACTTTTTTTAAGCTATTCTCATAGAGTGTTATATGTATGTGAGTGTCACAGTGTTGTTAAGAGTAGTGGATTAAATTAAATTGTTTATCTGTCTGTTGTTGTGACTTACACTTCTTCTCAACTCGTGTTCCACTGGCACTTGTCTGGTTCTTGTCATTAATTCGACATTTGTGACTTTGTCATACCATTTCAGTCCTTCTATTCTACGCAAGCACTTGTTTATAAAAGTCTGTAGCTTTTTGGTTGTTGTTTTTGTTGTTCTCCATGTCTCAGAGCCATGCAATAGGACTGACTTCACATTTGAGTTGAAGATTCTTATTTTCGTGTTGGACTTGATTTCTCTTGTTCTCCATATGTTTCCCAATGCAATGAAAGCTCCTCTTGCTTTTTGTATTCTTATTTTGATATCACTGTCTGTCCCTCCAACTTTGTCTATATTACTTCCAAGATATGTGTACGATTCTACATCTTTTAGTGGCGTTTCTTCAAGTTCAACCTTGTTATCATTTCTTGCATTTATTCTCATAATCTTTGTCTTTTCCCTGTGTATTTTCAGGCCCACTTGTTGTGACCTTTCATCGAGAATTTTCATTTTCTCTTGCATCTGATTATGGTTATGGGACAGAAGAGCCAAGTCATCTGCAAAATCCAGATCATCAAGCTGTTTAGTCAGATTCCACTGGATTCCGTTTCTGTTGTGTGATGTCGATGTTTACATAACCCAATCTATTGCTAGCAAGAAAAGAAATAGAGACAAGAGGCATCCCTGTCTCACTCCCGTTCTAATCCTAAACGGTTCTGTAAGTTGTCCTTCATAAAGAACTCTGCATGTCATGTCTTCATAGGTCTTCTTTATTAAGTTAATGATCTTCATGACTCCATAATGCCTTATCAATTTCCAAAGCGGTTCTCTGTCTTCACTGTCAAATGCCTTTTCATAGTCCACGAATCCGATGTATAGCGGTGAATTCCATTCCAGCCTTTGTTCAACTATTATTCTCAATGTGGCTATCTGGTCTGTACAGTATCTATTTTGTCGAAAACCTGCTTGTTCATCTCTCAGTTGCTTGTCTATGGACTCTTTTAATCTCTCAAGGATGATTATGTTTAATACTTTTGCTGGCACTGATAGTAACATTATTCCTCTATAATTTGTGCACTCTTGTAAATTTCCCTTCTTAGGCAACTTGACCAGATTACCTTTCTTCCATTCTGCTGGTATTTCCTCTCTCCCCCAGACTTTGCCAAGTAGTTTGTATAATATCTCTGTAGAGGTATCAATATTTTTTTATGGCCTCTGCTGGTATGCAATCTGGACCAGCTGCTTTTCCATCTTTCAGAAGCGTTATGGCTTTCTTTATTTCTTCTCTACTTGGTCGTTCACAGCTGATTTGTAGCTCCTCTTCTGCTGGCTTAATGTCTGGGGGATTAGTTGGAGATGGTCTATTGAGAAGTTCCTCAAAATGGTCTGTCCATCTCTTCATTTGTTCTTGTATATTACTAAGCAATTTTCCATTCTTATCTTTTATGAGGCCAATTGCTTGCTTATATGTCCCTATTAGCTTCTTTGTGTTGTTGTACATATCCCTCATATTTCCTTTGGTTGCAGCTTCCTCTGCTTCCCTTGCCAAATCATCAATATGTTTGTCTCTTTTGATGTTTCTTCTTACTTCTTTGTTTGCTTCTATGTACACGTCATAAGCCTTGGATTTGGAGCTTCTGGTTTTGCTTCTGTTTAAATCTGCTTTCTTGTTTTTCCTGTCTTCTATCTTGCTAATGGTTTCTGTTGTTTTCTATGCTTTGTGCTGATGTTCTTTTTTTCAGTACTTCTTCGCATGTCTCGTTCCATATATTTTTTACTTGTTGCCAGTGGTCTTCCGTATCTGTTTCTTCAAAGGCAGTGTTGTCTGTTCCTATTTTCGCATTTAGGTCCCCCTTCAAAATTGTGATGTCCTTTCTTTTCTAATTGTCCAAGACACTTTGTAGTCTGATGTAAAAGTCTTCTTTCAAAGATTCTTCTTTATCGTTTGTTGGTGCATAACACTGAATGATGTTTAAATTTACTTTATGTTTGGCTGATTTAAACCTTGTTGTAATAGCTATTAATGACCGGCGATATTTGTTAAGTGCGCGTATGGATAATTAATAATAATAGACATTGTACGCTGATCGTTAACGCGAGCCAGGGGTGGGGAGGGCGCATACCTTCACCCGACCTAGACACGCCGCGCTAGCGAAAGCTGACCGGATAGGAATAGGCTAGAGACACCGTGTGCCTTTTAAATTTAATCAGGACTGACGGAGTGGATAAGAGATAGTCTTGTCCCCGTCTGTGTACATATATGTAGCTATATATAATAGTAGCATCTGTTTTATAATGTTTCTCTATTCTTAAGCAGACCTGATCAAGGGCGACCAGCGGTCTTTTTTTCTTCATTTACTGATTGGTCAAGGACGTTTTCGTCTTGGCTTACACGTCCCCGAGTTCATTTGTGAACAGGATTGGCCAACGAGACACATAAACATTAAATTAGTAAATTTAACTGGACTATAAAACCCAGAAATATTTGTTCAATTTTATCAGTCCACTGTAGCGTAATACAAATAACATTACTATCTGACTTTTGACAGTCGTATCAGCGGATTTATCCAGAAAGTTACGCTGTTTCAAAATCGGCACTCACCACAGAGCCAGCCGATAGGATTTACCATCATCATCATAAGTAACAGTTTTTTCAGGAACCAGATGTTTCCCTATACTGAAAGTATTTTCTACTGTTTACTGTAAACACAAGATCTCGGTTTCTACATTAACTATTCGAGGTGACATTTGTCCATTCAGGAATAAACAATCAAATTAGGCGTCCACCTTATAAAATTTAATTATTAGAGGATGGACTGGGGCCAATTTGAAAGATAAAACCACTGGAAATTATATATTCATGAATCGTATGTCCATAGATTTTTTCACCAAGAATAGGGTAAGCGTGATTGAGTGGCCATGTATGACAGAGAGAGTGAATATTTTCTTAGTTACAGAAACTGTACCATCATTTAATTTTTGCTTAAATATTGTTTACTTTACTTGATAGCATTTAGTAGGAACTTTGTTCTTTTCTTCACTGTCTATTCTGTAACATAATGCTAACCTTTGACCTATGGGGTTATTAACTTGTTGGGTTCTTTTTTTTCTCAATAAGGGGAGGGCACATGTATTCTGTTTTTTTTTTCTATGTATGTAATTCTGATTTTATTTGATTTTTCTTTAGATATTTGGTGTTGTCAAGTTTAGTAATAATAAACAACAAAAGAACTTAACTTTGTGTGTTGGTCAGACCCATACCCAATTAACCATAGTTTTTCATGTTCGTGTGTCTTGTTGTCACATAGTTGTGTGTGTAGTTAAACTTATATGTACATATATATATATATATATATATATATATATATATATATATATATATATATATATATATATGGGGAAAGATTGTCCTGTACTAAAAGATAATCGTATAGATAGGCTGGACTAGAGAAACTACTCATTCCAGAGACCGAACTTCTCCTTAAACTATTCACTCGTGAAATCTATGTTTCACAGCTTTATTTCTCACGTACTTATCACCATCCACTCTACTCAGACGGGACCATAAATAACTTTCAAACCTATCTAATTACGACAACAATGAATAAAAGAAAAAACAAAGAAGTTATTGGAGGTTAACAAGATGCAGTTTTATAAAAACATTGTTGAGAATTCCACATACATACTAATAATACGACCAATGAAAATGCTCTAAAAATTGGTCAGTTCCGAGGAAACTCAGGACACTAAAAGAAAACAAGCAATGTATTTTTATTGAACTTGTTTAAGACGGCGGAATACAAAAATACTTTATGAGAACAAAGAACCGGAAACTTTAGGGAACAAGAGTGTTACCACAAGCAGATACTGAACTGCGTAACATAGACAAAAATTCAACACAGGAATTGAAAGGAAACCACTTGAGACCGGTACCGCTAGTTGTAGAGAGATATCATCCCCTACGCACGTCAGCACTGTTTCTTAACAGAGTATAGATAATCATTATTATTGCCATACCTCTTTAGCTCCCTTCGACCAATTCATACCAAGACGTCATTTCCTGTACCATAAATGGAGGTCATGTGCCACCTTTCTCAGCCAACATGATCTCTCCACATTTTTTCAACTCCAAAAAAGAATGTATGTCCACACTATGTCTTTTAGAATATTACCAGCATATAACCCGCCAAAACAAGATGCAACCAATTATTGTGCTCTTTCTGTTGCATGTTCAGATGACGTCAGTAATTCTCCTATATCTATTTACTTTTTTATCCATTCCATTTCAACTTATTTCATCTTTCTAGTCAAACGTATCATGTCCTGTGTTAAATGATCAATGCACCATGTACAAATTGACACGCCTGCGTGCTCTTTTAATGGTGTTCAGTTTAAATTTCACATTACAGTGCGTGCCCTTTCCATTTTTTCCGAAAAGGTAGTGGAATTGTTTCATTGTTGTTTCAGACGTTTCAGTCAAACAATAAGGTATGCACATCTTCAAAGCCACCTTCCCTATTGATCTTCTTCTCCTTCTGCGTTCGTCCTAAAAAGGACGTTTGTTACGTTGTGTCGCCGTTTACAGCAAAGCTGTGATATCTGCGCCTTTCGGCCCGACACATCCGTTTTTTGCATGGTATTTTTGGAACCGGGTTAACCTTCCCTCTTCGATCCCTGCTCTCTCAGCCAGACTGCAGTGATGCAGCCTGTTTCCAGGACCACCACTTGGAGGTGGAGTAGGATCTTGGTCAGCTCTGGTTCGCTGACCCTGATGTAAGCAGTCAAGCTATGAGTCGCTTACTGCATTCCTAATACATAAACATAAACATATACACACTCACAGAGATTGAGAGAGTGGGAGAAAGGAAGAAAGAAAATGAGAAAGAAAAAAAGTAAGAAAGGAAACGGAAGCCATGAAGTAATTACATATTTACAATTACAATTAAAACTATGCTATTTAAAAGTAAGTACCCTTGAAAAAGTTGTATTAACTGAAGCGAGAGTGCATGTTTAAGCTTTCATGACTTTGGCAAAATAGATATGTTTTGAATGTGGTGGAGTTTTTAGTTTTGACAGACCACGGTAAAGCATTCCACAATATTTTTTTTTAAGTGAAATGTTTGCCTCGTTTTGGCGAGGCGCGTCCCGTTCAACCTAGACGGTTATATTAATGCGCATGTCCAAATATAACAGACCCTTAAGTCTGAGTTATAATTATGTTATTCCACAATAAAATAGGTGTATAACTAAAGCAACTGCGCAAGAGGTCAGTTCATGGTTTTGGAGATCAAAAGTAGGTCACCAAGTATAAAATGTGAGCAATTTTTATAGTGAAATAATTTGTGCACCTAAGAAGGTGTCCCGTCATGTAAAATTTGAAGTCAAATATGAAGATAAAATAGAGGTGATAAAGAATAAACAAGGTGAATAAATATTACAAAGAGGAAGATTAAAAGAAAGACAAGTCATTAAAAAATAAGAGGAATCTGAGAATACGCAGGAATAGAAAACGCAGCGGTTGCAGGAGAGAGCAGAAAATGCACTTTGCGTTCCAGCAATCGCTGAACAACCACAACAGCCAGCGACTGAGAAGTCATAAACGTGTCAGAGATTAGCCGTAATAATGTTCCCGGAAGAAAGCATTAAAAATAACTACTAGATCCTAGCAAAGGCAACAGGAACAAACGCCAGCAATTGCCCTTAACTACGAGACCACACACGTGCAGCAGTAAACATACAAGAGAATACGGCGAACTCCGGTTAAAATAATGGAAGACAAGTATTTATGTGAGAAAAGGTGAACAAACAAATGAAAAACAGTTTTTGAAAGTAAGCAGCTTGAAATAACTGTCTCACTTGTGCGCGGTGCCCCACAGAAGAGATGAAAGATGGTCGTGACGAGTAGTTCGTGGCTTTAAAAAGAGCTCCTGCAGCGAGACGTCTGAGAGTGATTAAAGAAAAATATTGCTCAGAGAACAAATACATCCAACAATATTTGAGTATTGGTCAGAGAACACATAAATAAACAACATTTTAATACTGGTCAGAGCACACATCCATCCAATAACATTGTATTATTGGTCATGGGCCAACTACAGCCCATCGTGTTAGTTATTACTATAGACGGGATGAATCTACAAACATTTAATATTGGTCAGAGGATACATACATACAATAATATTTTATTATTAATCAAGGACCAAAAACATCAATATCCGTTATAAGATGGAGAATACACACACTATGTCACTCAGTTTTATGCGACATCTCCCCCATTCCTTGTATGACGGAGAACACACACTATGTCACTCAGTTTTATGCGACATCTCCCCCTTCATTGTATGACGGAGAACACACACTGTTGTCACTCAGTTTTATGCGACATCTCCCCCTTCATTGTTGTGGCGTGAGGTTTTATTTGGCTTTAAGATCAGTATAGTACTGACAATTACAGAAATAGAATTTCTGCAGAAAATGGTGAAGTCTCAGTGTCTGAGAGGACTACTGGTATCACAAATTAGTTACGGCTGTGAATGATCTGATCTCGAAACAATAGTAGAGAGG
Source organism: Oreohelix idahoensis (assembly GCA_024509875.1). Lineage (NCBI taxonomy): Eukaryota > Metazoa > Mollusca > Gastropoda > Stylommatophora > Oreohelicidae > Oreohelix > Oreohelix idahoensis. The sequence goes on from JAMPIV010015971.1 coordinate 437,639, forward strand.
AGACCGACATAAAGTGCCACCTCCGCTGTATAACTAACTGTGATATTAAAAAAAACAAGGAAACAGATTTTACTTAACAATGATAAAATTGACAAGTCGTTCAAATACAATTTCCTTATTATTTATTTAGTATAAACACTATCTACTCTTGTGCTGAGGGGTGAATGTTGAAAAATGGAATGTAATGAATTTGTAAGTTTACAAATGATTTACAAATATAGATATATAAATATATTACAACAAGTTTTCCAATTATAGGAACAAAAATTATATCAGCTGTGCTGTTATTCAATTATAGTACAGGTATCAGCTGTGCTGTTAATTACGTCTATAACAATTATTAGCTATGCTGTTAATTACGTATAATTTATCCACTATGATCTTATTATTGTCTCTTGCTACGCTAATTCACGTTTTCTTCATTGACTTAAATGCTCACAATTGCCGACGGAAATGGTACTAATGTGTACTCATCTCTCAAAACGTTCTGTTCTCCTTAGTTCGATTGACACACCACCTGCTGTGGATCGTTCCTTTAGCCCACCCAAGACTGAGGGGGACTAAAGATGTAGCTCAGGTACAATCTCTGTGCTCCTGCGAAGTTTCAGGCAGCTGGATTGACTCGACATACGTCCTCAGGTTTGATGACACGAATAAAACCTGTAACAAGCAAAAATAGGGGCTAATTTCTGTCCTCAAGCCCACATATTTCAAGTGTGGGTGAAATGAGCGTGTCTCGGGTGTCTGCATGTAGGATGAATGACAACATGGCTCAGTATGATTTAGCAATAGCGAGACAAGACAGGTGTCTACTTGTAAAACATTCTTTCTGATAAACTAATGCATGGATACATCCAATAATATAAATTCAATACATGAATAAATCCAATAATATAAATTCAATACATGAATAAATCCAATAATATAAATTCAATACATGAATAAATCCAATAATATGTATACCTAGGTGTGATACAACCATTTCCTTCCCCCTATAATATACCAGGCCCTCTCTGACAAGTGCTTTACAAGCTGGTAACATATATCCTAGATGAGACAATAGATTGAGTCCTAACAAGGACTGTTTTGGTTATATTTCAGTTGGTTTTATCTGAGATAATAGACTGAAGTTATAGGAGACAATAGATTGAGTTATAGGAGACAATAGATTGAGTCCTAACAAGGACTGTTTTGGTTATATTGCAGTTGGTCTGAGAAAATAGATTGAAGTTATAGAAGACAATAGGTTGAGTCCTAACAAGGACTGTTTTGGTTATATTCCAGTTTGGAGTTATCTGAGACAATAGACTGAAGTTATAGGAGACAATAGATTGAAGTATGAGTCCTATTAGTCTTCGTCTATTCAATCATATTAGGAAATACAATCATTATACCTAATTCCCCCAAGATACAATCAGTAACCTGATACGTTCATATTGAACCAAAATATATAAAATATATACAGGAGTAGGTAGTATAAATGACACACAACAAATACCAACATTATATACCTGCTGTACCTATTTTCCTACCAGTTTATAGTGAATTATATTTACCCTCTAAGATTTTAAACCTGCCAGGTTTTGACTCGACTCAGTGAAGCAGGCTGCAGGTCAATGCCCTCAGGTAAGCTATAAATCAAGGTGACAGCTCCTCGTCAGTCGGTCGGTATCTCTGGCTTCGTGTCTGGTGTTGCGTGTCTTAGCATAAAATCTCGCCCGATTATATAGGTAGGGAAATTAACTTCTACTGGTTAAGGAAAGCGTTTTGTTGGTTCCTGGCGGAGCAAGCTGATTGGTTGCCTGCAGTTTCGTCTTATGCTCGTACAGCCTAATTTTATTTAGTTTTCTTCCGCCATCTTGCGTGAACAAGATGGCCGCGACCCACATCCGAAAAAAACCGGGCTTAAGTTTTTTCCTGGCGTAACTTCTTGTAATTTATTCCGGCTCAGCAACTGTGCGTTGATTGGCTGGGGCAAATTTGTATCCCGACATAATGATTTAACAAAGTAGTGGGTTTACACAACTCGTTCCACGACAATTGTATGACGGAGAACACACACTGTTGTCACTCAGTTTTACATGGCACCTCCAACTATGTTAAACGATTGAGAAAACACACACTCTAAGTCATTCAAGTTTCCATGGCGTCTTTCAGTTCGCTATAAGACGAAGAACACACATATCATGTCCCTCATGTTTCAGAAGAATCTCCCACTTCGTTATAAGAAGGAGAATACACTAAATCAATCATTTACCATGAGATCCAAAAAAATGGGTGCCTTCTCTGTGCATGCTCCAACTCACGAATATTAAAACTGATAAAACCCAGCATATCCTAAAATATACAATCGCACCGTCTTCCCTACTGTTATAAAATGTTTACGAATGTTACGTTTCTTGTCTGAAGAGATCAGCAGCAGATAACAACGCAATAACAACCAGAATTCGTCGCCATAAATAGCAACTTCTACAACCACCGCCGTAATAACTTCCTCATCAGAGCCACTAAACAACAGCAGCTGGAGGCTTTAACACGGCTCCGTCTAAAAATATCGTCCAAGGATTGACGACTTGACCGTATTTGGTGGTCACAACATCGTTAGTACTGGGTGGTAATTGATGAGATTCAGCTGTCAACTGGAGTATCTCAATACAGGTGCAATAGAGTCCCCCCAGTTCTACTGTTCATGCAGTTGTCGTGGGTCTCTGAGGAGACAAAGAAAAGGAGAAGCGTTGCCTCAGGCATGATGTAAGTAGCCATGTAAGTAGCCATGTAAGTAGCCATGTAAGTAGCCATGTAAGTAGCCATGTAAGTAGCCATCCGTGGTTGTGCGTGAGGCTTGCAACTTCAACACGCAAAATACATTGCAACAACGACCACATCTGCTTTAGTGCAGGCTTCCTGAAAGGGAGCCAGATGCATGATTGCTCCTTACTCCTTAAGTAACAAAAAGAGACACTAATAAAGTCTAAACCCACGATCATCGTTAACAAACGAAACGAAATGTAAAAAACTTTTCCTATTTTATAAAAACGTTTGTCACTAAATAATCGAAAGGTTATTTAATTTGACAATAGCAATTACTGCATGAATCGTGTAAAACTACTACCAGAAACAATCACAGAAGTATCACTTTTGTGTACAGCTTACAGAGCGATTTATTTGCTTCATTATAATAAACTGTTAATACATATTAGCATGAGAGAAGGAACGACAATCCACATTTTAAAAACTGGCATGAAGGATTTAAAAACAATACAAACTAACAAGAAAGCTAAATGAGAAACGTACAGAGTAACAAACACACTACAAATTGGAAATCTCTATATATGCTCTGTCGGAAACGTTCATTATTTTCTCTATATTTCCCAGACTGCGCCGCAGCTAAGGTTGATTACTGACTTCCGTTGATTATTGATTTAGTGAATGTTTTGTGGTCTCATGTGCTGTCAGGTTGTATGACCTGCTGTGTTATTATGTCTTATGATCTGCTGTGTTATTATGTCTTATGATCTGCTGTGTTCTTATGTCTTATGATCTGCTGTGTTATTATGTCTTATGATCTGCTGTGTTATTATGTCTTATGATCTGCTGTGTTATTATGTCTTATGATCTGCTGTGTTCTTATGTCTTATGATCTGCTGTGTTATTATGTCTTATGATCTGCTGTGTTATTATGTCTTATGATCTGCTGTGTTATTATGTCTTATGATCTGCTGTGTTCTTATGTCTTATGATCTGCTGTGTTATTATGTCTTATGATCTGCTGTGTTCTTATGTCTATGACCTGCTGTGTTATTATGTCTTATGATCTGCTGTGTTCTTATGTCTTATGATCTTCTTCTTCTTCTTCTTTGATCCATAACCGCCAACCGTCAAAGCAGTCAGCGGCCATCACGCCTGGTGGCGTCTTTTAGGGCAGCAACAAATTGATTCCACTTTGCTCGGTCGGCGGCCATCCTTCGTACAGTGCCCCAACTGTGGTTCATTCTTTGCATCTCAGCTTCCACAGTTCTCCGCCAAGATGTTTTTGGTCGGCCTCTCTTTCGCTTTCCCTCGGGGGTCCATAGCATAGCTGTTCTTGCGATGGTATCAGGGTCCCTTCTGAGGACATGGCCAACCCAACTCAAGCGTCTGCCAGCTATGATGGTGTGCATGTCCTCCTGGTTACTCCGAATAAGTAGTTCTTGGTTGCTGATGGTGTTTGGCCAAAAGATTCGGAGAATTTTCCTTAGGCAGATTGTGTGGAAGGAGGACAGTTTCGACATTTCCTTCTCTGTTACTCTCCAACATTCCGCACCATAGAGAAGCACAGAAAGTACGCAGCTCTCATACAGTCTTAATTTGGTGTTTGTGCTGTACTGGGAAGACTTCCAAATGTTGTTGAGAATAGCAAAGGCTGTTCTCGCTTTATTCATTCTGTTGTTAATGTCCTTGCTTGTTCCGCCGTCAGGTGTTACTATGTTTCCTAGGTAAGTAAATGTGTCTGTCTGTTCTAATTTCTGGTTCCTTACTGTTATTGGCTCAGGATTGCCCACATTTAGTGTCATGACCTCTGTCTTCTTCAGATTGATGTTCAGGCCAACCTGCTGGTGTCTTATGATCTGCTGTGTTCTTATGTCTTATGACTTGCTGTGCTGTCATGTTTTCTTTCACGGCGTGATGTTGTCACCATCATTTCCTTCATCTCTCCCAATGGAGCACGGAGCAACCATTTCAGATGCTCCCCTTACAGGAAGCCTGCATCTATGTACTCCTTCAGTGATGGTTTATGTAGTTATAGTGTAACATACTGAGGTTGCCAGCTGCAAGAACAATCTTCTCGTTGATCCTCTATTTATGACTGCTTCCTTCCTGATGTTATGTGCCACGGCAGCTTTCTGCGCTTGACGCATCCTCACGTGGTGTTCGCGCCAGTATATTCTTAATTTTTCAACATGTTCCTGGACTACCACTGGTCCTCTCATTTATCCATGAACAGGAGATGAGAATGAGACGCCGGAGATGGATAGGACACACAATGGTGAAACCTGTTGATAGCATTACCAGCCAGTCCTTGTTCTGGAACCCCCAGGGTAAGCGGTAGAGGGAGACCAATGAACACAAGGAGAATAGAATGAGAGACAGACACGAAGTGGATGGAGAAGATATGGAAAGATCTTGAGAAGATGGCACAAGACAAAACTTGACATCAGTTTGTAGAAGGTCTTTGCTCTTTCGTGAGCTGGAAGGTGATGATGATATTGACGACTGCTCCATTGATGCCTCTACAACTTCAAGTCTCACTAGATCCTTTCCTGTATTTATATGCTTTACTTAGGCATTAAACACGTGCTGATTTTACTGCTTCTTTCAATGAAGTAAATACCCAGGTGTGACATTACAAAACGTATAACTTATCAGTTGTTTGTTTGCTTATTTGTTTTGATTTGGATCCTTAACACAACTAATTGATCAACGTAAGAAAAGTTGAACTGATCTCAAATCTTGATTGCAAAATAAAGAAGGACGCCGTTTTACTTTAGTTTACCATCAGAAAAAGGTAAAGAAGTCTTATCCAAGAGTATTATCATTGTCACGTAGGTCTTTATATCATTAAATTGCCTACATCTTCTTCCTATTCTCTCACCCGCATCCTCTATTTTATTATCTTTCCTTACTCGTTTTTTCCTGTATTTTTCGCATCACTCGGTTGCGAAAAATATTTTCTTCAGTATTCTCAGACTTTACCTTGGTTTTTTTTTTTCTCATACTGGGTTACGTAATTCTATTACTTAGTCGCGCAGGTAGACGAGAATGTGCGAAACATTCGTTTCGCTGGACATAGAGCAGACTTTTGGTCTACCATTTTTCACCTGACACTCGCGTAAGGTGTCAAACCCGGCATCCTCACAGTGCAGGAACGAGACAGCTGTCTACAGTTTGCAGAAACGCATGAGGTTTTTCGTTAGAAAAACCTGACGTAGCGTGAAAAATCGTTCCGCACCGCAGACAGGCTGTCTGGGATTTGAAGCTGACACGCGTACATCTCGGTCAGTAGGTGGCAGTTACGACACGCGTTAAGCTGACGTAAATGTTGGGAGTAGGGGAGATAATTTCGCTTGGCGAAATAAGTTGGGGCCCTTTGTCTGATTTTAAGATATTGGCCCGAGTTTGAAACTTTATTTTCATTCTCACTCAGTAACTTCGCAGTAAAGACAGAACTAGCCTTCGTTCGATTTCTAAATAATCTCTGTTAATAGAGATGGCCTTTAGTTTGGTCGAAGTGGTTTAAGTTCTTAGTACTTCTGTGTTTGAGGTAAAATATTAAATATTATATTCTAGTATTTTGTGAAGTGATTAAGTGTTAAATTGCCGATTTCATTTTAAACCAGTTCTGTGTGCAGAGTGATCATTTTAATAGTTTGTTATTTTCTTTAGTCGACGAGTTACAGTGGAAATACAAGATAAATTATATCTTTCTTACTAAACATGTAGCTATAATGAATTTAATTTAACTGCTAACTACTCAGTCGAGTATTTTTTTCTAAACTAACTCATAAATGCTAGACGCGACATCAGTGAGTAGTGACGGAATACGCACCATATTCCTAATTCCTGATGATCGATTTTATATAACTTATTTCACCGGAAGTTTAAATAATAAGTCAAGCTGTACGCTTGCTGTTTTAAATGTAAGTTAAATTGAGTACATAATATGTAAATGATTTATATGTGCTTTTCCTTTTTATACAGTGAAATACTGGGGTGACCCGAACTTTACCAGCATTTAATAAGAGTTCACACTTGTGAAGAAATAAACAGTCCTTATTTTGAACCACGTGGGTTTCTCAAGTAACACTGATCTGACAGTGCATATGCAAACAGAGTTAGACAGAAATACTTTATCCCACTAACGGGTTTTCAAAGACTGTAATGATCAATACTGGGCCTGTGAACCAGATCTTAATTTCTTCCATAAACTCTACGTAAATTTTCTGCCTGGCGGCGAGAATAATTACAATCAATAACATTAACTTTCCGACATTGTTGACAAGTGAGTGGGGAACTAAGATTTTCTGTTTGAGAGAAGTTGTCCACCGGTCATCTTCCTAATTAAGGGAAACTTCGTGTTCTGACATTTTGTGCTCGTTTAAGCCTAATTCTTACCTCGTGAGTTAAGTGACATTAACTTTAGTCTGAAATAACTATCGCCTGAAGCAGACGCTCCCCAGATCCATTTTGATGAAACCAACAAACAAATCTGCAGAGCTGGGATCTGTTTCATTAAACGACAGTAACAGATAAAAAGTGTGAGTGTCCAAAATTTGCGCCAGCCGGCGAAACCACAACACGATTGTAAGTATATCAGGGCCCTGAGGAAAGAACCGAGTGAAAGTGACGGAAGGATGTTCGTTGTATAATACACTCACTTGTTATATTTACTTTTTCCTTAGGCGAGATTTGCTGCTTAAGTAACGTGTTCCTTTAGAATAGATACTGCTGTCAAAGTCAGTCTATACCTTTAAAGGGGAACAATATTAGACCCTAACCACATGCATCTATAACTCTTTGGGCCATCATCTGTCATCCTAACGGGGCTGTGGGCTAACCCTAGAGTTAAGATCATAACGGGGCTATCATCCTTGTAGCATTTTCCTTGAATTTTATGAGTATTTGTATATGTTTTTCCTTGATGCATTTTTTTAAAGTGTTGTGAGAAGATTTTTTAACTGATAATAAAAATCTCTCTTGAACTAAATCAGTGTGTTGGTCAGCTCGTTCCAATATATATATATATTCATTGTTATAGATTTCCCACGTCTGTGTGTGCAACTGTCGTCACGTGTATGTGCGTGCCCGTGAGTAGATAGAAATATATGTAATATGTATATGTGGTAGACTGTCTGACTGCTTAAAATCTGTCGTAGAAGATAGGTGAGAGAGAGAGAAGACTTTCTCGCATCTCAGAGACAGCCTCTATCACTATTCTATCATCTCACTCGTGGAATCTATTTCTTCGACTAACTCTCACACTGTGACTCTCACTCATTCCAATCTATTCAGAAGGGACCATCATCATCATCATCAGTTGCCATCTCCACAACGAAGGTTGGCTGTAATGGATCTCCAACGTCTTCTGTCTCTTGTCTTGATGGTGCACTCTGACAGACTCTTTCCTGTCCATCTCTTGATGTTGTCTTCCCACTTATAGCGCTGTCTTCCCCTTGCACGTTTGCCTTCAACTCTCCCTTCTGTTATGGTCTTCTGCAAGGTGTTATGCCTTTTTATGTGGCCAAAGTATTTTAGCTGTCGAACTTTGACCTCCCTCATTAGTTCTCTTTTCATACCTAGATTTTCTAGGACCTGCTTATTTGTTTTCATCTCTTTCCATGAGATACGCCCCATTCTTCTATATATCCACATTTCAAGAGCCTCAATTCTTTCTTCCAAATGCTTATTCATCGTCCATGTTTCTGCACCATACAGAAATGCAGAATATATATAACACTTTATGATTCTCAGTTTTAATTTGTGAGATAACTGTTTGGATGTCAGTATATGTTTCATGTTGTTGAATGTAGCTTTGGCCATTCCTATTCTCTTCTTGATTTCTGTTTCACATCTGCCATCTTCTGTTATTATATGACCGAGATATACGTAGCTCTTGACTTGTTCCAGGATTTCCCCATTTACGCTTATCTTTAATGTGGGTTTATCGTCTGTTTTGCTAATTATCATAGTTTTTGTTTTCTCAATATTAATGTCGAGTCCATATTCATGACTTATACTGTTCACTTGCTTCACTAGTTCCTGTAACTCCTGTTCGCTTTCAGCTAACAACACGGTATCATCTGCATATCTAAGGTTGTTTATTGACCTTCCACTGATGTTCAGTCCTGGTATTTCCTGTATCTGTTTGAAAATTTTTTCAGTGTATAAATTAAATAGGCAGGGGGACAGCACACAACCTTGTCTGACACCTCTTTTTATGTCTATGTATGGTGAATAATTCCTTCCAGTTCTTACTGTGGCAGTTTGCTCCCAATAAAGGTTACTGAGTATTCTTATATCTTTTCCATCAATACCTATGTCTTCGAGGCATTCAATTATTTTCTCATGATGGACTCTGTCAAAAGCCTTCTTATAGTCAATGAAGTACACATACATACTTTTTTGGACCTCTGTATATTTTTCTGCTAATATTCTTAGGCAAAATATTGCCTCTCTTGTTCCACTGTTCCGTCTAAAACCAAACTGTTCTTCCTGGATTTCGCTGTCTACTTTACTTTTTATTCTTTCCTGTATGATTTTGAGCAGTATCTTAATTGCATGACTCATCATGCTGATTGTTCTGAAGTCTGAACATTCTGTTGCATTTGGTTTTTTGGGCAATGTTATAAAAACTGATGTCTTCATGTCGTGTGGTATATATCCTGTATTGTATACATCGTTGCATATTTCTGTGATTGTATCTATACCAAAGCTCTCCAGAGCTTCTATCATTTCAATTTTTATGTTATCCATGCCTGCTGATTTTCCTTTTTGTATCATATGAATGGCATTCTCTACTTCTGATCTGAGAATGTTTGGGCCTTCATTAGAATCTGGTGATGGTTTTTTACCTCTGTTGTCCTCGAATAATTCTTTTACGTATTCTGCCCATCTGTTTGATATGTCTTTCTCATCAAGTAATATTACACCATTTTTGTTCTTGATACAGCTTCCTCCTTGTGCAAACCGTGACCGATTTGATAATTTCTTTATTTCTTCATGCATATCTCTTGTCCTGTGCTTTGCTTCCAAGTCTTCTATTTCCTTGCATTTTGTTTCTATCCACCGTTCTTTTGCTTCTCTACACATAGTACGTACGTCATTGTCTATTGTTTTATATTCTGGAGTGTTTTTTGCTTTCTTTCTTTCGGTCAACCCAAGTCTTAATTCTCCTATCTAAAATCTACGACAAATGGTCGCTCTTTACCGGGAATTGAACCCAAAATCCTAAGGCGATACGACAAATGGGGTCTCGCCCGACGGATTTTTGAACTTAGAATAGGAAGACGAGTACGACAAATGTGGACTCGTCTATCGGGTTTTTGAACTTAAGATTCTTTATTCTGAAATAGAGAAAGAGTTTGATGTCTTGTGAGTTGTTATATCTTTAAATAATTTATCCCCTAGACTAACGATCTGTTTTCGGGCGTGCTGACCACACAAACTGATAAATTTTTCCACAGCATTAAGAAGCATTATACATTTGGTTTACAGGTTGATTTTGTCGGAATTCATGTTAATTAATGATTTTGTAATACTAAACGCTGGTAAAGTTTTGTGAGTGTATAACATTCACAAGGGTTCTGAAGCAGGAAGGTGTTTGAACTAAAGTTAAGGAGTGCGTTTCGGACTATTTGTCCAGATTAATTGCCTCCCTCACCCTAACTGTCTTCAGGGGTAAACTTGATAGTGGATTTTAAAATTAAGGGATTATTTTTCTCTTTAATTTGTGCTATAATCATTGTGTTTTCCACTGTAGCAACTTAATTTTCAGGGATTAATCTTCACTACCATTTAGTTGGCGTAGTCGTGTTTGCATTAGGTGCTTTATTGCCGATTAATAGCAGCGATAGTTAGAATTTATTTTTGGAGGAGGTATCCCAGGGTTAAGGATATCATCTTTTGAATTTTTGGTACATTTTTTTGTCGTAAGTGGTAGGAACCAGTGTATCCTTTTTCCTATTTTCTTTCTCCACTAGTCTCAGTCCCTGACCTAATATGGCCGAGAGAGCAAAGCTTAGACAACTCCTCAGGGACGAAGCAAGAGAGGAGGGACTGGAAGGAGAGGAAGCGAAAGCGTTTGTCAGAGACGAACTTGAGAGATATGATGCGGAGAGGAAAGCAGCTGAAGCTAAAGAGGAAAAAGAAGAAGCTAGGAGGAAAGCAGAAGCAGACCGGCTATTACAGCAGAAGAAGATGGATGAGGAAATGGAAATTCGTAGGGCGAACGAAAGAGAGAAGGAGAGACAGCATGAGGAAAGAGAGAAGGAGAGACAGCATGAGAAGGAGAGAGAGGAGAGACAGCTTGAGGAAAAAGAGAAACAGAGACAGCACGAGTTGGCGCTTAAGACTCTAGAGTTCCAAAGTCGTGGTGCTGCCTCTACCTCCAGCAATGAAGAATCTTCTCCTCATTCCTCCTTAACTGATCCTTCTAACAGTCAATCTCTTCACCTCACTGCTATGTCTTTTCCGCTAGAATCTTTCCCTTGTCCAAATGAGAAGATTGACACTTGGCTGGAAAAATTTGAGAAAATTGCAACTCTGTACGGTTTAGAGAGGTCGCGTTGGAACATGAAGCTTTCCCAGGCTTTGAAAAGTTCTGCGTATGATGTTTACGCCAAACTGGAAAGCAGCCAACAAGACAACTATGATCTGTTGAAGAAAGCGTTACTGGAGCGTTTTGAAATGAACGCTCGCAAGTTTTTACAACTGTTTCGCAACAGCCGGAAAGAGAATTCTGAAACTTTTCACCAGTTCTCATCTCGTCTAAAGGGATATCTAACAAAGTGCCTTGAGCTTTCACAGCTCCCCTCTACCTACGAAGGTCTTGAGGAATTAGTTTTAACGGAACAAATAAAGAACACTTTGTCTGCTGATACCCGGAGATTTCTCGCTGAGCAGGGGGCAGAAAAACTTGAAGACATTTTGGAAAAGTCTGAGCGTTATCACAATGCGCTGGCTGAACTACCGGCCACAAAGCGGAAACCGACAGAGGAGCATTTTCGAAAACATAACCTAGAGCAATCTTCTCAGGCTTCTAACCAAAATAACCACAGAGAAACTGGACCTCAAAACCCCCCTCCTGAAAAATCTAAGTTCTACAAGAACAAGTACCCCAACCACGCCAAACAGTCTGATCAACCCGACCGCCCTACATGGCAGCGTGGCCAGAAAGGACAAGGTGGCAAAGGGAGAACCCCTGAGCACGGGACATATGATCAGACCGAGCACACCGAGCCGAAACGCATCGGATGCTTATTAACAGTCTCGCAAGGCGGAATTATTGACAGTGATTCCCAACCTGTTGGGGATAGACCCTCAACGCGAGGTACTGTTACTTTGAACGGTTCTCAAACTTCTTGTTTATTTGACACGGGGCTTTCTTATGATTGCATTGTTGCCAGAAACCTGGTCAAACCCGGTCAAGAGACAACAGAGACCGTCCAATTTTGTGGAGTTCGTAAGAGTGATGCACCTACAGCGCTTCCCATTGCATTGGTGGAGATCCACTCTGATTTTGTCAGAGGTGTGATCAAAGCGGCTGTTATGGATGATCCCATCTACCCAGTCATACTTGGCGGGAGATACGTGTGTATTGGGAAACCGGAAGAGCCGATTGTGGCAGCAGTAACTACAAGAGGGCAAACCAAAAAGGAACGGGAGCCTGCGCCTAATTTGTTACCTATGGAACTTAAAGAAGCGCAACAAAAGGATCCTACTTTGGCACCCTGCTTTAGGAAACTGCCCATGGCGAAGGAACCAACACAGCACGGGGACATTTTTTCTAAGGATGGCGTACTTTATCGGAGAACGGGCAAGCCTGACCAAGGTTACAACCAGCTCCTAGTACCGAAACAGTACAGAAGCCAAATCCTAGAAATGGGGCACTCTCTTCCCTTCAGCGGACATATGGGACAGAACGCCACAAACCAACGTATAACCACTCATTATTGGTGGCCAGGAGTAAATACTGATATTATCAGATATGTCAAATCCTGTGCCCAGTGCCAACGTGTGCCACCCAAGCAACGGGCACCCCCAGTCTCTTTGGGTGAAATGCCAATAGTGGGAACACCATTCGAACGGGTTGTGATTGACATTTTAGGGCCTTTCGAAAGGACTAAAAGAAGGTACAGGTTTATCCTGACCTTAGTCGATACATGCACTTTATGGGCAGAAGCTATCCCGCTAACATGCGCAGATGCCAAGCATGTCGCAGAAGCCCTAGTGCAGATTTTCACTCGGTTGGGATTCCCGCAGCAAGTGTTGACGGATAGCGGATCTCCATACCGAAACCTGTTGATGGATGAGATCGTTAAGATCTTGAGGACCCAACACATCCACTCTAAGCCATATACTCCGGCCGAAAATGGGCTCGTGGAACATGCTAATGGAAACCTCAACATGATGCTAAGTAAACTGGCACAAGTGAAACCTGAAGATTGGGATCTTTGTATTCCTGCAGCATTATTTGGCTACAGAGAATCTCATCACACTTCCACAGGATTTCCGCCAGCTACACTCTTATTCGGCAGACCCATTAAGGGCCCGCTTGAAGCCTTACTTCAGTCTCTGACAGACGAGAAGGCGGATGAGACAGTTGTCTCAGCAAGTAAATATGTGTCGGTTTTAAAGGAAAGTTTTAAACTAGGGTGGGACCTAGCAACGACTAGCTTTAAGCGAGCACGCACAAAGCATGCTAACCGATACAGGAAAGTCGCGAAAGAGAGAGAACTGGAAGCAGGAGAGAAAGTTTTGGTGTTACTCCCTACCCAGGCTTCCATATCTTAAAGGGGGGGGGGGGCGTCCTGTCACGTAGGTCTTTATATCATTAAATTGCCTACATCTTCTTCCTATTCTCTCACCCGCATCCTCTATTTTATTATCTTTCCTTACTCGTTTTTCCTGTATTTTTCGCATCACTCGGTTGCGAAAAATATTTTCTTCAGTATTCTCAGACTTTACCTTGGTTTTTTTTTCTCATACTGGGATAGGTAATTCTATTACTTAGTCGCGCAGGTAGACGAGAATGTGCGAAACATTCGTTTCGCTGGACATAGAGCAGACTTTTGGTCTACCATTTTTCACCTGACACTCGCGTAAGGTGTCAAACCCGGCATCCTCACAGTGCAGGAACGAGACAGCTGTCTACAGTTTGCAGAAACGCATGAGGTTTTTCGTTAAAAAAACCTGGCGTAGCGTGAAAAATCGTTCCGCACCGCAGACAGGCTGTCTGGGATTTGAAGCTGACACGCGTACATCTCGGTCAGTAGGTGGCAGTTACGACACGCGTTAAGCTGACGTAAATGTTGGGAGTAGGGGAGATAATTTCGCTTGGCGAAATAAGTTGGGGCCCTTTGTCTGATTTTAAGATATTGGCCCGAGTTTGAAACTTTATTTTCATTCTCACTCAGTAACTTCGCAGTAAAGACAGAACTAGCCTTCGTTCGATTTCTAAATAATCTCTGTTAATAGAGATGGCCTTTAGTTTGGTCGAAGTGGTTTAAGTTCTTAGTACTTCTGTGTTTGAGGTAAAATATTAAATATTATATTCTAGTATTTTGTGAAGTGATTAAGTGTTAAATTGCCGATTTCATTTTAAACCAGTTCTGTGTGCAGAGTGATCATTTTAATAGTTTGTTATTTTCTTTAGTCGACGAGTTACAGTGGAAATACAAGATAAATTATATCTTTCTTACTAAACATGTAGCTATAATGAATTTAATTTAACTGCTAACTACTCAGTCGAGTATTTTTTTCTAAACTAACTCATAAATGCTAGACGCGACATCAGTGAGTAGTGACGGAATACGCACCATATTCCTAATTCCTGATGATCGATTTTTTTATATAACTTATTTCACCGGAAGTTTAAATAATAAGTCGGGACCTCAAGACGCAGCAATAGAGACCGCAGTCAGCGACTCATAGCTTGACTGCCTGCGTCAGGACCAGCGAACCAGAGCTGGCCAAGACCGCACTCCACCTCCACGTGGTGGTCCTGGAAACAGTCTGCAGCTGTGCAGGCTGGCTGAGCGAGTGTGGATCGAAATGGGAAGGCAAACCCGGTCCTAAAAAATGACGTGCAGAAGTCGGATGTGTCGACCGAAAGGTGCAGATATCACAGCTACGTTGTAAACAGACACAACGCAACCACCGTCCTTTTCAGGGCGAACGAAGAAGAAGATGAAGAAGAAGAAGAAGAAATAATAAGTCAAGCTGTAGGCTTGCTGTTTTAAATGTAAGTTAAATTGAGTACATAATATGTAAATGATTTATATGTGCTTTTCCTTTTATACAGTGAAATACTGGGGTGACCCGAACTTTACCAGCATTTAATAAGAGTTCACACTTGTGAAGAAATAGACAGTCATTATTTTGAACCACGTGGGTTTCTCAAGTAACACTGATCTGACAGTGCATATGCAAACAGAGTTAGACAAAAATACTTTATCCCACTAACGGGTTTTCAAAGACTGTAATGATCAATACTGGGCCTGTGAACCAGATCTTAATTTCTTCCATAAACTCTACGTAAATTTTCTGCCTGGCGGCGAGAATAATTACAATCAATAACATTAACTTTCCGACATTGTTGACAAGTGAGTGGGGAACTAAGATTTTCTGTTTGAGAGAAGTTGTCCACCGGTCATCTTCCTAATTAAGGGAAACTTCGTGTTCTGACATTTTGTGCTCGTTTAAGCCTAATTCTTACCTCGTGAGTTAAGTGACATTAACTTTAGTCTGAAATAACTATCGCCTGAAGCAGACGCTCCCCAGATCCATTTTGATGAAACCAACAAACAAATCTGCAGAGCTGGGATCTGTTTCATTAAACGACAGTAACAGATAAAAAGTGTGAGTGTCCAAAATTTGCGCCAGCCGGCGAAACCACAACACGATTGTAAGTATATCAGGGCCCTGAGGAAAGAACCGAGTGAAAGTGACGGAAGGATGTTCGTTGTATAATACACTCACTTGTTATATTTACTTTTTCCTTAGGCGAGATTTGCTGTTTAAGTAACGTGTTCCTTTAGAATAGATACTGCTGTCAAAGTCAGTCTATTTAAAGGGGAACAATATTAGACCCTAACCACATGCATCTATAACTCTTTAGGCCATCATCTGTCATCCTAACGGGGCTGTGGGCTAATCCTAGAGTTAAGATCATAACGGGGCTATCATCCTTGTAGCATTTTCCTTGAATTTTATGACTATTTGTATATGTTTTTCCTTGATGCATTTTTTTTAAGTGTTGTGAGAAGATTTTTTAACTGATAATAAAAATCTCTCTTGAACTAAATCAGTGCGTTGGTCAGCTCGTTCCAATATATATATATTCATTGTTATAGATTTCCCACGTCTGTGTGTGCAACTGTCGTCACGTGTATGTGCGTGCCCGTGAGTAGATAGAAATATATGTAATATGTATATGTGGTAGACTGTCTGACTGCTTAAAATCTGTCGTAGAAGATAGGTGAGAGAGAGAGAGAGAGAAGACTTTCTCGCATCTCAGAGACAGCCTCTATCACTATTCTATCATCTCACTCGTGGAATCTATTTCTTCGACTAACTCTCACACTGTGACTCTCACTCATTCCAATCTATTCAGAAGGGACCAACCCAAGTCTTAATTCTCCTATCTAAAATCTACGACAATCATCATTATAACCCTTTCAGCTCCCACAGGAGCATAGGTCTTCAATTAAGTCACACCAAGTCCTCCTGTTGCGTGCTGTCAGCTGAAGGACTTTCAATGTCCTTCTGTTGCGTGCTGTCAGCTGAAGGACTTTCAATGTCCTCCTGTTGCGTGCTGTCAGCTGAAGGACTATCAATGTCCTACTCTTCAGTTTTATTTGTGTTTCGGTTCTCTTTTCCGTGTGTGTTTTTCTTTTAATCTACTTCTCGCTCAGCCTCTAACTGCATGGCTAAGTTGACTTATATTCTTTAGTTGACTTATATTCTTTAGTTGACTTATATTCTTAAGTTGACTTATATTCTTTAGTTGACTTATATTCTTTAGTTGACTTATATTCTTAAGTTGACTTATATTCTTAAGTTGACTTATATTCTTAAGTTGACTTATATTCTTTAGTTGACTTATATTCTTTAGTTGACTTATATTCTTAAGTTGACTTATATTCTTTAGTTGACTTATGTATATTGTTCGTTGAAGTTTTAATGACTTACGTTTTCTACAGCACATTAAAGGTAACAGTGTTACTAATCTATGTTCCCCTTTTTGGTGTGTTTACAGTAAAACAAAACCTAAAAACCCCTCAAACGCAAAAGGCTAAAGGTAGATTAATCTATGAATACCATAACCACTGCAGACATTAGGCAACATCACAACAAACAACATAGAAATTACAGCATGGAAGAACTAAGACAAGAAAAACAACCAATGTAATAATGCTATATAGAATAAAGAACAATATATACCCACATTATAACCCACACGAGGTTGAACGTGGTATCCCATACTTAAAACAAAAACAAATTTTCATGTGCATGGACCAACAACCCAGTAAAATATCAAAAGTATATGATAAGTGAGCGTCAGATTGACAGAGTGGTAAGAGCGCTGGTCTCTCGCGGGAAAAAGTGCCGGGTTCGATTCACGGTATCGACATGCTTCAATCTACCCAGCTGCAAATGGGTACCTGACTTTGCACTTAAATTAGGAAAAAGGCAGCTAGGTATGGAGCTGGTCACCCCACCTCTCGATGCTTGACCTAGTATAATTAAATTTTTAACACTTCCCCCCCCCCCCCCCCCATCTTACGGTAGTATCTGAGATGGGATTGCCTTTTTTATATGATAAGTAAAATAATGAATGTATATGCCGTCTTTGATTGTCAAATTCATACATGATGATGTTACTACGGCATGAAAATATGTCACATCCTGTATGTTACCATGTCACGAGCAACATCACGCCCACACCGCAGACAATCACCAGAACAGGTCTCCTCCGTCACATTCTCAGAATCAGATATCCAGATGTAGCAACAAGCGTATACCATAGGAAAAGACCAAGACAGCTATCAATGCATCATCATCATCCCCATCATATTTTGAATGTCCTCTCCTACTGCAGTCAACATAGCTGATGATTAACGTGAGAAAGCAGAGATGGGCAAGATATACCTTTATGAAGCAATCAATGATTTAATCGAGCGACCGATTGACATAGTGGTTAGAACGCTAGTCTCTCGCGGCAAAGGTACCTGGTTTAAATCACAGTGGTGTTACGCTGCAGTTTACGCGTAAACGGGTACCTGACTCTGCTCGTGAGTTAGGGAAGGAAAAGACAGAGGAAGGAGGAAACTAGTCACCCCCGTTTCTCTAAGCTTAAGCTTGACCCAGTATAGTGAAGTCTCTAACACTTCACTCCCCTACAGCAGTATCTGCTATAAGACTGTCTACCTTCATGATATAATCAGACATGTCCTGTCCTGGAGCCCACAGGGGAGGGAAAGAGAAGAATAAAGTAACATAACCCAGGGAAAAACAGTAGAAGTAGAGATCAACGCAATCAGGATCCAGGATCTCATAAGCAGAGAGGGAAAAACTACGACCGAAAATATACACATGTAACGAGCAATAACTACAGCCATTTTTTTTTACACGGGAAACAAAAATAATCCATAATGATGGTAATAATGACGATGACAAAAACCTATATTCCGATATATTACATGTGTTCCTCCACCACGGAGTTATCTGAATAGAGTGTATATCGTTAACCACATCATTAACGTGCACAAATAATATTTTCTGTATGCAGTTATACTAGGGTATGGCTTCTAAACACCTATACATATACAATGGTATCGCTCCTAAAAGTCTTCACAATCTACAGCAGCTTAGCAAGCTAGACAATGAGGAGGACTGTGGTAAGATCAACCCTGAGATACCAAGAATAGATAATGTGACCTACTAGGACAAAGGTTAAAAAAATTTGCCAACGTTACGGACAGCAAGCGTTTGTTAGGGGTAAACGAAAGAAAACATTGTTGAAAGAAAGCAAGAACTAATTAGGTCACGAGAGACTCCAGCTACGTCCATTTACGGGTTGTTTCATTTTACTTTCTCTCCCCCCCCCCCCCCCCCCCCCCCTTTAAAAAAATGCAATTTATAACTTAGTTCTCGTGTTCTTTAGTTTCTGTTTTGGCTCGTTTGTCCCTTATTAAGACACCGTAACTTAAAGAATGGTCTTTGTCGTCCTGGTAAGGTGCATTGCGGGTTGGCAGCAAGCTATCAAAATAGTTTAATAACGACTCACGTGGTCCCTTCCCAATACCCAAAGGCAGATTTTTTTTTTAAATCTGTATTTACGCATTCACTTATTCTCAACAGTTACCGCGATGAAATAGAATTTGCAATATGAACCAAATTTAATTTTCAATAAAAACTATAAAAATTGTATGTCAATATTACGGCAAATTCTCAAAGATCGGATTGTAGGGGTAAGAGGATTGTGCTAAGCACAAACTACTCTACAATGGGAAAGAAAAAAGAAAAAAAAGACACTTAAAACCAAAAAAAAAGAGAGTAATACACACTGCATATATCTGTCTATTCGATCTATCGACGGAAGCGATATTAGGAGGAATGTTTGGTGTGTACCAGGTAAACTTGACAGGCGGTCGATTCACAGAGTACTCATCTTTTCTGCAAACGTCACTCGAGCTGGAATTACAAGTGAGGAAAATCAGTACATTGTGGCATAAAACAAAAAGTGGGTGAACTCTGACATTCACCCTGGATTCATTGGAATCATTGCAGAAAAACAACAACACTTAAGTCAACAAATGCTTTAGACCAAGCAAATAAATTGTTAATTGATTTCCTTAGTCTCCCTTGCGGGCGATAAGAATGAAGAGAGTAAGGGTAATTTTTAAAAAAAAACAGCAACATTGGCGCGTCTGTTAAACGAGATATTTATGTCACACGGTTCATGATATATACTTTGGCATCAATATGGAGTTGGACTGACGGTGAATTCAAAATAAGAATACAAAGGGCACGAGAAACTTTCACTGCACTGGGAAATATATGGAAAATCAAAACAAATCAAGTCCAACACAAAAATAAGAATTTTCAGTTCAAATGTCAAGTCCGTCATACTATGTGGCTCTGAAACACTGAAAACAGCATAAACAACACCCAAAAAGCTACAGACTTTCATAAATGGGTGCTTAGGTGTGAACAGAATGACAGACATAGTACGGCATGGTCATCAGTGTGGAAGTGATGACAAGAATCAGACATGTACCAGTGGAACAAGAGAGAGAGAGAGAGAGAGAGAGAGAGAGAGAGAGAGAGAGAGAGAGAGAGATGAAGTATCGTGAATTCTGTATCCTGTCATCCCCACATTTGAAGAAAACTTGGGGTCGACCAAAAACAAAATGGAGAAGAGAGGCAGAGACAGACAAGAAAATCACGATGAAGACGAAGAAATACCTTGAGCTGATGGCACGCGAGAGGAGGTCTTATCACGTGTTTGTTGATGACCTATGCTCTTTGGGGAGTTGAAGGGTCATGAATGAATGAATGCACAATGTAGGAATCCGTTTGGTCTCCCTGACATCATTTTGTTGCATTTTTTCTTCTTCGTTGTGATGTCCATTTTTGACAGTTATCGTTGCAGGCAACAATTGTTGAACATTTCTCTCTCTATTCTTGACTACGTATACTTGATACTGCGCTCTGTGTTTTCATAATAAATGTTAAGAACATTTAAAACTTGAAACTGTAAATGAAGGAATGAATTCTTTTATTGCAGGAGCTCTTTTTTCTTGTCCTTGTAGTCAAGATACTTCATGTTTTGGCTTTGATACCAACATTTTTAACGTTTATCATCATCATTTTTGAGCTCCTTATAAAGCATGGAACCACCACCTGTAGCTAATCCCCCTGCAGGCTAGTCTAGCGTAAGAGATTTAGGTCAGCGGGTGTCTGGGAGTTCACTTAACAGACAGATATTACGGAGGAGCGGGGAAAGAGAGAAGTGGGATTGTAATTTAGTGACCCTTGGGTAGGAATTTTCTTTATTCGCTTGTGCGCTGATTTGTGTAGGGGGAAGACGGGAGATGTATTTATTTAGGGTGTTAAGTGTTAAAGATGATAATGTTTTGACGTGTTGTACAAGATGTTGTTGATTTGTTTCGTTTACAGCATTTTCGCGGCACACAGGGAAAGTTGTAACGGCCTTACAACTTGCCAAGATACTTGGCCTTCTCAGGAGTAGAAGGTTCGAGACTTCGCCAGTAGGGGAAGAAAACTGGTGACGCGGAAAGCCTGGCGCCCAGTACGTCTGCCCAAGTAAAAGTAATACGTTCTCATGCAGTGAAGCCATTCTTCAGCGGGAACAGGGGTTTTCCTTAAAATCCAGAGCCCTTAGCTCTTATCACAACCCATATAGGCGCGTTGCCTGGTGTTTGTGTTTTTTTCACGACCATAATAAAGTCGTTTGCCCCAAAGCCCGAAGAGGTTAACAGGCAGGTTAAAGAAGTTGTTCAGCAGCAGTGAATCTCCTACATTCTGAATCAAGTAACCTGTGCTTGATACCAAAGTCATCAGTTGCAGTAGTCAGGAACAGGAGAAAGGGTCAACATTCCTTTTCCGAATGCAAATCGAGAGGAGGGGCGTAACGGAGACGTCACTCAGCTGGAGATAGAAGTTATAGAGGCAGTTAGAAAGTGGTGTTAGGACAGCCTCTGAGTTTGCACTGAAGAAGTCCGGTAGTGGACCAGTGCTTGTGATTTGTTGTGTAGGACATTAGATAGTTCATTCAGATTGTGGAGACGGTTAGTTACGTCTGCCGCCGGACAGTTTTTCATAATTTATATTAGGGTAGTTAGGAGTGGTGGCTCTTAAGTCAGAGACCCCCACCAAGTAGTTTTTTTGTTAAGCCTTAATTTTCTTCCATGCAGGTTGCAAGAGAGGGTGAAGGTGGTGGGTTATAGTGTATGTCATTTTAATTGTTCTGTTTATTTTCCAGGTTAGTGCGACCTCGCACGTTATTTATTTTTGCTGTGTTATTTGATTTTTGTTGTATAATAAACTATAAATTTCACTGGATCAGTTCTCTATAACTATACTGTACGTATATGTTGTCTGTATAGTTGTGTCTGTGGACTTTTTAGTGAAACCTTATCTCCTTTATGGTAGTCAGAGGTGGTGAGTCTCTAGCTATTAAATACGTCAGAAGTGGCGAGGGAGAGTCAATCGAGGTTCTCACCATCGAAGCTATAAGTCTCATCTTTCCACATTCACTGTCATTCTCATCAAAATCTATCTTCTCAGACTTTCTCATACTAGTGTTGTCAGAATAGGTTATATGTATCTAATGGTACCCAGCACACACACACAGAGTACACCGGGCTACTTGTGCTGTGTGAACAAATCCCTCTACTGGTACTATGGATTTAATACATACTCAAACTAGACCCTAGCTCGCTGTCTAAAGGTAAGACCACAGTTCACAATAGCTGACATGAATAATGCAATAACACCTACAGCAGGAAAGTTCCCTTTATTAACTATGCACACAATGAAGCCACAAACGGCTCGAAATAGACGTGAAATAACAATGTAATGGAAATGCCAAACTACTTGCCATAATCAATAGCTCAATATAACAGCAACATCATCACCGACATAATCTATCCAGCGACTACCCGATGACTTTCACTCACTGGCTAACCCTGTACTGAAGCCAAGCAATATATAAATGCAAGATACTTAACGTAAATCTTATCCAGGAATAAACCACTAGAAATCACATCGACATTCTAGCAGTATACAAAATAATCCTGACCACATGGAAATCGGCAAGAAATATGAACCGCAATGGCATTCACATAATCCCAGCAAAACTGCTGACAAAGGGAACACGTCCTCTCAGGACGGCAGACATCTCATCGAATGCTTTGCGCCAAAAGTTTCACATCTTCTTCCGTTTTTGACTCAACTGACCAAACCGGTTTTTTAAAATGAGTATCAATGTTGTCACTCTTACAGCGTGACCAACTCAAAATTTCGGCGAATGTCTATACTGTGACCCCCCCCCCCCCCCCCCCCCCCCAAGAAAGAAAACGAAGTTTTCTTCCACCGGAGGAGACACGCCCAACCCCCTTCGGAGTATGGACGAACAGAATGCCAAGACGGCACCTCCTCATCTACTTAGAGAATGCCAAAGTTGTCCACCACGATAGTCGTTCATGCCTTCTCACATAATGAACTAAATACAAGCAAACATGAACAAACACTCCAGGTACAGGCAGTCGTGAAAAATAACAACGACTGTCCTACCCTGGTCTCTCACACACAATACATCTTATGTTTCAGTAATACCACCGCAAACATCAATAATAAGGCATCATGTCATCGTATAAACAATCCTTTTCCACACAATATAGACATAGGTATCTGGTAACAAGATTCATACATAACTTTATACATATTGCCTTTATGGCATCCTGACATATAAATCGTATACCATAATACATCTTCATAAACATCAACTGTAATGATTATAATACATTTCTTACATTGACCATAATAAATACTCTCTTCAGATGTTCCTGTCCCCCACCAACCTCATAACCTGGACAGGACATCTGCTGCAATGTTATGTACACCCTGAATTGGCAAAATGGTAAAATTGAATTTCTGTAGCAATAATGCCCAGCGTGTCAATTTAGCACTGGTGGATTTAGCCGACTGCAAAAATAGCAGTGGTTTGTGATCTGTTTGGAGAAAAAAATGCGCCCCCAACAGATATCGTGCCAACTTAGACACAGCCCAGATAATCGCAAGGCACTCTCTCTCAATCGTGGAGTATCTGGTTTCTGTTGGCAACAACTTTCGATATACATATATTGTAAAGCATGACATATAAATTACAGAACAAGGCATAGTAAAGTATCAACATGACCCTTAAATATTACGAGACCATCATATTCCATAGGTCTCTGATAAATGCACGCCAGGCCTGTCTACAGTGCACCTGCCTACAGTGTACCTGCCTACGGTATGCCTGCCTATAGTGTGTGCCTGTCTACAGCATGCCTGCCTACAGTATGCCTGCCCACAGCGCACCTGCCTACAGAGTGCCTGCCTACAGCGCACCTGCCTACAGCATGCCGGCCCACAGCGCACCTGCCTACAGTATGCCCGCCTACAGTGTACCTGCCCACAGCGTGCCTGTATGACATCATGCCACATTAATACAAAGTACGACATAGCATAATACAGCATAACTATGCATTGTACAGCATTTCCTAACCTGTACAAGTCTACAAAAAACACATATTCATATCAACATCGAACTGGGGGCGTGGGTCAGAGCCACTCAGGTTTGGTTCGTATTAACCGAAACATCTTACTGATCACGAACCCGAAATCTAACCCTAGCTATTGCTGGACTATTAGCAGATGATTCTGAAGCAAGGACATATGCATCAGCCTAACTGCCTTACGCGCACCCCAACTATTTGCAATCGTCACCCGCGCCATTTTAGTATTGTCGCGCAACGACAGTACCTCTACAAATCTAACCGGAGCGACCTCATCAAACACCCTTCTCGCACTCAAGGGAACGTTACGCACCCAAACTGTGCGATCACTAGCTTTCGGACCCTCGTATAAGTTCCTACTGCTCCTACTCATGTCACCCATGGCCTTGTGCACTCCCTGTACATTGCCGACGATTAAATCGGCAATCAGATCCTCAAGGACGAACGCGTTCACTCTACCCGAGAGAAACGGAGTGTCAACCTTAATACTCGCTGGGGGTAAGACTCTACTTTGCCCCCGAACGTGGTGCACTTTACCGTTTTGCCTGTAAGGCAGGAGTCGTCGATGCACGATCGACGCACCCCAATTGTAGTGCATCCGGTGTCCCTCAACACCCGGACTGGTCTATTCTCCACCTTGCCTTCGTGGAGGATCACCTTGCCAGTCTCATGGACTGCTGACAGACATGGTGCCGCATGTCCGCATTGAAGCACTACCCTCTCGTTCGCGTGAAACAGAGGGCGACACCCGGCACAGTCCTCATTATTAATTGTGTCCAACACAAACGCGGAATTCGCGTGTTCAATCGGGGTGGGACACCTATCTGCACAATGATTATTGCCACCACAAATGGAACACATGCGCTCCTTCTTCTTCTCATCGCGTGCACTTTTGTGGGAGCTTTTTGATGACGAAGAACCCGCATCCGAGTCGGACGATCGACTCTCTGAGGAACCACTCCTCTGCTTGTGATGTTTGGTTTTATACCAAATCGGTCTTCGTCTCGAGAGTCCTCGAAGCGTACCTGCTTTCGCGTTTGGCGCTCCCCTCTGTCGCTATTACTCTTAAATTGTCGGTTTAGCCAACTCGGCCGACCGTTCCTATGAGAACGGAAATTCCCATAGCTACCTCTACGCGGCTGGTAGGAACTGGAGGGCCTCTCATACTTCTGTTCTCGGCCTCTATCTGACTGATTTCTCCAAGACTGATGCTGAACTTTGCTGACACTGGCAACTAAGTCTTCTGACAGACCTAACTTCTGAATGGGTTTGCCCGGATGGGCCAGGACATAATGGTGCCCCAATTGGGCCATGGACTCGATGTCCTTTGGTTGGCGTTCCTGAAAAAACGCCACCAACTCACTAGAACACGAGGACAAAACTTTGTCCCGTAGAACCAAATCTACAAAGCCATTAAAGTCCTTTGTTATTCCCTCCATATCAATCCATCTATTCAGCAGCAGTTTGATTTTCGAGATAAAATCCTCGAAGTCTTGGTCTGCACTAGGCATCGCGTTTTTAAAACGCGTCCGGTAGCCGTCAGCAGTCAGACGGAACTTCCGGAGCAATCTCTCCTTCACTTTGTCATAATCGGCCCTTTCCTCTACAGGGAGGCTATAAAAAGTCTCCATCGCGGGCCCCACTAGCAGTGTCGATAAAAGAGATGGCAACTGATCCCTATCAGCCTTATAGGCCACACATTCGGCCTCAAATTTGTCCAGGAAGAAATCTAAACTATCAATTTTATCATTGAAATTTGGTAGACGCAGCCTAAAAGGACGATGAGCCGCTCCAGGAGTCGAGTTCTGACCACTCGCACCCACTTCCAATTTCTTCAATTGTATTTCCTTATCCATCCTCATTCTCTCTAATTCTAACTCTAACTCTCTCTCTATCTTCTTTTCTTGCAATTCTCGCTCTATCCTCTTTTCTTCCAATTCTCTATCTTCTCTCAACTTCTTTTCATGCAATTCGAACTCTCTCTGTTTCCACTCGATTTCTTCTTTCATTTTCCTTTCTTGTCGCTCTTTATCTTCTTTCATCTTCCTTTCTTGTAGCTCTTCATCTTCTTTCATCTTCCTTTCCTGTTACTCAAATTCTTTCCTTTTTAGCTCTAGCTCTTCAGCTCGAGCATCTCTTAGAGCATTCTGTTTCTCAATCCTCTCCCTTTCTTCCTTCTCTTTCAAAGCTTTTTGATTCTCCGCTGCGTAAAATTTTGCTTCAGCAAAATCCATGAGTTCTTTCTGTGTGTACCCACATTCTTTCCCAATCTGAATGAAAGCCTGTAAATCCATGATGTACACTCAGATTACTCACTCTTATCTCTTGCTATAAATTTCTATACCACTATTCAGTTGTATATGTTTCACTTATATCACCAGATGACTCACTGGTTACAAAATATACAGTAATAATAGTAAATATTGACATCACTACTCCAATATACCAATATATATATATATATATATATATATATATATATATATATATATATATATATATATATATATATATATATGTCTGTAAGTATATAACACCTCACGTCTCACTGTATACACATCATCAACCTTTATCTCTTATAGTATAATTATAGTTCTACTTTGCCACTTGGCTAAAGTCTCAACACTGTGAAATTTTGGTTCTTCTGACCACTTAGTCTCTATGATACACTGAAACAAACTTACAATAGTCGACAGTTGTATAATAACAACTGATGAAACTTTCTAGTATTCTGACACCACTACACCAACTTAGTCACAAATCAGGTTTTTACTCCAAAGTCTGTTACTGGCACCCACACTGGTGCTATACTCAGATAATACTTCACTTACTACTAATCTTAATAATCTAAGTTATGCAAGTACTACAATGGCAAAATGAGCACTACACAGATGAAAAAAACACATACATCACTGATGCGTGATGCCATATGATGATGGATGGCATCCGCATGTCTGGTTTTGTGTAGTGTGTAGATGTGTTCAGTCAAAACAATGTTCATGCAACAATAACAGGGCAATCCACATAGGACGTCAGTAAACTCACGACGTATAAAGTCAATGAGTCTTGAAACAGCCGTTGACGTTTTTCTTCATTATTTATTGTGGACGCCACAGTGACAAAATGGTTACGCAAATGTGTAGGCACATCAAACAGTCATTATCACAGCAACATTCAATACAGCAATAAACGGTAGACAGCATTACAATGATGAGTCAGATGCATGTTATATTTCATAGTGCTGTAAATGTAGTCAGGTGGAAAACTCCATCCTTTTCTATAACAGCCAGGAGATAACCAGATGTATGAGATCAGTTCACTCTCCTTAGTTTGACTTCAGCAAGACAGACACGTCTGCCGAAGTATAAATAATGTCCTCAAGAATATCCTCTAGATAATAAAGGTTTTCTAAACCTAGTTCATTTAACAAAGTAGCAAGTAATGGTCCTTGGTACCTGCATCAACCGATGCAGTGCAATGCAGCGACATGTGAGCTGGGAAAAAACATCTCGTGACGACGACTTTCGCAGACAGGCTATGAATCGAAATCGCTCACGACCCAAAATCAATAGAGTTAATGAAAATGTTAATTTACCTTGCTTTCAAGAAATACAGAAATATCACGCCTCCCGGCATGTGCAAAGACACTAGAGGTATTATCTCGAATAAACGAAATATCCATAAGAGGACTACACATCCCTGACAGAACAAAAATAGCGGAGATCCCCTCTTCAACGAGGCATCTCTTTCGCCATTCCAAATCGCTCACTCCCACTAGTGGTGGGCGGAAACCGATCGACCAAAAAAACAAGACAAGTCATGCGCAGTCCAGCGCAAAAATGACCACAGCTCAAAAGTTAACTGCATTCGATACTAACGCGAGAAGACAAATGCTTACCGAGAAAAGTGACTATAGATTTCAAGCAGTTGTTGCCCTTGCGTTATAAAACAGATATTGAAATAAAACGATGTTGCGAGAATTTATCACGCAACATATCACCACCTCCTCCCGATAAAAAAAAAATGTGGAACATATTTTTTTTTTCAATATCAAAGAGCAAGCGATAAGCGGCTCAAAACGCACGAATTATGCGCTGATAATTAATTAAATTGCCAAACAATAGGCTAATTATAGAGTGTCTGGTGAGGATATACCTCAACAGAAAAATAAATATGTCTCAAAAAAATATTCACATCGGGGAGGTGTCACCAACACACATCACGTTAGCATGTAAACACAATATACGTATGCAAGTTACTATAATCATCATTAAACAGCATACTCTAATATTGTCTTTAAAAATGGATGTACAAATCTGATAGGAAAATTTAAATAGTACATTCTTTGACATGTAATGACATAAGTACATAGTAAAGTTAAACTACATGACGATCCAGGACATATGCTCTGGTATTCCGAGGGTAAGTACACAATCTAGAACTCGTAAGGTAAGTCCTCAGCTCAACAATGACATTCTGAGAAAGTACAAGCAATATAATGCTAATTAATAACTAATATGCTTCATAAGGTACAATACATTATTAATAATTGTGGCTGTTTAGTAAACTAACGGCCCTTATATTAACTACTCAGTCCTCCTCTATCATCTTAAAAAACGAACGAAGAAGATGACAACAAAGCACGATAGTGTGTACATATAAAGTAAGTACAGATGTGCTAATCTATTGTAGAAATATAGGTGTGTTATGACTCTGTAATATATAGAAATATAGGACAGAAGTATTAGTTGGAGTCATGTGGGCATCTAGACAAAATGTCAGCCATCACATTATCCGCACCACGGATAGCTCGTACCGTGAAGTGAAAAGGTTGAAGAGCTATAGCATATCGAGTGGATCTCGAACTCTTCAAATTCTTAGTCTGAATAGCTGTAAGAGCTTTCTGATCAGTCTCTAGAATGAAATGTGCGCCCAGGAGGAATCTTTGTAGCTTTAGAATTGACCAAACCATCGCTAACAACTCACGGTCTAAAACCGAGTAGTTCCTCTCTGCCGCATTTAGTTTTCTAGAAATGTACATAACAGGATGCAGAGTATTTGCATATTCTTGCATCAGTGCTGCTCCAATCCCAGTGGATGAAGCATCACTCCGAAGAACAAAAGTCCTATCAAGAGTAGGTAATCTTAAGATGGGAGGAGAAGAAAATATATTCTTGATTTGGTCTAGTGAAGATTGGCATTCTTCAGACCAACGGACCAGATTAGGCGAACCTTTCTTCAACAATGTTGAGAGAGGTGCCATGATCGAAGATAAATTTGGAATAAATCTCCCATAAAATTGAATTAAACATAAGAGACTCCTAACTTGTTTCTTCGTTTTAGGAACAGAGATGTTCAGTATTTTGGAAGTATTGTGGTCTTCTGTCTTCAAGAGACCATGACCAACACGATGACCCAGGAAAGAGATTTCACCAAAACCAACAAAAGCTTTAGAAGGTTTTGCTGTCAAATTATTCTCACGTAGAGTGGACAGTAAGTCATATAACCCTAAAATAGTGATCTTCCCAGGTATCACTGAAGAGACAGATGTCATCTAAGTATGCGATGACATCCGAACGATGTGACAGAATTCGACGCATCATGCGAACGAAAGTGGCAGGGGCGTTCATGAGACCAAAAGGCATAACATTCCATTGAAATAGACCCCTAGGTGTAGAAAAAGCAGTAAGAGGTTTGGCATGCTCTGCTAAAGGCACTTGCCAATAACCTTTAGACAAGTCAAGTTTAGTGAAGAATCTAGAATTAGAAAGTCTAATCAGTAGATCTTCTAACAAAGGCATCGGTTCAGCGTCGTCGAACTTTGTGACCTGATTCAATTTGCGATAATCAACGCAAATTCGTATGTTCTTATCCTTCTTCCGGACAATAACCATGGAAGAAGAATATGGTGAAGTCGATGGTTCAATTATATTTAATTGAATCATTTCATCCAATTCCTTTTCCACTTGCGACTGAAAGTGTATAGGAATAGGATACGGCCTAACCCTAATTGGATTATTGTCGGTAAGAATTATGTCATGTTCTATGACATCTGTGTGTCCAGGAATGTCAGTGAGAACATCCTGAAATGTTTGTAACATCGACGAGACTTGTCGATGTTCGTCACCAGAAAGATTAGGAGAAACAGAAACGTTTTTCCAAGATTCCGTAGAATGTAATGGAACCACTGGAAGGGGAAGGTTGACATCAGAGAAGGTAGCTTCCTCATCCTGAATGACAGACAGGGATGAATAATGACCGTGAGGTGCAGGAGCATCATCCGTTGCCTGGAAAATAGGCAGCAAATAGTCCGGACGTTCGTGAAATTCCGAAAGCATGTTTATGTGGAAAGTTTTATGCTTTCCATCAATATCGACCACATAGTCAACATCGGAAATCCGAGAGACTATTGCATACGGACCTTTCCATGCAATAAGAAGTCTATTTTCCCTACTGGGGAGTAGGACGAATGCTTTGTCACCTGGACAAAGTTGTCGTAGACATCTATTCTTGTTAGCAAACTGCCTTGCCTTCTCTTTAGCAATTTCTGATGAAGCAGTTGCTAGCTTACATGCCTCAATGATCTTTTGTCTAAGAGCAATGACATACTCATATGAGGATTGAGTTTCATCGCTAATATCATCGGCAGTGATGAGATCGTGTAATAAAGACATATGGCCGCGTGGACGCGCGCCAAAGACAAGTTCGAAGGGAGAAAATCCTGTGTGTTCATTAGGGACTTCTCTATAGGCAAAGAGAGCCGCGGGTAAAACCCTGTCCCAATCTTGAGGATGATCTTCAGTTATCTTACCAAGCAAAGTCTTGAGCGTTCTATTCAGACGCTCAACTAACCCATTAGACATAGGATGGTAGATACTACTGAGAGATCGTTCAATATGTAAGGTAGACATTACCTGTGACATAGTGTCAGATATGAGTTGAGTGCCATGGTCTGACAATATTTCTCTGGGGAACCCCAAGCGAGAAAATATCAACCAAAGAGCATCTGCGATATCTGTAGTAGATATGCTCTTAAGAGGAATAGCCTCTGGCCAACGTGTGCACATATCGACACATGTAAGGATAAACTGATGTCCTCTGGCCGACTTGACCTTAAAAGGGCCAATAATATCTATGGCCATTTTCTGAAAACGGCCCGAATAGGAATGTCAGCAGCCTGGATAGGCGCAGCATGTCGTGGTCCTCTAGATTTGACCTCCTGACATACCTTGCATGATCGGCAGTAAATACGAATGTCCTTATTGACAAAAGGCCAAAAGAAAGCCGCAAGGACTCTCGACTTCGTACGGGCAAAACCCATATGTCCAGCACATTGCGAGTCATGAGCATGTTGTAATATTTGGACTCTCATGCTCTTGGGAACAAGAATTTGCGAATGTGCCGACGTAGTCGAATCTTGTACCATACGTACAAGTACGCCGTTTCTCATTGCAATCCAAGATTTTCTATTTGTATCCTGATTCGGATCACCTTTCTTCGCAAGAACGAAGAATTTTTTTAAAGAAGGATCTTCTTCTTGCAATTTTATGAAAGAGTCACGAGTAATTACTAAGTGACTATCTTGGCTATCAACTTCATTATCACTATTCAGTGAAGTTTCGGGTGTTTGTAGAGCTTGTGCTCTTGTAACTACTGCATTTGTAGCTTGCATGTTATTATCTTCCCAAGCAGCAATCTGCTGTGGGGTACACTCCCTAACTCCGTGAATACGACCAATAATAAGGTCCGCAATAGGATTAGGTAAGAGACAAGCATGCACATCTCCAGTAAAGAAAGGAGTGGCAATGCGAATTACAGCAGTAGGATATTTTTCTAGAGTGCCGCCAAATGTGACACATTTAATAACCCTTCCTGTAGCACAAGATGGATCTACAAGCGATTGTCTAACACCAATAGTGGTGCATCCGGAATCGAAAAGTAGTGAGACCGGAGTATCATTAACAAGACCCTTATGTAGAATTAAAGAACCCCTCCCGTCATGCGCAACAGCAGCAGGAAGAGCGGGAAGTGGGTGACCACAACTCAAAGTAGTTATGGTACCCGGTTCGAATAAAGTACTGCATTGGGGGCATTTGTTTGCTCTCTCAAAGTCAAAAGCAGAACTAGTGACAGCGTCAAAGTTTTTACTATCAACAACATGATTACAGGCTCCCTCAGTTTCCTGTTGTACAGCATTAGCCTGCTGATATCTCTTTTTTTTGTGTTGAGATCTACCCCGACTATTATTACCTCTGAAGTTATCAGAGTTATTATTATCTCTGCAGTTATTATTGTCTCTATTGTAATTGTTATACTGGTTCGAATTCCAGTTTCCACGATTACTATCATGTTCACATTGATGCGAACATCTATTTGTTTGGTTCTGAGGTCTTCGGCAGGAATAACCTCTATTACCATATCCTCTTTTGAAATGCTTATAATTATTAGGGTGATAGTAACGACCACTATCAGGTTGTCTCCAATTCTTCGAAGAAGAATCACCATGAAATTGGTTTCCATGATTTTGACAGAAATTACCGCTGCCCTTTCTATCAAAATTTTGTTGGGATCTACGAGCAAAGTTTTGACCATACGGAGCTGCCGAAGCAACTGGTAAACCTTCTTTCACCTTAGAGTTACCCATGGTTATGTGTGGGTGCGCAGTTACGTATTGGCAACAGAAATCTTCCATTTCTTTTATTGTTTTAGGTTTACGTTCATGAAGGAAAGCAAGGAAAGACTCATTGACAGACGACATGACTTTGTCTCTAAGTATTAAGTCCATAAGTCCTTCATAAGTTTTTTCCGTCTTAGATAGTTCAACCCATCGTGAGAAAGTAATGCGTATTCTTGCAATAAACTCGGAGAATTCAACTCCATTTTCAGGTAACATGTTTTTAAATTGTAGACGATAGCCGTCTTCGTTAAGCTGATATTTCTTTAACAAAGCGGCCCTGACAACCTCATAATTGCTCTTGTCAGGTTCATCCACCATATTTAATATACTTAGAGCTTTACCTGTCAGTATCCCTGATAACTGATAAACATATTTTGCTTTGTCTATGTTATGAGCTGTACATGCTTGTTCAAATCTGTCCAGATAGAACATTATGTCATCACTGGAAGGACTAAATGTTGGTAACTTAATCTTAAAAGTATCATTATTAGCCTTCCCAGAAGATGCACCCTTGTTTGAATCATTACCATTACTCATGCTCGTCAATTTCAATTTCTCCAACTCTAAAGCTAAGAGTTTTTTCTTCATGTTCCATTTTTGCTTTCCTCTCATCAGACTCTCTTTGTAACTTCCTTTCTTCAGCTTGAGCCTGCATTTGAAGTCTTTCATTTTCAGCTTCTTTTTCAAGTCTTTTTATTTTCAGCTTCTTTTTCAAGTCTTTTATTTTCAGCTTCTTTTTCAAGTCTTTTATTCTCAGCTTCTTTTTCAAGTCTTTTATTCTCAGCCTCTAGCTGTAGCTTTCTTTCCTCAGCTTCTGATTCCCTTTTTTGTTTTTTCCATTTCCATTTGGAATCTCTTTTCATCCACCTGCATCTGCAGTTTCTTTTGTTCAGCTTCCATATGCAGTTTCTTTTGTTCAGCTTCCATTGCTTTATCATATCGAGCAGTTGCAAATTCTTCTAACTTATCACCAGTCTTCCCAAGCAATTTACCCTGCTCAATAAAGTGCTCAAATGTAGACATGTTGTCTAACATATGAGTCCAAAACCTGAAATAATTAACTAATTTATTTCAAACCTAAGTGTAACAAGTCTTAATTAAGCACTTGTATATTCACATCACATTATATTATCCCAGTCTCTGTGGGAAACAAGTCTCCAATCAAAGAACTTGTATATGAAATATCAGCACTCAAATCTTGATCATAAGTGCACTTCTCATTCAATAGTGCACGACACTATTCATCATTCATTTATCATCAGTATAGTAGTAACAGTGCATTAGCATAGCCCATTAACTAATTACTATAACTGTAAACAATGACTATGTAAACACATGCAGAATGTAAACATTGAAAATGTAAACAATACAAACAATGTAAACAATAACAATGTAAACAATAACAAAGATCAGCAACAATACAAAAACTTTCGCAGAAATCAACTAAAAATAAAGCAGAAATTAATGAAATATCACAAAAAATGTGACGATATCTGCGATAGAATTAAACAAAATACATGACACCACAGTGTATAAACAAAAATGTTGTATGAAACTAAATTATAGACAAGAGTAGGCTAACAAATACAAACAAATCACAACAAAACTAAAGAATGTGAAATAATAACGAAAACAATATTAAAACATGTCATCACAGCTAACATAAATAGCAACAGAAGTCGCTTAGCAAATTCCAGTATCGGAAATTTGCAAACCCTACAGAAAACGCTCACAATAGACGACCTCTATGACGTGGCATAATCTAACGGAGACACCACCCAACCGAGAACCCGCTGAAATATAAACATATAAATATACAAATAACATATAGACATATAACATAAAGAATGAGATGATACACAGAAGACTCAGCAGAAGTATAAGGGCACAGTTTACATACAAACAGGCCACTTAACTTAAAGGCTTCCAATCGTAGAACAGCAGAAAAAAAAAACGGATGTCAATCAACGTCCTAAAGAGCGAAGCTCCAACGATGATGGCACATCTGAACTGCTTCCACTGCTAACACGATGGTACAAGAGCTTCTGAAATACTGTGTGTTGAGTTGTTTCGGCACTTGACCTTCTAATCCAAAAGTAAGTTGATGGAAATCGGTACTTGGCCTTCTTCAGAAAACAACCCGTTTCAACCGGCACTTGACCTTCTCAAAAAACGACAGCACTGGAACCTTGACAGCAGCAACTTGCTTGACTTGCGTAAAAGATAACAGCAGTCCGAGTTATCCGGCAACATGTAACAACGCCGGGTACTGTCAAATTCTTGTTTTCCGTCAAAAAGTTGAAATTTTGACTTTTACCGGGCAACGCCGAGTACTTTGAAAATTTTGAAGATGTTGACTGTATTGAAGAATGTTAATTTCTTGAAGGATGCTGATGAATTCTTGTTGAAAATGAAGTGGGTAAGGGACCCCGTGTTTGCTAGTACCAGAATCAAACCAGCTTATGGCCACCAAATGATGCGTGATGCCATATGATGATGGATGGCATCCGCATGTCTGGTTTTGTGTAGTGTGTAGATGTGTTCAGTCAAAACAATGTTTATGCAACAATAACAGGGCAATCCACATAGGACGTCAGTAAACTCACGACGTATAAAGTCAATGAGTCTTGAAACAGCCGTTGACGTTTTTCTTCATTATTTAGTGTGGACGCCACAGTGACAAAATGGTTACGCAAATGTGTAGGCACATCAAACAGTCATTATCACAGCAACATTCAATACAGCAATAAACGGTAGACAGCATTACAATGATGAGTCAGATGCATGTTATATTTCAAAGTGCTGTAAATGTAGTCAGATGAACAACTCCATCCTTTCTATAACAGCCAGGAGATAACCAGATGTATGAGATCAGTTCACTCTCCTTAGTTTGACTTCAGCAAGACAGACACGTCTGCCGAAGTATAAATAATGTCCTCAAGAATATCCTCTAGATAATAAAGGTTTTCTAAACCTAGTTCAATTAACAAAGTAGCAAGTAATGGTCCTTGGAACCTGCATCAACCGATGCAGTACAATGCAGCGACATGTGAGCTGGGAAAGAACATCTCGTGACGACGACTTTCGGAGACAGGCTATGAATCGAAATCGCTCACGACCCAAAATCGATAGAGTTAATGAAAAAGTCAATTTACCTTGCTTCCATGAAATACACAGAAATATCACGCCTCCCGACATGTGGGAAAACACTAGAGGTATTATCTCGACTAAACGAAATATCCATAAGAGGACTACACATCCCTGACAGAACAAAAAAAAGCGGAGATCCCCTCTTCAACGAGGCATCTCTTTCGCCATTCCAAATCGCTCACTCCCACTAGTGGTGGGCGGAAACCGATCGACCAAACAACAAGACAAGTCATGCGCAGTCCAGCGCAAAAATGACCACAGCTCAAAAGTTAACTGCATTCGATACTAACGCGAGAAGACAAATGCTTACCGAGAAAAGTGACTATAGATTTCAAGCAGTTGTTGCCCTTGCGTTATAAAACAGATATTGAAATAAAACGATGTTGCGAGAATTTATCACGCAACACGGAGGCACGCAGATAAAGAGGATAATTAGATCATCTGTCGGGGCAGACATCTGGGTGGAAGTCTTTACGCCAGAAACACAGGGTCACACTATTGTGATGAAGTCTTATGTAACGATTTGACATCACTGTTGTAAGAGGCCACGCGTGTATATTAAATTTAATATTTTCAAATACGCGTGGGATGAGTAATGATAAACTTCCCCACCCAAACAGTGCTAGATAGATTTGATTGGTTCGCCAGAAGCTACAATGGATCGATTGGAACATTCATGGATTTAATTAGATCATCTGTCGGGGCAGACATCTGGGTGGAAGTCTTTACGCCAGAAAACAAACACTATTGTGATAGACAGAGGTGCGCCGGAAGTCTTATGTAACGATTTGACATCACTGTTGTAAGAGGCCACGCGTGTATATTAAATTTAATATTTTCAAATACGCGTGGGATGAGTAATGATAAACTTCCCCACCCAAACAGTGCTAGATTTGANTGGTTCGTCAAATACAATGGATTTGATTGGAACATTCAGCAGGAAACACAGCTGGGATTTGAAAACTCCGGGATTGTGAGATATACTGTAGAAGTCAGACACACAGCACAGACTGCATCGCAGCGTCAACTAAACACCTCCTACAAGCCAGAGGAAAGAGGATAGGACTTACAATTCCACAACTAGAAGTACCAGATCGAGTATTGGGCAACTTTGGAATTTACAAGTAAACCCGCCATTTTAATACAAGACTGGAAACTTGGGACTTTTATGACAAGGAGTCAGAGAGGAATTTTAACAAAAGTTTTCCCAGGCAGGAATTTGCAGAACACCAGCCGTTAGAGGAATTAACTCATATTTCCCAGACCCAGTCATAAGAGGAATTATACCAATAGTTGTCCCTGACAGGATTCATAGAACACCAGCCGTCGGAGGAATTAACTCATATTTCCCAGACCCAGTCATAACAGGAATTATACCAACAGTTTTCCCTGGCAGGATTCATAGAATACCAGCCGTCAGAGGAATTAACTCATATTTCCCAGACCAAGTCATGAGGAATTATACAAACAATTTTCCCAGGCCAGGAATTTGCAGAACACCAGCCGTCAGAGGAATTAACTTATATTTCCAGACCTAAGTGATTCGAACAGCATCTAACTAAAGGGCTGTGTGTCCATTCTAAATCTGTGCCAGGAGAAGGGCGTATTCCCAAAATTTTAGGGTAAGTGTAAAATTTTTTTTTACTAATATAAATTTTACAGGTTTCTTGCTAAGTGGTTATATATGAGGCTGGCAACCTCAAAATATGAAAATAGTATATGCATGAACCACTACAGCAAGAGCTGGTGATTGTTTCTGACTAGTCGGGCGCGAAACCCGACAACAGAGCGACCCCAGACTCCGACTGGAGCAGTGATGAGTGATGATGACATTACATGTGCCTAAAGTGTAACATATTATCTTGTGAGAATTATGTACCTTTTTTAATTGTAATTCCGGCAAATCATTATTCATGCACTCCAGACGCAATTTCCTAGTTGATACCCAGAAGGATATTGGTGAATTTTCACTACATTCCTTGAGTTACATTGGGTGCTCGGGAATTTAATTCTTCTGAAAGGTTAAAATTGGTGGGTTGAGCGCATGACCATGGGCCTGTTAGTTTGCGGAGAACAAATGTACTCAGCAGCATGCATTTGTTTTTTTTTTCTGTCACAGTTCGTGGTTACAAGACATCATACTTAAGTACTGAAGTTCCTACACCGCTAGTGTGAGAGAAAAGCATCACCACCAACCGCCGAAATCTGACAAATTGAGTGAATAAGTGCCCTCATCACCACGAAGTGACGGAAACCACAGCTGCATGACTCATCTGGAGCTAAGTTATGTGTAACTGGCTACAGCAAAAATACGGACATTATTAACGCCCTGCCTAAACCTCAGTGAGGAAACCTTAATTTCAATTTTCACCCAATTTTTCCATATTAATTTTCCCATGTTAAAGACTAATTGACTATTAAATTTGTTGTATGTTATTTTAAACTAAACAATAATAGTTGATTCAGTTTATATGTACGAAAGCAAACTTATGAGCCAGTCTTTCTTGATAAATACATGTATATAAATATAGAGCCATTACTTATAAGAGGGCATTCGTTGGATTACTCCAACTGGGGGCTTGAACGAGCAGGAATCATTGCATAACCCCTTCACAAAAGACGACGGACCAGATAATAAGTTAACAAATTTGCTCAGCCCTTAAGCAGCGTTTTATTCTTGACTTCTGGGAATATCTTGTGAAGGCTCCCCTAAGGTAGAAACACCATTCATCTTCTATCTACATCTTTGCCAAGAGTAATCTTGCACGAAGATAGATACCTTAGACGACCTACTTTTAGATACGCTTGCGTTGTGACCATTAGTGGACCACTACTGCAAAGCAAGGGGAGGCAATTCCGTGACACCCATATAGACTGCACAAGCTTCCAGTTTGGAAACAATATCATTTCCCTCAAAGTATCGAAAACATTCCTGGAACTGAGAGAAAGAAGAGCCAGACTGCAACAGAGAGAAAATCAAAAGTGACAAAAATATAGAGAAACATTACCCACGTAATACCTGGGCCCATGCATACGCAGATGGATCAGCAACAAATGCAACAGAAAATGGAATTGGAGGTGTATTTCTGAGCTTAAGCACTGGTGCACAAAAAAGGCTGTTCGTGGCAACAGAACAATTCTCAAATAACTTCAGAGCAGAGGCAGAGGCCTTGAAAACTGCAGCAGATGTTATAATGACGGAGGAAAGCACAAAGAGACAAGTTTCTCTCTTCACCGATGCACAGTCAGTAATTGCAACGTTGAAAACCTAAAATAATGCAGACCTGGATGACCTAAGTGTGGTGCTCCACAAACTATATCAACGATTGAAAATAGTTGTGATCCAATGGATTCCATCTCATAGTAACATCACCGGCAGTGAAGAGGCTGACAGATTGGCAAAAGAAGGTGGAAACTATCACTTTGCACGTGCCACAACAGATTGGGATACCATCTACTCAACAAGCTAAAGATAGGAACTACCAATGAGTGTAACTGTGGCACCGATAAAATGACTGCTGAACATCTGCTTCAAAGGTGCCCAGCATATGTGGAACAAAGAAAGCGCTTATGGCCGACACCAGTACCATTCGTGGGAAAGATCTAGGGAGATGCAAATAGCCTCACGCTGCCTACTGCTTCTTTTAAACACGTTCAAGTGGACGTCTGAGAGTGTACGAAAAAGAAGAATAAGAAGAAATAGAAGAAGAAGAAGAAAGAGAACATGTCTTATGTTTGTTGACGTGACATGCAGCAAAAAGGGTACAACAAAATTATTTTCCGTCACGTTTTGGCGAATTACATGCCTGTAAATAAAGAATTCTGTTATTCTTGCAACACCAGATGAATTATCTCATACCTTTAGTTCTAGAATTCCTCCGAACATAGTACAGTACATTTGTAACTCAAATGTTCTAAATTTTACATAAAGAATTAGCTTTTTTCGTCACTGAAATGTCTCTACTTTCATCGACAGAGTGTGGAAATATAACCTTCACCATCGACAATCTGTGTGTGGAAATATAACCTTCACCATTGACAATCAGAGTGTGGAAATATAACCTTCACCATCGACAATCAGAGTGTGGAAATATAACCTTCACCATCAACAATCAGAATGTGGAAATATAACCTTCACCATCATTGAACTGTTGAAGTTTTATAGCATAATTTATTTGTTCTATAAAATTAAAAACCATAATTTTTACTTTCCAAGTTTGAAGAAATTTTAACATATTTAGCAACGTGATTAATAATTCTGTGCAGTGACAGCATTGATGAATTTAAATTTAATGCTAGCAGGACATTATCGATCATAATTTTTACTTCCTCAGGGTGGCCGATTTTCTTTCGGACATCTCACCGCTATCGTCTCTATCCGCTCGGCTTTCACTTAATAAAGTTTTAATTATGTCCCGTCAATAAGTGCTTAACTTAACGAACATATACCATAACCTTTAAAATGTCGCTTTAGTAGTCCGGCTTCCATTCATTCCAAACTGGGAAAAAACATCTCGTGACGACGACTTTCGCAGACAGGCTATGAATCGAAATCGCTCACGACCCAAAATCAATAGAGTTAATGAAAATGTTAATTTACCTTGCTTTCAAGAAATACAGAAATATCACGCCTCCCGGCATGTGCAAATACACTAGAGGTATTATCCCGAATAAACGAAATATCCATAAGAGGACTACACATCCCTGACAGAACAAAAATAGCGGAGATCCCCTCTTCAACGAGGCATCTCTTTCGCCATTCCAAATCGCTCACTCCCACTAGTGGTGGGCGGAAACCGATCGACCAAAAAAACAAGACAAGTCATGCGCAGTCCAGCGCAAAAATGACCACAGCTCAAAAGTTAACTGCATTCGATACTAACGCGAGAAGACAAATGCTTACCGAGAAAAGTGACTATAGATTTCAAGCAGTTGTTGCCCTTGCGTTATAAAACAGATATTGAAATAAAACGATGTTGCGAGAATTTATCACGCAACAATCACATTACGAAAACAAAATTACAGTCACGAGGAATAAGATGATAGACCAAGAAGAGAAGAGGTAGATTAAAATATACAATGCGTGACTGCGCACGAACGAAAACAAGGGATACCCGTAAACGTATTTACAAGATAGCAAGATGAAACAAGAGAAAACACACTTAAACACAACAAAAGAAGTACCGAATGTACAAAACAATATAAATACACACTACACGAATACACCTAACACCAACAGGGCTTGGAATGTTAAGCAGGGCAGTCGCAGGAAATCCGGTCTGCTTGACTCCACCACAAAACAAACACAGCCGCACCCTAAAAGAATCGGTCGAATCCACTCTTTTCCCGCGAGAGGCCAAAAATGGATTAAACTCACCACACTTCCTCCCTTGAACACACCAATACACTATAACACCAAAGACCCAACGAAAACCACACTGAACAATGAAGTGCTGGAAGCTATCTCTTCCACAGAGAACTAATGAATCACTCCAGTGAAAAATAAACTAAATACCTTATCAGCAAAATTGATTTATAATGTATCAAAATATACAATACAAAAAATTACACAACTACTAAGAAAACAATGAAAGATCAAATTTAACTAAAAATCAACATACATACATAAAAACTAAGTCATACTCGTACAAAAAGGAAGAGACAAAACAGAAGGAAAGAAAACAATAACAAAGCAAGAAGCAAATAGAGAAACAGCACTAAACTACTTAACAGGTCTGACTATATGATAGCTAGTATCAGACAGAAAGACAGACAAGAAAATTTAGAGATTACAGTAAACACAATAAAATATCAATATAATACATTATACAAAAGCAGACAAACAATAACTTATCTGAAGGTCCAACGGCGCCTGAACAAGAAGTATCCTCAGCACTGACGATGAATGATGACCACAGAACAAACGAAACTCCACACTAGAAAACGTATATTCCACAAAAATCTCAGTCCAGGAAACAGTTTTCTATGAAAGTCTGAGTGTCAAATACTTTCCTCGATGAATATACTGATCTCTACGGTGCTCACACAGCACTGTCGACAATATGCATAGAACTGTCTACTTTTTCCAAGTCCAGCTGCACAGCTACTAACACTAGTCTATCCGTTAGATAAGCACGTATAAGTTCGTTGGCAATGTTCTATATGTGTTTTACACAACGATAATCACGCTGAACCACACTCCACGGATCACAGCAGTCTACAAAGTGGCATCCACTGGACTCCCACAAGTCGGCAGGACACACTGCACATCAGAATTCACCCCTGGTCGGGCCCGTCTGCGTGGTACGGAAACGTCACAGGCGTCGGCTTTCACTCCTGGTTGGGCACATCTGAGTAGTAGTGACAACGGGAATTCTTCCACCTGGGCTCATTAGCAATGCACAACAGAAACGTGGAACTCCACCTGGTCTCATTAATATGCGTCAGAGCAGAGTGGACTTGCCATCACGTTTGTTAATTAATATGGAGACTGTTATCGTCTGTGCATTTTGGACAGTGCTTTGTCTAAAGGGGAGGTAAAGCCACGCCTACTGAAACCTCTAGAGTGATCATAAGCAAGCATTTCACTACACCATTCTCTCGTACCTGCCTTAAAGGCGTTGCCTAAATCAAACGATGGAAGCGGTTAACGATCAGAAGCAGCGTTGGTCCCCGAAAACAGACGTAGCAGAGTCTCGCCGGCATTTCACATCTCTGTGTTAACCACAGAACCGCTCGCAAGACGGACACGAACGGGAAAGACGTAGCCGCCAGAGAATTGAATAATCGGACGAGGAGTGGGCGGCTAGAATCTCGATTTTTTCCTGAGTTCAAGAAAGGTGTTAGATTCTAACATGTCCTCCTAATCTTACATTCCACTTACTATATATAGAGACCCTGAAGAAATGCATTTTATCATTCGTTTGCCAGAGATTTTAAAATACACTAGCGTATAGTTGAATCATGCTAGATTTCATCTGAATTGTCGGCTATATTGGAGTGCTATTCTGTTCTGTGCAGACGGGTAATCATAAACATTTGCGTCCCAGCAAAGAGAGCAAAAACATTGTATAGAGTCCTTCAGACTCGGTTCTTAAAACCCTCCAGAATTTGATGAGACTGTTTAAATTTTAATCTTGTGGCGATCCTGTTGGGATTCCGCTATCTAAAATTACTAGAAATAAAGAAACCCCAAGAACAATTTACCACGTCATCAATTATATTAAGATTAACTGGAGAAGAACTTTGCCAGAGCTATATTTATATTTTAGTTACTGCTCTACTGCGAAAGAGAATAGAAATCTTCTGAACACTGACTGTGCATATTTTTCTTCACTGGATTTTAAACCCCTCGAAGTAAACCATACCTCACTGGTCAGTTGTTGTCATCTAGCGTGAGAAGTTTTTTTACCACCAGCGGGTAAATCAAAGAGACCACACCATTATCTCCATCTGTATCCGTGACCGTGCCATCCCTTAGAAACTTTTCCTCTAATCAAAAAACAAACAGAACACTTAGGCTTCTTCTTCCAGCGATTACGAGAATATTTGCTACAAGCCAATCTCGCTAATCTGAGGCTGAACGAAGGAAAGACATTTTTCATTTTGTCTAGTGTTTAACGGCTGTTGTGTATTTTTCTATGGAGTGCCAGATTCTACGATCGGTAA
The DNA here is from genome assembly GCA_024509875.1 of Oreohelix idahoensis. Lineage (NCBI taxonomy): Eukaryota > Metazoa > Mollusca > Gastropoda > Stylommatophora > Oreohelicidae > Oreohelix > Oreohelix idahoensis. The sequence continues at coordinate 481,199 of JAMPIV010015971.1, forward strand.
GTGTGTGTGAGAACAAGAGTGGTGGCCATCACGAGCGAGCATGAATGACATGAGATTTATTTTGCAACCATTTTAATTTGCCTACCTCGTAAATACTTTTACTGTATTTTCTTCTTTGATCTTTAAGTGGGAATTCTTAACTTTGTTATTTCCCCTCCCTTACATCTGCTTCGTAAAAGGAAAAAAATATTTTGAGAAGTACAGGATTTTTTCTACCACCAATACCTAGTACTGTAACATCTCTTTTCAGAGTAATTAAATTTACTGTTGGGTTACATCTATTTTTTTCTGATAACTACCTGTCTTTAGACTGGGTTGTTTTTTGTTACAAGCGGGAAGGGCATAGTTGATACCATTCTTCAAATATCTCTCCCACCTTCCCCCCACCTTGCTATTGTATTTTTTGTATCTATGATAACTGCCCATAAAATCTGATAATTGTTGTATATGATTTTTTAATGATAAATAAACATCATAAAACTTCTAGTATTGTGTTGGAAGGCCCAAGCCCAAATTACCCATATTTGTTTTACCATAGTTTGTATTCACGTAGCGTCCGTGTGTTTGAAGCACCAAATTGGTGTGAGCGCATGTGTGTTTGGACACTGGCAATTAATTGTTTAGCCAGGAGAGTTTAAGGAGTAGATTAAGAGAAAAGATTGTCGTAAAAGAGTCTGTCCTTACTCTCCCTAGCACTCTGTGAATCAACTACTTACTTCCGAAACCCTTATTCTCACAGAGCCTTTACCATCATTCTTCACTCTGAACGGGACCACAACTTCTAAGACTCTTCTCAAAATAAATTTACGACAATAAATGGCTGGCTCGTCGGGATTTTGAGCTACATTTGAGGCAACCACAATAAATGGTTCGCTCTCTGGGTTTTTTAGTCTGATCTTAAGTCTGGGTCTAATTAGATGGAATGTGAGTGATTGTCTTTGTAAGTTAGGGAATAAATAAAAATAATTACACCCCCCTAGACAACGCCTTTAGTATTTGGGTCGTCCACACAACATATTTACAGGTTGTTTTCTTTCCACAGAGCAGGAAATTACAGATAAACAAAAATATTTGTTTCTTTAATTATTCTCTGGCAGAGAAAATTTAAATTTCTTTTATAAGATTGCTCGGATCGCGTGATTGTTTTACAGTCACAAAGGTTTTTTTTTTTAAGTTAAAAGAGTTGAGCTCAGCTAAAGACGCCTTGTTCTGATTTTTTTAAGTCTAGTTAACAACGTCTCTTCTCAAAACTGACTTCGACGGGTGGAGTTTTGTTGACGGAGAATTAAAATTTTAGGAAATTTTTTTTCCTTTAAATTGTTTTAATATAAATTTTTCTCTACTGTTAGTAAGAGTAGATTCTTTTCTAGTGTTTGACTTACCATTTTATGTGGCATAGTCGCCTGCATTAAGAGTCTTAATTGACAGATAATAGCAGCGATAAGTTAGCACATTACAAGGTAGGAGGTATCACAAGTAAATTTATACTTTGTGGTTTTTTCTCGTAGCGGCGTTGAGTTTTTCCCCCTTGTTTCTTCTTACTATACTCTAGTCTTAGAAGCATCCAGTTCTTTGTCAGGGCAGAGAGAATTAGGATGAGATCCATTTGAGACAGGAGGAGAAGGAGTCAGAGTTAGAAGGAGAAGCCGCGAACGTGTTTGTAAACACGGAACTTGAAAGGTATGATGCGGAGCAAGAGAGAGCAGAGAGGAAGGAAGCAGAGGATAGAGCAGACAGAACAGAAGCGGAAGATCGTCAATTGGAGCAGAAGAAAATTAAGGCAGAGATGGAAGCCCGCAGGGAAAGAGAGAAGGAGAGACAACGTGAGGAGAGAGACAAGGAGAGACAGCACGAATTGGCGCTTAAGGCTTTAGAGAGTCGGGGCGCGTCTACTTCAAATAACGGAGAGCCGTCTTCGCCCCAGTCTCAGTCAACGGATCTCTCCAGCACTCAATCTGCCCAATTAACTGCGATGGCTTTTACTTTAGAGTCTTTTCCCAGCCCCAATGAGAAAATTGACACCTTCCTAGAAAAATTCGAGAGGCTCGCAAATCTGTATGGGTTAGAGAGTTCCCGTTGGAGTCTTAAACTCTCAACTGCGTTGAAAGGTAATGCTTATGACGTGTATACTAAGCTGGGAACCAACCAATATGATTACGACATGCCAAAGAAGGCCTTGCTAGAGCGGTTTGAGATGACCGCCCGAAAATTTCTGCACATGTTCAGAAACAGCCGAAAAGAGAGCACGGAAACATTTCCCCAGTTCTCTTCACGTCTCACGGACTATCTGACACAGTGCATTGAATTATCCGAATTACCTCTTACATATGAGGGACTACTTGAACTTGTTCTTGTGGAACAGATAAAGTCCACTTTGTCGAACGAAACCCGTAGATTTTTGGCTGAACGGGGTGCAGTCAGGCTTGAGGACATCCTCAATAAGGCAGAACGCTATACGAACGCAATGGCCGAACTTCCCAGCACGAAACGTAAACCCACAGATGAGCCATCTCGAAAACAAAATCTAGAGCAGTCATCATATTCTTCCAATTCCTCTCAGCATTATAACCAAGGAGAAAGTAATAACCAGAGACCTCCCCAGGAAAAATCGAAATTCTACAAAACCCGATTTTCCCCAAATAACAATTCTGATCAACCCACCAAGCCTACGTGGCAGCGCGGCCACCAAGGTCAAGGAAAAGGGAAGACCCCTACACCAGGGACGTCTGATCATGGCAAACAGACCGGGCCTAACAGCATCGGATGTTTGCATACAGCCTCGCAAGGTAGAGTCAATGTCAGTGATTCTCAACCTGAGGGGGACAGACCCTCAACGCGAGGAACTGTAATTTTGAATGGTACCTCAACTACTTGTCTCTTTGACACTGGATTAAGTTTTGATTGTATTGTCGCCAGGCACCTAGTCAAACCCGGTCAGGAGACAGAGGAAACCGTCAAACTATGTGGAGTTTTCAAGAGTGATGCACCCAGGACGCTTCCTATCGCAATGGTAGAAATACACTCTGATTTTGTCAGGGGTGTTATTAAAGCGGCCATAATGGATGATCCGATCTACCCAGTTATCCTGGGATGTAGATACGTGTTTATTGGGAGGCCAAAGGAGCCGATTGTGGCAGCGGTAACCACAAGAGGGCAAACTAAGAAGGAGAGGGAGCCTGCGCCAAATTTGTTGCCGAACGAACTGAAGGAAGCGCAACAAAGGGACCCTACTCTGGAGCCGTGCTTTAGAAAACTGCCCATGGCTAAGGACCCCAGAATCCACGGAGACATCTTTTCCAAGGATGGCGTATTGTATCGTAGAACGGGCGACCCTGATACAGGGAATAACCAGCTCCTAGTACCGACGCAGTACAAAAGCCAGATCTTAGAAATGGGGCACTCTCTTCCCTTTAGCGGACATATGGGACAAAACGCCACTATTCAGCGAATATAAAACCACTATTGGTGGCCAGGAATGAACTCTGAAATTATCAGGTACGTGAAATCCTGCGCCCAGTGCCAACGTGTAGCACCCAAGCACTTGACACCCCCAGCACCTATGAGGCAAATGCCAATAGTAGGTACTCCATTTGAACGAGTTGCTGTCGACATCATTGGACCCCTGGAAAGGACCAAAAGAAGGAACAGGCTCATCATGACCCTAGTCGACACTTGCACAATGTGGGCCGAAGCTATACCGCTAACATGCACAGATTCCAAGCATGTCGCAGAAGCCCTCGTGCAAATTTTTACACGGTTGGGAATCCCTCAACACGTTTTGACTGATAATGGATCCCAATTCCGTAGCCTGTTAATGGAGGAGATCTTTAAGATCTTGAGGGCCAAACATATCCACACAAGTCCATAACATCCGGCCGGAAATGGGCTCGTGGAACGTTTTAACGGCAGCCTCACCATGATGTTACGTAAGCTGGGTCAGGAGAAACCGGAAGACTAGGATTTATATATATCTGCTGCCTTATTCGCCTACAGAGAGGTCCCCCAAGAGTCTACGGGATTCGCGCCAGCTACACTTTTATTTAGCAGACCTATTAAGGGGCCACTAGAAGCCTTACTTCGGTCCCTGACAGACCAAAAGGCTGACGAGACAGTCGTCTCTGCAAGCAAATACGTATCTGAGCTCAAGAAAATGCTAAAGCTAGGATGGAATCTAGCTACAACCAACCTTAAGAAAGCCCGCGCTAACCATGCTAAAAGATACAACAAAGCTGCAAAAGAGAGAGAGAACTCCAACCAGGGGAGAAAGTTTTGTTGCTACTTCCAACCGGAAGCAATAAACTTCGCATCGGATGGCAAGGGCCGTTTACCGTCCTTAAAAAGATCTCACGCCCCAATTACAAGATCTCCATTAAAGGAAAGAAGAAGGTCTTTCACATAAATTTCCTTAAGAAATATTTCGAAAGACCAGTGCCATCCTCCGAGCATCTCCTGGCTGTCGCCATAGCAACGGAAAACGAGGAAGATGATGATGGTTGCATGGAGTACCCACTGCGACCCACAGAATCCTTTAAAGATGTCAATTTCGGCGACAATCTCTCACAAGAACAACAAACTGAAACCATGGCGCTACTGAAGCAGTACAGTGCAGTCTTAACGGATGTACCTGGTCGAACAAATCTCATCGAATTTGATATGAAATTAACAAACGAGACCCCTGTTCGAAACAGAGTTTACCCCATTTCGTATGCAAAAGCTGATGCACTTCGCGGAGAAATAGACAAGCTGTGTTAGGCAGGAATTATCAGTGAGTCGACATTTCCTTACAGTTCGAGTGTAGTGCTGTTGCAGAAGCCCAATAAGGAAGTTCGGCTGTGTATAGATTACCGGCTGCTAAACGCTGTAACGGAATTCCAGCCCGAACCTCTCCAAACTGTTTCTGAGTTGTTCACCAAGCTTAGCAAAGCAAGAATATTTTCCAAGATTGACCTCAGTAAAGGTTATTATCAAATACCAGTTAAGGAGGAAGTTAAACCTTTGTTAGCTTTCAGCACTAATGAAGGACATTACACATTTAATGTGATGCCATTCGGATTGCATAACGCACCAGGAGTATTCACCAGGATCATGAGGAAGCTTCTAGAACCTTTGCAAATTTCCCATATCCATAATTTCATGGATGACATATTAATTGCATCGGAAACCTACGAAGAACATATTGCTACGGTTGCTATGCTCCTCAGGAGACTACAGGAAACTGGTCTCACAGCCAGACCTAGCAAATGTCTCATCGGGTTTGAAAAGCTAGACTTCCTGGGGCATACTATTCTCACGGCTCCATGTGGCCTGTTAAGAAGAACGTGGAGAAAATAGTTGCAGCTAAAAGGCCCCGAACGAAGAAAGACATCCGTTCCTTCTTATCACTATGTTCATACTATCAAAAATACATCCAGAACTTCAACGGACTAACGGCACCTCTGAAAGTCCTCACAAAGAAAGGTTGTCCTGATAAGGTCATTTGGGATCAAAAGTGCGAACACGCGTACAGCACTTTAAAAGGACAGTTGTCTGCATACCCCATTTTGAGGTTACCTGACCTCAAGAAACCTTTTGTACTGCGGGTCGACGCGTCAGGTCAGGGAATCGGGTCAACACTGCTGCAAGCTAAGGACAGTGACCCGAATATGCTATTTCCAGTTGCCTATGGTAGTCGGAAATTAAATAAAGCTGAACGGAACTATAGCGTAGTTGAAAGAGAATGTCTCGCTCTGATTGACGGCATCAGACGCCATCATGAGTTTCTCTATGGGACATCTTTCACAGTGCAAACAGACCACGCTCCATTAGCTTTTCTTGGTGCCAATAAAGAATTTAATGCAAGAATCATGCGTTGGGCCCTCCTTTTAAGCGTTTACTCCTTCAAAGTGGAATACATTCCGGGAAAACAGAATGTCGACGCAGACTTCCTGAGTAGAAACTGGACTACGGAGGAAGAGGAGGAAGTTGAAGATGCCAATTATCCAAAAGCTACCGATCAGGGCAGCTTCATTGTCATAAATCAAACATGAAAATATGTTTTCATGTCTCAAAAGAGGGGACGATTGTGACGATGAAACGCAGCTGACCTTGAAATGTTAGATGATATGGTAGAATCCTCGTATCATCAGTACCCCTGAATATTGTTGTAATTTTATCGTCAACGGGAATTCTTCCACCTGGGCTCATTAGCAATGCACAACAGAAACGTGGAACTCCACCTGGTCTCATTATTATGCGTCAGAGCAGAGTGGACTTGCCACCACGTTTGTTAATTAATATGGAGACTGTTATCTTCTGTGCATTTTGGACAGTGCTTTGTCTAAAGGGGAGGTAAAACCACGCCTACTGAAACCTCTAGAGTGATCGTAAGCAAGCATTTCGCTACACCATTCTCTCGTACCTGCCTTAAAGGCGTTGCCTAAATCAAACGATGGAAGCGGTTAACGATCAGAAGCAGCGTTGGTCCCCGAAAACAGACGTAGCAGAGTCTCGCCGGCATTTCACATCTCTGTGTTAACCACAGAACCGCTCGCAAGACGGACACGAACGGGAAAGACGAAGCCGCCAGAGAATTGAATAATCGGACGAGGAGTGGGCGGCTAGAATCTCGATTTTTTCCTGAGTTCAAGAAAGGTGTTAGATTCTAACATGTCCCCCTAATCTTACATTCCACTTACTATATAGAGACCCTGAAGAAATGCATTTTATCATTCGTTTGCCAGAGATTTTAAAATACACTAGCGTATAGTTGAATCATGCTAGATTTCATCTGAATTGTCGGCTATATTGGAGTGCTATTCTGTTCTGTGCAGACGGGTGATCATAAACCTTTGCGTCCCAGCAAAGAGAGCAAAAACACTGTATAGAGTCCTTCAGACTCGGTTCTTAAAACCCTCCAGAATTTGATGAGACTGTTTAAATTTTAATCTTGTGGCGATCCTGTTGGGATTCCGCTATCTAAAATTACTAGAAATAAAGAAACCCCAAGAACAATTTACCACGTCATCAATTACATAAAGATTAACTGGAGAAGAACTTTGCCAGAGCTATATTTATATTTTAGTTACTGCTCTACTGCGAAAGAGAATAGAAATCTTCTGAACACTGACTGTGCATATTTTTCTTCACTGGATTTTAAACCCCTCGAAGTAAACCATACCTCACTGGTCAGTTGTTGTCATCTAGCGTGAGAAGTTTTTTTACCACCAGCGGTGAAATCAAAGAGACCACACAATTATCTCCACCTGTATCCGTGACCGTGCCATCCCTTAGAAACTTTTCCTCTAATCAAAAAACCAACAGGACACTTAGACTTCTTCTTCCAGCGATTACGAGAATAATTGCTACAAGCCAACCTCGCTAATCTGGGGCTGAACGAAGGAAAGACTTTTTTCTTTTTGTCTAGTGTTTAACGGCTGTTGTGTATTTTTCTATGGAGTGCCAGATTCTACGATCGGTAAGTGTGTGTGAGAACAAGAGTGGTGGCCATCACGAGCGTGCATGAATGACATGAGATTTATTTTGCAACCATTTTAATTTGCCTACCTGGTAAATACTTTTACTGTATTTTCTTGTTTGATCTTTAAGGGGGAATTCTTAACTTTGTTATTTCCCCTCCCTTACTTCTGCTTCGTAAAGGAAAAAAACATTTTGAGAAGTACAGGATTTTTTCTACCACCCATACCTAGTACTGTAACACCTCTTTTCAGAGTAATTAAATTTACTGTTGGGTTACATTATCCATTTTTTTCTGATAACTACCTGTCTTTAGACTGGGTTGTTTTTTGTGTCTATTACAAGCGGGAAGGGCATAGTTGATACCATTCTTCAAATATCCCCCCCCCTCCCCCCCCCCCCCCCCACCCCCCCCCCCCCCCCCCCCCCCCCTCCCCCTCCCCCCCCCTCCCCCCCCCCCCCCCCTCCCCCCCCCCCCCCCCCCCACCTTGCTATTGTATATTTTGTATCTATGATAACTGCCTGTAAAATCTGATAATTGTTGTATTTGATTTTTTAATGATAAATAAACATCATAAAACTTCTAGTACTGTGTTGGAAGGCCCAAGCCCAAATTACCCATATTTGTTTTACCATAGTTTGTATTCACGTAGCGTCCGTGTGTTTGAAGCACCAAATTGGTGTGAGCGCATGTGTGTTTGGACACTGGCAATTAATTGTTTAGCCAGGAGAGTTTAGGGGTAGATTATGTGGTTTGTGGTTTCTATCTTTGTTTGTATCTATGTTCTTACATGTGGTTTCCATCTTTGTTTGTATCTATGTTCTTACATGTGGTTTCCGTCTTTGTTTGTATCTATGCTCATCTAGTTTCCGTCTTTGTTTGTATCTATGTTCTTACATGTGGTTTCCGTCTTTGTTTGTATCTATGTTCTTACATGTGGTTTCCGTCTTTGTTTGTATCTATGCTCATCTAGTTTCCGTCTTTGTTTGTATCTATGCTCTTACATGTGGTTTCCATCTTTGTTTGTATCTATGCTCTTACATGCGCACTGAAGTGGTCAAAAGGCCAGAAACTTAATACACTGACTTTCAAATTTATTTTTGCTTAGTTCAAATCTTTGTGTGGTCTCGGAATCATGCATAACACCGCAACGCTCGTCTTAGACTGGTTTCTCTTGTCACGTGTTATCCCTTTAAATGTTGTTGACACAAATAAACATAGCTGCCTGATGTCTCGTCGATGCCTCATTATCATTTCTAAAGACGTGATCTGTAAGACTTGGCCCAGCAACGTGGCTAGTGAGATAAAAGTGTAAGAGTCTTATCTACGTCTGGCCTTTGTATTTTCTGTAGGCGGGTAAGACAAAGAGAGAGAACGTTATGGGGGATAACTAATTAAACATAGTACCCGAGCTTGTGGTACAAACTACTATGGTGAAAGTACGCTGGAAATGAAGAAGTTCTTGCATTATTGGTGTCACAAAACATATTTATATGGGTTATTGAAGGAGTTGTGGTTTTTTGTTGAGTGAAACTTAGGTTGTTGACATATGAGTTTGATTGAAATCATGTGCATGTCGGGTCTCTGATTTCTGTTCGGGCTGTGGGGGTTTTGCAGAGATGTTTTACGTGAGCCAGTGGGAAACGTGTGATGTGAACACGGTAGGGTGGCTGAAAAAGACCTGGAGCTAAGAGAGACAGTGTACGTTGTAGTTTTGAGCGGGACAATAGAGTTGTTAACTCTGACTTAGACGAGGCAAGGCCCAGATGTGAAGTAATGTATAGTTATTTAACGTAGTGGCCTACATAGTTTTGTAGAGGCGAAGGTTCATGCCGCCGAAGGATTTTTTCTTTTTTAAATAAAATTTTGCCTTGTTTTGGCGAAGCGCGTCCGGTTCAACCTAGTCAGTTATATTAGTGCGCATGTCCAACTATAAAAGACTTTTAGGACTGATTGTAGCTGTACGTTTGTAGCCGCCAAAGGAGTGATGTCGTATATACAGGGTGACTGAGAAGTCACATCCTATTGCTATATCCTATCTTGTGTCTATTGTTTATACCTGAAACAAATGTCTTAACAAGGGACAATAACTGCCAGTTCATTAACACGATATTTTTTGGAAACACAAAAAAATAAAATCTAAAATGGCTAATGACCTGACATTACGAAAGCTAGAGAGAGAGAAAGAGAGAGTGTGAGAGTGCGAGAGAGCACAAACTGTTGCCCGCTACGAGATTACGTTTTTAGCATATCGGATCTCACGCGGAGTTGTACTGTTAATGTGACGTTTCATCTTCTTCATTATTTCTGCTTCTTGGATCGTTAGCTCCTGACTGACAAAGCAGTCAGTAGCTATCACGCCTAGTGGCGTCTTGTATGGCAGCAACAAACTGTCCCTATTTAGCTCGGTCTGTGGTCATCCTTCGTGCAAACTCTGGTTCATGCTTTACATCTCACCCTCCACTGCTCTCTGCCAGGTTGTCTTTGGTCTGCCTCTCTTTCGCCGTCTTTCTGGGGTCCATTGCACAATAGTTCTGGTGATAGTGTCAGGGTCCCTTTTGAAGACATGACCAACCCAGTTCCAACGTCTGCCTGCAATGATCGTGTTGCATGCCTTTTTGACTGCGCCGTGTAAGCAGTTCCTGGTTAGAGATAGTATTCAGCCAACATATTTGAAGAATTTTCCTTAGGCAGGTTGTGTGGTTGTGTGGTTGTGTGGAATGAGGATAATTTGGACATTTCCTTTTCTGTTACTCTCCAGCACTCCGCGCCATACAAACTCTCCAGCACTCCGTGCCATACAAACTCTCCAGCACTCCGTGCCATACAAACTCTCCAGCACTCGTCGCCATACAAACTCTCCAGCACTCTTCGCCATACAAACTCTCCAGCACTCCGCGCCATACAAACTCTCCAGCACTCCGCGCCATACAAACTCTCCAGCACTCCGTGCCATACAAACTCTCCAGCACTCGTCGCCATACAAACTCTCCAGCACTCTTCGCCATACAAACTCTCCAGCACTCCGTGCCATACAAACTCTCCAGCACTCGTCGCCATACAAACTCTCCAGCACTCCGCGCCATACAAAAGTACAGAAAGTATGCAACTCTCGTTTAATCTTAATGTGGTGTTTGCGTTTAACTGAAAGGACTTCCAGATGTTGTTTAGATTTGTAAAGGCTGTTCTGGCTTTGTTCATTCTGTTACTAATGTCTTTGCTTGTTCCGCTGTCTGGTGTTACTATGCTTCCTAGATACGTAAATGTACCTGTTTGTTCCAACTTTTGGTTCCTTATTTTTATGGCCTCAGGATTTATTATAGTGAGTGTTTCATAAAACTTAACAGAACAGGATTGAAGAAATAATCATTTAAAAAAATACAAGTGACTTTTAAATTACCCTGTAACACTATGCTAGTGTAAACCACATTGATGACCCGACAAACGCGGAAAAGGTCATCGTTGGAGTCATGACAACAGAAATCTTGCACCAGAACAGCACATGATGGCAAAGTTAAACAATTGAAGAAATGGAAGAGGCTAATGTCCTGAGAGAAATATTCCACAACATATGCCAGCAATTCAAAAGAGTAGTGATTCGGTTGATTCCATCTCACTGCACCATCCCCGGAAATTAAGAGGCTGACAGATTGGAAAAGGAAGGGGGAAAGCTACCTCAACTTGACACAAGCATAACTTGTGATGAAGTCAAGAGTTTTATCAAGAACACATACAGAAGCAAGTTGTAAACAAAGCATCCAAGCCACCAAAGAAACGATGTATATTGCCAGCTCGGCAGGGGTGGACAATTGATGGTTTTTGGAGTGGGCCACAACAGATTGAGATACCATCTGTTCAATAAGCTAGGGATAGGAACTGCTGATGATCGTAACTGTTGCACCGATAAAATAACTGCTGAACATTTACTTCAAAAGTGCCCAATGTATAAGGAACAGAGAAAGCGCATGTGACCATCGCCGGTACATTCCAGATAAAACTCTACGGAGATACCAACAGGCTGAGGCTGACAGCTGCTTTCTTTGAACATATTCAAGTTGACGTCTGAAAGTGAACGAAGAAGTGACGAAGAAGAAGTGACGAAGAAGAAGCGAAGAAGAAGTGACGAAGAGGAAGTGACGAAGACGGAATGGAAGAAGGAAGGAGGAGGAAGGAGGAAGAAGGAAGAAAAAGGAAGAGAAGAAAGAAAAAGGAAGAGAGAAGAAAGAAAAAGGAAGAAAGAAGAAAAGGAGGAAGAAGGGGGAAGAAAAGGAAGAATAAGGAGGAAGAAGGAAGGAAAGGAAGAAGAAAGGAGGAAGAAAAGGAAGAAGAATGAGGAAGAATGGAGAAAAGGAATAAGGAAGAAAGAAGAAGGAAGGAGGAAGGAATAAAGAAAGAAGAAGGAATAGGGAAGAAAATGAAGAAGAAAGAAAATAAAGAATTGAAAGAAGACGGAGGAAGAAAGAAGAAAAGGAAGAAGAAGAAGAAGAAGAAGAAGAAGAAGAAGAAGAAGAAGAAGAAGAAGAAGAAGAAGAAGAAGAAGAAGAAGAAGAAGAAGAAGAAGAAGAAGAAGAAGAGAAGGAAGAAAAGGAAGTGTGAAGAAGGAATAAGGAAGGAAGAAGGAAGGAAGGAAGAAATAAGAAGGAAGAAGATGGAAGGAAGAAGAAGAACAAGAACAAGAATCATGTAATCAGTTCTTCTCTTAATTCAAGTTTGCCAAACAATGTTTCTGTAAAAAAATACAATTAACAACATTATTTTAAACTGACGTTCAAACAATCAAATTATTTAACTATGACTGTACAATAATAATGGTAAACTAGCAACAACCCGCCATAATTGGCAGGTTTTTAATTATAGTGTGTTTAAATACCTCGGAGCTATTATAGACCGAAAGGGAGGCATCAAAGAAGAGTTGGCCACTCGAAAAGCAGCAGCTGGAAGACTTTTTCAGGCCATAAATCGAAGATTCCTCAGCAAGAGAGAGGTTGGTAAGAAAACGAAGATGGCTGTATACCGCTCCACCTATGTCCCAATCTTGACATATGGATGCGAGTCATGGGCAATGACTACAACCCACAAATGCCAGATCCAAACCTCAAAAATGAGGTAACTGAGGAAGGTGGTTGAAGTAACAAGAAGAGACATGGTCCGCAACCAGACGATACGTCAAGGCCTAAAATCCCACCCCCTGCAGACCCAAGTAGAACAGTCCCAACTAAGATGGTCTGGCCATGTCTGCAGAATGGGAAAAGATCAGCTATCACGACAAGCATGGGAAACAAAGAGCCAGGGATCCAGACCCCCAGGACGACCCAGAGTCCGCTGGGAGGACAACATTAGACAATCTTTGAAGGACCGAGGACTAGAATGGAACCAGGCCAGGAGGAAGACAGCCGATAGGATAGTCTGGCACTCTCTCTTCCAAACCTCTACACCTCACGGTAGAAGGGGAACGACTAAGTATGTAAGTAAGTGTATTGTTTCTGTTACACGTATTACATTGCAGCTTCTTCTATAGTCTTGCTTGCTCGCTGTGAATGACTCGATCGTCTTTTCCTTTTAGCCATCTTATCATTTTGATCCATAATAATAAGTCTGCAATACTTTAAATTAAAATTTTGTCTTGAAGAAACAATTTAAAAACTTACATTTTAAAGTTATTTTAAGAAAAATGATGAGTTAAATCCGTTTCCCGAATGAAACTGGACAGAAGAGTATCTTGATTGTCTGTTCATTTAATGCACACCGTCACACTTTTTTTATTTTCGGGAGAGTACATATAAGGGGTAACAATACGTTATTGTCTAACTTTCAACCACAGTTGCACCCCCTTAGCTGTGCTTTAAAGTTATTGCACTCTCTCGAAAATAGAAAAAGTGCGCAAATGAAGGTGTGCAAAGTGTGACAGACCGACAGACCGAAGTACCTTACGGCGGGAATTATGATATTTGATGATTAACACACACACACACGTGCACACAAAGGGTAATACGTCTTACTAGGACAAAGAAAATTGCCTGCGTTGCGGCCACATTGCCATCATCAGGGACATTCGACCAGAAACAGAGGGTAAAGAAAGCCAGAGCTATGTGAAAAACATGAAAAAATAAAATAATACAGCGTTGCTGAAATCGATCGGTGAAAGCGCACAATCGCCATTGTGTGGAGTGACCAGTGTTTTGTACTGTCCAGATTTAGTTGGGAGATTTTGTAGATGATTTTGTTGTATTAGTCTGTTCCCGTTGGTATTTTACTGTGTCTTTAACGATAGATGAAGACTGGAATAGTCGAATACGTTATCGCAAGTCATATTGGAATATTTTAAATGAGTTATTAAGTACTAAGAAGCACATTTGTATTACTGGAACTGGAGGAAAGAATAATAACATTGTATCCTACCAGGCATCTCGTAGAATAGCACTATGGAGGATTGGGCGTAGGACCGGCTACCGCGTGCTGAAGAAACGGAAAGAGAAAAAAACGTGAACTAAATGACTAAAGATTTGAGGACGCCAGCTGATTGTAGTACGATGTAGTCCTTGTTCTGAAATTTCCTGGGTAAAAGAGATAGATGAATATTTAAAAATGCACAGAGAAAGATAATTAGAGACAGATGCGATGTTGGTGACAATGATCTATCTAACGACTTTTGATGCCAGTGATGTTGTTGGTGATTTGTAATAGTGGTTTATGTGATGGTACAGGTCGTAGATTATTTGGTTTTAGTGATTAGAAATGCATACAAATATATATTCAACTCCCGATATGCGCGAGGGTTCGGTTCTTCGGAAACCTCGCGTGAATGGAACTTAAGCTGTAGGAAATGATGAGTTAGATTCCATGCTCGAGTAGAGAGTCATTTATGTACTTCTGTTGTGTAATAATATTAATGTAAAAATGCAAAGTAATGCAAATTAAAAACGAATAAAACACATTTTCAAATAAATACGTCTATTTTGGTTATTGCTACACTTATTTGGTGCATTAAAAGTGTAATAATGTTAAATTAATATTGTAGAACAATAACTGGGGTGTGTTTCAAATAAGCAACATGATTCAATGCGCATCAGCAGCAGGTCCAAGTGTATGTTATGGTTTTTTTGCAGCAGACCTAGACTGCTGGATAGATAGATGCCTTGGTGACCTATGTTTTATTGCTCGCGAATGGTGCCCACTGTGGGTTGCTTAATTATAAATGTGCGTCATTCAGTTATATACGGTCGATGCACTTTCATTTGCTAAAGTTCTACATCTCAAACTTCTTCTCCAAGTGTGACATATTTTCTTCTCTATCATGGTTATATATGTGGTGACACTTATTAATCTCTTTGCTGGGAACCGCGCTGGCGTAGTGGTTACCACAATGCGGAGGAGATCGGATGATCCAGGTTCGCGCCCTGGCGTGAACATTTGGAGCAGTGTCTTCGACCGGGACTTGGACTGGATTAATTCGAGTCCTGGCGAAGACATTTGAAGAAGTGCCTTCGACCGGGGACTGGAGTAGCCTGAGCGAATCATGAGCGCAAACCCTCTGTGGATGGGAAGGAGCGGAGATGGCCAGGAGATCTGGCTCCTGACCGGGTGGGAAGTAAAATCCACAGGCTCCCCAGCTTCGCAATGCAATGACATTTGTTTCATGTCAATGGGCCGAAGGGCTGAAGACCAAGCACCGCTAGATAAGGGAAAAGAAATTAATCTCTTTGCTAAACGTGAATAAGGAAATGAATACAATTATTTAAAATAGAACAGCAGACAAATCTCTTTGACCTTTCAGAATGTGCTGTTTCTGCTTCACGTCCGTATTAAACACAGCTGCTTTACGAACATGTTGGCGTATTCTCGTCTTAACCTTTAGAAAGCATTAAACACATAACACACCAACAACACACCAACACACGCCAACAGATACAGATTTTAACAGCACGGGACTGCAGTGGAATGAACATACTCCTTTGAAATGTCTTTTAAATAGCACCATAGCGTTAATATGTGCACTACGAAGTTAGAAAATTATTGTATGAAATTATGTTCATGGAAAATATACAATAACTTCCTTAGTATTTAAGCTACAATAACTTTTAAAAGACATTACAAATCAGTGCATTCATTCCATTGCATTATCGTGCAATATTTTTTTAAAAACAATTTTGGAAAATTACAAAACTAATTTTACCTATGATTAATATTCGCAACACGTGTATAACTGAATTTAGTTCTTGTACAAGAAATAGGGGCTACGTAAGATGGCTCACGCATATTCAAATTTGATCGGATGAAACTCTGGCACATGGGGGGGGTGGGGGGGAGGGGGGCGGGGGTGGGGGGGGGGGGGGGGGGGGGGGGGACGGGGGGGGGGGTTGATGTACAACAAAAGAGAAATCTGAAGAAGAAAAAAACACTAGGACGGCAGGGAATCGAACTACAATTCACCCTGACCACACAAATGAAGACAGCGAGAAAACAATCGGTTACAGATTCGTAAAGTTACTGCTCTCACGAGCCACGTGAGGTTAGTGCTTGTCAAAATCGGCCGCGCGGATTTTTCAAGGTCGTGTCAGTTCTCGTGATCAGTCTCAATCCTGTGTAATAATGGACGTACTCAAATTTATGCTGTTGAGTTGGATTACACTATGATCTCTGCAGTTATATCCACTGTAGCATTTCACAAAAACATTGTACACTAATGTTTTTTAAAATAGTATTTTATGGTATTTTGTTTCTTTATTTATGCTTAGTTACAGAAGAGCAGCTAGCAGGTGGCAAATGGGCAGTCGGGCGATTGTAGCTGAGATTCACAGATGTGTACAAGAGAGACATGACGACACTAGACTTAAAACCAGTAATCTGGGAGGATGAAGCTGCCGATCGCATCAAATGGCAATATTCCTAACGGCACCACCTCAGATTGGGCGGGAAAAAAGCTCTTACAACAAGCAGAAGAGAAAATAACCCACTGACACGGACACCAAGGGACAAACAAATAAGCAGCTGAGGGCTGTCACCTCAAGGGCGCACTATTTCCATATTCAGTTATGACTGCAGGAGGTTATTAGTACAGAAGGGCACTATATGCGCTGTTTTTGAAAAAAGGAATAATTTAGACATCTATGAAAACGATCTATTTTATACAAGCAAAAAATATTTTACTTTCATACATATATACAAGACGATACTGCAAGACCTAAAAACCCAGCCACTGCAGATTCAAGTAGAAGTCCCAATTAAGATGGTTTGGCCATATCTGCAGAATGGAAGGAGATCTGCTACCACGACAAGTATGGGAAACTAAAAGCCAGACCTCCAGGACGACCCAGAGTCCGCTGGGAGGACACCATTAGACAATCTCTGAATTACCGAGAACTAGATTAGAACCAGGCCAGAAGGAAGACAGGCGATAGGATATTATGGCACTCCTTCAAATCTCTACACCTCACGGTAGAAGATGGATGACTAAGTAAGTAAGATACATATACATATATATATATAATTTCAGTTTCACGGTCTTTTCAAATGTTTATGTTTGTATACTTTTTTAAAATAAATATCGACGCTGCTCACAATTCCGCGCCCAGTGCGGTTGCACCTTTCACACCAACCAACAGCCGAACCGGCCGCTTGTCTTTGATTATTCTATAATTGCATGTTTACTTTTGTCTATGATAAATTCACGAAAATAGATAGAAATATTTTTTCGTCCTATGACGAACTGGGAGGCACTATGCAAAGATGGCTTTCCATGACTGACTATTGCTTCTTCTTCTTTGATCCTTAGCCGCCGACCGTCAAAGCAGTCAGTGGCCATCACGCCTAGTGGCGTCTTGTAGGGCAACAACAAATTGATTCCACTTTGCTCGGTCGGTGGCCATCCTTCGTAAAGTGCCCCAACTCTGGTTCATTCTTTGCATCTCAGCCTCCACAGTCCTCCGCCAGGTTGTTTTTGGTCGGCCTCTTTTTCGTTTTCCTTCAGGGGTCCAAAGCATAGCTGTTCTTGTGATGGCATCGGGGTCTCTTCTGAGGACATGACCAACCCAGTTCCAGCGTCTGCTAGCTATGATGGTGTGCATGTCCTCTTGCTTGCTACGAGTAAGCAGATCTTGGTTAGTGATGTTTTCACCACTGACAGTCATACGAGCCACAGACTCCGAATGTCCATCCCGCAGCAAAGTTTGTTCATTTATTATTGTTTCCGTAACTTCATTGTTTTTTTTACACAGAATCTATATTTGCGTAGAAAGTCTGGGCTCGTGCAATAAGATTGTCCCCGTGGGAAAATATAAAGCCACTGCTCAAAATCGTTTGACGGGAAGTATTCCCTCCCCTGCGGAATACACTCACTTATTTAACAGAGTTAGTACGCGCTTGCAGACTTTGCACTTACCTCCTAGACTACATAACACTATACAGCAACGTTACACGAATTTCCATTTAAATTTGTGTTTGTTTTGTGTCAATGTCACTTTAATTTTCGTACAAGTACTAGTAGTTGTGTTCCTGCTAAAGTACGCTGTTGCATCTAATTGTATGTACGAGTATGTGTAGACGCGAATTCTAGTTGAAAATTACAGGCTGTGTGTATTTAATATAGATAATTAGATTTTCCGGACCCAGAAAACGTTCAACAAACGTAAGAACTTGGAATCGGGTTTTTTAATATTATTTGACTCGTTGCCACAAAATTAAATTTAATGTCCCTAGTTTGCCATCAACTTTCTCTCAAGATTACTTTTGGCAGAGATATAATTAGAAGAATGATGCTTCTATTTCAGGAAGCTTCACAGGAATTTTAAGAAATCAAGCATAACAACTAATATCATATAAGTTGTCATTAACTTTTTATCTTCCCGCCCCTTCTGTGATGAAAAGAAATTTGCTCGTACTTTCCGAGTCCCCAACTGAAATGATTCAGTAAAATATCACTTCAGTATCTCTGGACTGTTATGTATTTAAATTAATGGAGTCATACGGATGTAATTCACTCAATATGATTAAATCACCTATCAATTTGTATTTGCAGATAAGAAATTTAATAATCAATGATAGTTTTTTGAAAATTGAAATAGGGTTTTTGTGAAACAATGAAGCACTGAGGTTTTCATCGCTGGTAGTGACTTTAAGGTGGCTATCGTTAAAAAAAGTTCTTTTGTTGGGCCTGACTGTAATACTTAACTAGCCAGGTGTTGACGGTGATTTGTTAGTGGTGTTGGGGTTCGTCACGGTTTGTTCCACAGGGTGTTGTTGATTATTCCGTCAATCGTCAAATTCTGCGCCGGTAGCACGTCCTTGGCCGTAATTCTGGGGGTAACCACTCCAATAGTCAAGGCAAGCTTCTTCAAGACCCGTCTGATGTAGGCGTCTAGCGTAAAGTGCTGGCAACTTGAACCACAGACTTACTTCCTTATTCGTTCCTCTTCTACCGTGAGGTATAGAGGTTTGTAAGAGAGAACGCCTTACTATTCTATCGGCTGTCTTCCTCCTGGCTTGGTTCCATTCTAGTCCTCGGTCCTTTAAAGATTGTCTAATGTTGTCCTCCCGGCGGACTTTGGGTCGTCCTGAAGGTCTGGATCCCTGGCTCTTAGTTTCCCATGCTTGTCATGGTAGCCGATCTTCTCCCATTCTGCAGACGTACACCACAAACTGGTACCACAAATTGAGAGAAAACAAATTCATCTTCTAAGTATAGGGTATCCTTACATGAGAATCAAAGGCCCCCGCTGTCATTCCACTACTTCATCTTTCTCAGAAACGTTAATCTTCCTGAGCATTACTGTTAAACCCAGTGAGTCGAATGAAAGTCCGTTTGGACAGTGGAAAAAGAAAATCGCATTATTTAAACACGTTTGAGTATACACATAAACGTATTAAAATGTTAATAAAATAAATATGTACACCAAGGTGTCATCATCATCCACTCCTTGCTCCACATGGAGCCTGGGGCTACCTCTGCTTTTGGGTTCCTTGTGAGGAAACCCGCACTAAGAAGTCACCAGCTCTTGCAGTGGTGGTTCGTGAATCCAGTCCTTTTATATGCTGAGGTTGCCAGCCTCGTATGAACCTGTACATCCACAAGCAATTTACACATGTTATATGCAAACATATAAAATGATATAATGTACATATTACAACTTACCCCCATTACCGGGAATGAATTTTACAGACTTCTTGCACAGAGAAAACATCCGAATAGTATCGGGCCACCGGATTTAAGAGGCCGTCTTACAGGTAGTCGGGATATTACTTTAATTATAATCCCACTTTTATTCTGTATGTAGGTTCCTAGAACTTATGGTTTCCAGTACTGCAGTCGAGTTTTCTTTCTGTCTAATATCAGAAGATCCTCTAACACTTGGACCTTTCCTTATGTTTGAATCCTTTTTCTATTCGTTATCCTGGCTGTTTGAAATGTCTTCTTCTTGACAAGATGGAAATGCAGTGAAGTAATCTTAAAATGTTTTAGATTTTAAGGGACATTTCACCCATACATCCATGTGGTTTTGTTGGAAAAAAGTTCCAATCAGAAGTGGTTTTGTTTAGCACTTCTATGCCAATCAAACCACGAGTTAGTGTCCAACATCTCTATGGGTCTTTTTCCACCCCTGTCACAGAATGGGATCGTTCTTTTTTCGTATTCTCTCTCTCTCTCTCTCTCTCTCTCTCTCTCTCTCTCTCTCTCTCTAACTATTTCTTATTTTCGGAGCCCAGAAATCCGAACTACGGTCACTGTTTACATTTTCACACATCGATTCATGTCAGGTCAAGGCGTAATTGCCTATCCCGAAAGAGTAATTGAATCACTAAATGTGATAATAACCAGATTTACTCCTGGTAAGACGAACTTGAAATACGGGTTTAGTTGCATGACCATGTCTGTCTAGACGGGCAAACGGATTTGTATCGCTCCAGCGTTATGGCAAGCGAGCGGGAATATCTGTTAAACTATGTACTCAGACCTCCTACATTACTTGGGATAATAGTGAACATGACCGATAATCGACGGAAATAACAAATCCTTATATGGAAAGTGACTGAATTTCACAAAGGTATGAGTCATGCAGAAAATTCCATGAAGAAAATTTATCATAACACGAATTTTGAATGCTATTGGCTGGCATTTAGGATGCGAATAAACATTCGTTCTGATTGGAAGTTTTGTCGGAAACGCCATGCGGAAGCTTGGGCCGAAAGCTGCAATAAAATGTGGCACATTTTAGACATACGACACTGCATTCCAGAATCGTTAAAGTAGTCAGCTCAGACTAAAGCCAGGAAAGAATAGAAGTAAAGATTCTGACCTTATAGGACCGTAGGTATTGGGGCATCTTTGAACACTACAGCAAGGAAAGTCTACATGTTAATACGGAAACCGGACTCCTACAAGACCTACTCACAAGTCACAGAGGGATTCTAAATAGAAATAATACCCCAGACGCGTGTTCGAGGCATCTGCATCAAGTTGTCAAGACTATTCAACTGAGCAAGAAGTCTAGAGTTCTCAAGTTATTTGGGTGAGTTGTAACATAAATTTTATACTTTGAATTTGACATGCTTGAACTTGCTGATGGTTATACAGGTCCTTGTGAGGCTGGCAACCTCAGCATGTGAAAATAATAAATTCATGAACCACCACAGCAAAGCGCTGGTGATTGCTTCGTGCTAGTTCTCACCGGGAACCAAAAGCAGAGGTAACCCCAGACTCCACATGCAACAGGGAGTGGATGATGACGACATCATATGTATATATTTACTATCATTTGTAATAAGTTGTATATATACTTGAACATGTTCACCCAGGCCACGACCATTGCACTTGCCACTGTCCAGTTGCAATTTTTCCATTAAATTAACTAAAAGAATGGTGATTTTCATCATATCCACTGAGGTATATGATGTACGCTCAGGGAGATTAAAAATTCAGAGAAAAAATTCGGTGAACGGAACAGCGGGAAAGTCACCTGATTAATAAATGGAAAACAAAGACTTAGCACAGGAATTTGTTCTTTTATTCCCTCTAAAGACTGTGCTACGGATCTAAGAGACCAATTAAATTATTAGACGACGATACCAGTTTTACTACTGTTCTGTGGTCAAAGCTTGCGATCGACACTTGAAATTGTTCTTGATTTCTGAATATCTTGTGAAGACTCCCTCGAGGTGGAAGAGCATCATCATCCTTCTATCTGTATCTCTGCCAAGATTAATCTTGTGCAAAGGTAGATAACTTTGAAGACCCACAATCGATACTCTAGGTTTTGGTCATTGCTGGACCATCACTACAGAGCAAGGGGAGGCAACGTGTGACACCCACTACCCTCATCAGTAGAACATTCTGCATAACACACAGGATATGTTCTTTATATGTCATTTACAAATTCATTTCTCTGTCTTTCGTGACCATATAAGGTCTCGCTTCCTCCGTTTCGCCTGTCATGTTTACAAACTCACTACTTCACAGATCTAACATTATAGTCTCCTCCCAGATGTTATTTCCTTAAAACTGTTTATTGCAACTAATTTTATTGGCCGGAAGTTTTACATCACTGTGCGTGTCTTAAACTATAGCAAGATGGTAAGTTCTTACATCCCAGTGAGATCTGCGGTGTATTTTATCATGCCATGTTTGCGAGCCCGCACCTTATCAGGCGACAACCCGGTAGCATGTATCTTCCGCAGACTGGGTTAACAATAGGAATGTCGCTCAGTGTAAACTCTTATTCCGTCTGGAGCTAGCGATAAGCGAAAAGTCAATGTGGCAAGTTCGCTCTACAGGTCGAGCGATCAGATAAAATTAAGGGAGTGAAAAATTTGTACAAAATGCGATAAGAAAACCTTGAGCGATGACAGCGAAAACAACGTTAAGGTGAGGGTGAGATAAAGGACAAGGAAGTGCACAGAAAAAAAAAGTTAAAAGGAGATTGACTCGTCACTGTACTTTCTCTTGAAAGAGCATTATATGACTAAGGAATCGTGGACTTTTCCGTAATTGTATTAACTTGATAACGAACAACTGTCTAAAGAATATATCTAAATTTTACCGGTACCTCGTTTTTCCGCTGTAAAAAAGTCGGCCCAATTTCTAGATCATGGTTTCTTAATCTGTGGTTCACGGACCCCTTGTGTTCTATGACGTATGTGTGTATAACCTTAACATTTTTAATTTAACATTTTAATAATGCTTTTGGGGAAAATCATCGGACAATGTCTGCAGAATGGGAGAAGATTGCCTACCACAACAAATATGGCAAACTAAGAGACAGAGATCCAGACCTCCAGAACGACCTAGAGTTCTCTGGGAGGATCACATTAGAAAATCCCTGAAGGACCGAGGACTAGATTGGAACCAGGCCAGGAAGAAGACAGTCTTATCGGATAGAAGGTGCTCTCTCTGGCTACCCCAGGGTAGAAGGGGAACAACAAATAAAGTAAGTGGATTTTTCATAATGCATGTACACAATTTTTTTTTTCTGGGAAGGAGTCCGTAGCCTGTTCATCTAACAATGAAAGGTGTCCGTGGCACAAAACAGATTCAGAAACCCTGGTCTGGATTTAAAACAAAATTCACACCGAAGAGGTGGTTAATGATTGGATCTTTACTGGGACTCGGAAGAGAAATGAGTCGTAGTAAGCAGATTACTTTTACATGGGATACCTCATCTTAACTGTTTTCTACAAATGACAGATCCGTGTCAGATATGAATGAGAGACACTTGACTGTGAGTTTGTCGCAAGATGTCTCCTGTAAATTGAAAATCAATGTCTCAAGTTTCCATCAGTAAAGAGACAGAACTGTTCGAATTTTGTTGAAAATGTCAAAGAAGTCCTTCTGTACTGCAGTACTTTTACCACGACTGGAATCAAAATAAATTCAGTATGGGCAGAAGAAGGGAATTTGAAATGTAAGCGTTACGTAGACTTGGCGATGGATATGACATACATTGGGGAAACCTGTTGATAGCAATGCAATACAGTTCTTTTCTGGAATCCCCAGGGTAAGAGAGGCAGAGGTAGACACACACACACACACACACACACACACACACACACACACACACACACACACACACACACACACACACACACACACACACACACACACAGAGACGGAGAAGAGAACTGGCAACATAATTGAAAATGAAGAGAGAGATCTGGAAAGACCTGGAGCAGATGGCACGTGACAGGAGGACATGGAATATGTTTGTGAAGGTCTATGCTTCTTTGGGAGCTAATGAGTATTGATTGATTGATTGATTGATGACGTAGACTAGCCCCATGTAGATCCCGGGGGTCTTTTAGGAGATAAATAAATAATAGAACCACTGCATTCTCAGGCCTGTCGCACAACGCGACTATTATGATGTTGTGTATGAGGTGGTGTATGATGTTGTGTATGAGGTTGTGTATGAGGTTGTGTATGAGGTTGTGTATGAGGTGGTGTATGAGGTTGTGTATGAGGTTGTGTATGAGGTGGTGTATGATGTTGTGTATGAGGTGGTGTATGATGTTGTGTATGAGGTTGTGTATGAGGTTGTGTATGAGGTTGTCTATGAGGCTTGCAACCTCATCATATAAAACAAATAGCTACAGAAACCACCGCCGCAAGAGTATGTGTATGGTTTAGCAGGCTTCTTGTAAACAGGCCAGCTGTATTGGTGGCTTCATGCTCCATAAGGAGCGCAAAGGACAATGATGATGATGATTACATAAATTAATAACTAGTCATCATTGTCATAACAATCATGAAATATGACCACTACCACCATTGGCATTACAATCATGAAATATGACCACTACCATCATTGTCATTCCAATCATGAAATAGGACCACTACCATCATTGTCATTCCAATCATGAAATATGACCACTACCATCATTGTCATTCCAATCATGAAATATGACCACTACCATCATCAATGTCATATGTCTTCTCAGTTCTGAAGGTTGATTACAAGTTGCGTGCTTTCCTCCTCAGTGTCTGAGCGGCAGAGTGTTTAGAGTGCTGGCTACTCGATGAAAAGAGACTGGGTTCGAAACTCGGTCGCGTAATGTTGCAGTCTACCCAGTTGTAAAAACGGATGCCTGGCACTGACTGCTCTTGATTTATAGAACGCAAAGGCAGAGAGGAAAGGAACGTGAAACCCCATCTCCTAAAGCTGAGACCTGGTAGAGGGAAATCTCTAACACTGTAGCGTAGTCCTGAACCAATATCTAAGTGCAATTAACGAGAGCCTACCTTGCCTACCTATATCGAAATATGTCAACAAATGTTTTCGACCAATCGCTGCACGAGCGGTAAACCGGTCTCAGTAACCGTAGGCGGCAGGATTGCTAGATGGAATCTGTGCAAACGTGAATGTGTACTTGTGACTTCAGTCCAAAAGATAAGTTATGTCCCTCAGAACAGTGAGCACAGTAAAATACCAGGAATCGTAAACTTTCATTAGATACATGGATTTAAGTTGTAGAAGCATGGACACAGGAGTTATGAGTGATTACATGCAGTAATAACTTAGAGCGCAGGCTGGTTTCCCCGGTTTCAACTGTGATTGCAAAGGCAACAAGGGAGGCAAAAAAAGGTTAGTGTGTTTAAATGGTAGCGCCCAATTGGCCGGTTTAAACAAGACCTGGATGGAAGGAATCGGTTGGGAAACACGAGAAGAATAAATTATCGGAGTTTTGTCAGATCGACAGATCGGGCAAAAAGTGGTGGTTTTACTGAAATTTTGGTAAACATAAACTGATCCAGCCAGCCTATGGAATCGCTTGTCTTCCGTTCGCCCGCGACCTGTAATAAAAAGGGGAAACAAATCTGGAATATTTCTCTTGAACCGCCAGAACCAAATTCAACAGAGGACAGACTCAGATTCTACCCCAGCTCCTTCGCCATTTGCCAGTGAAGCAGACTGCATGGGTTTATATATAGCCTGTTGAATCTGAGATTGTGGGTAAGAGAATTAAGTCATAATATGTATAATATTAATTACTAGTGTTTAAGGGAAGTGATTGTGTGTGTAAAATCTCATTGTGTGATTCATAGAAGGAAAGCTGCTTTGTGCGGTATAAATTATGTTCGACATTTAAACTAAGGCCGGACGGAATGAAGGTTGTTAGTTTTAGAAGCTTTTAAAGCCTTTTCTGATTGCTGGACTAGACAATACTATCAGGAAATAGTAAAAGAGGAAAGATTGTAAATTTAATGTATTGTTTGAGTAGGCCTATACACTCAAACACTCGCCGTAAGGCCTATGCAGTTAATGATGTCAATCCTGGACATATTGGGAAAGTGTGTGTGTTATAATGCTGTGTTATATTATTGCATAAAACTTATCTAGATACTCAACACTCACCATAAGGCCTATGCAATTTTGGTGATGTCAGTCATGGACATATTAGGAAAGTGTGTGTTGTAATGTTGTGTTATATTATTGCATAAACCTATTTGTCACTGACTGAGTCTACCTTTCCTGTGTGTTGTAATGTGGTTTTATATTATTGCATAAAACCTATTTGTCACTGATTGAGTCTACCTTTCCTGTGTTATCATCACTTATTCTGAACTGCCTCACTAATCTACAATCTGGGTAGGAGGATTTTAGAGCCAGATGCTATGTAAGACCTATTACATTTCAGGTCAGAGGTATCCTGTCACTCATCTTGTAGCAGAGAAGAACATTGGTGTTGTACCTAGCGGTGTATGATTTAAACAAGCACCCTGTACCTACATCAGTTGGAAGAGTGGGGACCCTCAGTGTTGGGCTTCTCCATCTTATATTCTGGCTTCAAGGAAAAGGCGGAAGCGAAGAAGTTAAGTTCTATTAGACAAGACTGACTCGCAGAGCATTGGCGTACCACACCCGGTTATATAAGTAGTGATTAAAACAGTGATGAGTAAATTAGTCTGGAAGCTACATAACATAGAAATAGTTTGAACTCAAGTGATCTCAATAACAGTGTAGTCAGTGTGACATTTTCAAAAGTTACATAACATAGACATATTGTGAAGTCAAGTGATATCAGAACAGTGAAGTCATTATGACAGTTGTCAATATCCCTTCCCCTAATACTGAAGATAAATTCAAGTACCATCATTAACATTGGTCCCAGAGGATTAGTTGCACTAAGACTTTTCATAACAAGGGAGCCTTAACAACTAGGAAAAGACTTTATTTTTAGTGATTGACTTTTATTTGGTGTAGATACATGCAACATCATCAGTGTGTTTTTATTTTTAGGGTTTGTGTTTACACAAACAAACTAAACAGATGACTGTACATAAATAAAATTAATAAATTGTAGTGCACTGGTTTTATTACTTTATGTCAGCTTGAATTACTTTGAATTTAATTAAATCCCCTAGATACTATAACAGCCCATAGGTATAATTCTGAGAGGGGCACCATAGAATTCTGGTACTGAATATTACTATCTCGGCCAGAAATTCTTTACAGCCTGACTTTATACCTATGAACTCTATACACCATTGCTCTTTTCTGAGAATGGGGTATTTCTTTTAAGACCAGATTCTTCTCTGGCAACTATCCTAGTATCACCTGATACACCTGGTTGTCTTATTCTTCATAATTAAGAAACCTCTCGCGACACTGGGACGCTCGTCTGGGATTGTTCCTGTATATTCTGAGCCTGCGGTTACCTTTTAGTGCTGTCAAGTGGGAAATTTTTGATAGTAAATTTTTGGTAGGGCAGGTTTAGAAATAGATTTTGAGTACCATTGAGTACAAATTAAGGTGTGGTACATGTGAAGCGAAATCAGTCATTAATTAATTAATTAAGAAATTAATTTGATTAAGTGACTAATTATATTGGCAAATAATTTTTTTTACTTTGTATTGGTTGCAACTAAATTACAACATTGCCATGGCAGATTTAGTAAAGTTCAAATCAGCAACACTGCAAGTGGGGAAAGAGCTTGGGATGACTGGTGATCTTCTGATCCAGTATGTTACGACTGAATGCGGTAAATTCACAGAAAGGGAAGATAAGCAGTTAGCACGGCAAGCGGAAGCTGAGAAAGAGAATAAGAAACTGCAAATGGAGGCTGAGGAGAGAAGGGTTCAAGCAGAGAGAGACCATGAGCTAAGATTAAAAGAGCTTGAACTTCAGGCAGCTGCCAACCACAATGGTAGTAGTTCACCTCATTTGGACAACAGCTCCAGCCAGAGCACCTCAAATGGAGCCATGAATTTTCATCTGGATCCATTTGTGGACAAAGTTGACGCAATCGAGGCTTATCTAGACAGATATGAGAGATTAGCGACTACTTTTGGTCTAGAAAAGGAAAAGTGGAGTCTGAAGTTATCGCAAGGTTTGCGGGGAATCAAAAAAAAAATAAAATTTGCGTACAATGTCTTTCCACCCCATTGAAATTGCCAAAAAAGGATCAGGAAGATTACGAAGCCCTGAAGCAGGCATTGCTTGTTCGATATGAACAAAATGCTGAAGCATATAGACGGCGCTTCAGAATGGCAAAGCTTCAACCAGGAGAAACGTATCAGCAGTTCTCAGAAAGATTAGAAACTTACCTACTGAGGTGGTGTAAGTTAGGAAACTTCACCCTAGATTTCGAGGGGCTAAAGGAAATGATGTTGATTGAACAACTATTGGATTCCATAACCCCGGAAACTAAGAAGTTACTAATTGAGAACAAAAGAGACAGGTTGGCTGACATAATCACATATGTAGAGAGCCACCACCTGGCTCAATCCCTGACTCAAGGGAGTAAAAGGAAACAGGAGGGAGTTAAGCAACCCCAAACTCATAATAAGTTTGATCAAAAGGACCATGCAACAAAATACAGGCCAGGATATGATAATATGGATAGGAACCCACAATTTCAGGATAGGAAACCTTACAAAAAGGAAGAAAAGTGGTGTAAAATATGTAAAATGAACAACCACCATACAACGGAATGTGGTAGGAAAGTCCCTCCATATCACGCTGCATGCATGTTAACAGTGGGAAAGGGAAGGAAGGAACCGACATCGAGTCCGGTAGATCTCCATCATCCCTCCATCTGTGAAGAAGTAATATGTAACGGCACTAAGGTAAAGTGTCTGCATGATTCCGGACTGGAATATGACTCAGTTGTGAGTGCGTCTCTAGTGCACCCTGAACAGTATACCACAGACAAAGTGGAGATACAAGGGGCATTAAAGGATACAGCCACCATAACACTTCCCATAGCCAAAATCAATGTGAAAACTCGCTATGTGGAAGGAGTGATCAGTGCAGCAGTGGTGTGATAATCCTAATTACCCGCTGGTGTTAGGAGGGAGATAATTTTTTTTTCCTAGGGAAAACAATAAAACCTGTGATAATGGCCACACTCCAGGTCAGGTCAACCCCTGGGAAGGAGGAGGGAACACCACTCAATATTCATCCGAGAGAGATGAGAAAGGCCCAAGCTAAAGATAGCACATTAAAACCTTGCTTTGGCAAGTTGCCAAAAAGCCATAACCCCCCAAAGAAAGGACAGTTTTATTTGAATGATGGATTGCTTTACGGAAAGCTGGGACAGGACCCAATGGGCATAGCCAGTTAGTACTGCCATCTATTTACAGGGACAAGGCTATGGAATTAGCACATGTTGATTCAGACGGTGGACATAAGAAGATTGGTACAACCTGTCAACGGACCTCAGTGCAACATTATTGGCCAGGGGTTGCTGAAGATATATTTCAGTATGTGACTGCCTGTGCACAATGTAGCAAAGAAAACCCCACATGTTGGGAAAATCAACAGGACCTAGGAAAGCATTGGGGCGGACGTAGGCCTGAAAATAACAAGGTAGACATAGTGGATAGGATGGCACCATCTCACAAAGGGTCTACCAGACAACCAGTTACCATGGCAACTCTCCGTATTGTACAGAGAGGGGATACAACACATCCCATACCGACAAGATTTACTAAATCATTTAGTTCGGAACACCAGGTACTGGATCAAAATAGGAGTGTGGTTAGTCGACCACCCTTGATAAAGGACCTGCAGGGAAACCCCAGGAAAATAGGTAGTGGGAGAGTGTGCAGTGCGAACCATTTGACTGATGCACAGCCAACTTCACTATACGGCTATTAAATTAGCATTATGAGGGCACGGCAACATTGGTAGTTGGCCAGCCCATCACAGTCTATTGGAAGTACTGATACGGACATGGATTGATATATATATATGGCATTTTTACAGGGAGAATTGATTTCTTGGTGCAGGAAAATTTCATTTCCCCATAGGAATCATATGCTCCGAGTGTTTTCTCCAGGGTAATGAGGAGATTATTGGATCCCTTACAAAACCCATCTGATCCGAACCAGGATAGAAAGAGGGAAGAATAGATTCCTGCTGGATGATTGCCTCGTTATTGGTCTCAGATTGAAGCTCGACATAAAACTCTCGCTTAAAAATTGGGGGGCTATCTGTAGCGTAGTCCTGAACCAATATCTAAGTGCAATTAACGAGAGCCTACCTTGCCTACCTATATCGAAATATGTCAACAAATGTTTTCGACCAATCGCTGCACGAGCTGTAAACCGGTCTCAGTAACCGTAGGCGGCAGGATTGCTAGATGGAATCTGTGCAAACTGTCATGGAATATTCTAATCCACATATATAAATTATCAAGTAAATATAAAGCCTAATAAATACATATAATAAATAAAGAAAAGAGCAATGGTAAAATGACAGTGCTGTCACAAAGAATGTACTCGAAATCCCCCTTGTTTTCTGCTTCGTCTGCAAATTGTAACGCTTTCACGTTGATAGTAAAAGCCTACTGTATTATACCCGCTTTCTTCAATGAAACGTGTGCTGTATTTCTTGGAAAAACATTAAGAGGCAGACTGCGTAATGACCTAAATTTTAAATTCCATTCATGTCTTTTTCTACATTACGTTACCAAAACGAACGAACAGATGGACAAAAGGATAGCGAGAAGGGAGAGGCAGAAAGCCGAACATTAAACACGCGTCGCGCGATACACAATTACTACTATCACGCGTGTTAGGCTACAAGCACTAACTTTTTTTTTCAGACGGACAGTGATAAAATACACTACCCTTCCCAGAGTTAGGTTTTAAAATCATAAAAAACGCTTATTAGGAAAGATAACAATAGATGGGTTTACGGTTGAAAACATAACAGTACCCAGACAGCACATCTTCGAAACAGGAGGTAGAAAATACATATTTTGAACGCAGCCACGTAGCTCTTTTAAAGTGGGAAAATTGGGTTCCTTAGGGCTTGCTGACAAATAATATGTAAAACGTTACGCAAATAGTCCAGGAATTAATAAATTATACCCAAAATAAAATAGTGAGGCTGCCTGACAGCATGAAATCATTTCTGCTCATAAAATTTTTTATAACGTGTTTGAAAAAACCTTACGTTACATAAATAGCCTACCATGTAAACTCCAAATTGATTGGAGCGCAACAAATGAAAGCCTAACCACGATTGGTCGAACTATAAATACTATCTTTCGTTGTTAGGGGAAACGGGAAAAGGTAACATTTTTTCAAACACTTGTCGAAACGTGGCTCATTGGCCAGTCTCGCTGATATACACACTTGGGAGCGTTAGTTCGAGACCACTTGTTTAAATGATCTTGATAAAGCAACAGTGCGTTGAAGCCAGCTCATAATTGTGTTAAATAAAAGCCTGGAACATAGGCAGATGGAAATTTGTGCCAGTTTGTGCCAGAATTCATTGCTAATCAACGTATCTGTGTTTATTCGTATGAATTGTGGTAAGCTTGAACCATTCAATATCTTTTAATGAAAATTGAATGTGAATTGTTGATTTATGCCTGTATATATATGTGTAGTTCAGTGGCAAATGTGAGGTAAAGCCTGTAATGCTCCAGCCTGAACAGAGGGTGTCGGAGAGAAGTAAAACGGCATGGAATGGCCAAACAGTACACTGACACCTGGATGATTGAATAGAAAGAAATAATGCTGGAATTGCAGAGGCGTAGTAACCATTAAGAAGGGTAATACTGGAATAAAGTATTTCAAATGAAGCTGACAGTTGGCCTAATGCTCTGAACGCAATGTTTGTGATGTATTGTGATCAGTGTAAAAAGAAAATATAAATTAGTTATGAAGTAGAAGGTACATCCTTCTTGATTTCAGGGGCAGTGGTCTTGATGGTACTGAGCAGCACCTGGTCAGAGCTTTGCTGAATCCAGTGTCGGACAGCATACTCCTTGGTCCTTTTAGCTATCAGTGAGGTGTCTCCAGAGCCCAGAGGAGAATTCGAGCAGAGGAGTCCTTTCCTGCCGCCATCACGCCAGATAAGCTACTTGGCCAGCTGAGCTCAACATTATATCCCCTCATCTTGAAATGACTTAGTAAAAATAATATTAAGAGGGGAAATTAATTGTCTTAATATCAGGAACTGAGAACATCTCCAATACTAGTCCCTAAAGACAAACTATTGAAGTCATGATGACAAATACCAACAGAGCTTGAACAAAACAAAACCAGTATTACCTCATTTTACTACTACACAACTGACACACATAGAACATTTGTAATAATATATGTCACTACTATATTCATATTAAATACATTCTGTACATAACTTGTAATTTAAATTGATTGTGATTCCTGGTTCCCTTGTAGTTGAATCAGGACACATATTCATTCATGCCAGTAATGAATACATATTGTTATTTGAAACGTTACGAGTGACTTCTTTAAGATATTCTCATAGAGTGTTATATGTATGTGAGTGTCACAGTGTTGTCAAGAGTAGTGGATTAAATTAAATTGTTTATCTGTCTGTTGTTGTGACTTACACTTCACCATACTCATACCCTAGACACATAACGTAGCATCACACTATTCCAGAATAATTCTGACTGAGATATATAGATATGTGGTAGCAAGTAAGGTTATCTATAATACACTACTCTTAATAGATATAGATACCTTCACAGCTGATCTCAGTCAGTACACTAAGTTCCCTATAAGTATTTATAACATCCCACTTCACCACATATATTGGGGTCTCGCTCTTGGGATTTTGAATCTTTAACTATTAAAAATATTGGGGTAATTCACTTCAGGGAATATAAGAATTAAAAGGTATCCTTGGGTGGAATTAAATAAGGTTGAGCTCACGGTGCCTGTGTTGTCCATTAGATATATAGTTAGAAATTGAATTGTTGGGTAGACATTATAAAAATTTACCTGATAGACAATGGCGGACCTGGCCAAATTTCGATCTGCTGCGGTTCAGACTGCAAAAGAGTTAGGATTAGATGGGCAAGTTATGGTTGCCTATGTCACAACGGAATGTGACAAATTTATTGAACGCGAAGAAAGAAGATTAGAAAAAGAAGCCGAAAGAAGGTTAGAGGCTGAAAGGGAAATTAAGAAGTTACAATTTGAAGCTGAGGCTGAGACTAAGAGGTTGCAGATTGAGGCTGACAAAGAGGCTAAGAAATTGGAAGCAGAAAGAGAAGACAAAAGATTAGCTGCAGAAGAGAAGAAATTGGCTGCAGAAAGGGAAGAGAAGAAATTAGCTGCAGAAAGGGAAGAGAAGAAATTAGCTGCAGAAAGGGAAGAGAGGAAATTAGCTGCAGAAAGGGAAGCAGAAGATAAAAGATTACAAAGGGAACATGAGTTACGACTAAGGGAGTTTGAGTTTCAAGGCCATGCTCCTGAAAATGGTGCCAGTCCCTTTGCCTCTGATGCTACGGTTACTCAAGGAGCCTCAATCTCAGCTATGAATTTTCATTTAGATCATTTTGTTGAGAAAGACGATGATATTGAGAGCTATATAAATAGGTATGAGCTATTAGCTACCACGTATGGGTTGGAGAGAGAAAGGTGGAGCTTAAAGTTATCTCAGGGACTTCGTGGGGCAGCTTATGAAGTTTTTGCAAAAATGAGCAGAGGTGATCAGGAAAATTATGACATGCTAAAGCAGGCTCTTTTGTTAAGATATGAAAAGAATGCAGAGTTTTACAGGAAAAAATTTAGGAATGCTAAACTACTGTCAGGTGAAACCTATCACCAGTTCTCTGCACGAATAGAGACATACTTGGAGAAATGGACTTCTCTGGGGAAAACCCAAGATCTTAAGGAAATGGTCCTTATAGAGCAATTAAGAGAGTCCATGGCTCCAGACCTGAGAAAGTTTCTCATGGAACAAGGTGCAGAGAGGCTGGGTGAGTTGCTAAATGTTGCTGAAAGGTATCAAGCAGCTCAAGCAGAGGTAACAGGTAATAAAAAGAAACAGGTGGACAACTTTAGGGCACCACAGAACTTTAATAAATTTGATCCTAAGGATCAAAATAAAGGTAAGCACCAATTTGATAGGCCACGGTATGACAATAAAAATAAATTCCCACAATTCGATGAAAGGAAATATGATGAAAGAAAATCTTTCAACCAAGGAAAAAGGTGGTGTAAAAATTGTAAGATGAACAATCATGACACTGACCATTGTAGAAGGAAACCTCCTCATTTTGCTGCTATGACATCGGGGAAAAAGGAAAAGAAGGGCAAACCTGAAGAATTACAGGAACCATACCACCCCCCAGTGTGTGAAGATGTCATCTGTAATGGTGTCACTATAAGATGTTTATATGATACCGGTTTAGATTACGATTCCGTTGTGAGTTCTCACCTGGTGCAGGCCGATCAATACACCACAGAAACAGTGGAGATTCAAACTGCAACCAAGGATGTAGCTACCATGACACTTCCCGTCGCCCGAATAAAAGTGAAAACGCGATATGTGGAAGGAATCATAAAAGCAGCAGTGATAAATGAGCCAATCTACCCTCTAATATTGGGGTGTAGATATGTCTTCTTGGGGAATCCCAAGAGACCTGTGATATTGGCAACAGTGCAGACCAGATCACAGTCAAAGAAGGAGGAGGATAATCCCATAAATACTCACCCAGATGAGATGAGGAAGGCACAGGCTGAGGACAAAACACTCAAGCCATGTTTCAAGAAGTTGCCCAAATCTCATACACCTCCAGGCAAGGGAGAGTTTTATATGAAGAACAAACTGATATATAGGAAGGCTGGATCTGAATCCAATGGTCACGGACAGCTGGTCCTTCCCACTTCATATAGGATTAAAGTGTTGGAACTAGGGCATGCGATTCCCTTCAGTGGTCATATGGGAATCAGCGCAACAGGACAGCGAATAGCTTGTCACTATTTCTGGCCAGGAATAACTGAAGATATCAAACGATATGTAAAATCCTGTCCAGAGTGCCAACGAGTAGCACCTAAACATTGGACTGCACCAGCAACTCTGGGGGAAATGCCCATAGTGGGAACACCCTTTGAGAGAGTTGCCGTGGATCTTGTGGGACCTCTCACCCGAACCAAGAGAAGGAACAGCTACATTCTGACTCTGGTGGACACTTGTTCTATGTGGGGAGAGGCAGTAGCCCTGTCATCGATTGATTCTAAACATGTGGCAGAGGCATTGCTCACAATTTTCACAAGGTTAGGCTTTCCCAATCAAATCTTGACTGATAATGGCTCTCAGTTCAAGGGGAAACTAACTGAAGAAGTTTTCAGGATCTTCCAGGCCAAACACTTCCATTGTAGTGTGTATCATCCCCAAGGGAACGGCCAAGTGGAAAGATTTAACGGCACATTGATGTCGATCCTGAGAAAGTTGGCACACGAAAAACCAGATACATGGGACCAGTACCTGCACGCCGCCCTCTTTGCTTATCGGGAGGTACCCCATAGTTCAACCGGTATGGCCCCGGCAACATTATTGTTTGGAAGGCCAATAAAAGGTCCACTTGAAGCTTTGTTAAGAACGTGGACTGATGAAAAGGCAGAGGAAAACATTACATCTTCATACCAATATGTGAATGAGCTGACCACTCGGTTGAAAACTGGCTGGAAACTTGCCAATGAAAATTTGAAACAAGCCAGGAAGAAACATGCTGCCTATTATAACAGGAAGGCGAAAGACAGAAATTTGGCTGTGGGAGAGAAAGTACTGCTTCTTTTGCCGGGAGTCAGAATAAGTTACAAATTGGATGGCAGGGTCCATATACAGTTCTAGAGAAGGTGTCTAGAACAAATTATAAGATAGATAAGAAGGGGAAAGAAAAAATCTATCATGTGAATCTCCTGAAGAAATATTTGGAAAGAGAACATCAGGAAGAGACACACTTGTTGACCTTGTCCATCGCCATGGAGATGAAAAAGGAACCACTTTCATCATTTGAATATCCATTACACCCCTGTGAGACAGCAGCACAGGTGAAAATCAGTACACATTTAACGAAAACTCAGAAAGAGAGAGTGCAACAGGTTCTAAATAATCATGCAGAGGTGTTAACAGACCGACCAGGGCATACAAACCTATTGGAATATGATATGAAACTGATAGACCCCACACCTGTCTGTATGAAACCATATTCGATTCCGTTTGCTAAGGAGAAAGCTTTGAAGGAAGAGATAGACTATCTGTTGAAGGAAGGAATTATTTCGCACAGTGAGTCTTCGTATAGTTCCGGTGTTGTACTTTTAAGGAAGCCCTCTGGAGAACATAGACTCTGTATAGATTACAGGAGACTGAATGCTATTACAGAAGGACAGGTGGATCCATTGCCGGATACAAATCAGCTGTTTGCCAGGCTAAATAAAGCTAAATATTTCTCAAAAGTGGATCTGAGTAAAGGATACTATCAGATTCCAGTAAAGCCTGAGGTTAGACCATACCTAGCTTTCAGTACCTCAGAAGGACACTATGAGTTTAATAGATTGCCATTTGGATTGAAGAATGCACCTAGTGTCTTCTCTAGAATGATGAGAAAATTATTGGATCCTCTAAATAATCCCTGTATAACAAATTTTATGGATGATATCCTTATAGCAACAGAAACATTTGAGGAACACATTGACTCTCTGAACATGCTGTTTGATCGACTTAGGGAGGCAAATTTAACAGCCCGACCAACCAAATGTTGCGTTGGATGTAAAGAATTGGAATTTTTGGGACACACAGTTTATCAGGGAAACATGACCCCTGACCCAAAGAATTTAGAGAAACTACAGAACGCCCCGAGACCACAAACCAAGAAGGACGTGAGATCCTTTGTCTCATTATGTGGTTTCTACCAGAAGTATATCAAAAACTTTAATTCCATATGTGCACCGTTAACTGAATTGACACGTAAAGGACTTCCAGATCGCATTACATGGACACCACAATGTGAAATGACTTACCAAGAATTGAAGGAAAAGCTCACAAGTAAACCCATTTTGAAATTACCTGACTTAAGTCAAGAATTCATAGTAAGGACGGATGCAAGTAATATTGGGTTAGGTGCAACTTTACTACAGAAATCAGATGCATTGGATGGGGAATTAAGCCCAGTGGCATATGCTAGCAGAAAGTTGAATAAAGCTGAAATCAACTACTCAACTAGCGAAAAAGAATGTCTTGCAGTAATATGGGCAATAAAGAAATTCAATATTTATCTATATGGGAAGGCATTTAAGTTGCAAACAGATCACAAACCTTTATCGTTTCTAGCACAGGCTAAGCATGAGAACTCTAGGTTACTCCGATGGTCTTTACTTCTGGCTCCATATAATTTTAGCATTGAGTATATATCTGGAAAAACCAATCTGGGAGCGGATTTTTTAAGCCGCCATCCGTGTGATGAGAATCACCGTAAACCCCAGAAATAATAATAAATTTCTCTATGTGTATATAGAATAAAGGACTGACATATAATGTCTGTTTTAAGAGGGGAGGTGTCATGGAATATTCTAATCCACATATATAAATTATCAAGTAAATATAAAGCCTAATAAATACATATAATAAATAAAGAAAAGAGCAATGGTAAAATGACAGTGCTGTCACAAAGAATGTACTCGAAATCCCCCTTGTTTTCTGCTTCGTCTGCAAATTGTAACGCTTTCACGTTGATAGTAAAAGCTTACTGTATTATACCCGCTTTCTTCAATGAAACGTGTGCTGTATTTCTTGGAAAAACATTAAGAGGCAGACTGCGTAATGACCTAAATTTTAAATTCCATTCATGTCTTTTTCTACATTACGTTACCAAAACGAACGAACAGATGGACAAAAGGATA
This sequence comes from Oreohelix idahoensis, assembly GCA_024509875.1. Lineage (NCBI taxonomy): Eukaryota > Metazoa > Mollusca > Gastropoda > Stylommatophora > Oreohelicidae > Oreohelix > Oreohelix idahoensis. The sequence continues at coordinate 518,756 of JAMPIV010015971.1, forward strand.
GCGAGAAGGGAGAGGCAGAAAGCCGAACATTAAACACGCGTCGCGCGATACACAATTACTACTATCACGCGTGTTAGGCTACAAGCACTAACTTTTTTTTTTTCAGACGGACAGTGATAAAATACACTACCCTTCCCCAGAGTTAGGTTTTAAAATCATAAAAAACGCTTATTAGGAAAGATAACAATAGATGGGTTTACGGTTGAAAACATAACAGCACATCTTCGAAACAGGAGGTAGAAAATACATATTTTGAACGCAGCCACGTAGCTCTTTTAAAGTGGGAAAATTGGGTTCCTTAGGGCTTGCTGACAAATAATATGTAAAACGTTACGCAAATAGTCCAGGAATTAATAAATTATACCCAAAATAAAATAGTGAGGCTGCCTGACAGCATGAAATCATTTCTGCTCATAAAATTTTTTATAACGTGTTTGAAAAAAAACCTTACGTTACATAAATAGCCTACCATGTAAACTCCAAATTGATTGGAGCGCAACAAATGAAAGCCTAACCACGATTGGTCGAACTATAAATACTATCTTTCGTTGTTAGGGGAAACGGGAAAAGGTAACATTTTTTCAAACACTTGTCGAAACGTGGCTCATTGGCCAGTCTCGCTGATATACACACTTGGGAGCGTTAGTTCGAGACCACTTGTTTAAATGATCTTGATAAAGCAACAGTGCGTTGAAGCCAGCTCATAATTGTGTTAAATAAAAGCCTGGAACATAGGCAGATGGAAATTTGTGCCAGTTTGTGCCAGAATTCATTGCTAATCAACGTATCTGTGTTTATTCGTATGAATTGTGGTAAGCTTGAACCATTCAATATCTTTTAATGAAAATTGAATGTGAATTGTTGATTTATGCCTGTATATATATGTGTAGTTCAGTGGCAAATGTGAGGTAAAGCCTGTAATGCTCCAGCCTGAACAGAGGGTGTCGGAGGGAAGTAAAACGGCATGGAATGGCCAAACAGTACACTGACACCTGGATGATTGAATAGAAAGAAATAATGCTGGAATTGCAGAGGCGTAGTAACCATTAAGAAGGGTAATACTGGAATAAAGTATTTCAAATGAAGCTGACAGTTGGCCTAATGCTCTGAACGCAATGTTTGTGATGTATTGTGATCAGTGTAAAAAGAAAATATAAATTAGTTATGAAGTAGAAGGTACATCCTTCTTGATTTCAGGGGCAGTGGTCTTGATGGTACTGAGCAGCACCTGGTCAGAGCTTTGCTGAATCCAGTGTCGGACAGCATACTCCTTGGTCCTTTTAGCTATCAGTGAGGTGTCTCCAGAGCCCAGAGGAGAATTCGAGCAGAGGAGTCCTTTCCTGCCGCCATCACGCCAGATAAGCTACTTGGCCAGCTGAGCTCAACATTATATCCCCTCATCTTGAAATGACTTAGTAAAAATAATATTAAGAGGGGAAATTAATTGTCTTAATATCAGGAACTGAGAACATCTCCAATACTAATTTCCTTAAGACAAACTATTGAAGTCATGATGACAAATACCAACAGAGCTTGAACAAAACAAAACCAGTATTACCTCATTTTACTACTACACACTTGACACACATAGGATATTTGTAATAATATATGTCACTACTATATTCATATTGAAAATTCTGTACATAACTTGTAATTAAAATTGATTGTGATTCCTGGTTCCTTTGTATTTGAATCAGGACACAAATACATTATTAACAGCACTGAATACATATTGTTATTTGAAACGTTACGAGTGACTTCTTTAAGATATTCTCATAGAGTGTTATATGTATGTGAGTGTCACAGTGTTGTTAAGAGTAGTGGATTAAATTAAATTGTTTATATGTCTGTTGTTGTGACTTACACTTCACCATACTCATACCCTAGACACATAACGTAGCATCACACTATTCCAGAATAATTCTGACTGAGATATATAGATATGTGGTAGCAAGTAAGGTTATCTATAATACACTACTCTTAATAGATATAGATACCTTCACAGCTGATCTCAGTCAGTACACTAAGTTCCCTATAAGTTTTTATAACATCCCACTTCACCACACAAACGTGAATGTGTACTTGTGACTTCAGGCCAAAAGATAAGTTATGTCCCTCAGAACAGTGAGCACAGTAAAATACCAGGAATCGTAAACTTTCATTAGATACATGGATTTAAGTTGTAGAAGCATGGACACAGGAGTTATGAGTGATTACATGCAGTAATAACTTAGAGCGCAGGCTGGTTTCCCCGGTTTCAACTGTGATTGCAAAGGCTACAAGGGAGGCAGAAAAGGGTTAGTGTGTTTAAATGGTAGCGCCCAATTGGCCGGTTTAAACAAGACCTGGATGGAAGGAATCGGTTGGGAAACACGGGAAGAATAAATTATCGGAGTTTTGTCAGATCGACAGATCGGGCAAAAAGTGGTGGTTTTACTGAAATTTTGGTAAACATAAACTGACCCAGCCAGCCAATGGAATCGCTTGTCTTCCGTTCGCCCGCGACCTGTAATAAAAAGGGGAAACAAATCTGGAATATTTCTCTTGAACCGCCAGAACCAAATTCAACAGAGGACAGACTCAGATTCTACCCCAGCTCCTTCGCCATTTGCCAGTGAAGCAGACTGCATGGGTTTATATATAGCCTGTTGAATCTGAGATTGTGGGTAAGAGAATTAAGTCATAATATGTATAATATTAATTACTAGTGTTTAAGGGAAGTGATTGTGTGTGTAAAATCTCATTGTGTGATTCATAGAAGGAAAGCTGCTTTGTGCGGTATAAATTATATTCGACATTTAAACTAAGGCCGGACGGAATGAAGGTTGTTAGTTTTAGAAGCTTTTAAAGCCTTTTCTGATTGCTGGACTAGACAATACTATCAGGAAATAGTAAAAGAGGAAAGATTGTAAATTTAATGTATTGTTTGAGTAGGCCTATACACTCAAACACTCGCCGTAAGGCCTATGCAGTTAATGATGTCAATCCTGGACATATTGGGAAAGTGTGTGTGTTATAATGCTGTGTTATATTATTGCATAAAACTTATCTAGATACTCAACACTCACCATAAGGCCTATGCAATTTTGGTGATGTCAGTCATGGACATATTAGGAAAGTGTGTGTTGTAATGTTGTGTTATATTATTGCATAAACCTATTTGTCACTGACTGAGTCTACCTTTCCTGTGTGTTGTAATGTGGTTTTATATTATTGCATAAAACCTATTTGTCACTGATTGAGTCTACCTTTCCTGTGTTATCATCACTTATTCTGAACTGCCTCACTAATCTACAATCTGGGTAGGAGGATTTTACAGCCAGATGCTATGTAAGACCTATTACATTTCAGGTCAGAGGTATCCTGTCACTCATCTTGTAGCAGAGAAGAATATTGGTGTTGTACCTAGCGGTGTATGATTTAAACAAGCACCCTGTACCTACATCAGTTGGAAGAGTGGGGACTGTTAAACTCTGTATAGTTGTTAACTCATACTGGCTACTAGTTGTTAAATCACGCTTTATTTGTTAAATACCGTGAATGTCCACCAGTTGATAAGTGTAGATGTTGGGACTGGTGTAGTAAAGTGTAACGATTGTCAACTCATTAAACCCAGCACAGTTTTGGTCATACAGGTCATCTTGTCCTGGAACATGATGAGGCTCCGACAAGAATGTGAGTGTAAACAATGAGTGTGTATCTGAATGTCAGTACGCGAATGGTAGAATGATTCGATAGAGTTGACAGGTTGGTAGTACATCACTCATACTCACACTGTTCGAATTCAAGAAGTACTGGAACTACGGTGGTCTTTTTATAACATTTAATGGGACGCACACTTGGACAGTACGTGTATGGTTACAGGAACAAATGTCGACATAGACAGCATAATGTTGATCACAGGAATATCATCTTAAGTTAGCATTCATGCTTGGCAAATATCATAATGGAGCATTCGTAAATAAGCATTCAGAGTTCCATCATGTAAATCATCTGGCTTTACTGACTGGGCACGTCAGACCATAACCAATATATAGGAAGGCTCCTAGACCTAACCTCGTCTAGTGATTATCCCTTCACGTAAAGTTCAATATATATATTTTCCATAAAGATATAGGAATCCCAGACATGGGTTCTCACATGTAGCAGTGATCTCTTGGTTCATCGAGCGATAGTACAGGCATCCCTTTTTCTCACTCGATAAATACAAAGTATATGAATTTCAACATGGCTGTTCTTCTCTCGTGAGTTTCACTCACTATAGGACCCAGACCAAAATTGGTCATTCGTTAAATGTCCTCATTTCTTCATGACTGCTATCATAGAAGTAATTGAATAATATCATATAATCTAGTGCTGATACATAGGAATGTCGTCTTCCTTTGAATAAATATTCTTTTCAAAAGTACCACTGTGCATCTGTTTATCGACAACGATGGCGAAGCCCAAGTTCATAATAAATTGTGGTTTTACCTTTCTATGCGAAATATAACTTTGCCATTCCTTGGCAAAAGAGAATAAACACTGGGGTAAAGTACATACAACATGTCTAAATGACTATCACTTTTCCCCATTGACTTATAGATCACTTTTTCGGCGATAGGCCTGCTACCACAAAATTCTACATCCAGACAGGATGACAGCCATGAATCACACCCCTTGCTAGCGATACTTCCGCTGCATAGCCTTTGACCTTTTCTAGCCACAACCAACATAGTTCGACTTAGAAATGTAAAGATATCCATATATAAGACAGACTCGTCCTACTCATACAAACACTACGTATAAATTCAGGCCATAGATATACTGAAGCAAGAACAATCTATTCCTACCCAGCCAAAGAATAAATCGCAGTAGGCCTAGACTCGTCCGCGGAGTCCGATCGAAGATGACGGAACTACTTTCAAGGGAAGTAACTCAAAAATGACTTCTCCTTAAGCACTTAAAAAGGAAATACTTTGATTACAAAATATTTGCGAACATAATAAGTATATAAATGTATTATATTGCAAGATAGTAAAAATTGCCCTTTACAGTCTTACCACACCTCCCGGGAAAAAAAAAAAAAATTTTTTTTTTTTTTTAAAAATACATCTAGGAGCAACGTAGAATAGGCTCACAACGCAAGAATACTGCGCAGATGAAAATATCAGGAATAACTATAATTCCTAATATGACCGGTGAGAATATATATCTCAAAATCTGAGAGAAATTGTTTCTCTACGAATAAATGTTTCCAGGAAGGTGTGATGTACGTATAATACAATTCTGGTAATTATACAATGCATACCAAAAATTCACACTATAATCTTAAATTTATGATTTATGAAGAAACAATCATCAAAGAACAGCGGTGAATTAACATCAATAAACCGCTAAGTAGCGATACCATCATTCTATTATTAAATTACAAATGTGTATCTTAGTAAAGAAACAAAAAATAACTGTTGTAAAGTTATACATATTAAAAAGATCCAATATTTAACAGTTAAGTGGCATCATGTGGGCATCTGGACAGAATGTCCGCCATCACATTTTCTGAACCACGGATAGCTCGTACCGAGAAATGAAAAGGTTGAAGAGCGATTGCGTATCGAGTTGATCTCGAGCTCTTCAAGTTCTTACTTTGGATAGCCGTAAGAGCTTTTTGGTCAGTTTCCACTACGAAATGCGCGCCCAGAAGGAATCTTTGGAGTTTGAGAATTGACCAAACCATTGCCAATAATTCACGGTCTAAAACCGAGTAATTCCTTTCTGCAGCATTAAGTTTTCTGGATATATACATTACAGGATGCAGAGTTCCAGAGTACTCTTGCATTAGTGCCGCTCCAATCCCAGTGGATGAAGCGTCACTACGAAGAACAAATGTCTTATCTGTTGTAGGTAACACTAAAATAGGTGGTGATGAAAACATAGTTTTGATCTTCTCTAGTGAAGATTGGCATTCATGAGACCAGTGAACCATGTTAGGCGACCCTTTCTTTAATAGTGTAGAGAGAGGTGCCATGATAGAGGACAGATTCGGAATGAAACGTCCATAAAATTGTATGAGACCTAAAAGACTTCGCACTTGCTTTTTAGTCCTAGGGATAGAGATGTTAAGTATCTTAGTGATATTATGGTCTTCTGTCTTCAAGAAACCGTGACCTACTCGATGGCCTAAGAAAGCAATTTCGCTAAAGCCAATACAAGCTTTAGATGGTTTTGCTGTCAGGTTATACTCACGCAGAGTTGATAATAATTCAACTAACCCTGAATAGTGATCTTCCCAAGTATCGCTGAAAAGACAGATGTCGTCTAGATAAGCAATGACATCTGACCGATACGATAGGATTCGACGCATCATGCGTACAAATGTAGCTGGTGCGTTCATAAGGCCGAAAGGCATAAAATTCCATTGGAAAAGGCCTCTGGGAGTAGAGAAAGCGGTAAGAGGTTTGGCGCGTTCGGATAATGGAACTTGCCAATATCCTTTAGACAAATCAAGTTTAGTGAAAAAAATGCGATTTAGAAAGACGAGTAAGTAGCTCTTCTAGTAAAGGCATAGGTTCAGCATCGAACTTCGTAACTTGATTCAATTTGCGATAGTCAACGCAAAGACGTATGTTATTGTCTTTTTTTCGAACAATAACCATCGGCGAAGAATATGCAGAAGTGGATGGTTCGATTATTTGTAAATCTATCATTTCATCCAACTCCTTTTCAACCTGTGTTTGGAAATGTATAGGGATAGGATAAGGTCTAACCCTAATTGGAGTATGTTCAGTTAGAACAATGTCATGCTCAATGACATGAGTTTGTCCAGGGATGTCAGTGAGGACATCCTGAAATGTTTGTAACATAGACGAAACTTGTCGCCGTTCTCCTAGAGACAAATCAGGAGAAACAGTAACGTCTTTCCATGATTCACTAGAATGAAGTGGGATCATTGGAAGCGGAAGATTAACATCCGAAAAACTTGTTTCCTCATCCTGTATTACAGACAGTGATGAGTAATGACCATGTTTGACATGAGAATCGTCCGTTGCCTGGAAAATAGGCTGTAGATAGTCAGGACGTTCATGGAACTCCGTAAGCATATTGATGTGGAAGGTTTTATGCTTCCCGTTAATATCGACGATGTAGTCAACATCTGAAATTTTCGATATTATATCGTACGGACCTTTCCAACTAATAAGGAGTCTATTTTCACGACAAGGTAGCAAAACAAATGCTTTGTCACCAGGACAAAGTTGTCGTAAAGTTCTCTTCTTATTAGCAAATTGTCTTGCCTTCTGCTTAGCAAATTCAGAAGAGGACGTTGCCAATTTGCATGCTTCGATAATCTTCTGTCTCAGCGCGATGACATACTCGTAAGAAGATTTTGTGTCATCGTCAATATTGTCAGCTGTTATAAGATCATGCAGCAAAGACATTGGGCCGCGCGGTCGCGCGCCAAAGACAAGTTCAAAGGGAGAAAACCCTGTATGTTCATTGGGGACCTCTCTGTACGCGAAGAGGGCCGCGGGTAAAACCCTATCCCAATCTTGAGGATGATCCTCAGTTATCTTCCCTAATAAGTTCTTAAGTGTTCTATTTAGTCGCTCGACCATCCCATTGGACATAGGATGATAGATGCTACTCAAAGATCTCTCTATCTGTAGAGTAGACATTACTTGAGACATGGTATCCGATATCAGTTGGGTGCCATGATCTGATAATATTTCTCCGGGGAATCCCAGCCGAGAAAATATAAGCCAAAGAGCATCTGCAATGTCAGCGGTAGTAATGCTCTTTAGAGGGATAGCCTCTGGCCAACGTGTGCACATGTCTACACACGTTAAGATAAACTGATGTCCTCTAGCAGATTTGATCTTGAATGGACCAATGATGTCTATCGCCATTTTCTGGAATGGACGAATAGGAATATCTGCAGCCTGAATAGGCGCAGCATGACGAGGACCTTTGGATTTGACTTCTTGACATACTTACAGGATCGACAATAGATCCGTATGTCCTTGTTCACAAAAGGCCAAAAGAAAGCCGCAAGAACTCTTGACTTTGTACGGGAAAAACCCATGTGACCAGCACACTGAGAGTCGTGTGCATGTTGTAAGATCTTAACTCTCAAATTCTTGGGTACAAGAATCTGAGAATGACTTGACTTAGTGGAGTCTTGCACCATACGTACAAGTACGCCATTCTTCATTGTAATCCAAGATTTACAATTTGAATCTTTATTCGGATCACCTTTCGTTACAAGAGTGAAGAATTTCTTAAGAGTCGGATCTTCTTCTTGTTGTTTTATAAACGAGTCACGAGAAATTACCAAGGGATCATCTTGGTTATGCACTTCATTATCTTCAACAGATGAAGTTTCAGGCATATTGAGAGCTTGAGCTCTAGTGACTACCGCATTAGCAGATTGCATATTTTGATTTTCCCAAACGGAAATTTGCTCCGGAGTGCATTCTTTGACTCCGTGAATGCGACCGATGATAAGATCAGCGATCGGATTCGGCAAAAGACATGCGTGTACATCTCCTGTGAAGAAAGGAGTAGCAATCCTAATGATAGCGGTAGAGTATTTCTCTATGGTGCCGCCAAATGTTACGCATTTGACTACTTTGCCTGTAGAATGAGAAGGATCTATGAGTGACTGCCTAACCCCAATAGTTGTGCATCCAGAATCAAAAAGTACTGAGACTGGATTGTCATTTACTAAACCTTTGTGTAAGACAAGAGAACCTCTCCCATCATGCGCGATTGACGCAGGAAGAGCGGGAAGAGGATGCCCACAGCTTAAAGTAGACACTGTGGTTGGCTCAAATAATGTTTTGCATTGGGGGCACTGAGATGCTCTCCCAAAATCAAAAGCGGCACATGCCATATTATTAGAGTCATCATTATCTTTATTTTGTTTATAGGCTTCGTGGGACTCTTGCTGTGCAGAGTTCGCCTGGTAATGAGCTTTATGTTTTTTGAATTGTGCTCTACCTCTGTTATTATTGCCTCTGTACTTATCATTGTTTCCACTATTATAACCTCTACTCGGGTTTGAATCATAGCTCCTTTGGTTACTATCATCATATTCATTATAATGAGTATCTCTGTAATTATGATCTTGTTGTCTCCATGAAGGAAAACTTGGATAGTTTCTAGAATGACTTCCTTTGCGAAAGTTCCTGTAATTATGACCACCCCTGAATCGAGGGCTGTCAGCTCTTCTCCAGGTATTCGAAGAAGAACCCTGAAATGATTGGTTACCTTGGTTCTGATAACTGTAATAGTTACCTTTTTTATTAAACTTATTTTGAGGTCCTTGGAATTTGTGAGAGTGATTAGGGTTGTATGGTGTTGCAGAAGCAACTGGCATACCTTCTTTAACCTTATTGTTGCTAATAGCTACGTCCGGATGTGCAGTGACGTATTGGGTACAATACTGTTCCATTTCTTTTAGAGACTTAGGTTTACGCTCATGTAAGAATTCGAGGAAAGGTTTATTTATACTTGACATAATCTTGTCTCTGAGTATCAAGTCCATAAGGGCTTCATAAGTCTTTTCTGTTTTGGATAGCTCAATCCAACGATCAAATGTAAGACGTGTCCTTGCAATGAATTCTGAGAATTCTACACCTGCCTCAGGCACCATTGTCTTAAACAACTTCCGATAACCCTCTTCAGACAACTGATACTTCTTTAATAAGGCTGCCCTAATAACATCATAGTTATCTTTGTCAGCCTCTTCAACCAAACTTAAACTAGTCAGAGAATCACCTTTCAGATTTTCTGATAACTGGTTAGCATATTGTGATTTGTCCACATTATGTGCTCGACACGAGCGTTCAAATCTATTTAGCCAGAATGTTATGTCATCACTGGAAGGGTTGAACGCTGGTACCTTGACCTTGTAAGTAAAGGGTTTACCATTACCACCAGATGCTTGATTACCATCACTTATGTTTGTTAACTTTAACTTTTCTAACTCAAATGCTAAAAGTTCTTTTTGGTGTTCATGTTCTCTTATTGCTTTTTTCTCTTGAGCTTCAGCTTGTAATTTTCTCTCTTCTGCAGCAGCTTCATCTTTTCTTTTCTCTTTTTCCATTTCCATCTGGAATCTTTTTTCATCAGTCTGTATCTGCAATTTCTTTTGTTCATACTCTCTTTGTAATTTTTTTTCCTCAGCTTCTAATTTTTTCTCCTCAGCTGCTAATTTCTTTTCTTCAATCAATGCTTTTCTTGCTTCTGCAGCCAATGCTTTGTCATATTGAGCAACTGCCCATTCTTCTAATTGCTGACCAGTCTTATCAAGAACCTTGCCTTGTGTGATAAAATAATCTAAAGTAGACATCTTGTCTAATAAGATCAGTAATTTGCAAAAGTAAATAAATTCACTTTCTTAGTCTTAATCAAAGACCTTGTATGATAACTTTGTAACCTGTGGAAAATAGTACTTAACTATCCCAATCACTGTGGGAAACAAGCCTTACAAAGGTCTTGTATAAATCCTTATATAATAACAGCTATAAGTTGCTGGTTCACTCTATAATATAAGTGCAGTGCACCAGAAATAGTGTTTTATATCATCAACTGTGTACCTTTAGTAATAGCAATTAACTATCAGTTGATTCTTGTACATCAATTTATATGATCAACTATATTTTAAATAGTGTATGTCGATCAGGCACAAAACAAAACAGTTATACAGGAGAACATGAAAACATTTGCGGAAATGAAATAAATCAAATGGGAAAAACAATAAAAGATAAACCGCAAGAGGATAACAAATACAAATAACGCCACAGTATATAAATATAAATTGAGAATAGAACTGAAAGATAGAATAGGGTAGACCAACAAATTACAAACAAATCAAAACAAACTAAAGAACAGAGGAATATTACAAAAACAACAATGAGTACAGTCTTCACAGCTAACACTAATAGCAACAGCTGTCGCAGCAAATTTTCAATCAAGAAAATTGCACCTATAGAAACGCACACATCAGACCCTCTATTACGTGGGATACTCTGTTGTGTGACACCGCCCAACCAAAACAACAACCCGCTGGATACAAACAAATATCACATATAAATATTTAAACATAAATACATAATTGCATAAATAGTATGGCAATATGATGTAAATAGAGTGTTGCAGAAAGAATGTGTTGTAAAGAAGGCTCAGTTACACTGCCTAATAGTACAGTACTGTGGTACTTTATTAAACAAATACTTCTGGTCTAATTATTTTAAATTCAACACAGAAATAGAAGCTCCATCGTTGATGTGAATGATAACAATCGATGTAGGACTTCTCAGTTCAATAACATTTCCTTTCGCAAACACTGTCAAATATTCTCCAGTCCTGATGTGTAATGTTCTATGTTTCAACCAAGCTTGCTGTGTAACACTGTCAGTTGTATGGCAAATGTCCAACGAACCAAATGTCAACAAACGCTGACCTAGTTACCGCATACTCTCGACAGGACAGGTCACGCTGACATCACTGTAGAGTTGTACTGCTGATGTATTTGTGTGTCGTAACAGACCCCAAGGAACGTCTGGTCTCAGTAGTTTACTTCTCAATATGGTCACTGTGCAGGTTGACCCAGGAAGCTGGCACACCAGTTGTTAAACTCTGTTTAGTTGTTAACTCATACTGGCTACTAGTTGTTGAATCACGCTTTATTTGTTAAATACCGTGAATGTCCACCAGTTGATAAATGTAGATGTTGGGACTGGTGTAGTAAAGTGTAACGATTGTCAACTCATTAAACCCAGCACAGTTTTGGTCATACAGGTCATCTTGTCCTGGAACGTGATGAGGCTCCGACAAGAATGTGAGTGTAAACAATGAGTGTGTATGTGAATGTCAGAACGCGAATGGTAGAATGATTCGATAGAGTTGACAGGTTGGTAGTACATCACTCATACTCACACTGTTCGAATTCAAGAAGTACTGGAACTACGGTGGTCTTTTTATAACATTTAATGGGACGCACACTTGGACAGTACGTGTATGGTTACAGGAACAAATGTCGACATAGACAGCATAATGTTGATCACAGGAATATCATCTTAAGTTAGCATTCATGCTTGGCAAATATCATAATGGAGCATTCGTAAATAAGCATTCAGAGTTCCATCATGTAAATCATCTGGCTTTACTGACTGGGCACGTCAGACCATAACCAATATATAGGAAGGCTCCTAGACCTAACCTCGTCTAGTGAATATCCCTTCACGTAAAGTTCAATATATATATTTTCCATAAAGATATAGGAATCCCAGACATGGGTTCTCACATGTAGCAGTGATCTCTTGGTTCATCGAGCGATAGTACAGGCATCCCTTTTTCTCACTCGATAAATACAAAGTATATGAATTTCAACATGGCTGTTCTTCTCTCGTGAGTTTCACTCACTATAGGACCCAGACCAAAATTGGTCATTCGTTAAATGTCCTCATTTCTTCATGACTTCTATCATAGAAGTAATTGAATAATATCATATAATCTAGTGCTGATACATAGGAATGTCGTCTTCCTTTGAATAAATATTCTTTTCAAAAGTACCACTGTGCATCTGTTTATCGACAACGATGGCGAAGCCCAAGTTCATAATAAATTGTGGTTTTACCTTTCTATGCGAAATATAACTTTGCCATTCCTTGGCAAAAGAGAATAAACACTGGGGTAAAGTACATACAACATGTCTAAATGACTATCACTTTTCCCCATTGACTTATAGATCACTTTTTCGGCGATAGGCCTGCTACCACAAAATTCTACATCCAGACAGGATGACAGCCATGAATCACACCCCTTGCTAGCGATACTTCCGCTGCATAGCCTTTGACCTTTTCTAGCCACAACCAACATAGTTCGACTTAGAAATGTAAAGATATCCATATATAAGACAGACTCGTCCTACTCATACAAACACTACGTATAAATTCAGGCCATAGATATACTGAAGCAAGAACAATCTATTCCTACCCAGCCAAAGAATAAATCGCAGTAGGCCTAGACTCGTCCGCGGAGTCCGATCGAAGATGACGGAACTACTTTCAAGGGAAGTAACTCAAAAATGACTTCTCCTTAAGCACTTAAAAAGGAAATACTTTGATTACAAAATATTTGCGAACATAGTGCACTGTTTTTATTACTTTATGTCAGCTTGAATTACTTTGAATTTAATTAAATCCCCTAGATACTATAACAGCCCATAGGTATAATTCTGAGAGGGGCACCATAGAATTCTGGTACTGAATATTACTATCTCGGCCAGAAATTCTTTACAGCCTGACTTTATACCTATGAACTCTATACACCATTGCTCTTTTCTGTGAATGGGGTATTTCTTTTAAGACCAGATTCTTCTCTGGCAACTATCCTAGTATCACCTGATACACCTGGTTGTCTTATTCTTCATAATTAAGAAACCTCTCGCGACAAACACTTAACTCCAATAAGGCAGTATCTGCTATGACCTACATGTATCTTTAATTTTCACTTCTTTTCTCGATGATTTCAATAACTTTTCTCACATTACAACCACTTTAATTCTCATAAAAGTCTTTTTTTATTTAAACTTCCATTCTGCCACTGGTCTTTCAAATTTCAACCTAGACATATTTTTTCCCCGTATAATTCTCTCATACTTATCTGGAATTGCCATAATCCGTTCTGTATGGATGGTATTATTTTTCGCTGCTGACGACTTTCTTGCTTGCTGTCTAAGTGTGTGTTACCTTCTGACAGTGGCGGCTTGTATTTAGCGGATAGTGAAGTAAATCCCCACCAAAGCTTTTAATAAAATAGAAATATGAACCATTTTTTCCTGTTTCAGTAGTGAAATACAACACTGTTAATTGTTTTTGTTAATCAGAATCGACCTCACTGCACTCTGGACAAACCCATAGGTGCTCAGTCTCCCTCAGCAAATGTCAAAGAGTATGAATGCTAATTGTACCTGGAGCACGCTGGTTGTACATACGACGGATTCATCCTCTCTCACGTCCATTTCTGCTAGTCCCACGTTTGGTGCCAAACTCCAACAGCCTTAGCCTTGTTGATTCATCCATTGCAGTGTCATTATCCAGCAGGCGATCATTAATTGCTCTTAGTATCTCTCCTTTATCCATGTCCAGTGTGCGTGTGTGTGAGAGTGAGAGAGAGAGAGAGAGACAGACAGACAGAGAGATAAAGCGAGTTGCATATAAAAGGAACGCAAACAACAACAAATACAAATCAACACAAGTATGAAAAAAAAATTAATGCATCAACCCTAAGAAAGAATTGATCAATAAGACTGACATATCACTCAACAAATCGTTTACAACATTATTAAGTTCATTATAAAGATATAAACGGTCCGAAACACTTGTCCGCCCGGAGGACGATATCTGATGATCAGATTTCCTACTCTTGTTTTGCTCTGTATAAAGGATATAACATTTTTGTAGCAAGGTATTCCAGATGTTCATCTCTCTCGAAGACTCGTAGGTGTGAACTCTTATCACATTATCTAGAGGCCATCATCTCCAATAATATCTGTGGTTATAACATTCCGTTTCTACGCGTATGAACAGACAAGTGAGATAACCCAGGGGAGAAAGTTTACACTGTGAAGTGACACGGTGACGACACTTCCAATAAAAGTGAAGCCGGTAGATTGTAGATGAAAGTAACGTGAGATTGTAGATGAAAGCAAAGTGAATACATGACTTTATCTTCTACAATCGGTCTAAAAATTCTGTCATTTTTAATCGTACTTCTAGACTGAATTTATAGATCAAAGAGGAATATGATTAAAGAACCGTAATAATGGTGTTAGTGATTGCAGCTTCATTCTCTCCCCTACAACAACAACGATCTCATTTATCAAATTTAACATTGGTGAGAAGACACGACAACGAAGCTAGAGGTAAAAGGTAGCGGTTGTTGTATAGTAGCACATAATGTTGTAGGGGAGTGAAGTGTTAGAGACTTCACTGTACTAGGTCTAGCTTCGAGAGGTATGGTGACCAGTTCCTTTCCTCTCTGCCTTTTCCTTCCCTAATATACGAGCAAAGTCACGTACTAATTTACAGCTTGGTAGTCTAGAGCGTGACGCCACCGTGTTTAGAACCCGATACCTTTGCCACGAGAGACCAGCGCTCTAACCATTATGTCAATCGGACACTCAAACTAGAGGTAAACAGAAGGTAAACATCTCATTAACAAACACACCCACTAACTTGTGACCCGTCACGGCTTGGATTACATTAAAATCTTGTTGAAACGAACTAATTAAGCTGTTTTGTGTGAACTTCCGTTCTTCTGGCGCTGTGTGCTGGAAAAACAACCTTACCCAGGTGTATCAGAATTAACGACTAAACACCTTCACAGGTACAAATACTCGTAAGGCTTATTATAATTAGCAGCTGACCATCTTCATGAGAACATGCCGTTCGTAAGACCTAAATAATTAATAGGTAACCTCCATCAAGAGAACATTTATTTAATGAGACCTATTTTTGATCGTAAGAATATTTTTGTTCTTGAGAATAAACAGCTAACCGTGAGAGAGAATATTTATTCGTAAGATTTATTAGAAATAAGAAATACCTGCTTTTAAGGTATTAATTTACTAGTAAAATCTCCTTCGTGAGAACGTTTCCTCGTAACACTTATTAGAATTAATAGCTAATTACTTTCAAGAAAACATTTAATCCATTAGGTCTATTAGAATTAACATCAACCCGCATTCAAGAATATATTTATTCGGGAGATCTATCAGAATTAACAGTTAACCACCTTCAATGGAAAGTTTATTCCAATATTGTATGACCACTCAACAGAAGAGAACAGGTGGTAATCTTCAGACTCCGCACGGGACACAACAAAATGGGACATCATCTATTCAACAAGGTAAGGATAGGAACTGCTGATGAGTGTAATTGTGGCAGAAATGACTGCTGAACATCTGCGTCAAAGATGTCCATCATATGAGAAACAAAGAAAGCACACACGGTCGTCACTAATACCATTCCTGGAAAAACTCTATGAAAATACAAATAGCCTCAAACTATGAAAATATTCAAGGTGACGTCTGAGAGTGTACGAAGAAGAAAGAGAGGTAGAAGAAGAAAAAGATGAAGTAGAAGAAGAAGAACAAGAAGAAAAAGAAGACGAAATAATAGTAGAAGAGGAAGTTGCAACCCTCATCGTGTAAAACACATTGCAACAGAAACCATCTTTGCTAGAAGACATGAAGTGCTTTGGTGCTGGTTAAATAAATGGGGGCCAAGTATACTGGTGGCCCACTGGTTCTCAAAAAAATTGTAATGAAACATTCCGTCATTGATTCATTTCTTGAAGTCATGTTGCTCTAGACAGGAAATTTAAAAACGAAAAATTCCGCAATGTCAATGTGTCATCCTGTTAAATTGAAAATTGATTTGTTTGTTTATCTTCAAGAAAACGAACGTAAGATAGAGCATTAAATAAAAGGTTAATAGCTATACCTAGTTCACCAGGGGTCTCTGAGGAGACAAAGTAAAAAATAGGACTGCTGCCCTCTCAGACATATCGTTAGGAACGGCTCAAATTATTTGGTATATGTGGCTGCCATCTTCAGCGTGTAAAATATATTGCTACATAAACCACTGCTACAAGAGCAAGTCAATGCTTTGATGCAGGCTTCACCAGCTACAGTAATGGCTCCAAGCTTCATATGGGGGGGTCAAAAAGGAACATGGCGATGATATTAAACTATCCACCAGTTTCTTCAGTTGGTGACAACTGGAGCAGTCGAGGGCAGAAGCAGTGCAGGAAGGCAGAGATCAAAGATCTGATTGTCTAGGACAAGATGACTGATAAAAGTACAGATTATATCTACAGTACTTGGTCGCTTATAGAACATTATCATCATCATCATCGTCGTCGTCGTCATCATCACCCTTCAACTCTCCACGGAGAACAAGCCTTCATACAACTTATGCCAAGTCTTCCTGTTCCGTGCCATCAGCTTCAGTTCCTTCTACGTCCTCCTTGTCACCGTCACCTCTGTCTCCAGTTCTCTCTTCTACGTCCTCCTTGTCACCGTCACCTCTGTCTCCAGTTCTCTCTTCTACGTCCTCCTTGTCACCGTCACCTCTGTCTCCAGTTCTCTCTTCTACGTCCTCCTTGTCACCGTCACCTCTGTCTCCAGTTCTCTCTTCTACGTCCTCCTTGTCACCGTCACCTCTGTCTCCAGTTCTCTCTTTGATGTGTCCCTCGGCCTACCTCCGCCTCTTTTACCCCGGGATTCAAAAACAAGGACCCTCCTGTAATGTTATCAACAAGTTTCCTCAACGGGTGTTCGCCATCGCCTTCTTCGCAACTCTTCAAAGAATAGTTGTTGAGCAGAAATGACTGTAAGCGTTGCTGTGCACCATGATGATGATGATGATGATGACAACAATGATGAAGATGATAGTCATAGTTGGAAGTGATCATAAGTATGTTGTAGCGAGATTTGGTACCACTTGCTTTGTTTGTGAAAAAATGTGTAACACGACACACACACACGCACACAGCGCTGGGACAACGCGACGGACTTGCTTTGAAGTTGGCGTAAAATTAACAGAGATACAACGTTAAAATACCTCAAAAGATAACATGTAAGGATAAAAACATAATGCGTAGGCTGCTGATAGTACATGATCGCCCTGACCGCGGGTCATCACCCTCCATAAAAATTGACTTGCTAGACGGGAAGTCAAAACGGTTACCATTTGAACGGGATGAGAACGGCGGATCAAAAGGAAAAAAATATGACTGAAAAATTGCGTGAGACTAGCAAGGCTAAGGAGACGCAATTGGGGGGGAGGGGGGAGGGGGGGGGGGGAGGGGGGGGGGGGGGGGGGGGGGGGGGGGGGGGGGGGGGGGGGGGGGGAAGGAAAAATTCACGTCCCCAAATTGACACGAGGTACGGAAAGGGACGCTTTTGCGATACCAAGCCCTTTATTTGAATTCAGCGGCTAAACGCAGATGCTTGAAATATTACAAAATTTAAAAAGTAACTTTTTCTTAATATTAATGTTAGGAATATAAAAATTAGCTGGCCGGATGGCCCATTCTGAGCAGTGAAATAATATGCTTTTATTTATACAGACGGATAGATAATAATGAAGACATTGACAAAAGACTGTGTTGTTCACATCAGCGAAAGACTGCATTGAATCAAACATGTCACTATTTGCACAAAAATCGCGACCTTGAAGACTCAAGTGTCCAAATCTAGTTAGAATGAAAGAGAAGGGGAATTGGTGGAAGCTGTGGCTAAAAATAACTTTACAGACAAAAATTGTAGAGGGGATGAATAGGTTGGTTCAAAAACCAAGTACGTTTTTTGTGAAAACGCAAGTAGAGACGGACAGACTAACAGATAAAAATCCATACTTGACTGAAGCATGACTGAAATGACTTTAGTGTAGGAAATTTGAATTAAAAAAAACCAAGGCATTGATTGGCCACAGACAATCATATTATCCGCGCTCAGACGAGCTTTTTTGCCATTCCTCAATAGTTGTCCAGTGATAGACACAGTAAATTTCAAGTGTGGTGATTTCCAAATGAAATAAATTGAAATAAGTTCAGGGACGCCATACTATAGCCAGCAGCTCAGCTGAGTTTTGCTAGCATTTCTGTGTTCTTTATTCATAATCTGGTAAGATTGAAATTATTTCTTTGTATATTTTGAATATTGTTTAATGTTTCGAGTGATTTGATACTGCCATATCGAAATCTAGCCTTACAAACAAGTAAGGATTTGCTCTAGACCCCCCGCCCTAGTTCAGGGTCTAGGGACAAACAATATACATAAACTCCAGCAAGGGTTAGGAAGGACAGATCAAGTGTTGAGAACAATGAAACATATTACCTATCCTATTTTAGGGCAGGAAACTAATGAACCTATTTCAGAATCTGTAGTCTGGGAGGACTTATCCGATGTGAAACCAACATGGTAAAATGTGCTGTATGGTCAGAGAGATCTGACCCGTCTATATGTTGTTGTTGTGTAGTGTGTGTCCAGTCATGGTTAGAGAATGGAATTTGACACATAAATAATACTTTGATTGCAGAGCTGTGAGTTTCAGTTGGCACCCAAGCGGTGTCGAATGAGTTGGTGATTTTACACGAGTGGATCCGTGCAGTAACGTTGTGTCAGAGCATTTTCTTATTGCCCCCAAGCACGGAGAGGTGGGGCCACCATAAGTCTTATATTGCCCCCAAGCACGGAGAGGTGGGGCCACCAGATCTCAGCACCAGAGCTACCTATTCAAAGTTGAGTGAGCCTCTGGTCTGCTGGAAATTCACCAACTCCATTTAGTTACTAACAATCCCATAAAATTCCTGCCATTACTGGACAATGTGTAGTCACTATAGATCGGGAGTGATGAGGCCACCCCAACAGCACAACCATTAACTATCCTCCCAATTAGATGACTGCTATAAACATTAATAAAACTAAATAGTCTAGTAACATACATATGTACACCCTTGCATTTATTATGTAATATTCCATGCATTTCTTTCAAAATTTCTAAATCTTTCATAAGTTCTGGTCAAAATAAAACTTGGTCCAGAACGAAATAAATGTAAGAAAAATTTCTATCAAAATTTTTACACACTTGAGTTAGTTCAGTGTATTATAACATTTGTTAATATTATTAGACTTCTTAAATATCTGTGTGTGTGTCTATAAACTATCACACCACATTACATATCATTACCCTAGACATTTAACGTAGCCACATTCATTAGAAAAAAAAAAAAGATAAGTGTGAGGTCGTAGTGGTAGCGAGAAGGGCCTTCTGACAATTCACAGTTACATATTATCTCAGGAGCCTTCACAGCTGACCTCATGCATCACACGTAGTACTATCACCATCATATAATACCATCAAACCCACTACATATATTGGGGTCTCTTTGTCCCGGGATCATTAGCCCAACAGTAATATTAGGATCTCCTGGTGGGAGAAATAAAATTAGGGGAACAAAATTGTAAAATTCCCTTTAAAATTAAAAGTGTCCCTGCAGATAAAAGTTGGTGAATCTTCACAGCCAGTAATAAGTAATTAGTTAATTAATTAATTAGAATTATTTAGACTATAGTAATTAGAAGTAATTTAGTGGTTAGAGATTTATCTTGTATATTATTATATTGTCTAAAAAGTATGGCGGAGCTAGCAAAATTCCGATCAGCTGCTGTGCTGACCGCAAAGGAGATGGGAATGGATGGTCAGATTTTAATTCAATATGTAACGGCTGAATGTGATAAATATATTGAACGGGAAGAAAGGAGAGTAGAAAAAGAGGCTGAAAGAAAATTAGAGTCTGAAAGGTTGGCTGAAGAGAAGAGGTTAGAGGCTGAGACTAAGAGGCTGCAGATTGAGGCAGAAGAAAAACGACAGCAAAGGGAGGCAGAAGATAAAAAGGCCGAAAGGGAGGCAGAAGAAAAAAGATTGACTGTCGAAAGGGAGGCAGAAGATAGAAGGTTGCAAAGGGAGCACGAATTACGACTAAGGGAGCTGGAATTACAAGGCCAGGCTCCTGAAAATGGTGCCAGCCCTTTTGCCTCAGATGCTACGCCTAGTCTGGGAGCCTCAAACTCAGCTATGGGGTTTCATTTAGACCATTTTGTTGAAAAAGACGATGACATAGAGGGGTACCTAGGACGTTTTGAGTTATTAGCTACTACATATGGGTTAGAGAGAGAGAGGTGGAGTTTAAAGCTATCACAGGGACTGAGAGGTACTTCTTATGAAGTATTTGCTAAAATGAACAGGGAAGACCAAGACAATTATGACATGTTAAAGCAGGCTTTGTTATTGAGGTACGAAAAAAATGGGGAATTTTATCGTAAGAAATTTAGAAATGCCAAACTGTTGTCTGGGGAGACATACCACCAATTCTCTGCCAGACTAGAAACCTATTTGGAGAAATGGACTGCTCTGGGGAAGACCCAAGATCTTAAAGAAATGATCATGATTGAGCAATTGAGAGAGTCCATGGCTCCAGACATGAGAAAATTTCTCATGGAACAAGGTGCAGAGAAAATGGGAGAGGTTTTAAATGTCGCTGAGAGGTATCAGGCAGCCCAGGCAGAGGTAAGTGGTGCTAAAAAGAAGCACATAGACAATTTTAAAGCTCCACAGCAATTTAATAAATTTGATAATAGAGAGCAGGGAAATAAAAGTAGGACAAACTTTGAGCGGCCAAGAAATGACTATCGCGACAGAAACTCACAGTTCAATGACCAAAAGTTCAATGAAAGAAAACCGTTGAACCAAGGAAAAAGATGGTGTAAATGGTGCAAGAAGGATAACCATAACACCGAATTTTGTAGAAGGAAACCTTCAAACATTGCTGCAATGAAGTCGGGGACGCAAAGATTAAAGGTTAATCCTAATGGACAACAGGAACCTTATCACCCCCCAGTTTGTGAGGATGTTATTTGTAATGGGGTCACCATAAGGTGCCTTTATGATACAGGTTTGGATTATGATTCAGTTGTGAAGTCTAGCCTAGTGGACCCAAGTCAGTATACCACAGAAACAGTGGAAATACAAGGGGCAACTAAGGACATACCACTCATGACACTTCCCATCGCAAGGATAACGGTGAAAACTCGCTATGTGGAAGGAGAAATCAGAGCAGCAGTGATAGATGAACCAATCTACCCTCTGATATTGGGGTGTAGATACGTCTTCTTGGGGAATCCCGAGAAACCTGTGATCATGGCGACAGTGCAGACCAGGTCACAGAAGAAGGAGGAAGAAGGTGAACCTATAAATGCTCATCCAGAGGAGATGAGAAAGGCGCAGGCTGAGGATAGGACACTCAAGCCATGTTTTAAAAAATTGCCCAAATGCCACACACCTCCGAGCAAGGGAGAATATTTCATGAAGAACAAACTATTATACAGGAAGGCCGGAACTGGAACAAATGGTCACAACCAGCTGGTTCTTCCCACTTCATATAGAGATAAAGTGATGGAACTCGGGCATGCGATTCCCTTCAGTGGTCACATGGGGATCAGCGCCACAGGACAGCGTATAGCTTGTCATTACTTCTGGCCAGGGATAACGGAGGATATAAAAAGATATGTCAAATCCTGCCCAGAATGTCAAAGGGTAGCTCCAAAGCACTGGACTGCTCCTGCAACTCTAGGGGAAATGCCCATAGTGGGAACACCTTTTGAGAGGGTTGCAGTGGATATTGTAGGACCTCTCACTCGGACCAAGAGGAGGAACAGTTACATCCTTATTCTGGTGGACACTTGTTCTATGTGGGGAGAGGCGGTAGCCCTGCCATCAATTGATTCAAAACATGTAGCAGAGGCACTACTTACAATATTTACCCGATTAGGATTCCCGCATCAAATCTTGACGGATAATGGATCTCAGTTCAAGGGGAAACTAACGGAAGAGTTTTTAAACTATTTCAAGCCAGACACTTTCATTGTAGTCCGTACCATCCACAAGGGAACGGCCAGGTAGAGAGGTTCAACGGGACTCTCATTTCTATCCTGAGAAAGCTGGCACACGAAAAACCGGATCTGTGGGATCAATTCCTGCCCGCCGCATTGTTTGCGTATCGGGAGGTACCACATAGTTCAACCGGGATGGCTCCCGCAACTCTGCTATTTGGGAGGCCAATAAAAGGTCCTTTAGAAGCATTATTAAGGACCTGGACAGATGAGAAGGCGGAAGAGACTGTTACCTCATCTTATCAATACGTGAACGAACTGACCACTCGTTTGAAAGCTGGATGGAAACTGGCAAATGATAATTTGAAACAAGCCAGGAAGAAACATGCAGCATATTTTAATAGGAAGGCAAAGGACAGGGAACTGGCAGTCGGAGAGAAGGTGCTGCTTCTACTACCCGGAAGCCAGAATAAATTACAAATTGGATGGCAAGGTCCATATACGGTTCTAGAGAAGGTGTCTAGAACAAACTATAAAATTGACAAAAAGGGGAAGGAGAAAGTTTATCATGTAAACCTGTTAAAGAAGTATCTGGACAGACCACTCCAGGAAAGCACCCTCTTACTGACCTTAGCTATCGCAACTCAAATGCAAAAGGAACCACTCACCTCACATGAATACCCATTACATCCTTGTGAAACAGCAGCACAGGTAAAAGTCAGTAAGCACCTGACTAAAAACCAGAGGGAGAGAGTTCAACAGGTTCTGGAGGAACATACAGATGTATTAACAGATAAACCAGGCCATACAAATTTGCTACAGTATGACATGAAACTGGTAGACTCAAACCCAATCTGTATGAGAGCCTATTCTATTCCGTTCGCGAAGGAGAAGGCATTGAAGGAAGAAATAGATTATTTGTTGAAGGAGGGGATTATTTCACACAGTGAATCATCTTTTAGTTCTAGTGTCGTTTTGTTGAGAAAACCGTCTGGGGAACACAGACTGTGCATAGATTACAGGAAACTGAATGCTGTCACAGAAGGACAAGTGGATCCATTACCAGACACAAAACAGTTATTTGCCAGACTGAACAAGGCAAAATACTTTTCAAAGGTGGATCTTAGTAAAGGCTATTACCAGATCCCAGTGAAGCCTGAAGTGAGACCTTATTTGGCTTTTAGCACTTCGGATGGACATTATGAATTCAATATGCTACCATTCGGACTGAAAAATGCTCCGAGTGTGTTTTCAAGGATGATGCGCAAATTGTTGGATCCCCTGAATAACCCATGTATCACGAATTTCATGGATGATATTCTCGGCGCCACAGAGACATTTGAAGAACACATTGAAGCTCTAGAAATGTTATTTAATAGGCTTCGGGAGGCGAACTTAACTGCTAGGCCAACAAAATGTTGTATTGGATGCAAAGAGTTGGAATTCTTGGGGCACACTGTATATCAGGGTAATATGACCCCTGATCCTAAGAATTTGGAAAAACTGCAGAGAGCACCTAGGCCACAAACAAAAAAGGACGTGCGATCATTCGTGTCGTTATGCGGATTTTATCAGAAATACATCAAAAATTTTAACGCTATTTGTGCTCCTCTGACTGATCTGACTCGCAAGGGACTTCCAGATAAAATTATTTGGACTGCACAATGTGAACTAGCGTTCCAAGAGTTAAAGGAAAAACTCACTAGCAAGCCTATTCTCAAACTGCCTGATTTGACACAGGACTTTGTCTTAAGAACCGATGCAAGTAATGTAGGACTCGGAGGGGCTTTGTTGCAAAGATCATCTTCACCTGATGGGGAACTGAAACCAGTCGCTTATGCAAGCCGCAAATTGAATAAGGCGGAACAAGGATACTCCACAAGCGAAAAAGAATGTTTAGCGTTAATCTGGGCAATAAAGAAGTTTCAAATCTATCTGTATGGTAGGACTTTTGTGGTCGAGACGGACCATCAGCCTCTCGTATTCTTATCTCAGGCTAAGCATGAAAACGCAAGATTGCTGAGGTGGTCTTTATTGCTTCAACCTTATCAGTTTAGTATCCAATATATCCCAGGCAAATTGAATGTTGGTGCAGATTTCCTCAGTCGGCACCCCTGTGATCAAAATTAGAGTAGTGGCAGACGTGAGGAGTAATTTTACCTATGTGTATCGCTGGTTTTGGAACTTGCCGTAGGCATGTTTTCAAGTGGGGAGATGTGTCGTAAAATTAACAGAGATACAACGTTAAAATACCTCCAAAGATAACATGTAAGGATAAAAACATAATGCGTAGGCTGCTGATAGTACATGATCGCCCTGACCGCGGGTCATCACCCTCCATAAAAATTGACTTGCTAGACGGGAAGTCAAAACGGTTACCATTTGAACGGGATGAGAACGGCGGATCAAAAGGAAAAAAAATATGACTGAAAAATTGCGTGAGACTAGCAAGGCTAAGGAGACGCAATTGGGGGGAGGAAAAATTCACGTCCCCAAATTGACACGAGGTACGGAAAGGGACGCTTTTGCGATACCAAGCCCTTTATTTGAATTCAGCGGCTAAACGCAGATGCTTGAAATATTACAAAATTTAAAAAGTAACTTTTTCTTAATATTAATGTTAGGAATATAAAAATTAGCTGGCCGGATGGCCCATTCTGAGCAGTGAAATAATATGCTTTTATTTATACAGACGGATAGATAATAATGAAGACATTGACAAAAGACTGTGTTGTTCACATCAGCGAAAGACTGCATTGAATCAAACATGTCACTATTTGCACAAAAATCGCGACCTTGAAGACTCAAGTGTCCAAATCTAGTTAGAATGAAAGAGAAGGGGAATTGGTGGAAGCTGTGGCTAAAAATAACTTTACAGACAAAAATTGTAGAGGGGATGAATAGGTTGGTTCAAAAACCAAGTACGTTTTTGTGAAAACGCAAGTAGAGACGGACAGACTAACAGATAAAAATCCATACTTGACTGAAGCATGACTGAAATGACTTTAGTGTAGGAAATTTGAATTTAAAAAAACCAAGGCATTGATTGGCCACAGACAATCATATTATCCGCGCTCAGACGCTTGTTTTTTTTTTTGTCATTCCTCAATAGTTGTCCAGTGATAGACACAGTAAATTTCAAGTGTGGTGATTTCCAAATGAAATAAATTGAAATAAGTTCAGGGACGCCATACTATAGCCAGCAGCTCAGCTGAGTTTTGCTAGCATTTCTGTGTTCTTTATTCATAATCTGGTAAGATTGAAATTATTTCTTTGTATATTTTGAATATTGTTTAATGTTTCGAGTGATTTGATACTGCCATATCGAAATCTAGCCTTACAAACAAGTAAGGATTTGCTCTAGACCCCCGCCCTAGTTCAGGGTCTAGGGACAAACAATATACATAAACTCCAGCAAGGGTTAGGAAGGACAGATCAAGTGTTGAGAACAATGAAACATATTACCTATCCTATTTTAGGGCAGGAAACTAATGAACCTATTTCAGAATCTGTAGTCTGGGAGGACTTATCCGATGTGAAACCAACATGGTAAAATGTGCTGTATGGTCAGAGAGATCTGACCCGTCTATATGTTGTTGTTGTGTAGTGTGTGTCCAGTCATGGTTAGAGAATGGAATTTGACACATAAATAATACTTTGATTGCAGAGCTGTGAGTTTCAGTTGGCACCCAAGCGGTGTCGAATGAGTTGGTGATTTTACACGAGTGGATCCGTGCAGTAACGTTGTGTCAGAGCATTTTCTTATTGCCCCCCAAGCACGGAGAGGTGGGGCCACCATAAGTCTTATATTGCCCCCAAGCACGGAGAGGTGGGGCCACCAGATCTCAGCACCAGAGCTACCTATTCAAAGTTGAGTGAGCCTCTGGTCTGCTGGAAATTCACCAACTCCATTTAGTTACTAACAATCCCATAAAATTCCTGCCGTTACTTAACATTGTGTAGTCACTATAGATCGGGAGGGATGAGGCCACCCCAACAGCACAACCATTAACTATCCTCCCAATTAGATGACTGCTATAAACATTAATAAAACTAAATAGTCTAGTAACATACATATGTACACCCTTGCATTTATTATGTAATATTCCATGCATTTCTTTCAAAATTTCTAAATCTTTCATAAGTTCTGGTCAAAATAAAACTTGGTCCAGAACGAAATAAATGTAAGAAAATTTCTATCAAAATTTTTACACACTTGAGTTAGTTCAGTGTATTATAACATTTGTTAATATTATTAGACTTCTTAAATATCTGTGTGTGTGTCTATAAACTATCACACCACATTACATATCATTACCCTAGACATTTAACGTAGCCACATTCATTAGAAAAAAAAAAGATAAGTGTGAGGTCGTAGTGGTAGCGAGAAGGGCCTTATGACAATTCACAGTTACATATTATCTCAGGAGCCTTCACAGCTGACCTCATGCATCACACGTAGTACTGTCACCATCATATAATACCATCAAACCCACTACAGTAGTGAAAAGAACAGAAAACAAATACAGGAAAAGCACAGATCGCCTCAAACCAGGAGATAAAACGAAATCTTATCGGACTTCAGACGGTGCTTTCTCGTACGGGAGAGTTGCCCAAATATAAGGACACAGCGGCGCGTTTAAAATCACACACACCAAATCCAGAAGCCAGAGTGAGAAACTGGAGGACAGTATCTGCTAGAAAAGTTTTTTTTTTCACGCTGCATGCAGGGCAGATAGACTTCAACAAATACAGCCTCACCGTGCGCTTATTAATCCTAAGAGGGTATGTAAGTTTATTAAAGATATGTGTGACTAATATCAATTTATTTCAGATGTTGTTTACAATTTGATTGTATCAGACATAATAAAAAGGGAATGACGCTAACCAGAGATAACCTCGACCGGCATTGTCAGGAAGCATAACCATTAATTGGTTAGCCAAATATATCATGGCTAGTTCTTGCCTGGAAGCTTACGACATACCATCAAGTACATAAGTGACTTGTCATCTATAAGTGGAAGGCAAAGGTTATATCTTACCCATGTAACATAACATGTGATTTATTCATGTATTTTGTTATTTTCTGCACAGTGGACATTATCTTATCATGCTATCTCTGTAACATACTACCATGATTCATTCATTTATATACAAACACTGAAGACATGGTCGCCTCATGAACAGCAGGGGTTGGTGAGATTGTTGGAACACCATGGCCACCTATTACCTTTTGTTCCAGGTTTTTATGATCGTTCCTGATCGAGCTCATGTTCGAGTTTAAACTAAAGACTTGAGGACCGTTGATCCTGCTAACTGAAGCCTAGAGGTCAACAAATCTTCAACACCTTAGTCCCCCGTAGTTATAGGGCGGGCTGAAGGACAGTCTATTGATTCAAGTGTGTCTCAGGAACCTCGAACAAATACCAGATGAGTTTATGTGTATCCATCCAACAAACACTGTGAGCGGTTTCAATAATGCCTGTCGATGATGATAACAGCTAGAGACTAGATAGCAAGATATATAAAAAATATACTGTGACAGACTTTTATAATTTCATTGGAAGATTCACCCAAGATTTTTTTACTATTATTTATTTTAATTTGTAACTATAAATAATCATACATTTTACCATCTTCCAACACATTTCTCATTACAAGGATATATAGATGTACATAATACATTATGAAATTGTACTCATTTGACTTGGTAAATTTTTAACTGTTAAATTTTGAGTTACTTTTTCTAATTTAATTATATTATCACATAGCGAAAGTGGCACAGTATACTTCTGAAGCCTAAATCTATTGTCCAGATCAGAATATTCACAGCCGTCGCTCAATTGTGATACCAGTGTACTTCTCTGGCACTGGGACTTCATACTTTCTGGAGAGAGATTCTACTTCTTCTCTACCACTATCATCACACCAGAAAAACCTTTCGCTACATATGGTACAAAGAGCGTAAAGATTCAAAGGCATCAAACGTGAGCTCCTTTTGATTTGTTTGTTTTTTGGGGTTCTTTTAAAGATGGAATACACCCACAAAACATAAAAACGTAGGTAGATATAAATGTGGGCTCGTGTGGCAGAGGCACGCCCAATAATATCAGTGAATTGAGCTCAGATATTTGCAGCCTAGGTACGGGTTCTCTACGGTCTCATCACGTGTTTTCCCTATATTTAAAGTAGCCCTCAAGTCTGTGCCAGTGGCAACATTTAAAAATTAGAAACCTACCCACCACAAAAATATTTATAGAATGTGTGACTCATATATACTGACATTGGGATTCTCGCCGGTGCTACAGAGTTCGTGCACTGTCAAAGATCCCCTTTGTGTGATCTAAGGGAGGGGATCGGAGCACTGATATAGTTGTCCGTGTGCAATGTTGATAGTCCTTAAAATCAAACCAAACCTCAAGTCTGTGAAGTGAAGAAAAGGAAATAATGTACTTTTACTGTTATCAATAATGTCAGGTAATACTTGTAGTTATTCTTCTGATTTTTACATTATGTAATTTATTATTAATATTTTGTTCAGACTAATGTGAATGCCAATGAGGTGCCAAATTTTCCGTCATGAAAGCTAAAGTAATTTCGTCTGACAACTCAGCAGAAACCGAGTTCGCAGGTCAATAAGGCGGTTACTTTCGTGTTTGGGAAAAATATGTAACTGTTTCTTAGCAATATGCTTTTATTTCAAAAGGGACCTCTGTGAATGGTGAGTTAAAGAAAAACTATAGATTTACGAACAAATATCAAATCTGACCTTGATTTCGCGATATTCAATATCCCCACATGTTGCGTCAACCTGGAAAGCTCAGGAATTGATTTGTCGGCTGGACGCCATCGTTGAGAAGTCGTCCATGCATTTCGGCAGCGGAATGGGCAGGCTTTAAATATTCCTATGGGGTCTCTCTTCAAGTGGAAAAGTTCTAATCAATCATGAATTAAAGATATTCAGCCATCTGTCACAATATGCTGCCAAGTGTCGGAAACATTTGCGTCCAGGTAAAGAAAAAAAATTAAAAAAGAATAGGTCAGCTGTACAAAGATTGTTACTGCATATGGTCAATGAAAAAAGCGTGAACAAATACATCCAGGACGCTGTGAATCATGGAACAAACTAAACCATAACTTTTACAAAGTTGTGAATCATGGAACAATTTAAACCAGCACTTTTACAAAGTTGTGAATCATGGAACAAACTAAAAAGAGCACTTTTACAAAGTTGTGAATCATGGAACAAACTAAACCAGCACTTTTACAAAGTTGTGAATCATGGAACAAACTAAACCAGCACTTTTACAAAGCTATTAATCATGGAACAAACTAAAGCCGCACTTTTACAAAGCTATGAATCATGGAACAAACTAAAGCCGCACTTTTACAAAGCTATGAATCATGGAACAAACTAAAGCCGCACTTTTACAAAGCTATGAATCTGAGACTAAAATAAAGATATCACGCTCACTAAGCTGTCAATCAAGGAACAAAGTAAAAACAGCATTTTGTGAAGCTTCGAATAATGGAACAAAGTAAAAATAGCATTTTGACGAAGCTGTGAAGTGTGAAACAAAAATAGCGATAAACTAGAGGTTTGAAACACTTTCAGAATGAAGACTCAACTATGCCAAACCTGCACCGTTTATGCGGCACTACAATTTGGGTCATTTTATATTTATGGTATTTCGTAAGAACGGACACATCGAAATCTGGCTACACGCCGTGTTTTTCCCGCATAAATGGAAACATGTGGTCCAGACAAGTGACACAGAGTAAAATCAACAACTAGCGAGTAATCTAAGTGTCCCGTAATGCTGTAAAACATCCCATATAGCTGTAAAATATTCCGTAAATCTGTAAAATATTCCGTAAATCTGTAAAATATTCCGCGAAGCTGTAAAATATTCCGTAAATCTGTAAAATATTCCGTAAAGCTGTAAAATATTCCGTAAATCTGTAAAATATTCCGTAAATCTGTAAAATATTCCGTAAATCTGTAAAATATCCCGTTAATCTGTAAAATATCCCTAAAATATTCCGTAAATCTGTCAAATATTCCGTAAATCTGTAAAATATTCCGTAAATCTGTAAAATATCCCGTTAATCTGTAAAATATCCCGTAAAGCTGTAAAATATTCCATGAAGCTGTAAAATATTCCGTAAATCTGTAAAATATTCCGTAAAGCTGTAAAATATTCCTTAAAGCTGTAAAATATTCCGTAAAGCTGTAAAATATTCCGTAAATCTGTAAAATATTCCGTAAAGCTGTAAAATATTCCGTAAATCTGTAAAATATTCCGTAAAACTAAAATATTCCGTAAATCTGTAAAATATTCCGTAAAACTAAAATATTCCGTAAATCTGTAAAATATTCCGTAAATCTGTAAAATATTCCGTAAATCTGTAAAATATTCCGTAAATCTGTAAAATATTCCGTAAAGCTGTAAAATATTCCGTAAAGCTGTAAAATATTCCTTGAAGCTGTAAAATATTCCGTAAATCTGTAAAATATTCCGTAAAGCTGTAAAATATGACGTAAATCTGTAAAATATTCCGTAAAGCTGTAAAAATATTCCATGAAGCTGTAATATATTCCATAAATCTGTGAAATATTCCGTAAAGCTGATACGTGCCTATGTACCGGATTGCCTCTCCTGCCTTGCAGTAGTGGTCCAACAGTGGCCAAAACTCAAGAGTATCTAAATGGGTCGTCAAAGGTGTCTACCTTCGCACAAGATTTTTCTTGGCAGAGATGTAGATAGAAGGTTAATAACGATTCTACCTTAAGGGAGGGTTCGCAAGATATTTTCAGAAATCAAGAACAATGTTGCATTGGGCTGAATAATTGTTAACTTATATCTGATCCGTCACCTTTTGTGAAGGATTTAAGCAATCGTTTTTAGCCCGTTCAAGCCCCCAGCTGAGTTAATTCATAAAATTTCCTCTTATAAAGGTATAGCTCTGTTTTGAGGTAAATATATGTCTAAATGTATATATACATATATATATATATATATATATATATATGTTACGTTAGCTCTTACTTTAGCTTTCATACATGTAATAACTGAATCAACTTTGTTTGTTTAGTTTTAAAATAACATGTAACAAATGTAATACTGAATTAGTCTTTAACAGGTTAACATAAATATGGAAAGATTTGTGAAATTTTAGATGAAAGCATCGATAAAAGTCTGTTTTGCTGATGCCTTTTCTACAAGAACTTAACTCTTGGTGAGTCCTGTCGCCGTGGTTTCCGTCACTTCTTTTTGGCGATGAGTGCACTTCTTCACATAACTCGTCCAATGTAGGCGGTTTGTGTTGATACTCTTCTCTCACACTAGCGGCGTAGTAACGTTAGTGCTTCAAACCGTCTGATAGCACGTAACCACGAACCAAAAAATGTTGGAATCTACAATCTCCTCGCACAGGTTAGAATGGACACGAGCAATTTAGGTTATATGCTCTCGAATCACTTGGCTTGAGAAATTCCTCTTATGACGGGTGTTCTGTGAATCACTTGGTCTGGAAATATTTTGATTCCTCTTATGACGGGTGTTCTGCAAATCACTTGGTCTGAAAATATTCTCTTATTACGGGGGATCCAATTCCTAGGTTTCCAGTCTTGATATTTAAAGTCCTGGTCCCTTAAGTTTCCAGTCTTGTATTTAAATATGCGGGTTTACTTGTAAGTTCCAAAGTTGCCCAAATACTCGATCTGTCACTTATAATTATGGAATTCTAAGTCCGATGTCTCACTGGCTTCTGGGAGTTTGCTCATTTGACGATACGATGCAGTCTCTGATCTGTGTCTCTAATTTCACTATATTATATCTCTCATTCTCAGTTAAAATCCCAGATTGTACTTCCCGGCAAACTTGCCAATGAGAACCAAAGTATATTCCGGCTCTAAAATGAAACCAATGATAAGCTCTTTAGCACTATCTGGGTTGGGGTGTTTAAATTCATAATCTCCCTCGCGTGTTTTAAAATATTACATTTAATATTCCAACGCGTGACCTCTTTATAATAAGAAGTAATATTGGCTTCCTATTCATCCTTGCACGAAACCATATTATGTCAACCGAGGAACGTCTCCTATCAAAGGTGGCCGGCGACTCAAAGAGACAAACGTATTACCGCTGACCGGTGATAATGACCGGGTATTGTTATGATAATACCACAGTTCACCTGGCGGAACTTAAATACGTCTGGGAAGTGGTCACAGTAAAAGAATGTAAGGGCAATAAATATGCCAAATAAAAGGACGATGAGAGAGAAAAATGAAGAAATGAAGAGATACTGCCGGAGTGAATGAGAGTTATAAAAATTGCACGACTGATTTCGTCACAACCTATAAGCTTTATTCTGGAAGTCTGTAATAGTATTGATATCTCTATTAGAAAACCAAGATCAAGAGACACATAATCGCCTAAGGACATTTGAGAACGGTGACTCTGACCATTGCTCTATTATTATCTTGACTGCAGTACATTTTCCAAAAGAATTAACGGTAAAAAAAAATATGAGAATTTAAAAAGTACAACCACTGTCTATCGTAGCTCCTAGTTCTATGGAATATTGCTATCACGGATAAAGATGTGGCTATGCCTATCACACTCTGCCCGCTGTCTCGTTGACTAAAGGTAACAAATTAAACTATCGGGTTTCACAAAAAGAACCAGCAAGACAGTCATTTCATAAGTTTGCAAACGATTTAATATTATAATATCAATGAATGTTCTTGGCAGACACTTAATCGTGGAATGACATGACTAAGACCCAAAATTGCAGGCCAATTCCTTCCAACTGCTAGATACACACAGGACCGTTTACCATCTTCCATATTAGCTTCCTTGCTACCCGTGTTGTCGCATCGCCCCGCATGGTGCTCTACAAAACTACGTACATCACAAGCGTAAAGGTTGCGCACCATTTTCACACACAATCACGAACTCTATTACGCGTATGTTCAAAATCAAGCTGTTATAAATAAACCAGTCCGTACAATCTCATGTATCTATCCTATCTAATGCAAACGTAACAATAATAACGTTCCCTGTGGAGCACAGTGTTATCATTGCATCAATCATACAACCCAGAAAGTATCATTCTTGACAAGTGCCACTTATTTATACATTTTTCTTTTCAAAACTGCCACTTAACCTTTTAACTTGATGTCGAGAATTCTCAATGCCGTATACAAATAAGGGCGCTGTGAGTGCTATTGTGACAGCTCATCCAGTGGGAAATATGTTCTTTGCGTTTTCAGTTGATTATTTTTTTCCTTTAAAAAACTACCCATTTTCCAGTAATGGCGTCAAGAGAAATGTATCGAGTTCAAGTGCTGAAAGATGCCTTTGAAATCTTAATGATATAGATTTCTTGCCATGTAGTTCATTGGGGTCTTTGAGAAGACTAGGAAATAATATGGCTACGCCTTCCTTCCTTGAATCTGTGACCACTGACTGAATTATCAGTCACTCAGCTATCACACCTGATGACGCGTTGAAGGCCAGCAACAAACTTTCTCTACCTGGTTCGGTCCATGGTCATTCTCCGAGCGCTGCCTTAACTCTTGTTCGTTTTTTTCGTCTCAACCTCATCAGTTCTCTGTCAAGTTTTTTTTTTTTAATTGGTCGGCCTCTCTTTCGCATTCCTTCTGGGGTCCATAGCATGGCAGTACTTGTGACAGGATCGGGGTCTCTTCTGAGGACATGGCAAACCCACTTCAAGCGTCCACCTGTTTAATGATTTTCTCCAGATAAGTTATTCCTGACTGGTAATGGCGTTCGCCTTAAATAATTAAGAGAATTTTTTTTGGATTGTCATTGCCTGGATCTTTTTCATTCTTCAGTTCTTTGACAGCTTTGACGAGTTATTCCCTTTGTGGAATATCTGTAGTTTTTTTCAGCCTCATGTATGTTCAGTTGGATCTCTGATGGTACCTTGTTGGGTGTTTCTCAGAAATGCTCTACCCATCTATCTCCTTGCCTCTGTTCTTAAAATACAAGGTAGAAGCAACGTCCACTAGGGTAAAAGATTAACATAGTAAGCAACACATCAAGCTGAACAAGGTAAACATCGTCAACCCTGAGCCAACAAAATGGAGCTCCTCGCCGACCTTGAAACAAAGGCACAAGAATAAGTGGGTAATGAAGAAAGCACAATATACATTATTAGAAACGCCAGCTGTCAAAAATAAGGTGCAAGCAATATTACATTAGTAAGTGACAAGTCGGAAATAAATTCTTATCACCATAAGATTTACCTTTTCGTCACAAGATGTTGACGATGATGTTATTGTATCAGTTATCATTCTCATTCTGCTGGCGAAACATGAACAAAATGTTCACATCTGAAACTACTTTGTATGAACAAATGCAGTACATTACATTC
Organism: Oreohelix idahoensis; assembly: GCA_024509875.1. Classification (NCBI taxonomy): domain Eukaryota; kingdom Metazoa; phylum Mollusca; class Gastropoda; order Stylommatophora; family Oreohelicidae; genus Oreohelix; species Oreohelix idahoensis. The sequence continues at coordinate 553,605 of JAMPIV010015971.1, forward strand.
ACGATCTCTCCATCCCTGCCCGGCTCCATCTACGTGTTTCTTCTCCGAGCTTCATCAAGCAGTCTCTCCCCTCGTTACCCAAAGAGTATCTAAGAATATATGCTCAAATGCATCCGTCATTCCAGCCTCGTTTCCAGCTCAGTCGCTCTCTGTCTCTCCTTCTTTCTCTGTATGTCTCTCTCTGTTTACATCTAGTCATCACTGTTATTACAAGCCTATGCAAGCTGGGTTGCTGCCATGTATTATGTTAGCGTCTGTTTCCGATCCACATTTGCCACTTGATGATTTCCATAAGTAATCAGTGACCTGAATGCCTCTCTATAATTCGCGTGACGTATTATTTTACTTATTTTTTTCATCTCTAGCAGCATAACTGCCGAGATAATATCACTGTTTCTATATCCACAAGTTATATTTTTCCAACCTTGATCTCTTCTGTTATCTGTTTATTACGGTTTTACTTTTGTTGTCATTCACTTTCTGTTCGGCTGTTGTGTTATGTTTTCTGTATCTATTTATTAGTGCTCCGTGTAGCTCCGGGTGGAACAGGGGGAAAAAAGGGGGGGGGGGGGGGATGAGGAGACAAAGCAAGAGTACACCTACTGTACCCTCAAGCATGTCGTCAGACACAAATAATGCAAGGCTATGCATGGGGCTGGCAATTTCATCATGTAAAACAAATTGCTACAAAACAAAACTACCACTACAAGAGCACACGTATACTTTTGTGCAGGTTTCTTACAGGGAAAAAAAACCTGTAGCGATGGCTGCAAGATTTATACGGAGTGAAAAAGGTGACGTGTATTTATTATTGGATAGCCTCGTGTTATGTGCTGGTTTACGTTACAATCTTCTAGCCTTGTTGTGTTTGATGTCATAGAACGTGTTTTTTGTTTTTTTAATCTTGGCACACTTGCTCATCAGGATTAACTTAGAATTGTTTAGAATTTAATGGCAATAATAATAATAGTTGCAGCATTTAGTAGTATCGCTATTAGCAGCAGCAACAGTAGTAATTATAATATTCATTGAAAAGTTAGTTAGTAGTAGACGCCTTTGTAATCGCAGCTGTTGTAGTTTTTAATGTTGTACTAAGAATAATAATAATAGCCCTTTCAGTCATGATTCACTATGAGGATGCGCCCCTGAAGTGACAGCCCTCAGCTGCTTATTTTCCTGGTGTTCCTGTCGACGTTTTCTCCTCTCTTCTGCTTGACGTGTGAGCATCTTTTCGCCCAATCTGAGGTGACGTTGTAGAGAGCATCGCCACTTGGTGCGATCAGCAGTTTCATCCTCCCAGGTTGCTGGGTCTATGTGCACTGCCCTCTTTTCTCTCTTGCACACATCGTTGAACCTCAACTGCGGTTGCACAACTATTCTTTTACCATCTACCAGTTGTCCGTAGAAGATATCTTTCGGGATGCGACCATCTTCCATGCGGCGGACATGACCAAACCAGCGTAGTCTGTGCAGACTAAGCAGTGTATACATGCTTTGAAGGCCAGCACGAAGACAACATTTCGACATTTGTCAAAACATAAATAACACACAAGGAAGGGAAACCCGAGGCCTGTAAACAGTAAATTAATATTAGACAAACATAAAGGTATGTTTTCAGGCACTCGTAAGAAATAAAGAAGTAGAACACTTGGACAACAGAAAAACAACAGACGTGAGTGGCTTACCCAGGGTTCGAACCCCGTACCTTCCGTACGACAACTCCGCCTAGCTATCAAGCGAATCACACTGACCCCACGGCCAGCTAGGCATCCCCCAAAAAAAGATGCTTTGCTGGCTATTTATCAGTACTAAACACACAAGATAACACCGGAAGTATACAGTGGGCAACTCAGCCCTTAAATGACGCAATCACTTCTGTTGTTCTCCTATTAACAGTATGTGTCAGTCCAAACAAGACAAAGACCTTGATACTGGGTCCAGTAAATAGTAGAAGACTTAAGGACATTAGTATAGAACAGAGGGTAGGTTTCTGGTATTGTATAAACATAAATAACACATAAGGAAGGGAAACCCGAGGCCTGTAAACAGTAAATTAATATTAGACAAACATAAAGGTATGTTTTCAGGCAACCGTAAGAAATAAAGAAGTAGAACACTTGGACAACAGAAAAACAACAGACGTGAGTGGCTTACCCAGGGTTCGAACCCCGTACCTTCCGTACGACAACTCCGCCTAGCTATCAAGCGAATCACACTGACCCCACGGCCAGCTAGGCATCCCCAAAAAAAGATGCTTTGCTGGCTATTTATCAGTACGAAACACACAAGATAACACCGGAAGTATACAGTGGGCAACTTGGGGATGCCTAGCTGGCCGTGGGGTCAGTGTGATTCGCTTGATAGCTAGGCGGAGTTGTCGTACGGAAGGTACGGGGTTCGAACCCTGGGTAAGCCACTCACGTCTGTTGTTTTTCTGTTGTCCAAGTGTTCTACTTCTTTATTTCTTACGAGTGCCTGAAAACATACCTTTATGTTTGTCTAATATTAATTTACTGTTTACAGGCCTCGGGTTTCCCTTCCTTATGTGTTATTTATGTTCATACAATACCAGAAACCTACCCTCTGTTCTATACTAATGTCCTTAAGTCTTCTACTATTTACTGGACCCAGTATCAAGGTCTTTGTCTTGTTTGGACTGACACATACTGTTAATAGGAGAACAACAGAAGTGATTGCGTCATTTAAGGGCTGAGTTGCCCACTGTATACTTCCGGTGTTATCTTGTGTGTTTCGTACTGATAAATAGCCAGCAAAGCATCTTTTTTTTGGGGATGCCTAGCTGGCCGTGGGGTCAGTGTGATTCGCTTGATAGCTAGGCGGAGTTGTCGTACGGAAGGTACGGGGTTCGAACCCTGGGTAAGCCACTCACGTCTGTTGTTTTTCTGTTGTCCAAGTGTTCTACTTCTTTATTTCTTACGAGTGCCTGAAAACATACCTTTATGTTTGTCTAATATTAATTCGACATTTGTCACTTTGTCCTTCCACATAATACTAAGGATGTGACGTAGACACCGTAGATGGAAGGTATTGAGCCTTCTATCTTGCCTAGCATAGGTTGTCCAAGTCTCGCTGCCATAAAGAAGTGTGCGGTGACGCAGACGTTATATGCCGCAGCTTTGGTCTTCGTTGTGAGTTTCCCCAAACACGCGTTGTGAGGCATGCAAAGGTAGCTGCAGCTTTGCAAATGCGACTGTCTATTTCTGTGTCCAGAGAGAGTTTGTTATTGATGGTAGACCCCAGGTATGTATAGTGGTGCACCATTGCCAATTCATAGTTGTCGATAATGATAACCGGTGCAACTTCCACATCATGACTCAGCACATTTGTTTTCTTTAGACTTATTGTGAGGCCAAAATCCTTGGGTCAAGCGATTCATCAAGCTCTGAAGCTCCTGTTGGCTTTGAGTAACGACTACAGCGTCATCAGCGAATAACAAGTCTCTTATAGTTACCCTTCTGATTTTTGTTTCTGCCTTCAACCTTGCGAGGTTAAACAGTCAGCCATCTGACCTAGCGTGAAGGCATATTCCTTCAGTTGCATCTCTGAATGCATGTTTCAAGAGCAAGGCAAAAAGATCCCGTAGATACGTATATATATATATATGTATATATATATATATATATATATATATATATATATATATATATATATATATATATATATATATATATATATATATATATATCTTTCTATTTCGCTCTATTTTCTCATAAATATTTTTGTTTACTATTTGTTTGTTGTCAACCATCACCTGTAGAAAATATCTGCATACATTTTGGAGCCCGTGTATCATTTAATCTACAGAGTGATTAAAAAGTGACATCCCTATTTTTAAATTTTTTGTTTCGCTCATATCCAACTAATTTATATGAAGCAATGTCAAAATAAATATAATTAACTGGTATTTTAATATATAAAATCATATATCACCTTTACTCCAAACAGCTTTCGGTGAGTAGTATAGTAGGGAGGAAACGAGGCGTTTTCAGGCGGCGGCGCATGACTTTTATATAGCAAAAAACTCGATCGATTTCAGGCGGTGGCGTTTCAGGCGGAGCGCAGGCGGCGGCGCATGACTTTTTATATAGTAATATATTAGTGTTGTTTTAGATAACAAGAAGATGTTATATAATATATTAGGTCGTAATATATTAGGTCGATAACGGTGTGTTGTTGTTATGTGTGGTTTATTACAATATTTAGTTAGACATATATAGTAATATATATATATATATACATATATTTATACATATATTCATACATTATATACAAAAAATAAAAAAGCGATAACGACGGAAAATATAAAAAATCGATAATGTTGGATTAGTAGGGTTTTTTTAGCGAGTGGAGGTTTTTTGTGGTGCGATAATGGGGGTTTAGGTTACTAAGAGGTTTTTGAACCGAGTGGTGGTTTTTTGTGATGGTGTGGGTGAGGCTGTATAGTGGGGTGTAGGTTAGTGGGGATTTTTGTATCGGTAGTGTGTTTGGTTGTAGGTATCTTAATTGTGTGATGTATTTTGTGGGGTTGTCGAAACGTGGTGTGTGTTGGGGTATGGGTTTTTGTCTACCGGTATTTTAATTGTTGTGTATACAATATGTATATATATATATAGGAGTGAAGTGATAGAGACCTGTACTAGGTCTACCATCGAACTTGCGTCCTGGAAGTGTGTGTGTTGTTTATTTTACATATAGACAGGTATACATATACACGATGTTACAGCAGTTATACGCTAAATAGTCATATTTACATAGGTGAATAATAGGAAGACGGGATATATTTAGATAATAGGAAGACGAACAGTTAGACGATATATATTTTTACAACAGTTATACGAACAGTTAGACGATATATTTAGACTTGAGACGCTGTATTTTTAGACAATAGTTAGACGCTATTTATTGAGATAACAAGAAGACGATATATTTAGATAACAAGAAGACACTATATTTAGATATATATATTTTACAACAGTTATACGGTATATTTAGACATACAATGGACGATATAGGTAACAAAAGAAGAATTTTAGTTAATATATATTTTATTTTGTCAAATACTAAAGGACAACTATCAGTCGTTTGGTAGGTTTCTTCTTCGGTGGTGGATTAGGGACATTGGGTAGGTCTGTGGTGGGAAACCAACTCGGGTCTGGGGATACTGGACAGCTAGAGTTCATGTATTCGTCAAACAGGTTAGCGGAGGTGGTAGGTTTCTTCAGTGGTAGCTTAGTGAGATCGGTCAGGTCTGTGGTAGGAAACAAACTCGGTTCTGTTGGTTGGTAACAGCTGGAGTTGATGTACTCGTCAAACGTGGTACCAGTAGTTGGATAGGTATCCGTGCGTGGTGACTGTAATCGGTCAAATTCGGCGAGGATTTCGCCCTGTAATGTCAACAAAAGTTCAAACTCGGATCGAGTTAACGAAATACCGTTTTTTGTAGGAAACTTGAGGTAGGATTCACCAAAATATTTTCGCACGTGCAGTAAAGGTTGGCCTCGGTAAACACATACAGACGCAGCCTTCAGACCACTAGCCAAAGGTTTAAGCATTTCATCACAGCTCTTGATGTGGACCCAGTTGGTGGGAGCAGTCATTTTCAACGAATCACGACCTGGCTGACACACGATCGATGTTCGACGAATCAAATCCTAGCTAGAGCACGCCTCAAAAAACCAGATTGAATTGGTATTCCTAAATTTAAACGGGAGACACTTTATTAACGACAGATACATCTCGTTGAAAATGACTGCTCCCACCAACTGGGTCCACATCAAGAGCTGTGATGAAATGCTTAAACCTTTGGCTAGTGGTCTGAAGGCTGCGTCTGTATGTGTTTACCGAGGCCAACCTTTACTGCACGTGCGAAAATATTTTGGTGAATCCTACCTCAAGTTTCCTACAAAAAACGGTATTTCGTTAACTCGATCCGAGTTTGAACATTTGTTGACATTACAGGGCGAAATCCTCGCCGAATTTGACCGATTACAGTCACCACGCACGGATACCTATCCAACTACTGGTACCACGTTTGACGAGTACATCAACTCCAGCTGTTACCAACCAACAGAACCGAGTTTGTTTCCTACCACAGACCTGACCGATGTCACTAAGCTACCACTGAAGAAACCTACCACCTCCGCTAACCTGTTTGACGAATACATGAACTCTAGCTGTCCAGTATCCCCAGACCCGAGTTGGTTTCCCACCACAGACCTACCCGATGTCCCTAATCCACCACCGAAGAAGAAACCTACTAAACGACTGATAGTTGTCCTTTAGTATTTGACAAAATAAAATATATATTAACTAAAATTCTTCTTTTGTTACCTATATCGTCCATTGTATGTCTAAATATACCGTATAACTGTTGTAAAATATATATATCTAAATATAGTGTCTTCTTGTTATCTAAATATATCGTCTTCTTGTTATCTCAATAAATAGCGTCTAACTATTGTCTAAAAATACAGCGTCTCAAGTCTAAATATATCGTCTAACTGTTCGTATAACTGTTGTAAAAATATATATCGTCTAACTGTTCGTCTTCCTATTATCTAAATATATCCCGTCTTCCTATTATTCACCTATGTAAATATGACTATTTAGCGTATAACTGCTGTAACATCGTGTATATGTATACCTGTCTATATGTAAAATAAACAACACACACACTTCCAGGACGCAAGTTCGATGGTAGACCTAGTACAGGTCTCTATCACTTCACTCCTATATATATACATATTGTATACACAACAATTAAAATACCGGTACACAAAAACCCATACCCCAACACACACCACGTTTCGACAACCCCACAAAATACATCACACAATTAAGATACCTACATCCAAACACACTACCGATACAAAAATCCCCACTAACCTACACCCCACTATACAGCCTCACCCACACCATCACAAAAAACCACCACTCGGTTCAAAAACCTCTTAGTAACCTAAACCCCCGTTATCGCACCACAAAAAACCTCCACTCGCTAAAAAAAAACCCTACTAATCCAACATTATCGATTTTTTATATTTTCCGTCGTTATCGCTTTTTTATTTTTTGTATATAATGTATGAATATATGTATAAATATATGTATATATATATTACTATATATGTCTAACTAAATATTGTAATAAACCACACATAACAACAACACACCGTTATCGACCTAATATATTACTATATAAAAGTCAGTCTTAATATATATATATATATATATATATATATATATATATATATATATATATATATATATATATATATATATATATATATATATATATATATATATGTCTATAAATAACGTCTTCTTGTTATCTAAAACAACACTAATATATTACTATATAAAAAGTCATGCGCCGCCGCCTGCGCTCCACCTGAAACGCCACCGCCTGAAATCGATCGAGTTTTTTGCTATATAAAAGTCATGCGCCGCCGCCTGAAAACGCCTCGTTTCCGCCATTCTCTACTACTTCGGTGCCTCAATAGGCTGTGCGTGGCGTTCCCTTGAAAAACAAAAATTAACTTATTAGTCAAATTACAGATATGGCTCCTTGTTGTGACATTTCTTTGATGCGAATCTAATAGATACAAGCGTGGACATAGCATTTTAAAAAATAGGTAGTAACTTGTCAGTAACCCTGGATATATTTATCTACCATCTCAAGCCTATCGAAGCAGATGATTTAGCTTCTGGATCAGAAGGTAACTCCATAGGAAGATGGATATACGTTATACGCGATATGAAGACAAACACGGTCAGACGCTAGCCAATGCAATACATCTAACACAAATTGCATCTCACCATGATAAGTAAAGATACAAGTAAAAGAAAAATCAGCATTAAGATAATAGGTGTACATTAAAAACAATAGCATCTTGATACATAAAACCCAGGGTTGTGGAGTCGGCCTAAAAAAAATTCCGACTCCACTAAACAAAACCATCGACTCCACAGCCCGGCAAAAAACAATGCGAGAAAGAATAACGTACTCTTTAAACTTCCACCATTAAAAAGCCAGAGTTCTCTGTTATTTTCACGTGATGAGTCCAAAAGATATAAAACAGAACCACAGTACCGTAAATCAAGAGAGTTGGAGCTCTAATTGCTTCGGACAAATGTAGCGTTTATTCGACAAAGTTGTTGGCTTCACGTTTTCTTAGAATGAGGACAGCCATTACCGCATACCTAAGATCAGTGGCGGCTCGTTATGAGGGAATCGTGAGGTCCATCTCAACCTGAACATTTTTTTTTTTTTTTTTAAACAACTCTCTTTTTTTGTTTGAATAGTGACTTATACAAGTCTCCGTAGTTTTTTGTTTGAATAGTGACTTATACAAGTCTCCGTAGTTTTTTGTTTGAATAGTGACTTATACAAGTCTGACTTATACAAGTCTCCCGACTTATACAAGTTCCGTAGTTTTTTGTTTGAATAGTGACTTATACAAGTTCAGTTTTAGAAAGTGACTTATACAAGTCTCCGTAGTTTTTTTGTTTTTGAATTGCAACTCTAGTTTTTTTTGTTTGAATAGTGACTTATACAAGTCTCCGTAGTTTTTTGTTTGAATAGTGACTTATACAAGTCTCCGTAGTTTTTTGTTTGAATAGTGACTTATACAAGTCTCCGTAGTTTTTTGTTTGAATAGTGACTTATACAAGTCTCCGTAGTTTTTTGTTTGAATAGTGACTTATACAAGTCTCCGTAGTTTTTTGTCCATTAGAATCGACGTCATTGCACTCTAGACATAAGTAAATTCCAGCAATTGTAGCCTTGATGATTCGTCGTTTGCAGTGTCATTCTCTAATAGGCGATAATTAATTGCACTCTGTATGTCTCCTATATCTATATCCATTCCACCTTCTATGGGTGCTCTTAAAGCCAGTCTTTCAGCTCTTTCATTGCGGTGTACCACTGTATCACCAGGACAGAAGATCCGCACCAGTTCCTGAAGATTCGAGGTTTCTATGGAGGTCTTCCATTGATGCCGGAGCCATCCACTTTGGATCTAGATATATTACAGCAGTTATCATTGATTCTACATTGAATTCTATTCAAACCCTTTTCAACACCAAAATCGTGCTGATATTCCGTCCACTGATATTTCCTTATTGAACGTACAACATTTCTAAATGCGAATGAATTGTTTGTCGAAGTTTAACATTGAAGTCACAACGCTGAAGAAAAAAAATGCGTAAATGCGCATTCACAGAATGCATAAATATGGATAATGTATGTCATCCCTAAGATAACCAGAGTTACCTTGTTATCAGTTATGTGATGTTACTGTGGACGTTGTTGTCCTGTGATCTAGTTATTGTTAACAACACAACTCTTAGATTTAACCATCATTTTTACCATGAACAAAGACGATTTATTTTAAGTGAAAAACGCCTGCAGCACAATGATTTTCACACAAAAATATTATATGTGAAACACCTAGGGCCGCAGCAGTCTAATAACTTTGTTCTTGTCAGTAAAAAAAAGGCGAATCGGACAAACCTGAGGTGTTTTGAATAATTATAAAGTTCTTATAAATTTTATTTTTCCATTTTTCAGCATAACACAATTAAATATTTTGTTGTGCTTCTGTAACTTGACGATAAATACCTTGTTTTGTGTGTGTTGTGTAATATCGTATTTTTCTCCCGAGTAGGTTAGAACACTTGTAACTAAAATAAATAATTGATAGACAAGCAAGTAACCCGCCAAAACATGGAGAGAAATAATTTATGTTGTGCTCTTTCTGTTGAATGTCCTGAAGACGACACTAATTCTCATGTGGACATTTCATTCATTTCCATTTTCCTTCAGAAAAATCAATGACACGCACAGAATGGCGCGAAAGCACAGGAGCTTCATCTGTGATGAGTAATGATGCTTCTCTGACTAAATATAAATATAACAGGGGAAAATTCCGGAAATTTCTTATTTAAAAAAAAAAAAATTCTAAAGCATCAGTCGTGACGAGATGAGGAAAAGTGCGCATTATTTTAATGGGCGTGCAATTAAGTTTCCACGCCGCAAAGCGCGGCCTTATCGTAATTTTCCGAAAATGCACCATGAAAAGATTGCAAATTAGTTGGAATTTGTTACGAACTGGACTCTAAGATAGTTAGGAGTTTTAATATCCTCCACCAGCCAAAACGAATTGGAGACGCCACTGCCTAAGATAGCGACTGTGCGTGATGTTTTGTACTCGTGTAGACGTAGGTACTGGTGATACTGTATGTTGAAATCTGTTATCTTTTTTAAGCGCTCTTTCTGCCCATTTCTCGTTTTAAAAGGATGTTAGTAAATTATGCATGACAATGAAAGAAAATTAATGGCGGTATTAAGAGTTCTTGTCCTGTGTATTTCCCGGAGGTCTCTGAAGAAACGAAGATAGAATAGGATTACTCCTCCCTCAAGCAATGGTGTAAGAGATGACTCATGTGAGGTTACGAGTGGGCAAGTAACATCGTCAAGTAAAATAAAATGCTATATACGCCTCGCCTGCAGGAACACGTGAATGCGTTGGTGTGAATTTCCTGGAAGAGGATGCGGTGCAATGGTGGATCCATGCTCCAAAGGGAGCGAACAGGAGAATGATGATGATGATTGTGATGGTGGTGGTAGTGATGATGATGGTGATGATGATGGTAGTGGTGGTGATGATAGTGGTGGTGGTGGTGATGATTGTGGTGGTGATGGTAGTGGTGGTGGTGGTGATGGTAGTGGTGGTGGTGGTGATGATGATGGTGATGATGATGGTAGTGGTGGTGATGGTAGTGGTGGTTGTGGTGATGATGATGGTAGTGGTGGTGATGATAGTGGTGGTGGTGGTGGTGAGGATGATGGTGATGATAATGATAATGAAGTATTGCTATCAGTGCCAACAACGATTTAACAACTGAGAGAAGAGCTAGCAGGTTTTCCACACAATAGAGTCTGTACAGACCAGATAACCACTATGCGCATGCTTATGAATCAGAGCTTGCAACTGAATTTGCCCTTTTATATCGGATTTGTGAACAATATGAATTTATTTTACAGTTTAGACAGAGAATCGATCTGGAAACTGATACGGTGTTAGGGAGTCTCCATTATTTAATTAACCTTATAATGAGCATAGATGAAGAATGAAATTAAGAATTATTCACACTCTACAGAATTTTGAGTTAAGAACTGGAGTACGCCATTGATGTCTCTAGATATCATTTCTCTACTTAATGACAACAGATTGGATTATAACAACAGCTGATTTAAGAAACATAAATGTAAATTCAGTGGACTGTGATAAAACAGGTTGACGATCTTGAAAGTGCTGGATCAGAGCAGCACACACGCTAAGGAGATTAGTTGATAGCATTACGAGGCATACCTGTTCTAGAATCAACATGATAAAAGAAGTAGAGTACCAAAAAAAAAAACACAAAGACAATGGACTTTTAGAAAGGAATAAAGAAGACATAGAAAAGTCTGAATGGATGGCACAGGTCAAGAAGGTTTGGCGGGAAGTTATTAAGGAACTGTTTCACAGGAAGCTGAAGTGCACTAAAGTATTACTAGCAATTTGTTACCAGTACTTCTCTCTTTCTCTTAAACCTATTTACCTCTGTGTATATCTTTTCTCACTCTCTTAAACATAGTTACCTATGTGTATATCTTCTCTCATTCTTTTAAACCTATTTACCTCTGTGTATTTGTCATTGCATCTCGAACAAAGAAAAAAGGACAGACAGAAATGTGTGCATGTGGAGCGGACAAACAAACAATAGAACATGTCCTCTAAGACTGTCAATTCCATAGGAGGCTCAAAGTGGCGCCGTGGCCTTTTACAGCTCATTTGAGTGAGAAACTTCATGGAGAGGACAGAAGCCTGAGGCGAACTGTCAGCTTTATAAGACAGTTAGATGTAGTGATTAGAGAGAGAGAACGGCGACTAAGGAGAGGAAGAAGAAGAAAAAGAAGAGCTGCATCCCTTTATAAATATATATATATATACACAATTTTTATTTTTAAAGTTCTTTATCATGTAGTGAGAATTAGTCAGGCAGGTGTTAGAAACCTGAGTCCCCGCACTAATCTACTTTCACAGCGTGTGAGAACACATGGTGATTCTTCTTAACTACCTAGGAGCCACTAAAACCATAAATAATAATATTCGCGAGGAGAGCTTTCAGGATTCGTCAGGTTAAACTGTTTAACGAATATTATGCAAAAGTAGAACTGACAAGCTAATGAAATCTTTATTGAAAATAAAAGGACTTTGCTGTCGTTAAAGGAAACGCTGTTTAATAAAAATTCCATTGTGTATTTTATTACCGACAGTTCTTGTAGGCAGAATCGTCGCTGAATGTAGTGGGGCTTACAGGTTAACAATCTCCAGCATGAGAATGGAGGTACAGGCAGCTATAGCAGCATTAAGATGGCTGTCTGAAACTTCATGAACAAGGGCAGTTATTGTGTCAGACTTTCAGTCAATGCTTCGTAAGGCCCGAAGTGGATGGCTCCAGCATGAATGGAAAATATCCATAGAAGTCTCGAATCTTCAGGAACTGGTGTGGATCTATTGTACTGGTCATGAAAGAGCTGAGAGGATATCTTCAAGGGCACCCATTGTGGGGGCTTTTGATACGGATAAGGGAGAAATACTAAAGACAATTGCTGATCGCCTGCTACAGAATGACACTGAAATCGGTGACTCAACAAGACTAAGATTACTGGGCTTTGACATCATACGTAAGACTAGCAGAGATGGACATATGAGAGGATGCATCCGGCGTGTATACAACCAGTTAGCTACAGGAACAGGTAGCACTCATACCCTTCGACTTTTGCTGAGGGAGACTGAGCACCTATGGGTTTGCCTGGAGTGTGATGAAGTCGATTCTAGTCAATAACAATAACATCTGACACTCCACTCTTCCCCTTTGAATATATTTTCAACTGTGGCCAGCTGCCCAATCGTAGCTTCTGCCTGTGTCGACGATACCTTTCAACAGTTGTTAACTAAATCTGCCTGTGTCGACGATACCTTTCGACAGTTGTTAACTAAATCTGTCTGTAATAGGTAGTTCCATAGCAGATATTTTCGAGTTAGGGAAGGAAAAGGCAGCGAGGAAGGAAACTGGCCACCTCACCGCTCGATACTTGACCTAGTATGGTGAAGTCTCTAACACTTCACTACCCTACGACATTATCTGCTATGGGACTTTAAAAACAAATCCTTAAGTCAGAATGCTCATCAACGCACTGCACATCTCTCTTACGTGACGTCACAAGCAAAGTCATGAAAATAATGGCTGTTGTTTCCTAAGTTGCGATGTTTGTGTGAAATGGCGGGGAATCAAAATTGTGGGCGGCGGCAGGTAATGTAAGTCCTAGAATGATAAGTTCAGAGTTTATATAATGTCAGGGGAGAGATGGGTAGATAGATTGAGTTAATGTGACCGCTTGGCATACACTGCAATTAATACGTGTTAAAAACCACATAAAATGAGAAATAACAACGTTAAAAGCAGTTAAGACATTTGTGCACAAAATACAGTGTCATGACAAGTTCACGTCTTCGGGAAAGCTGTCACAGAACAACAAAATAGTAAGTGCCTGTTTATTGAATGGAAAAATTTGAGAGAAGTTGCAAGTCATGGTTTTTTTTCCGTTGCTAAAGTCGAAATAACAGAATGTCGTGTGCAAAAAGGTCGAAAAGCTGAGAAGAGCGTGTGCAAATGTTGATGTTTGGTGCCGAGTGAAAAATAAAGCATCGTGTGAAAATTGGCGGGAAAAAAGAGTGGGCTGTATATAAAGCAGAGACGTGGGCGATTGATAGGATCCAGGGCTTGTACAGATTTTAGGAGTCGTTAGGCGAGAGAATTTTTACAGAACTTCGTCTTTGAGATTATCAAGACAAGTTGTTTTTTTAACTTGACAAGTTTGTCAAGTTAGACCAGTATATTTTAAGTAGACAAGTTTGTGTTTTACTCTATTAGATAGATTATTCCTGTGGATTTCCATTTTCATTTTGTTTTGGATATTCACTACTTTGGGTAAGAAAGAAATAAGTGCTTCATTATTGTGTCAATAACATTGCTGTTCCAATCACGTTGTGGTGAAAAATACAGTGATGCAACGATAAAATACCTCCAATTATAAAGATAACGGGTAAGATAACCTGTAGGGATAAAATTATACGTAAGATACGAGGATACATTCTCGCCTACGCCAGCGCTTTCTACCGCCATTGAAACTAACTAGTTAGACATGCAGACGAAACGGTTTACCCTTTTAGACGGGGGGAAACGGAGATAAAAGGGAAAAAATATGACTGAACACGTGTTTGAATCTAAAAAGCAAAAAGACGCAATTTGTAGTTTTAAAGAAAAAAAAATCACGCCACTAGTTGACACAATGTAAGGAATTGGTTGTTTTGTTTGAATATAGCGGCAAACGCCGTGGACGTAGTTTCAATAACAAATTTCAAAAACTAACCTTGAGAAAAGTAGGTTTTTCTTTAATAATAAAGTTATGAAAATAAAACCTAGCTAGTTTGATAGCCCATCTTGAGCAGAGAAATAATATACTTTTAATTATACAGACGGACAGATAACACGGAAGATATTGACGAAAGACCGTATTGTTCCAATCAGACTAGCGAACAGTTTTTTGTGCATATTTTCACTAACGTTACATTTTGGCGTCCTTGAGCCCTAAAAATGCAAAAATCAAACTGCAATGAACTAGAGGGGAAAGTCGGAGGATAGAAGCTAAAAATAACTTAGGGGGCAGGTTTGTGCAGTTTTTGCATGTAGTTGGTCCAAGAAACAAGTGTATTTTTGTGAAAAGCCAAGTAGAGACAGACGGACCAACAGAAAATAATACACACTTGACTGAGATCGGACTGAAATTTGACTTTTGGTTTGAATATTTGAAAAAAGTTAGAGGGGAAGTTCGTTGATTGGACAGAAGTATTTATATTATTGCATGAGAGACGCACACTTGTACCATTTGATAAAAGACTGTCCATTAACACAGTTCGTGACTGCTAGAGGTGATTTCCCGGAATAAATAAATAAAAATCAGTGGGACGCCCTAATCTAGCCAGCAGCTCAGCTGAGTTTTGCTAGTCCTAAGTAACTGTGTTCTCAATTCTGAATTGTGGTAAGGGAAAAAAGCATTTATCTTGTTTATTTTAATATTTTGAGTGATTGATACTGCCATATCATGAAAAATGATTACGACAAGTGAGTGCTTGCTCTAGGTCCCCAGCCGCAGTCCAGGGCCTAGAGACAAACTAATAATATATGAAAACCTATCTAAGACTATGGAAGGCGGATCTATTATTGACATCAGTGGGAACATATCACCCACCTTATTGAATAGAAGAGGAAACTATTGAACATATTTCGGATGCAATGCAGTCTTGGGAAACTGATACTAATTGATAACAACTGGGTGAGATGTGTTACGTTGCTCAGAGAGATCTGACTCAATCTGTGTAGTGTTGTTTGTGGTGTTGTGTGTAAGAGTGGCGCAGTAAATAGAGTACTGACACATGGCACAAATTTTGTTTCAGAGTTTCTGATCTGGCACTACGATTGTGCCAGATACTCTTGTAGAAGTACAAGAGCGGGTGTCTGTGCAGCCTAACATTTTACTCCAGCTACTGAGAGGAGAGGGCCACAAGAATTCTGTACTACATCATTACAGGCCAGTAAAGTGCAAACCTGGCCTGCTGGAGATTCATAAACTATTTCCACCCTCAATAAAGAAATAAATCTTGTTATATAAATATTAACATCAGTCCATATGTCAAGGACTATGAACTGTGTAACCATGGATTGGGTATGATGACGCCACCACAACTAACCATCCAGTGCTAGTTTTCCCAAGACAGTGTAGATATTAATAATATTAATCATTGTAATAATATACCTATGTACAAAAGTTATATTTGATTATGCAATATATATATATATATGCATTTCATTGATAAATACCTATCATTTCATATGTTCTGACCAAAAGAAACAATTGGTTCAGGACTAATAAATTTAAAAAATTTTTAAACTTAAACTTTAACAGCCAGTGTTAGTTTAGTGTATTATAGAGTTTATTATTATTATTAGACTTATTAATTACATGTGTGTGTCTGTGTATTTTATTACCTACACATTACATTTCAGTACCCTAGACTTTTAACGTAGCTAACACTCATTATAGGAGAATAGGTCTGTTTGAGGTCGTAAGTGGTAGCAGAAAGGCCTCCTGTAACTCCCATAAACTTTTATCTCAGGAGCCTTCACAGCTGACCTCATCCAGTACACTAGGTAACATATCAACCATTCAATAACATTAAAAACCACTACACACGTTAATAAACTATATTTTATTTTTTCTACATTGCTGAGTTTTCGTTGAAATATTACAGCTGGATACTTTGACATAACCACTATACAAGACATTGCTTTTCACTAACCATAAAAAAGGGTACGAACGAACTCTGGGAAGGAAGAATAAAATAAGGTCAAGAATTTCCAACTCAGGCGGACAGACCTGTAATGACTTGAACCAAGAAACGTACAAGAGTTAGCGCTCTTCAAAATATTTACCTGCGGTCAACCATTAACGGAACTGACCCGGTCAGCTGACAGACACACACATTCTTTCATTGATGTAGTAAACACAGCCCGGTAATACGATACTATTTGATGCCGCGACCTGCGCACAAATAGTTGCACTGCCACATTAAAGAGTGAGAGGAACATGTAGGAGGAGTGTGAGAGAATAATTGTTGAAGATAGTTTCAGACAGTGGAGGAAGAGAGTGAGAGAAAAGTAGAGGAATATAGGGAGGAAAAAGTGAGGAAGGGCGGTTCGACACAATGGAAGAAAAGAAGGAGAGAACAATAGAGGAACAAGAAATGGAGTAAGAGTGTGAGAAAAAATTATAAAAGACTGAAAGAGAATTTGAGGAAAAAAGTGAGAGTCAGAGGAGTAAGAGAATGACAGAACATAGAGAAGGCTGGGGGGCGGGGGGATTGATGACATGGAAAATTGAGTAAGAGTATAGGACAAAATGAGCAGAATGAGAGAAAAGCAGAGGGGTAGAGTGGAAGAACATATAGGAAGAGGGAGAATAAAATGAAGAAAGAGACTGGAAAAATTGAGAAAGAGTGTCATAGAAAATGTAAAAAAAAATAATAGGAGACTATGAAGGGAGATAATAATGTTGGCGAGAACAAAGGTGATGGGAAATCATAGAAACGAGTGATAGAAAATGGCGATAGAGTGTGGGCAAAATTAGATGTATGCGGTACGAGATCAATGGAGAACGAAAGTGAGAGAAAAACTGAAGAAGAGAGTGGAGATACAGAAAGAACATGCAGTTCAGAAAGGTACCAGCAGGTTGTCACCCCTTGTAGAAACCGAGACCAGATTGCTAGATCCTGGAGATACTGAAAGTCAACGGCTGGGAGGGGGGCGGCGGGGAGAAAAAGTGGGAGAGAGGGACAGAGAGAAAAAGACACAGACAGAGGGAGAGAGAGAACTCTTCGGTGGTCTTAAAGTGGGAAGTACAGATCACAAGGGTATCCAGGAGAGTTAGTAGGCGCAGTCAAGTGATGAAAGAAGAATATAAGAAAACTCAATACTAGAAAGAATGATATTAACCCATTAGTGCCTAGACTATATATTTTATAACGAAAGTATTATTTGCGTTAATCTCATTTTTCTACTTCTTCATCTTCTTCTTCGTTCGTCCTGAAAAGGACGTTGGTTGCGTTGTGTCCGTTTACAGCGAAGCTGCGATATCTGCACCTTTCGGCCGACACATCCGACTTCAGCACAGCATTTTTGGGACCGGGTTTGCCTTCCCACTTCGATCCCTACTCTCCCAGCCAGACTGCGGCGATGCAGCCTGTTTCCAGGACCACCACTTGGCTGTGGAGTAGGGTCTTGGTCAGCTCTGGTTCGCTGACACTGACGCAAGCAGTATAGCTATGGGTGGCTGACTGCATTCTCTATTGCTGCATCTTTGGGTCCCATTTTTCTACTTAAAATATGTATAAAAATACACTATGATTTATGAACTTTATTTATAATTATGATAATGTGAGAACTTCCCTCATATGGAGCTCAATACATTCTCCAGGTATAAATAGGACAATCAAAGTGGTACTTTGTAAAATGTATTCAATGCCGGGTTTAAAAGAAATGATAGGAACTTTGTAAATATACTCAAAAATAGACGCATGAAAGAAGTGTGTTAGAAGAAGTATGACACAAAAGGTCATGAATTGTGAGCGGAAATGACCTTTGGTTTGGTTTGGTTTGCTTTTAAGAACTATCTTCACTGCACACGGACAACTCCAGCAGTGCTCCGATCTCCTCCGTTAGACCATACAAGGAGGACCTCAGCACAGTGCACGAAATGCGTATGACCGGCGAGATATGACGTACGTAGAAAGATATAGGATAGCGACATCATCAACATTATTTTCCCTTGCACTCTCTACAGAGCATGATGCCACCATTGTAGCTGGTCCACGTGCAGGACGCCTGCATCAAGCAGTCACGTGTTCCTGCAAGTGATGGTTTCTGTGGCAATTTGTTCGACACGAGGAGGCTGCCAACTCTAACCACAACCTCAGTTTTTTTTTTTTTTAAATAAAATTTAGCCTCGTTTTGGCGAGGCGCGTCCCGTTCAACCTAGTCGGTTATATTAAGGCGCATGTCCAAATATAAAAGATCTTTCGGTCTGAAGAACTGTATATTAAGATATATACACAACCTCATATTAGTTGACTTGTGCCAGATTTGCATGGCAGTGCAGTATGCCTAGTCTTTCTCTGTCTCTTCAGAGATCCTCGAAATGTTAAGATAGTTCACGTGCCGTTTTGACCAGTTATAATTCGCGAATATTCTGAAGATATTGTGTCCACTGAAGCTTACTTATGAATAACACTGCCAAAAGCTTTGGGTTTCCAATACAATGGCGCCCTGATTGCTTCCTGGGATTCAGACACGCCTCATTGGGTTGCCAACTAGCCTTTAATTATTTATGATTAATAACGTCTTATTTGGCGCCCCACTTGACAATATATAATGTTTAAATTATTAAATGTTGATAGTCAATGCTATTAATAAACAGAACACAAGCGTAACCCCAGGGTTGGAGCTAGCTATATCAATCACAACTTTGACATGAGCAAACAATCCTTTATACTGTATTACAGCTGCTGAGGGCTGAGAATGTTTAGACATAACAATGCAACTGTTTATAAACAGAAGGTACCTTAAACAAATAAGAGGTAAAATTGGACCAACACTCGGCTAACGGAGGCTAATATTAAGTGGCGTGTGTTACGGCTAAGTGGAGAGATAACGGACACATTTCATTACATTGTATTGTCGTTGGTGCGTTAACATAATATGAACAACATATGATAGGATCTAGTTACTAACAAATAAAGGTGTATTCTTTTTCTTCTTCTTCATTTGTTTATACATTTGTTACATTGTTTAATTTTAGTTTTCTATGAAGGTTACCTTCATGCATTCGCTCTCTTTTCTTCTCTCTCCTTCTTTCTCTCTCATTTTATTTTATTTCATTTTTTCATTATAATTATATTCTCTAGATGTAAACAATTTGTTCTTTTATTTCAATTTTGTATTCCTTGACATTAGTTTTTAAAATTCTTATGAGAATAAATGGATTCATTATACAAGATGCAAAAAAAAGCAGGGAAGAATGTTAGGCGGGCCTGCGTTGTGAATACTCAACTATTTGACAATAAAGTTCGTTTTTTTCGTGTTCTCGCTCTCTCTCTCTCTCTCTCTCTCTCTCTCTCTCTCTCTCTCTCTCT
Source organism: Oreohelix idahoensis (assembly GCA_024509875.1). Lineage (NCBI taxonomy): Eukaryota > Metazoa > Mollusca > Gastropoda > Stylommatophora > Oreohelicidae > Oreohelix > Oreohelix idahoensis. Next base: position 573,482 of record JAMPIV010015971.1, read on the forward strand.
CTCTCTCTCTCTCTCTCTCTCTCTCTCTCTCTCTCTCTCTGCCATATCTGTCTTTGTCATCCCCCTCTCGCTCTTCCATCACTCTCTCAGCCATCTCTCTCTGTCATCACTCTCTCTGCCAACTCTCTCTGTCATCTCTCTCTGCCATCTCCCTGCCTCTCTCTGCCATCTCTCTCTGCCATCTTTCTCTGCCATCTCTCTCTGTCATCTCTCTCTGTCATCTCTCTTTGCCATCTCTCTCTGCCATCTCTCTCTGTCATCTCTCTCTGCCATCTCTCTCTGCCATCTCTCTCTGCCATCTCTCTCTGCCATCTCCCCTCTCTCTGCCATCTCTCTCTGCAATGCCTGTCTTTATCATCCCCTCTCTCTCTCTCTGCCATCTCTCTGTGTGTCATCTCTGTCATCTCTCTCATCCTCTCTCTCCATCTCTCTGTCAACTCTTTCTGCCATCGCTCTCTCTGCCATCTCTATGTCATCTCTCTCTGCCATCTCTCTCACTGTCATCTCTCTCTGTCGCCTCTCTCTGTCATCTCCCTTTGTCATCTCTCTCTGCCATCTCCTTGCCTCTCTCTGTCATCTCTCTCTGCCATCTCTCTCTGCTGTCTCTCTCTCTCTGCCATCACTCTTTCATCTCTCTGTCATCTCTCTCTGCCATCTCTCGCTGCCATTTCTCGCTGCCATCTCTCGCTGCCATCTCTCTCTCTGCCATCTTTCTCTGCCATCTCTCAGTAGTTACTTCTAAATACAATATCTAAATTAGTATATAACAATATAGGGCATAAAGGCAAAGATAAGAAAGTACAAAGGAATTTTCTGCAAGAACGGTTGGTATCGCCTACGCCTTCAGATTATTATTTGCTAACGAATAGCCGAACAAAACGGTACCCAATTTTTCAAATTCGTCCTTGACATAAACACCCCCTTTTCCTAGTTCTAAGAAAATATTTGCCTAAAATGCATTGTGGAACGAGGAGGGGCAAGGATAGATGAAATGCTAATTCGTTTCGCATTGATTTTAAACTAAAAGCAACCATAGCACAGTGGCAAGCCTTGCCTTAGGGGTTTCCCCAAATAAAATGAAAAAGTTAGAATTGTGGACACCTTGTCATGTAAACATGTTAAGCTCTTATTATGAATGACCTAAGCTCTCGTATTTAGCTTGATAGTACATGGAAAAAGAGTGAACGAGAGGTAGTTTAAAAATAAACAACTAATATAGAAAAAAAGATAGAATTTTGAACCAAACCACATAGCCCCTTAAAAATCGTAGATTCGTGTACCTGAAGACTTGCTGACCAAGAATATGGTATTAGTTATATAAATAGTCCCTTAACTAATCAACTATTGATAAAACCATACATAGAGATCAGAGATACTGTCTGGTCAAGTCATATCTGCTTAGATTGGATCGCATATTTTTTGGGAAAAAAGTAGGTGACAGATAGGCTCAGATAGTACAGTGAATCCGATTGGGTGGCATTTGAAGTGAGACGAAATATTATTGGCTGACCTTTGAATAAACATAAATAGCCTAGTAACGTAGGAAAAGTTTGAATGATATTTTTTGAAAAAAACTGTTTACCCTTGTGATATTAATAGCGATTGGCTAACTGAATCGATATTGTCAGAATAAGCGTTGGGGAGGACGCCATTTCTAAGAAAATTTTCAACAGTGATAGATGAGAGCAGGCTGTGCTTTAAAATACAAGTTCTAAGCAGCCTGGGCAATAAAACAGATCGAAACTGTGTCAGTCATCGTCTCTGTGTATATTTCATTGAAAATTGTGGTAAGATTGACATTTATTAACCTGTATTTTATGTAAAAATTGAATGTGAAATAATAATATATGTCTGGGCATGAGTGGGTCTATAGCGAACATGAGGCAAAGCCTAAAGATTGATCCACCATGTGTAAGACTGTCAGAGAGGTGTAAAATACAAGAATATGTATGATTGTCATAAAGGAGCATAACACCTATCCTATTATATGGAAGAGATTACAGCTGGAATTGCAGTGGCGTTGTAACTATTAGGGAAAGGAATACTGGTGTACATTGTCACATCAAAAGAAAATGGTGGCATAGGTTTGTATAAGGATATGATCCTTTTGTTTGATTGTAATGTACATGTCCTTAACTGTGGACTATTAGAGTATGCTAGATATTACGAAGGATGCATACCTTCACATTTCAGAGGTCCTGGGTACTGACGTTAATGTGGTACCAAACGTTTGAAAATTGATTGATTCAGGACTCTGCCTGTTTACTGCGAGCCCATGCTAGTGGCCATTGCCTATCAAACAGGGAACAGATTGTCAAGCGAGCAGAGGAAAGGTTCAACCTATATTCTACTGCCAAGTTAAGTTCTCGTTCGGCACCTGAAAGCTCAACTACAGAACTTTAAAAGAACGATCTAATGACAGTGAATAAAACTGGGACAAATATTTAATAGTTCCACAAGTGACAAAATAGAAACAAACATTTCCAAAAGGACATGATTTAAAACAACAACCTAGTAGTACTACCAGTATTACCTTAAAGTAGGAGAACACTACAGACGTATATTAGAAAAATATTATATATATATGGACAAATGATCTATTGTGCTATTTGACTGATGTAAATGATTATTTTGATTTCACTTTTAAATTGTCAGTCCTGATTACAAATAAATTTGAATCAGGATAATAAAACTGTAAAAATCTTATTTACACAAAATTCAACCACAGTCTTAAATAAGATAGCCTTTTAGAGTGTCGTTTGTATGTTATTGTGGTAGTACTGTGTGCTGTTGTGAATAATAAACTATTTGTTTGTATGTTTGTTGATTATTGTGCATCACACTCTACATTCATAACCCTAGACACAACACGAAGTCATTTAATATACTAATATAAATACATTTTGAATGAGATAAAAAGGTGATAGTGGAAAGGTACCCTGAAAAGTTCACAATATTATTGGGTATATTCAGGGACCTTCATAGCTAATCTCATTTAATACAAATATAATAATACCTACAACAATTCATAACATCAAATCCACCACACTCTCTCTGCCATCTATGTGTGCCATCTCTGTCTGCTTTCTCTCTCTGACATCTCTCTCTGTCATCTCTCTCTCTGCCATCTATTTCTCTCTGCCATCTCTCCTCTCTGTCTCTCTCATCTCTCCACTATTTCAAACTACATGTATGCCAAAGCTTTATCTACCTATAATATTTTGTTAATCGCAGTCTATCTCTCAACGCTCCACGTCCTCTCATTAATAGCTAATGTTACCTTCACCATTATTCCTATTTATCTCAACAGCTATGTCTTTCTTGTTTCATTTCCCTTCACACATCCACAGAAATATGCACCGATTCTATATCTTACACAAACATACGTATTCTATATTACGGACATGACTACAAATACCCTATCGCTCAAACACGAACATATTATCTCTATAAAACCTTCTCATTTACAAACTCACACACTGTCTCTCGCACATTCACACATTTTTTCTATAAAATGTCAAACGCACTGTCTCACACATTCAAACAAAGTGTCACACACACACACACACACACACACACACACACACACACACACGTACATACAGACGCCCACAATTTCTCAGATTTTACTCAATTATTCTATGAAACATCTTTACACATAATTCACATAATCGGTTTATCTCGCGCACATTATGTCATGTCATATTCTCACAAATAAAAACACGATGTGTCTCACAGATACAGATCCTTTTTACTAAATATACACAACTTGTTTTTTAAATAAAATTGTGCCTAGTTTTGGCGAGGCACGTCCCGTCAAACCTAGTCGGTTATATTACGACGCATGCCCATCACATACACAACTACAAACACATACTCTTTTTATATCTGACTGTCAAAGATTGGGTCATAATTATTTTGTCAACTTTGACCGAAGGGCGACGCCCATTTCTAGTCTAAAAGTCAAGTATCACACCCTCTCTTTATATAACCTCATTCTGTTGTATCAACTCTAGTTTCTTAGTGTTAATCCTTTGAGTGACTGCCTCTCGGGTCATTGTATTCGTCTAAACTTCAATGTGTGACCCCACTAGTGGCAGTGGCCGTATTTTTCTTTCTCTCCTCTATGCTCCTCATCCTAGGCCTTTGTTCGTGACGATGTCTAGCGCGTTAGAAAACCCTGGGACTTAGCCGGTGACGTAGTGTTCCTGGAGAAAACGAACCTGCGTAGCGTAGGATTGCGTAACAAGCCACCTGCATGCGTGAACGTAGATTATCGCCTCCTGTCGTTTGTTCTATCTGTACTTCTGTCGTATTACCTGACAGACGTAGACAAAGTCTGTTATCTTCGTGGCCAAGAGAAATTCTCTGAGTTTCCTTGAGTCTTTGAGTACGGTCAGCATCACAGCTCTTACACGCACGTGTGCGACGCGCGGAGCGGTGACACCTTGACCAGGTGTTGCTATGTCAAAGGATGGTTAAGCTATAAAAACTACAGTCTTACAGTTGTCAGTACTATTCGCTATACTCGCAGACAAGAGGAGTAGTGCGGAACTTCCTATCTACGTAGGAATGCGATACATTATCATAGTGCCAAATAGGATTTAGACTTCCAGTTTGTTTTTTCCCATTTTGCGGATTAAGAAATGCATCGTACATAAAGAAAACTTACTGGGTTATTAGCCTGTACATAATTACTAGCTATAACCTATTTTTTTTTAAACTTAATCAGTGGCTATTAGAGGTATCCTTTCTTAGTGTTCCTCAGTGTAAATCACTTCATAGCAGTGTGATCAACGAGCGCAAAGCCTTTTCGCCCTATCTTTTCCTACATCTTTCTTCTTTTATTTTCTCCCACATCGTGCTCTTTCATCCCACGTTTTGCTATTTCAGCTGTGAACTGTAATCTTGATTACTCGCATCTGGTATCTAAAGAACCACATTTGTCCTTTCATCCGTTGTAAAGAAATTCTTTTGATTCAGTTTCCCACCTTGTTAAACACATCTGGTGACATGAGGAGAGCGCAGCTGACACAAAAGATTAGTCTAAGCCGTTGTTTAAACACAACACGGTCGCCGTCTCGCACAATACATTAGACCCGGCAACAATGACTCCGGGAGTGGTATATCAAAGGCCCTTGACGCGGAACAACAACCTTTGCTTCCAGATGGAATACAATAAGCCCAGCACGACAAAGGGACTTGTTAGCATGCAAGCGACAATGGACCGAGGAAACAAAGGCCGCCGCCAGCAGCCTATAACAAAGCTGACACGCGAGGCGATAGACAGACAGAAGTTGACGGAGGGCTTTGTGACAGTTGGAAGGCGGGTGATTTTCTTTGCATCTGTTTGTCATACAGCACGGCATCGAAAGTTGGTAGCGAGTGGCCCACCCACTTTTAGACTGACATGGACAAGATAGATTCTAGGTACGAGAGACCAGATGGACTCTTAGCTATTGGTTGTATGGGCAGAGCGTCACGTCACAGGTAGGATTTGGGAACATATGGGCGTCTTGTGAATATATGTACCGCGCAGTTCGTTAGAGAAAAGAGTCCAGGTTTTTCAACATTGTGGTGTAGAGAAAAATTCCTAAAGCATAGCCTGCAATTAGTTCAGTGTGGATAAAATATTTCATATATGTGGTGTATTGTGTTCTTAAAGGATTTTGCGAAAGGAAAAGAAGGTTAGTAGATCTTATACAGATGATTAATACATTTTTCTTATTCTTTATTCATTTTAACCTCAAAGCTAAATGTGCGAAAGATGTGTGAAAACTTACGAAGACTTTTGTGTCTTCAGTCCATCAGAAGTCTGAGTCTACATGCTACGTGTTTGACGTCTAACCAGAAATAAGTTATCAAAACGGACATTTGGCTGGCAGAATTCGCCATAGGACATCCTTCATTCCTCAATTAAAAAGGAATATTTCTCGCCCACGATTAAGACGGCGAACGCAGCATTTTTCGTCACCTTATATCACGTGCGTACACGTTCAATACATATATAAATCAAGTTCAAATCACTCGAAAGCTTACTACATGAGTCAAGCTAAAGCTCACAGTTGATAACTCATGTCACGTTCAGCTCCATCGGAAGCTTACCACAGTAAACAATTTAAAGCTCACAGTTGATTACTTATTCAAATATCAAGTTCAGCTCCATCGAAAGCTTACCATCTGAAATCAAGCTAAAGAGCTCAAAAGTTGAATCCCATATTTATACCAAGTGCAACACATTCTTAAGCGCATTCTATGAAGCAGACTCTAAAGCATATTTTATGAATCACGATTTCATACTCAAGATAATGAATCTACATATCAAGAACATTTCGGGAAAGATATCTAGTCTGGCCAGTACCCTTCGGAGATTAGACAACCGACATTTTTCATACGACAACTGTTAACTGTTGATCAACGCTACAGAGATATTATCAAACAGTGAAGGACTGTATATCGTCAACGCTCTCAGTACAACAAAAGTTTTCATCAGAACGTCCTCGACTTAGAGATACCCCATCTTATAATAACTTATAACAGCATACTTTATAACTACTTGGGACATTCTAGGCATACATGTTAATCATCCTACCCGGGATAAGCATTTAGAGACATAAGGACTGTGTAGATTACTCACCATTTTGGTACCACGTATCATATCACATCATCACCATTTCGGTTTACACAAGCTCATTCGTCTATTTAATTAACTACAATATTAATATCTCATCTGTGTTTTTGTGTGAATCGTCTTTTACCATCATCCCGTTCTAACCACTACTAACCCTATATGTGTAGATATTTAATTAATAAACCCACTAATCGTTTGATCATTATCTAGTTTGTTAATGTATCACTCGTGCTGTCGGTGTTAAATATTTACAAATAGGTAAATTTCTACATTCAGATGAGGTTGGGGGCTTTTTCTGTTACGGGATCTAAGGGCAGAAGCTAAGGTTGTGGGGAAACAGAACTCTTTCCATAATTCACCAGAAAACACTGTCCAGTGGAAAGCATTCGCATTCTCTTCTTCTTGTCCTTATCTCGAATAGGTCTCTATCCTTTCCTAACGAGCCAATTTCTGGAGACTTTCTACTTAATATCTCATAAGCTATTCCTGGCGAAAACTACTATCGTACTTGCCCTAATACTCACCACACGACAAGGAGGAAACCACTTTATATCACTGCTACTGCTCGGTGAGGAAACCAGTGGATATCATTTATGTATTTAAAATAACTTACAAGTCATTTCACGTTTCTTCGCCCACCAAACAAGGGCAAGAGGTTTCTGAAACACGTAAAGCAACTATAAATGTATTGAAAGTAGTCTGTGCTCACTATATATATATTTACCAATCATGGGGGGGAGAGAGAAAGAGGGTTTGTAAGGATAGAGACCCTGCGGGTCTTAATTGTATGGTGCATTAGTTGTTAATTATGAATGTATTGAAATCAGTATAATGTCAATATTATGTATAGTGCATCCTCAAAGTGGAATCTACATTTTGCAAACCAGATGCTCTATGATATGAAGGCACCATTCACTATTACTAAAAGAGTTAACCTTGCATTGAATGTACATAAATATACATGTAAACATCTTTTTTTTAATGTGTTTATTTATTTATTTTTTGTAGTCAAACTGATGCAAAAACAGAAATCGAAATCTTCAACTCACATTTAAAATCAATTCTACTGTATGGCCCCGAAACATGGAGAGAAATTAAATAGCAACCAGGAATCTACAGACTTTCAGAAATATATGCTTGCATAGAACAGAAGGATTGCATGACAAAGTCATCATTGTGGAACGTCAAGGCTTAAACACCCAACCACTGCAGACCCAAGTAGAACAGTCCCAACTAAAATGGTTTGACCATGTCTGCAGAATGGGAGAAGATCGGCTACCACAGCAGGTATAGGAGGCTAAGAGCCAGGGATCCAGACCTCCAGGACGACCCAGAATCCGCTGGGAGGACAACATTAGACCATCTCTGAAGTGCCGAGGACTACAATGAAACCAGGCCAGGAGGAAGACAGCGAAAAGGATAGTGTGGCGTTCTCTTTTCCAAACCTCTACACCACACGGTAGATGAGAAACGACTAAGTAAGTAAGTTAAAGTAAAAACAACAAACACATTTTATTGAAACATTTTTCTTGTTTTTCTATCAATAATCTCACCAATAACTGGCCAGAAATCAGTTTTTCTATCAACAATCTCACCAATAACTGGCGAGAAATCAGTTTTTCTATCAACAATCTCACCAATAACTGGCCAGAAATCAGTTTTTCTATCAACAATCTCACCAATAACTGGCCAGAAATCAGTTTTTCTATCAACAATCTCACCAATAACTGGCCAGATATCAGTTTTTCTATCACCAATCTCACCAATAACTGGCCAGAAATCAGTTTTTCTAAGAATAGAAAATTCTATGTGCATAAATGTCAACATTTTCATTTTGTACATAAATCTATGATAAATCTATGCATTTTTTCCCTTATGCATGGGCCCTCAAGATCACCGGACGCTTAGGCTTCAGCCTTCTTAGCCTAATGGATAATCCGGCCCTGGGTGCTAGTGGAACAGATGAGAAGAAGACGCTGACGATGGATAGGACATACGTTAAGTAAATCTGATCCTATCTTTACAAGGCAGTCCTTGTTCTGGAATCCCCATCATAAGAGAGTTACAGGAAGACCACACAACACATGGAGAAGAGAACTTGAGAATGAAATGAAAAGAATACAACAGACATGGAAGAATCTTGAGCGGATGGAACTGGACAGGTGGGACTTGGCACAGATTAGTTGAAGGCTTATGCTCCGTGGGGACATGAAGACTTTTAAAGCCTGACAATGATGCAATAATCTTCTACAGCAACCTTCAGAACCTACAATGGTTGCCAATCTTGCATATACCAAGTCTAGCATCATCCTGAAACTATTCCTAACGATGCTGATTTCTGGCACCCTTATTGCTGCTTCCAAATCTAATCTCACTAGTCACTGGAGAACACAATTAGCACGTACTTTTAGCAGCCGAAGATGAAAGTATCTTCTATGACAGCGCCTCGTTCTCCTACGTAACGCGAACAATATAATTATGAAGAACGAAACGACAACTTAATAGGAATATGAGTCACTGATATTATTAAGGAAGCCCGCTAGATTGAAATCCCGGCGCCAACGTAACTGGCATTTCGCAACAGACTAAGGCACGTCATGGCCATTTCAGATCAGACCTTCCTATCGTGATACCCTCGGTCGGTGCTTTTCAATCCTGTAATAAAGCGGGGGTTGTGGTATGAAAGAGGTATCGAAAGTACATAGTTATGTAAATAGGGAGGAAAACATTTCATTGCTAAACTGCAAGCTGACTCAAAGCTTCTAAATGATACGTTGTCCACTGTAGTTCCTGGGGGCGTCTGATGAAGAACAGGACTACTGTACCCTCAGGACAAGGCGATAAACATGTGGTTGTACATGGGGTGGCAACGTCACCAGGTAAAATAAACTGTTACAGATATCATCACTGCAAGGGTATGTGACCGCTTGTTACAGAGATCACCTCTACAAGGGTATGTGACCGCTTGTTACAGAGATCACCACTGCAAGGATATGTGACCGCTTGTTACAGGCTTCCTGCGAGGAGACTGACGAAACGGGCGACCTCTTTCGATCTTTGGTTCTCTCCGGCAGTATCGGTAGATTTGTGGTACTGATTTTTATTATGTGCTGTCAATTATCGCACTTTTCTTTCTTTCTTTATTTATTTGTCTGCTAAGTAGCAGATGCCCAATGGGCTGGTCACCCGTTGGCTTGTCACACCGATTACGGAAACAACGGCAGATGGATCTATCTGTTGTTGCCCTAAAGACGCCGCTAGGCGTGATGGGAAACTACAACAGAGAAAATCAATCTGCTGTTGCCCTTAAGACGCCACAAGGCGTGATGGCCTCTGACTGCTTGGTCGGTCTTTGGCTAAGGACGGAAGAAGAAGAAGAAGAAGTAGCAGATATGTGATTTTATCAAATCACCCTGTAGGTGATAAATATCAAATTTGTGACACCCATTGCAGATATGTCACGGGTTTGTTACTCGGTCATCCCAGCCTACGAGGAGCTGAGATAAGATAGTCGCAGGCGCGTTTAGATTGAACCGCTGATAAGACGACATTACTGTCTGTATGACACATGTGGGCAGACAAGAGTGATATAATCGCTTTCGGTCCTTGATTAAAAAGTAATCATGGATTTATTACATTTTAGACAATATGTGTCTACAAATGTGTTTGTGATAGTGTATGCAAGGCATCAGATGTCCATATATGGTAATACGTGACCTTTGCAGGCACGCACCTTATTTCACGTGGGACTATTTTGAAAATATCACACCCTATCTGCATGATTTGAAATGATTGGATCTTTCTGATTAGGTTCATAACATCATTGGAGGGAATATAGGCTGACACTTTCACAGTTTTTTTCTCTGGGATTTGCACGCTCGCCAAGACAACACCAGACCCTCGCCACAGTGAAAACTAGATTCATAATTCCTAATTGTTACCTGAACCTTTTATTGGAGAACCAGATAAGACGTAGAAAAGCACAGGAAATATCTGGTTGTTGTTCGTCCATCACGGGTGATGAAGACCACTCTGTTCATCCAATTATTTAAGAATATGTTAGGTTAGTCTATGGGTACGAAGGTGACTGAAGAGCCCGATGCGGGCCTGGAAAGATCTTGGACAGTGTGGGCAGGGAATGTTTGCTTCATGTGAAGGTTTTATTTCACGGTCCTTTCTAGCTTGTCTCCGCTGTTCCGCTGCTGCTCTTCTGGATGATTCGCATGCTGCTGCACCTTTACGAAGAGATGTGCGCCAAGCAGTTCGGTCTTGCGCAGCAGCTTCCCATGTGTCTGGGTTTATGTCAAAGGTTTTCAATGACGTCTTTAACGTGTCTTTGAAGCGCTTCTTTTGGCCACCATGGGAGCGTTTACCCTTCTGCATCTCACCATAAAAGAGTATCTTTGGCAGTCGATGGTCTGGCATGCGGACTACATGACCTGCCCAGCGAATTTGTGACTGCATCAGAATAGTATCAATACTAGGGATACCAGATCTGTCAAGAACGGCGGTATCCGGGATCTTGTCTTGCCATTTGATGTTCATTATCTTCCTGAGACAGACTGTATGGAAGTGGTTTAGCTTCTTTACGTGGCGCCTGTATACAGTCCATGTTTCACATGCATATAGCAGCACTGGAAGCACCGCAGCTCTGTACACCTTCAGCTTTGTCTGTAGACTAATGCCACTTCGATGCCAAACGATGGTGTATAGTCTGCCAAATGTGCTGCTGGCTTTGGAGATCCTGGTGTTCACCTCATCATCAATGACAATGTTCTGGGATAGTGTGCTACCAAGGTATGTGAATCTGTTCACAACATTCAGTTTCTCACCATTAACCTTGATGACTGGCTCAGTATAAACTGTGCCAGGAGCTGGTTGGTACATGATTTCTGTTTTCTTCGTGTTGATGGTAAGCCCAAAGTTGGCGCAGGCTTCGGAGAATCTATCCACACTATGCTGCAGATCAGCCTCTGAGCCAGCATTGAGGGCACAATCATCAGCAAACAGAAGATCTCTGATGGTGTGTGATTTGACCTTGGTTTTTGCTTGAAGCCTCCTAAGGTTAAACAATTTTCCATCAGTACGATAACTAATGTCGATTCCTGTGTCCCCGTCTCTAAAAGCATCAGTCAGCATAGCAGAAAACATGATACTGAACAGAGTCGGTGCAAGTACGCACCCTTGTTTGACTCCATTTGAGACGGGGAAAGGCTCTGATAGCTCACCGTTTTCCTGAACTCTAGCCTGCATTCCATCATGCAGTTGCTGCACTATTGTGATAAATTTCTTTGGGCAGCCGTATTTTGCCATGATCTTCCATAGACCCTCTCTACTGACCGTGTCGAACGAGTTTGTCAAGTCGATGAAAGCTGTGTACAGGTCACAGTGCTGTTCTTGGCATTTTTCTTGTAGCTGTCTTGCAGCGAACACCATATCTGTGGTTCCACGTTCTTTCCGGAATCCACACTGGCTTTCAGGTAAAAGACCTTTGTCAAGATGAGCCGTAAGGCGATTCAAAAGGATTCTGGCGAATATCTTCCCAGCGATTGATAAAAGAGAGATGCCTCGATGATTGTTGCAGTCTTGGCGATTACCTTTACGTTTATATAGATGTATAATTGAGGCATCTTTGAGATCGTGTGGGGTGGTTTCACTCTGCCACATTTGCTGGAAGATCATATGAAGTTTGTCTATCAGAACTGCATGGCCATCTTTATAAACCTCAACAGATATTGAATCGGAGCCAGGGGCCTTTCCACTAGACAGTTGACGAATCGCTTTTTTAGTTTCCTCCAGAGTTGGTACATCATCTAATGCTTCATTTATAGGAATTTGGGGCAGGCGGATGATGGCTTCGTCGTTAATAGATGATGGCTGGTTCAAGATATTATTAAAATGTTCAGCCCAGCGTTGGAGCATTTTTTCCTTGTCTGTAATTAGTGTTTTTCCATCTGCATTAAGGAGGGGAAATGATCCTGATGATGTTGGACCATAGACCGCTTTGAGTGCAAGGTAAAAGTTTTTCAAGTCATGGCTGTCAGCAAAGCCTTGGAGCTCATCTCCTTTATTACTCAGACATGAATCCCGCATCTGGCGTAGTTTATGTTGGACGATTCTACGCATGTTGTTGAAAGCGTCTTTCTTGGATGTAGATTTTGGATCATTTAAATATGCTTTATGGAGATGGTGTTTCTCAGCCAACATCTGCTTTATATCATCTGAGTTCTCATCAAACCAGTCATTTTGTTTCTTGATGGAAGGACCCAGGACCTCTGTAGCAGTGTTGTAGATCTGCTCACTTAGGGCTGCCCAATTTGTTTCCACACTTTGGCCGTCTAGCGAGATAGATTTGAGACGGTCTTCTAAGGTGACAGTAAATGACTGTTTGATTTTTGTCTTCTTTAGTTTGGTGACATCCAGCCTCTTTTGAGTTTTCTTCCCCTGAGGGCGCCTGGCTGGTTGGATACGAATTTTAAGTTTAGATACAATGAGGCGATGATCAGTCCAGCATTCGGCACCACACATGGACTTGGTCACCCGGACATCTTGCCTGTCCTTCTTCCTAACAATTACATAGTCAATTAGGTGCCAATGCTTTGAGCGAGGGTGCATCCAGGAGGTCCTGTTGCTGGTAGGAAGTCGAAAAATGGTGTTGGTGACAAGGAGGTCATGTTCTGCGCAAGTCTGGAGGAGACGAAGTCCATTACTGTTACAGCGACCTACGCCGTACCTACCAATAGTGCCATTCCAGGAGATGTTATCTGAGCCTACTCTTGCATTAAAGTCACCAAGAATGATGAGCTTATCTGCTTTAGGAACTGATGCAATGACTGCATGTAGTTCTTCGTAAAACTTATCCTTGACATCATCCTGGTTTGTCATAGTTGGTGCATACGCGCTAATGATGGTGGCATGTTTTCTTCCATAGAACAGAGGGATCTTGACCGTCATGAGTCGGTCATTTATTCCCTTTGGGGGCCCCGCTAACTTGCTGACAATTGCTGTTTTGATTGCAAATCCAACCCCTGCTTCTCGTCTTTCTTCAGTTCCTCTTCCGCTCCAAAAGAATGTATAACCTGCACCCTTTTCTCAAAGTTGGCCCTCGCCTGCAAGTCGAGTTTCACTCAGTGCTGCTATGTCAATGTTGTACCTGGCCAGTTCTCTCCCAATCAGGGCAGTTCGTCTCTCAGGTCTGTTTGCGTTAAAGTCTTTGTCAAGTAAAGTGCGCACATTCCATGCGCCTAGAATGAGGGAGAAAAATCTGTCCTTTCTTTTTCTTATATCTCGACCGCCGAAGTAGGGTACCCACCAACCGCGGTAAGCTGGTTAGGTAATGGTGAAGCAGGCAATGTTTAGGGCACCTTTTCTAGCCCCTTCCTCATGCCATGGAGGTGAGCAGTGCTTTCCTAAAGAGGGCTGCTCAGACACTCAGGGGGCTGCCGAATCCCACTGCTGCTCCGACCAGTGGAAGACGACCATATGGCCTGAGCCGCCTGTGTGTAGGTCTGCGACTACGACCGCCAGCGTACCCACGCCTGCCGCTTCGCCGCTCGCCCATCGCCACATGACTTGTTGTGAGTGGATGGATGAATGGATGAAAGAGTGACTTGCGCGGTGATTTGGATTAAAGTGAGGAAGAGTTGCGCAATTCGTCGACCTCACTCTCTCGCCTGGGTCCATCTCAATCCAGTGGCAAGACAAGTCAAGACGACTGGAGATGAAGTCAGGTGCAGTGGATGACCAGGGCTTTCTACGTGCCTCGCCGTGCTCCTTACGCTCCACAGCGCGTTGCTGGTAATCGCCGTCATGCCCGTTGAACCAACAGGTGGTTTCTTCCGCGCAGTCTATCGAATCCAGTCTTCGCATGCATGGGTAGGCAGACCCTAACTCACCGAAGGTTTATAACCATTCGGCTACCCTCACCTAGTTTAGCCGGCCTGTCAAAGCCGTTGTCCGGGGGTGGCCGCTGTCGCATGCTGACAGCTACGAGGAGCCACAGGTGAGAGCTGGATGCCAGGTTTGGACCAAAGGTGGCTGAGCTGCCCTGAAAAGGGCATGACAGCTCCTTCACCAGAGGTACTACCAATACCTGACTTCCCAACACCCCCAGGAAATATCTACATCTAATAAGGAACACCGGAACTAGGAAAACTGAAGAAACACGGAGTCAGAAGAGACAATCTATTGTAAAATTAAAAGAAATCCCAGACACGTGTTGTAAGAGAACGATTCGTCTCTTCTATTCATCTGTGCGACAAGTCTGTAGCCAGGATTGGCGTAAGTTGTGATTTACCTTTCATATTTTATTACTAACATGTGAACTAACATATATATGTATATATTACCATGTGAATTTTATTTATTGAAACTCCCTATTGGATGTCGAAGTCATTTGAGGCTGGCAACCTCAGCGTATAGAATGATAATTCATGATCCACCACTGCACGGGCTGGTGAAGGCTTTATTGATAATTTCGTAAAGAGAACTAAAAGCATAAAGTAGTTCCAGGTTCCCTATGGAGCAGGGAGGGAAAGATGAAAAGAAATGATGTACATTCTAAGAAAAAGACTTACATTTTCAAAGCCGTGTAAATGCCCCTATAAACATATTCACTCTAAAATTAATGTAAGGTTTCACGCTTTAAAGCAGCGTAAATGTCCATGTGAAAATATTCATTTTAATTAATAGACGTTTCAAACATTTCCACAAGTGTAAATGTAAAGGACACATGAATGAACTTATATTGTGAACACTTTTCAAACAGTGGAGATGTAAATGTAAAACATATTATATCTGGACGTTTAGCCTTTTCATTTAAATGTAATGTGAAGCTAAAGCTATTCAGTTTAAATGTAAAGGAAGTTTTATCCCGAGGGATTAAATTTAATTCTCATCGAGGGTAAACTCTGAGTTATCCAGTTATTGATGGTACCAGCAGAACGTACTATTTCTGGAACAAGACGGGATCAGTGGCCTATGCTTTAAGACAAAGGACGTACTGTGTAGACTTTCCTTGAAGTTGCTTGGAGACGAGCTACACCCGACAACCTTGACCAGAGACGAGTGATCAGTGTGAAAAGACAGAACCGTCATTGGCAGCTGTTCAAACATATGCTGCCACCTGAACTTCTTAACCCTTTTCGCAATCCCCAAATACGAGTATGATAGCTTTTCTTTAGCCATAACTATTCAAATTATTTTTAAACTGTTAAAACTAAAGTGATTATTAAATTTTGGTTGTTATTTTGTAATGTTACAAATTTAACTTCGATTTAATCTTTTCAATGTACTACATGTTTGTCTCAGTCAAAGTTATTAAACACACACTCTAAACAGAGCTCTCTCTCTCTCTCTCTCTCTCTCTCTCTCTATATATATATATATATATATATATATATATATATATATATATATATATATATATATATATATATATATATATATATATATATATATATATATACATATATATATATATATATATATATTATAATAATCCACTGAGTAAATCAGGGGTGGGGGGCTTAAACGAGCTGATAAATAAGCGCTTAAATTCTTCACAAAAGTGGTCGGCAGGTTACAGAATTAACTTGCTCAGCGACAGCCAGCATTGTTTTCGCTTACCTGAATTTCTTGTGAAGACTCCCATATGATAGAAGCCTTACTACTCTTCTATCTACATTTCTGCCAAGAGTAATCTAGGCTGAAGCCTAGGGGCCTGTGCATAAGTTAAAAAAAACTTTAAAGAATGCATCAATTTCTGCACAAAAAGAAAATGCTTGCACTTTACAATTGAAGCCTATTTTAGATACTCTTGAGTTTGGGCCATTGGTGGACCACTACTGCAAAGCAGGGGAGGCTATACCGTCACAGGGACCTGCTGCAGTGGTGACTCAGGAAAATGATGACGATGGTGAAATGATGACGATGGTGAAATGTTATATTGTTGTTTTTTTTTTTTTTTTGTTTAAAATTTCTATAGGACTGGTCAATCCCATGCCCAACTCATGAGTCTTTTTACGATTCGCATGATAGGTTAGGGTGGTGCTATTCTCTGTTCCCTTTTCAGACCCTGGTAAGCTAATAACATATTGGCATGATAAGTGTTGCAAATATTATAATGTTTATTTTGTTAACATTGAAAAATAATTAGTTATCAATCCTGCAACGCTTTTGCAAAAAAAAAAAAAAAATGTATAACATAATATTAATACATCGTCAATTTGCGTGTAAATGCAACACTTGTGTTAATGTAGTCAGATTTTTGAGATAATGGCAAAACAGCCCTAGCCTTGACACTTTTGGTTAAAAAAACAAAAACAAACAACACTTTTCATAATTTATAGCACCCTGTGGTTCACTAAACCTTACCTTTCAGTTTGGAAAAAATTCAGAGATTTTTTTGTTTTTATTTTTATGATAGTCAGAAATGTCACCTACGTTAAACTGAGAAATTGTAACCAATTTTTTTTAAAGCGGCAGAAAAATGACTTGACGCGCAGCATGCAGCCAGTGTGTGCGGATTAGAAACTCCTGCTCTTGACGTAATGAACTATATACGTAGCTTCCTCTTCCAATTTCAAAATATTACTTCCTTTTTTTAACTTTTTTTTTTTTTTCGTTTTCTTCTATTGCTCTCTTACGCTCCTTTTCTCTTGTACTCATTTCTGTACATCATTTGAAGCTCAAACAGAAAGAGCTTTCATATCTTGACTTATTTTATAATATAACATTCCAGGCAGCGAGAAGGCAGACAGGGTTGGATTATCCATTTGGCTAAGTAGGCTGAAGCCTAGGGGCCTGTGCATAAGTTAACAAAAACTTTAAAGAATGCATCAATTTTCATTTGTTTTCGCATCTATTTTTCACTGTTGACAACCGACTGCTCTGGAGAACGGTCATTTTCTGCACTCAAGCGGGTTAACAACTCTCTACGATCCACTACGAAGGATGATAACCCGAACAATTTGACATTGATGCTGAGACAAAACGTGGCGGCCCCTATCGATCTTTGTTTCACTCCGGCAGTATCGGTACATTTGTGGTACTGATTTTTATTATTTGCTCTCAATTGTCGCACTTTTCTTTTTTTCTTTCTTCGTTATTTTTCTGCTTAAGTAGCAGATATTTGAGTATAGTCGAATTGCTTGACACTCCCTGAAGATGATAATAATCACATTTGCTTGGTGCTGCCCAGATTTATTGGCTATAGGCGCGGCAGATTAACACGTACATTGGCCAGCGCTATCGGCTTAATCACCGATAAGACATGGCTACACGCATCACCAAAGCTTGGAAAAGGGGAGACAACTTACACATAGACATGGATGACAAGATTACTTTAGATAAAAGTAAGATTGCTACATCTCGAACACATGGTCATATGCGATTACCGGTGTGTTCGTAAGTTTGTACACAAGGTCATCGGACATCTTATACCATATATGGGAGAGTTGACTTCTGCCTTACGTTCAAAATTATCCGACGTCGCAATATTTTGAAATTGCCCCATAACCCGCCTGTTTGAGTATGATTGTAGTGTTTTTTATAGCTCATAACCAACGAAGGCGTGAGAAGGCAGGGAATATAATCTGACCATTTTCTCAAGCTATTTCACTTGAGAAATCGCTCGCCAAGACACCAGACTTCTACAGTGAAGAATTAGAATTCAGAATTCCTTCTTAATAAAATACCGGACAACTGTTATTGGAGTATTCATCAGGACTTACAATATAGCCCAGTAAATCTCTATTATTTTTAATTAGGAAACCGGGACTGAGGAAACTGAAGGACCACCCACGAAGTCAGAGAGGGAACTTATTAAATTAACGACCCCCCAGAAGCGTGTAAGAGGCCGATTCAAGTCTCCTTTATTCATCTGAGCAAAAAGTCTGTGAGTCAGAATTGGCTTATTGGTGGAACCAGCAGAAAGTACTATATATAGGCAGCACTGGAGAAAATCAAGATGGGCAAAGCAGCAGGGCATGATGGTATAACACCAGAAATGGTTAAGTGCATGGGAGCATCAGGCGACCTATTACTCTTAAGGATTCTACAGGCAGCGTGGTACAACAAGACCATGCCAAAGGATTGGGAGATTGCCATCATAACACCAATTTTCAAAAAGGGTGACAATCGACATTGTGGAAACCATAGAGGCATATCCCTTCTCAGTGCCCCTGGTAAAATCTACTCTAGAATCCTAGAGCAGAGACTCCGACGCCTAGCTGAGCCACAATTGGATGAGCTCCAGTGCGGATTTGTGATCGAACCGAAGTACTCAAGACCTAATCTTCACACTCAGACAGCTGAGTGAAAAGACCCATGAGTATAAGAGTGACATCCATCTTTGTTTCATAGATCTGGAAAAGGCATTTGACAGGGTCCACTGGAGCAAACTTTGGGTCTGTTTGGCAAGAAAGAACATTCCAGCACCTCTGATCAAACATTTATAACACATAAGGAAGGGAAACCACGAGGCCTGTAAACAGTAAATTAATATGAAACAAATATAAGGGTATGTTATAAGGCACTCGTAGGAAAGTAGAACACTAGACAACAGAAAAACAACAGACATGAGTGGCTTACCCAGGATTTGAACCCTGGACCTTCCGTGCGACAACACCGCCTAGCTATGCAAGCGAATCACACTGTCCTCCCTGCCATCTACGCATCCCCAAAAAAGGATGTTTCAATGACAGGTCATTAGTGCGAACCTCTATACATAACACCGGAAGTTTACCATGGGCAGTTCAGCCTATTAATGACGCAATCACTTCTGTTGTTCCCCTATATATCAGTATTGGTCAGTCCAACAAGACAAAGACCTTAATACTGTGTCCAGTATGATAGTAGACTTAGAACAGTAAGAACAGGACAGAGGGTAGGTTTGGTATTGTATAAACATTTATAACACATAAGGAAGGGAAACCACGAGGCCTGTAAACAGTAAATTAATATGAAACAAATATAAAGGTATGTTATAAGGCACTCGTAGGTGTTACGTGCAGTCTTTGATATCTTACAATATTATACATTGGTATTCTTGTTATCTTCGCAAATATTTTGAAAGCAAAATAGTGCTTAAGGGAAAGTCATTATTGAGTTACTTCCCTTGAAAGTTGTGTCGGCTCTTTCGATCAAACTCCGCGGATAAATCCATTTTACTGCGATTTATTCGTTGTTTGGGTAATAATAGATTGTTCTTGCTTCAGAATATCTATGGCCTGAATTTATGTGTATTGTTTGTCTGAGTAGGACGAGTCTGTCTTATATCTGTATATCTTTACATATCTAAGTCGAACTATATGTTCTGTTGTCTCTAGAGAGGTCGAAGGCTATTCGGCGGATGTGTCGCTAGAGTGTGGTGTGATTTGGCTTCGTCCTGATAGGGACTGTGTTTCCTATGTCGGCCTGTCGCCGGGGAAAAAGTGATCTCAGTATTTGTGGGGAAAGTGATAGTCGTCTAAACCTATCGTGTATGCTTTACCCCAGTGTTTATGCGTATTGCCAAGGAATGGCAGTTTCATATTTCCTATACCAAGGTAATCAAAGATACTCTTATGAACTCTCGATCGAAGCCACCATTTTCGATAGTTACGATTTGAATGTCTAAGAGAATATATTTGACTCGATGAAAACGACTTCGATTCCTAGCAGCACTATATCCTGTAGATTGCAGTCAATTGTTCATGATCAAATCTACAGAGCAATGAAATGTTTTATGAATGACTAACTTTAGGACAGATTCATTATCTGTATCCAAACGTGAGTGACAGCTCACGAGTGAAGCCATCTTGGAACCAAAACATGTAGTGACTTTCAAGAAGAGAAAAGGGATGCCCGTATTATCGCTTGATCAGTCCAGAGATCACTGCTACACATGAGAACCCATTGCTAGCGGTTCAATATTATTATATGAAAAAAATATGTGCTGAACATTATGTTGAAGAATCGTCGCTAGACGAGATTAGGTTTAGAAGCCATCTGAAATATTGTTTATAAGCTGACGTGCTCAGTCAGTGAAGTCAGATGATATATGTATGGGCGATACTGAGTGCTTGGCTACTGACAGTCCATTATACAATTATTCTACATGAGTGCCCATGTAACATTGCAAGACCATTTGTCCACTGTACTATGATGTATTATGGCAACCTGTGATTTGTCACTATCTGTGCTGTCGAGTGTGTACGTCCAATTAAACTTTAGAAAAGGTACACAGTCGTTGGTGTCGATGACTTCCAGCCATACATGAGTGTGAGAAAAGAACATTTTTTGTCAACACCACGAACCTTTATCATCATTCGCACATTATACACTCAATCCATGTCTACACACCACTGCGTAGGTCAAGTTGACATTCCATACACTACAGTGGAGCAAACAACACCATAGAGATCTTATCAACTGATGATGATGATGATGTCTGCTTCCATCCACTTATATCTATCTTTTGGTGGATATCATTAACGGGAATAAAAATCCAACTTTATCAAACTTTATCAACTGGTGGACCAGCTTTCTGGGTTTGACCTCGCAGAAGTTCAGAAGTCAACAGATTACCGATACCAGACCGTTTCCTGTGGCTGATACGACACACTTGCAGTAATGGTTTGCTCTTTGTCAACACTTCGTCACGTGACCTGTCAGGTGAATGCAGTATGTAGGTCAGCGTTGTTGACATTTTTTACATTAGACATTATAGAGTTTCACAGAACAGTTGGATCAATTCTTGTCAATGTTAACAGGAAGACAGTATGAGTGAACTAAGAAGTCCTATTTTCATCGATGGATCTTCTTGTTTTCCATATATGAACTTTAATATTTAAGGCCAGAATGTTTAATTGAATAAAGTGGCAGTTTGTTTGTTTTCATAAAAATAACTTTGCCATTACTGTAAAGCTGAGCCTATTTTGCAACACATACTATCATACACATAATTTATATATATTTATGTTTACATGTTATTTGTTTGTATAGTATGTTAGTTTCTATGTCAGCGGGTTGTGTTTAAGGTTGGGCGGCGTCCTCACAACAGAATATCCCACGTCATAGAGGGTCCGTTGTGGGCGTTTTCTATAGGTGCAATTTTCTTGATTGAAAATTTGCTGCGACAACTGTTGCTTTTGTGTTAGCTGTGAAGTCTGTAATTATTGTTATTTTTGTAATATTTCTTTGTTCTTTAGTTTTGTTTTGATTTGTTTGTAATTTGTTGGTCTAACCTTTTCTATCTTTCAGTTCTATTCACAATTTATATTCATATATTGTGACGTCATTTGTGTTGTTATTCTTTGCAGATTCAGTGATTATTTTCATTGATTTCCCTATTTGATTTATTTTGATTTCTGCAAACGTTCTTGTATTGTCAGTCCTATTTGTACTTTATGTATTCTGTTGGTTGACATATGTTTTATATAGGTATATTTCATAAGACACAATTGCCTGTGCACTGCACTTGGATTATGGTATAAACCAGTACCTGATTATTATTACTATTATACAAGACCTTATTAAAGGCTTGTGACCCACAGATATTGGGATAGTATACTGATTAATCAAGTCATTGAGAACTTGTGGTATTATTATTGATTCAGGTGATTAGTATTATTGTTAGACATCATGGCTACATTAGAATACTTCATTACACAAGGGAAAGCCCTTGATAAGACTGGTCAACAATTAGAACAATGGGCAGTTGCTCAATATGACAAAGCATTAGCTGCAGAAGAGAGAAGAGCTATGGCAGAAGAGAAAAGATTAGCTGCAGAAGAAAGAAAAGCTATGGCGGAAGAGAAAAGATTAGAAAGAGAAGCTGAGGCTGCTGCTGAACAAAAGAAATTGCAGATGCAGGTAGAGGAAAGGAGATTTGAAGCTGAACAAAAAAAATTGGAAAGAGAAGCTGCGGCTGAACAAAAAAGATTAGACAGTGAAGCTGAACAAAAAAGATTAGACAGGGAAGCTGAACAAAAAAGATTAGACAGGGAAGCTGAACAAAAAAGATTAGACAGAGAGGCTGAAGAAAAAAAAAGCAATAAGAGAACATGAATTTGAGTTAGAGAAATTGAGATTGACAAGTATGAGTAATGTTAATCAGGCATCTAGTGGTAATGGTAAACCTTCTACTTAAAAGGTTAAGGTTCCACCGTTCAATCAGTCCAGTGACGATATTACATTCTGGCTGGATAGATTTGAACGTTCTTGTCGTACACATAATGTGGATAAATCACAATACGCTAATCAATTATCAGAAAACTTGAAAGGTGAATCTTTGACTAGATTATGCCTTGTAGGAGAAGCAGATAAGGATAATTATGATGTCATTAGGGCGGCTTTGATAAAAAAATATCAGCTAAGTGAGGAAGGCTATCGCCTTTTATTTAAAACGATGGTACCTGAGACGGGTGTAGAATTCTCAGAATTCACTGCAAAGGCACGTCTCACAGTTGATCGTTGGATTGAGCTTTCCAAAACAGAAAAAACGTATGAAGGACTTATGGATTTGTTGCTCAGAGATAAGATTATGTCATGTGTGAACAAACCTTTCCTTGAATTTATACATGAGCGTAAACCTAAATCTCTAAAAGAAATGGAAGAATATTGTTCCCAATATGTCACTGCACACCCCGACGTGACTTTTGGCAACACTAAGATTAAGGAGAGTATGCCAGTTGCTTCAGCAACACCATACAATCCCAATTATTCACACAGATTTCAGGGACCTCAAAACAGATTTGATAAAAAAGGTAACCATAATAGTTATCAAAACCAAGGTAACCAATCATTTCAGGGTTCTTCTTCAAAGAACTGGAGACGACCTGATAGCTCTCGACACAGGGGTGGTCATAATTATAGGAATTTCCGTAGAGGAAGTAATTATAGAAACTATCAGGGTTATCCGTCTTGGAGTCAACAAGATCATAATTACAGAGATACTCATTATAATGAATATGATAATGGTAACCAAGGGAACTATGACTCAAACCCAAATAGGGGTTACAATAGAGGTAACAATAACTACAGAGGTGATAATAACCGAGTTAGATCTCAAAACAAAAGACATAAACCACATTTTCAGGCAAACTCTGCACAACAAGAGTCCCATGAAGCCTATAAACAGAGTAAAGATAATAATGATGCTAGTAATATGGCATGTGCCGCTTTTGATTTTGGGAGAGCATCTCAGTGCCCCCAATGCAAAACGTTATTTGAGCCAACCACAGTGTCTACTTTAAGCTGTGGCCATCCTCTTCCTGCTCTTCCAGCATCAGTCGCGCATGATGGAAGAGGTTCTCTTGTCTTACATAAGGGTTTAGTGAATAACAATCCAGTCTCTGTGCTATTTGATTCTGGATGCACCACAATTGGTGTTAGGCAGTCACTCGTAGATCCTTCCCGTGCCACTGGACAAGTAGTCAAATGTGTAACATTTTGCGGCACATTAGCGAAATACTCTACTGCTATCATTAGGATTGCTACTCCTTTCTTTACAGGAGATGTACACGCATGTCTTCTTCCGAATCCGATCGCTGACCTCATCATCGGTCGCATTCATGGAGTCAAGGAATGCACTCCGCAACAAATTTCCACGTGGGAAAGGCAAAACATGCAGATTGCTAACGCTGTAGTCACTAGAGCTCAGGCTCTTAATATGCCTCAAACTTCATCTACTGAAGATAATGAAGTGCATAACCAAGATAATCCCTTGGTAATTTCTCGTGACTCGTTTATAAAACAGCAAGAAGATGATCCCACTCTGAAGAAATTCTTCATTCTTGCAACTAAAGGTGATCCGAATAAAGACACAAGTCGTAAATCGTGGATTACAAAGAAGAATGGCGTACTTGTACGTATGGTTCAAGACTCCATTACGTCAAGTCATTCTCAAATCCTGGTTCCCAAGAATTTGAGAGTTAAAATTTTGCAGCACGCTCACGACTCTCAGTGTGCTGGACACATGGGTTTTTTCCCGTACTAAGTCAAGAGTCCTTGCGGCTTTCTTTTGGCCATTGGTAAACAAGGACATACGTATTTATTGTCGATCTTGTAAAGTATGTCAGGAAGTTAAATCCAAAGGTCCACGGCATGCTGCACCCATTCAGGCGGCGGACATTCCTATTCGGCCGTTTCAAAAAATGGCCATAGACATTATTGGTCCATTTAAGATCAAGTCTGCCAGAGGACATCAGTTTATCTTGACGTGTGTTGATATGTGCACACGTTGGCCAGAGGCTATTCCTCTGAAGAGCATTACTACTGCTGATATTGCAGATGCTCTTTGGCTTATATTTTCTCGTCTGGGGTTCCCCGGAGAGATATTGTCAGACCATGGCACCCAACTAATATCAGATACCATGTCTCAAGTAATGTCTACTCTGCAGATAGATAGATCTTTAAGTAGTATCTACCATCCAATGTCTAATGGTATGGTCGAACGCCTTAATAGAACACTTAAAAACTTACTGGGGAAGATAACTGAGGATCATCCTCAAGACTGGGACAGAGTTTTACCTGCGGCCCTCTTCGCTTACAGAGAGGTACCCAATGAACATACGGGATTTTCTCCCTTTGAACTCGTCTTTGGCGCGCGTCCGCGTGGCCCTATGTCGTTGCTTCACGATCTCATAACATCTGACAATATTGACGATGACACAAAGTCATCCTACGAATATGTCATCGCGTTGAGACAAAAAATTATCGAAGCATGCAAATTAGCAACTTCTTCTTCTGAATTTGCGAAACAGAAGGCAAGGCAATTTGCCAATAAGAAGAGATGCTTACGACAACTTTGTCCTGGTGACAAAGCATTTGTATTACTACCTTGTAGGGAAAACAGATTACTTATTTCTTGGAAAGGTCCGTACGATATAATATCGAAAATTTCCGAGGTCGACTATATTGTCGATATTGATGGGAAGCATAAAACCTTCCACATCAATATGCTTACTGAATTCCATGAACGTCCGGATTATTTGCAACCCATTTTCCAAGCAACGGACAATTCTCCAGTACAACATGGTCATTACTCATCACTGTCCGTGATACAGGATGAGGAAACAAGTTTTTCAGATGTAAATCTTCCTCTTCCAATGATCCCACTTCATTCCAGTGAATCATGGAAGAACGTTACTGTCTCTCCTGATTTGTCTCTAGGAGAACAGCGACAAGTTTCAACTATGTTGCAAACATTTCAGGATGTACTCACTGACATCCCTGGACAAACGAATGTCATTCAACATGACATTGTTCTAACTGACCATACTCCTGTTAGGGTTAGACCTTATCCTATACCTATACATTTTCATGCACAGGTCGAGAAAGAGTTGGATGAGATGATAGATTTGAAAATAATCGAACCATCCACCTCTGCATATTCTTCGCCGATGGTTATTGTGCGTAAAAAAGACAATAACATACGTCTTTGCGTTGACTATCGAAAATTGAATCAAGTAACGAAGTTCGATGCCGAACCTATGCCTTTACTGGAAGAGCTACTTACTCGACTCTCCAAATCTCATTTTTTCCACTAAACTTGATTTGTCTAAAGGATATTGGCAAGTTCCTTTATCTGAACGCGCCAAACCTCTCACGGCTTTTTCAACACCTAGAGGTTTGTTCCAATGGAATTTTATGCCTTTCGGTCTTATGAACGCACCAGCTACGTTCGTACGCATGATGCGCCGAATCCTATCTTATCGGTCAGATGTCATTGCA
The DNA here is from genome assembly GCA_024509875.1 of Oreohelix idahoensis. Classification (NCBI taxonomy): domain Eukaryota; kingdom Metazoa; phylum Mollusca; class Gastropoda; order Stylommatophora; family Oreohelicidae; genus Oreohelix; species Oreohelix idahoensis. The sequence continues at coordinate 599,829 of JAMPIV010015971.1, forward strand.
TATCTAGACGACATCTGTCTTTTCAGCGATACTTGGGAAGATCACTATTCAGGGTTAGATGAATTGCTGTCTACTTTGCGTGAGCACAACCTGACAGCGAAACCCTCTAAAGCCTATATTGGTTTTAGCGAAATTTCTTTCCTAGGCCACCGAGTTGGTCATGGTTTCCTAAAGACAGAGGACCATAATACTAGTAAGATACTTAACATCTCAATCCCTAAGACTAAAAAACAGGTGAGAAGTCTGTTAGGTCTTATTCAATTTTATGGCAGATTCATTCAGAATCTATCCTCTATCATGGCACCTCTCTCAACACTTCTAAAGAAAGGTTCGCCTAATGTGGTCCACTGGTCTCAGGAATGCCAATGCTCTCTGGATAAGATTAAAACACTGTTTTCAACACCACCTATTTTAGTGCTACCCACTAAAGATAAGACATTCGTTCTTCGTAGTGACGCTTCATCCACTGGGATTGGAGCGGCACTAATGCAAGAGTACTCTGGAACTCTGCACCCTGTAATGTATATTTCCAGAAAACTTAATGCGGCAGAAAGGAATTATTCGGTTTTAGACCGTGAGCTATTAGCTATGGTTTGGTCGATCCTCAAACTACAGAGATTCCTTCTAGGCGCACATTTCATAGTAGAAACCGACCAAAAAGCTCTTACTGCTATACAGAGTAAGAATTTGAAGAGCTCGAGGTCTACTCGATATGCAATTGCTCTTCAACCTTTTCATTTCTCTGTGCGAGCTATTCGTGGATCAGATAATGTGATGGCAGACATTCTGTCAAGATGCCCACATGATTCCACATAACTATTAGGGCTTAGACTTCTTGATATGTCTAGTTCTATAGTAGTTCCTTTTCTATATCATGATAGATACACATTTGTAATTTAATAATATAATGATTGTATCACTACATAGCGGTTCATTGATGTTTATTCACCGCTGTGCTTTGATGATTTTTTCTTCATAAATCATAAATTTAAGATATCTAATACGAAATGATGATATGAATTTTTTAGGCATTGTGTAATTGCCAGAATTGTATTATACTTTGATGACACCTTCCTGGAAAAATATACTTGTAGAGAAATAATTTCTCTCAGTTTATGAGACACATTCTCACCAGTCGCTCCATAAGTCGACTTAGCCTCATATTAGGCGTTATAGGTATTCCTGATATTTTCATCTGCGCATTATTCATGCGTTGTGAGCCTATTGTACGTTGCTCCTAGATGTATTTCAAAAAAAAAAAAAATGTTCCTTTTTTTTTTTTTCCCGGGAGGTGTGGTAAGACTGTTACGTGCAGTCTTTGATATCTTACAATATTATACATTGGTATTCTTGTTATCTTCGCAAATATTTTGAAAGCAAAATAGTGCTTAAGGGAAAGTCATTATTGAGTTACTTCCCTTGAAAGTTGTGTCGGCTCTTTCGATCAAACTCCGCGGATAAATCCATTTTACTGCGATTTATTCGTTGTTTGGGTAATAATAGATTGTTCTTGCTTCAGAATATCTATGGCCTGAATTTATGTGTATTGTTTGTCTGAGTAGGACGAGTCTGTCTTATATCTGTATATCTTTACATATCTAAGTCGAACTATATGTTCTGTTGTCTCTAGAGAGGTCGAAGGCTATTCGGCGGATGTGTCGCTAGAGTGTGGTGTGATTTGGCTTCGTCCTGATAGGGACTGTGTTTCCTATGTCGGCCTGTCGCCGGGGAAAAAGTGATCTCAGTATTTGTGGGGAAAGTGATAGTCGTCTAAACCTATCGTGTATGCTTTACCCCAGTGTTTATGCGTATTGCCAAGGAATGGCAGTTTCATATTTCCTATACCAAGGTAATCAAAGATGCTCTTATGAACTCTCGATCGAAGCCACCATTTTCGATAGTTACGATTTGAATGTCTAAGAGAATATATTTGACTCGATGAAAACGACTTCGATTCCTAGCAGCACTATATCCTGTAGATTGCAGTCAATTGTTCATGATCAAATCTACAGAGCAATGAAATGTTTTATGAATGACTAACTTTAGGACAGATTCATTATCTGTATCCAAACGTGAGTGACAGCTCACGAGTGAAGCCATCTTGGAACCAAAACATGTAGTGACTTTCAAGAAGAGAAAAGGGATGCCCGTATTATCGCTTGATCAGTCCAGAGATCACTGCTACACATGAGAACCCATTGCTAGCGGTTCAATATTATTATATGAAAAAAATATGTGCTGAACATTATGTTGAAGAATCGTCGCTAGACGAGATTAGGTTTAGAAGCCATCTGAAATATTGTTTATAAGCTGACGTGCTCAGTCAGTGAAGTCAGATGATATATGTATGGGCGATACTGAGTGCTTGGCTACTGACAGTCCATTATACAATTATTCTACATGAGTGCCCATGTAACATTGCAAGACCATTTGTCCACTGTACTATGATGTATTATGGCAACCTGTGATTTGTCACTATCTGTGCTGTCGAGTGTGTACGTCCAATTAAACTTTAGAAAAGGTACACAGTCGTTGGTGTCGATGACTTCCAGCCATACATGAGTGTGAGAAAAGAACATTTTTTGTCAACACCACGAACCTTTATCATCATTCGCACATTATACACTCAATCCATGTCTACACACCACTGCGTAGGTCAAGTTGACATTCCATACACTACAGTGGAGCAAACAACACCATAGAGATCTTATCAACTGATGATGATGTCTGCTTCCATCCACTTATATCTATCTTTTGGTGGATATCATTAACGGGAATAAAAATCCAACTTTATCAAACTTTATCAGTAGGAAATAAAGAAGTAGAACACTAGACAACAGAAAAACAACAGACATGAGTGGCTTACCCAGGATTTGAACCTTGGACCTTCCGTGCGACAACACCGCCTAGCTATGCAAGCGAATCACACTGTCCTCCCTGCCATCTACGCATCCCCAAAAAAAGGATGTTTCAATGACAGGTCATTAGTGCGAACCTCTATACATAACACCGGAAGTTTACCATGGGCAGTTCAGCCTATTAATGACGCAATCATTTCTGTTGTTCCCCTATATATCAGTATTGGTCAGTCCAACAAGACAAAGACCTTAATACTGTGTCCAGTATGATAGTAGACTTCTACTTCTTTATTTCCTACGAGTGTGCCTTATAACGCCTTCGACGCTAGACACCATCATCAGACGGGTCTTAGAAACGCGCGACCAGCTTTGCAGTTACTCCCTGATTCTACTTGGAACGTGCTGCAACTCTTAATCTTGACAAGGGACTCGAGCAATCCAGTCACATATCTGTGAAGAACCAAAACACCAGCGGGAGCAGAAACCCCAGCAGCTACGTGTACAAATAAAAACTGCCAAGTGAAACTTCCCTTTATATTAATCCCCATTAACATCATATGATAATGACCAATTTTTTTTAAAAGAATTATTCAATTGTTAATAGCTGTTAAAACCTAATGATTATTAAATTTGTTACTTATATCTATCGAAATTTAAAATTGATTTAATCATTTTGAATGTGTTGTATTTATATGTCTCAGACAATTTCTTAAACACACGTAAACATAGCTAAATAAAAATAAGAGGAAATTTGCTGAATTAACTCAGCTGGAGCTTGTACGAGCTAAACTATGTTACATAATCCTTCACAAAAGTTGACGCCAGATACTAGAGTTAACGTGCTCAGTCAATGCAGCATTGTTCTCGCTTTTCTAAATATATTGTGAAAACTCCCTGGAGGTAGAAGCATCATTATCCTCGTGACTGACATAAATTTCAGATTTACCGAAAGAACATTGTCAGAGTGTTTTTTGAAGAAATTGACATCTATCTGTCTAGGTGTGAATCCTTAGCAGCTATCTGTGGCTTGGAGGGGGGAGGTACAACATGAAGCTATCCCAGAGTCTGAGGGGATCTGCTTATGATGTATTTCTCAAAATGCCAATGGAAGAACAGAACAACTACGACTTGTTGAACAAGGCTTTACTTCAGCGTTTTCAGCTGAACGCAGAGACGTTTTGTAGCAAGTCCCGTGGGGCTAAGAAGCAGAAAGAGGAGTCGTTTAGACAATTTGCTACCGGGCTAGAACCATACCTGGAGAAGTGGGGGTTCCTCAGCATCTTCGATTAATCCTATGAAGGGCTACAGGAGATGGTTATCGCGGAACAGTTCAAGGACTCGCTCACCCCTGACATGAGACGGTTCCTGGCGGAGCACGGTACCGAAACTCTTGAACAGGTAGTACTATTTGACGATAAGTACCAGAACGCTCAAGCAGAAGCTAACCCTGTCAGGAAGCGCGGCTACGACAGTCGCCGACACCCAATAGATCGTCCATCTACGGATGTGAAAACGACAAACACAACACACAAAACGACCCAACTACAACCACAGGACAGCACTAGCCAGAAACTGAGCAATTCACTGCAAGGAACTGGAAGGCGATAGTGCAAAGTGTGTAAAACTGACAAACATTTCACATCGGAATGTAAGAGGCCGAAAATGAGACCTTATATTGACGCCTATCTGCTCACGGGGTTGAAAGGGAACCATGACCTCCAGGCATACCAACAAAACCTCAGTCATCCCCCATTAGTGAAAAAGTAACTGTTGGTGACTGTAGTAAAATCCCTGATACCCCGATCAAATAGATAAAATATTATAGATTAATAAAAATTCAAATACTATAGAGATAAAATATGGGAGTTGTGCCCAACATCGTCACCATAGCCGGCAGTCGCGCAGGTTTATAGAAAACCTTAACGCAGAGTGAATGATACCATCTCTCAATAGTACAAGCTTTTTCATACTCCATCCTTGAAATAAACTATAACAGTTTGACAGCCTAGGCGTGTTCGTTCCAAGAAAGAGTGAGAGAAATTATAAATAGAACGACAGGCGACAGCTGACATCACAGACTTGCTTAGTCTAACATTAAACGTGAATGAATGGTTGGGAGTTTGAAAAAAACTACTTGCCCTTAGTTACGCTGTTGCTAGGGCACCTTTTTTCCCAAAAAGTTAAAGTGAAATAAAGCAGTAGTATCTGCTATTGAATGAGAGAAAACCGCACCGCTTGGTCTCCTACCCGTAGTGACAATTTAAACTAACGAAACCGTTTTGCGTTAGGCAAAACGCGTACAAGCAAGAGAGAGAGAAAAATGTAAGTGGGGAATTTGCATGGAGGCATATTTGAAAAGACAGCTTATGCAGTGTGATACTGAAATTGAGAAGGGTCGGGGGAAAGGGGTAACGTTACAATTTTGAAAGTGTAATTTATTTTTGAAAAAAAGAGGCTAGTGGGCATAACATAATTTGATTGGCTGTAGTAGAATAGACTAATAGGAGTAATAAAAACGATTTGAAACCAGCATTAGTTGCCACTCGAAGATTTAAATCTCACAAGTAGTGTTAGCATCAGAAGCAAGGAATACATGACCAGTGCCTTCGCTATCCTGTATCAGTGGCGATCTGAATGTGCCCATTGATCGCCGGTTAACCTACAAATTGTGTATTATTTCATTGATGCGGTAAGATAAACGTTTATGTAAACCTTATTATTGATATGTATTTGCATTATTGAATGTGTATGCATTATAGATGGGTAGAGGATACACCAGAAAGGCGCCAAACTCAACACTGTGTGTTATGACACAAGTGATATTAGGGAAGATTATCATTTCTTTTAAAAGCCACGCAGGCTTACTTAAACTTTGGGAGAGAATGAAAAGACATAGTTGGAAATAAAATATGACATTATTATAAGTGGTAGGCCAGCAAACCACTGGCCGTCTTCAGCAAGTCACAGTGTTTGCACATGACTTTATATAATTAACTATAAATTTCTTCTATGACAAGGAATGTATCAAACGGAAGTTTGAAGATTACCTGATGATGAATAGGGCATCAAATCAGATAGGAACGATAGCTATTTATGTAGCAACTGATCTTGAACCTGTTGATAATGTTTAATTGTTTAGAGATAGAGATAGGTGTATAATGTTCTGAGGAAGCCTTAATCCTCTGATTTCAGGGTTCCATCGTGAAACAATCAGTGAGCCACATACAAAAATATACGTACTCCTGAAGCTGCAAGCTTGAGGCAAAAACTACCTGTTTGCCTGAAATCTAACGAGTTCTGCAGCAGTATTCAGACATTGCAGTTGTGGAGAAGGTGGTTGTGAGAAGGACATCACAGAGTTCACGGAATCAAAGTTAAGCCCAATTGTCCACGGGCTTGTGTTAGTTCATTTAACCATACTCTCCATCATTATTATATCAATCAGTATTCTTGACATGATGATACAAGTCGTTCCTCCGAAGCGTGTCCATTCATAGGAGTTATTGCTTCATCAGAACACTTCCAGTCAGAAACAATTTAGATTAATATTAACAAACACAGTTGTTGTTTTAAATTACTTTGCTGTAAATAAATAGCCTTTCATTTTGAGTTTAAACATTCATGTATCCCAGCAATTGAGATACAGGAAAATAAAATTGTAAAAAATATCGTCATTCAAAATTTACCCAGCGACTTGTTTAATTACTTGTTCATTAAGTTATAGGTGTAGATGTTGTCATTTTATTAACATTACAATGCATATTACCCTAGACACCTAGCCAGATAACATCCAGACACCATAACATATAATTAGGTTCAAAATATATAGCAGATTGAGGTCGTAGGGTGGTAGCAGACAGGTACCCTGAGAACAACTTCATCAACAATTAGACTCAGGGGCTTGCATAGCTGACCTCACATCTGTAGACAATTAATACTTAACCATTTAACATCTAAACACACCACATGTATTGGGACGCTCGCTCCGGGATTTCAAAATTGTAAAAGTAAATAAGTGTGGAGAGTTAGGTGAACTATCACTGCCCATTGTTATTGTGTTAATTAGAAATATTTGTTAGTTATTTTGATTAGTTAATCATATTTAGTACTAGCAACAAGATGGCAGACTTGGCCAAATTCAGATCTGCTGCTATGCAGGCTGCGAAGGAAATGGGAATGGAGGGGCAAGGTCTGATTGCATACGTAACAACAGAGTGTGACAAATTTATTGAACGAGAAGATAGGAGATTAGACGAAGAAAGGAAATTAGAGGCTGATAGATTGGCAGAGGAGAAAAGAATTTTATTAGAAGATGCTAGGGAAGCTAAGAAATTAGAAGCTGATAGGGAGGCTGAAATAAAAAGGTTGCAGTTGGAGGAGAAGAAATTAGAGGCTGAGGCGAAGAGATTAGAGGCTGAAAGAGAAGAAAAGAGATTAGAGGCTGAAAAGGAAGAAAGAAGACAGGTTGCAGAAAGGGAAGAAAAGAGATTGGTTGCAGAAAGAGAAGCCGAAGATAAACGATTACAGAGGGAACCTGAGCTACGACTAAGGGAGTTAGAGTTGCAAGGCCATGCTCCAGAAAATGGTACCAGCCCATCCACCTCCGACTCTGCTGCAAGCCAGGTGGCCTCCAATTCAGCCATGAGCTTTCATTTAGACCCTTTTATCGAAAAAGATGATGACATAGAGTCATTTTAAGTAGATTTGAGACACTAGCTACAACGTATGGGTTGGAAAAAGAAAAGTGGAGTCTGAAAGTATCCCAGGGGCTTAGGGGAACTTCGTATGAGGTATATTCAAAGTTGAGTAAGGAAAATCAGGAAGACTATGACATTCTAAAACAGGCTCTCCTGATTAGCTATGAAAAGAATAGTGAATTTTACCGAAAAAAAAAATTAGAAATGCTAGACTACTCACTGCGCAGACTTACCACCAGTTCTCTGCACGCCTAGATACATACTTGGAGAAATGGACTGCTCTGGGGAAAACCCAAGATTTAAAGGAAATGATTATGATGGAGCAGTTGAGAGAGTTAATGGCTCCAGACCTGAGAAAATTTCTCACGGAACAGGGTGCTGAGAGACTGGGGGATATTCGTAATGTGGCTGAACGATATAAAGCAGCCCAGTCTGAGATAACAGGCTTGAAGAAGAAGCAATTAGACCATAATAAAGGCCACCAAAACCAAACCCAAAATAAATTTGAAAATAAGGACAAATATAACAAAGGTAAACCCAACTATGATAGGCCAAGGTATGACCAACGTGATAGGAACCCGCAATTCAATGAAAGAAAACCTTTCAACCAAGAAAGGAAATGGTGTAAATGGTGTAAGAGGGACAATCATGACACCAAAGACTGTAGAAAGAAACCTCCTTACTTCGTTGCTATGAAAACAAGGAAAAAGGGATTAAAAGACAAACCTACTGGACAGCAGGAACCTTATCACCCCCCAGTTTGTGAAGATGCTGTATGCAATGGGGCCACCATTAGGTGCCTTTATGATACAGGATTGGATTTTGATTCAGTCGTGAGCTCTCACCTGGTGCACCCAGATCAATACACCACGAAAACAGTGGAGATCCAAGGGGCAACTAAGGACGTAGCAAGCATGACACTTCCCATTGCCAGAATAAGTGTAAAAACTCGCTATGTGGAAAGAGTGATTAGAGCAGCAGTGATAAACGAACCAATCTACCCTTTGATATTGGGGTGTAGGTACGTCTTCTTGGGAAATCCCAAAAGACCTGTGATCATGGCCACAGTACAGACCAGGTCACAGTCAAGGAAGGAGGAAGATAATCCAATAAATACTCATCCAGAGGAGATGAGAAAGGCACAGGCTGAGGATAGGTCACTCAAGCCGTGTTTCAAGAAATTGCCTAAATGTCATACACCTCCTAACAAATTAGACTACTATATGAAGAATAAACTGATCTATAGGAAGGCTGGAACGAGTTCCAATGGTCACGGACAGCTGGTCCTTCCCACTTCATATAGGGAGAAAGTGATGGAGTTAGGTCATGCGATTCCCTTCAGTGGTCATATGGGGATCAGCGCCACAGGACAGCGTATAGCTTGTCATTACTTCTGGCCAGGGATAACGGAAGATATAAAAAGATATGTCAAATCCTGTCCAGAATGCCAAAGGGTAGCTCCAAAACATTGGACTGCTCCTGCAACCTTATGGGAGATGCCCATAGTGGGGACCCCTTTCGAAAGGGTTGCCGTGGATATTGTGGGACCTCTCACACGTACCAAGAGGAGGAACAGTTACATTCTCACTCTGGTGGACACTTGTTCTATGTGGGGAGAGGCGGTCATCAACCGACTCGAAGCATGTGGCAGAAGAATACTCACGATATTCACAAGGTTAGGATTTCCCCACCAAATCTTGACTGATAATGGCTCTCAGTTCAAGGGGAGACTAACGGAAGAAGTTATCAGGATATTCCAAGCCAAGCACTTTCACTGTAGTCCGTATCACCGCCAAGGGAACGGCCAGGTGGAACGGTTCAACGGAACACTCATTTCTATCCTGCGAAAGCTGGCCCATGAAAAACCTGATACGTGGGATCAATACTTACCCGCTGCGTTGTTTGCTTATCGGGAAGTTCCACATAATTCGACCGGAATGGCACCGGCAACACTGCTATTTGGCAGACCCATCAAAGGTCCATTGGAAGCCTTATTGAGGACGTGGACAGATGAGAAGGCAGAAGAAACTGTTTCCTCATCATATCAGTATGTGAACGAGCTGACCACTCGTCTCAAAACTGGCTAGAAACTCGCTAATGATAATCTAAGACAAGCCAGGAAGAAACATGCTGCATACTATAATAAGAAAGCGAAGGATAGGGAACTAGCTGTGGGAGAGAAGGTGCTTCTTCTACTACCCGGCAGCAGTAACAAATTGCAAATTGGATGGCAAGGTCCATACACGGTTCTAGAAAAGGTGTCTAGAACTAATTATAAGATAGATAAGAAAGGGAAAGAGAAAATCTATCATGTGAACCTCCTAAAGAAGTATATAGATAGACAAAACCAGGAAAGGACACATTTAATGACCTTGGCTATCGCAACGGAGATGAAAAACGAACCACTCGCCTCTCACCAATACCCCTTAAAACCCTGTGAAACACCTGCACAGGTCAAAGTCAGTAAACACTTGACGAAAAATCAGAGGGAGCGGATTGAAAAGGTTCTGGAAGATCATACGAACGTGTTAACGGACAAACCGGGGCACACCAACTTGTTGAAATATGATATGAAACTAGTAGACCCAACACTCATCTGTATGAGAGCCTACTCTATCCCATTCGCAAAAGAAAAAGCTTTGAAAGAGGAGATAGATTACCTGTTAAAAGAAGGGATTATTTCTCACAGTGAATCTCCTTATAGCTCTAGTGTGGTTTTGTTGAGGAAACCATCTGGGGAACATAGACTGTGTATAGATTACAGGAAACTGAATGCTGTCACAGAAACTCAGGTGGATCCATTACTTGATACAAATCAACTATTTGCCAGACTGAAAAAGGCAAAATATTTTTCTAAGGTGGATCTTAGCAAAGGCTATTATCAGATTCCAGTAAAGCCTGAGGTTCGACCTTATCTAGCCTTTAGCACCTCGGAAGGCCATTATGAGTTCAACATGTTGCCGTTTGGGTTGAAAAATGCCCCGAGTGTGTTTTCTAGGATGATGCGAAAATTGTTGCATCCACTGAAAAATCCATACATTACGAATTTCATGGATGATATCCTCATCGCGACTGAAACATTTGAAGAACGTGTTAACTCTTTGGATATGCTATTCGAACTCCGCCTATGCCGGTCCCAAGCCCGGATGAAAAAGGAGGAGGGCGGCCTGCATGGAGGCCGTAAGGAGGCAGCCCCTCCACCATGCAAAGGCACAACATGCCAATCACCTGTTTGCTTTAAACCACGATTACGAGTAACACAAGAGAGAAAACCGGACTGATTCTAAAGGCGACGAACTGGAACGGACTACGGACTACGACTTATGGAACATGGAACACAAGAAGTATAAATGGGAAGGAAGAGGAGCTGGTGGAAGAGATGGGGAAAGCAAAACTAGAAATCCTGGCTATAACGGAAACAAAGAAAAAAGGACAAGGAGTCATGGATCTCAATGGCAACACGCTGCTCTACAATGGTGTACCCATATCCGAAAGAGCTAAAGGGGGTGTGGGTTGCATTGTGGCCCAAAATCAAAAAGATAGTATCAAGGGGTGGAACTTTGTCTCAGAGCGCATTATGGTTGTGAAACTAAAAGAAGGAGAAACCATAGTCAACCTGGTCATAGTGTATGGGCCAAATGAGGATGAGAGAGCAGAGGTCAAGGAGGAATTCTTCGAGCTGCTTCAAAGGACAGTGGATGACTGCCTAGATGAAGTTATCATGCTCGGAGATTTTAATGCCAGAGTTGGAAATGACCATGCTAGATGGGGTGGAGTTATCGGAAGATATGGAGAAGATACTCTCAATGACAATGGAAAGCGACTCCTTAGATTCTGCAGTGAGCAGAATCTGATTATTACAAACACAAAGTTCCCCCATAAGCGCATACATGTATACACTAGATGTGAACCAACAAAGAATGAGAAGTCAGTGATCGACTATGCCATTGTTCGGAGAAGCTCATTCAAATATGTCCGAGATGCAAGAGTCTGGAAGGGGGCCAGAGATTGGAAGTGATCACTACCTGCTAACAATCAAACGAACAACTGAAAGAGTTGCTCAGCCTAGGAACTGCTCAACATCACGCAAGAAACCAAGTAAACGAGCAGGAGAAATGAGCATTAGGACCTACAAGCTGAGAGAGCCAGTAATTAAGACCAGATATCAGGGGCTTATTGCTGCAGCGGTGAGCAACACAGAAGAACAACCTGATGACTTGGAAACCCTCTGGATTAAATTCAAGGATATCATAAAGACAGCTGCTGCAGAAGCATGTGGTGAAATCCGACTTGGGAACCAGAGAAAGAGGACACCTTGGTGGACAGAGGAAGTCAAAGAGAAAATAAGAGAGAAGAAAATGGCATGGAAACAATACTTAGGAGCTAAAAACACAACAGGACAAATGGAAAAATATAGAGAATATGTGACACTCAGAACAGAAGTAAAGAACAAAGTGCTAGCAGCAAAACAGAAGTCATGGGACGAATTTGGAGAAAAGCTAGAAAAAGATGCACAAGAAAACCAGAAATTGTTCTATAAGACCCTAAAGAACATTAGGAAGGAAAAACAATGCCCTCTCAAATTTATAAAGGACAAGCAAGGCAAATTGCTTACTGCCCCGAAGGAAGTAATGGAAAGATGGAAAGAATATTTCTCAGAACTCCTTGATGGTGAGCAAGGTCAAACATCAGAAATGATAACCACTAGCACAGAAGAGGAAACCAATGGTGATGAAGATGACATAAAGATGGAAGAACTGAAGGCAGCACTGGAGAAAATCAAGATGGGCAAAGCAGCAGGGCATGATGGTATAATACCAGAAATGGTTAAGTACATGGGAGCATCAGGCGAACTGTTACTCTTAAGGTCCTACAGGCAGCATGGTGCAACAAGACCATACCAAAGGATTGGGAGATCGCCATCATAACACCAATTTTCAAAAAGGGTGACAATCGACAATGTGGAAACCATAGAGGCATATCCCTTCTCAGTGTCCCTGGAAAAATCTACTCTAGAATCCTAGAGCAGAGACTCCGACGCCTAGCTGAGCCACAATTGGATGAGGTCCAGTGCGGATTCCGAGCAAACCGAAGTACTCAAGACCTAATCTTCACACTCAGACAGCTGAGTGAAAAGGCCCTTGAGTATAAGAGTGAGATCCATCTTTGTTTCATAGATCTGGAAAAGGCGTTTGACAGGGTCCCTTGGAGCAAACTTTGGGACTGTTTGGCAAGGAAGAATATTCCAGCACCTCTGATTCATGCTATACAGAGCTTCTACAAGTCTTGCAGAAATTATGTGAGGACAGCAAACCATAAGTCAGAAGAGTTCAGGACCACCACTGGTGTAAGACAAGGTGATATCCTATCACCTTACCTCTTCATACTCCTTATGGACGATGTCATCAAGGCATGTAAGGAGAGAACAAGAAAGTATTCAGTGGGGTACTGGAAGATGAGACAGGTCTATATTTCAGAGCTGGCATTTGCTGATGATGTTGCCCTGATTGCTAAATCAGAGGCACATCTCCAATCCAACCTGCAAGTCTGGAAGGAAGAGCTGGAGAAGAGAGGGATGGTCATAAGCAGCTCTAAAACAAAATCCATGGTGATATCGCGAGAAGAAAGAAGACATCAGATTAAGTTGGGAGAACAGGTCCTGGAGCAAGTCGACCACTTTAAATACCTCGGAGCTATTATAGACCGAAAGGGAGGCATCAAAGAAGAGTTGGCCACTCGAAAAGCAGCAGCTGGGAGACTTTTTCAGGCCATAAATCGAGGATTCCTCAGCAAGAGAGAGGTTGGTAAGAAAACGAAGATGGCTGTATACCGCTCCACCTATGTCCCAGTCTTGACATATGGATGCGAGTCATGGGCAATGACTACAACCCATAAAAGCCAGATCCAAACCTCAGAAATGAGGTATCTGAGGAAGGTGGTTGAAGTAACAAGAAGAGACATGGTACGCAACCAGACGATACGTCAAGGCCTAAAATGCCACCCCCTACAGACCCAAGTAGAACAGTCCCAACTAAGATGGTTTAGCCATGTCTGCAGAATGGGAGAAGATCGGCTACCACGACAAGCATGGGAAACAAAGAGCCAAGGATCCAGACCCCGAGGACGACCCAGAGTCCGCTGGGAGGACAACATTAGACAATCTTTGAAGGACCGAGGACTAGAATGGAACCAGGCCAGGAGGAAGACAGCCGATAGAATAGTCTGGCGCTCTCTCTTCCAAACCTCTACACCTCACGGTAGAAGGGGAACGACTAAGTAAGTAAGTAATATGCTATTCGATAGACTCAGAGAGGCAAACTTGACCGCCAGACCAACAAAATGTTGTATTGGATGCAAAGAGTTGGAATTCTTGGGACATACGGTACATCAGGGTAGCATGACCTCTGACCCCAAGAAATTGAAGAAATTGCAGAGAGCACCGAAACCACAGACTGAAAAGGACGTGCGATCCTTTGTGTCACTGTGTGGATTTTACCAAAAGTACATTAAAAATTTTAACTCTATATGTGCTCCTCTGACAGATTTAACGCGTAAGGGACAACCTGATAAAATTAATTGGTCGGCACAGTGCGAATTGGCATACAATGAGTTGAAGGAAAAACTCACCAGTAAGCCTATACTGAAATTACCTGATTTGAGTCAGGAATTTGTGGTAAGAACGGACGCAAGTAATGTGGGATTAGGGGCCACATTGTTACAAAGGTCCACTTCACCCGATGGGGAATTGAACCCAGTTGCTTATGCCAGCCGCAAAGTAAACAAAGCGGAACAAAACTATTCAACAAGTGAAAAAGAATGTCTAGCTTTAGTCTGGGCTATAAAGAAGTTCCAGATCTATCTTTATGGTAGAACATTCGTGGTACAAACAGATCATCAGCCGTTAGTGTTCTTGGCACAGGTCAAACATGGAAATGCTCGTTTATTAAGGTGGTCGTTGCTCATCCAACCTTATTTGTTTACTATTAAATACATTCCTGGTTCGCAAAATGTGGGGGTAGATTTCTTGAGTAGGCACCCGTTTGACGAAAATCAGGATATTCAAAAATCCTAGTGAGCTAATTTGATCTATGTGTATCACGGATTATAAACTTGCTTCAGAAAGCATGTTCTAAAGTGGGGAGATATGTAGTAAGATCCCTGATACCCCGATCAAATAGATAAAATATTATAGATTAATATAAAAATTCAAATACTATAGAGATAAAATATGGGAGTTGTGCCCAACATCGTCACCATAGCCCGCAGTCGCGCAGGTTTTGAGAAAACCTTAACGCAAAGTGAATGATACCATCTCTCAATAGTACAAGCTTTTTCATACTCCGTCCTTGAAATTAACTATAACAGTTTGACAGCCTAGGCGTGTTCGTTCCATGAAAGAGTGAGAGAAATTATAAATAGAACGACAGGCGACAGCTGACGTCACAGACTTGCTTAGTCTAACATTAAACGTGAATGAATGGTTGGGAGTCTGAAAAAAATTACTTGCCCTTAGTTACGCTGTTGCTAGGGCACCGTTTTTCCCAAAAAGTTAAAGTGAAATAAAGCAGTAGTATCTGCTATTGAATGAGAGAAAACCGCACCGCTTGGTCTCCTACCCGTAGTGACAATTTAAACTAACGAAACCGTTTTGCGTTAGGCAAAACGCGTACAAGCAAGAGAGAGAGAAAAATGTAAGTGGGGGATTTGCATGGAGGCATATTTGAAAAGCCAGCTTATGCAGTGTTATACTGAAATTGAGAAGGGTCGGGGGAAAGGGGTAACGTTACAATTTTGAAAGTGTAATTTATTTTTGAAAAAAAGAGGCTAGTGGGCATAACATAATTTGATTGACTGTAGTAGAATAGACTAATAGGAGTAATAAAAACGATTTGAAACCAGCATTAGTTGCCACTCGAAGATTTAAATCTCACAAGTAGTGTTAGCATCAGAAGCAAGGAATACATGACCAGTGCCTTCGCTATCCTGTATCAGTGGCGATCTGAATGTGCCCATTGATTGCCGGTTAACCTACAAATTGTGTATTATTTCATTGATGCGGTAAGATAAACATTTATGTAAACCTTATTATTGATATGTATTTGCATTATTGAATGTGTATGCATTATAGATGGGTAGAGGCTACACCAGAAAGGTGCCAAACTCAACACTGTGTGTTATGACACAAGTGATATTAGGGAAGATTATCATTTCTTTTAAAAGCCACGCAGGCTTACTTAAACTTTGGGAGAGAATGAAAAGACATAGTTGGAAATAAAATATGACATTATTATAAGTGGTAGGCCAGCAAACCACTGGCCGCCTTCAGCAAGTCACAGTGTTTGCACATGACTTTATATAATTAACTATGACAAGGAATGTATCAAACGGAAGTTTGAAGATTACCTGATGATGAATAGGGCACCAAATCAGATAGGAACGATAGCTATTTATGTAGCAACTTCACTGATCTTGAACCTGTTGATAATGTTTAATTTTTAGAGGTAGAGATGGGTGTATAATGTTCTGAGGAGGCCTTAATCCTCTGATTTCAGGGTTCCATCGTGAAACAATCAGTGAGCCACATACAAAAATATACGTACTCCTGAAGCTGCAAGCTTGAGGCAAAAACTACCTGTTTGTCTGAAATCTAACGAGTTCTGCAGCAGTATTCAGACGTTTCAGTCGTGAAGAAGGTGATTGTGAGAAGGACATCACAGAGTTCACGGAATCAAAGTTAAGCCCAATTGTCCACGGGCTTGTGTTAGTTCATTTAACCATACTCTCCATCATTATTATATCAATCAGTATTCTTGACATGATGATACAAGTCGTTCCTCCGAAGCGTGTCCATTCATAGGAGTTATTGCTTCATCAGAACACTTCCAGTCAGAAACAATTTAGATTAATATTAACAAACACAGTTGTTGTTTTAAATTACTTTGCTGTAAATAAATTGCCTTATATTTTGAGTTTAAACATTCCTGTATCCCAGCAATTGAGATACAGGAAAATAAAATTGTAAAAAATATCGTCATTCAAAATTTACCCAGTGACTTGTTTAATTACTTGTTCATTAAGTTATAGGTGTAGATGTTGTCATTTTATTAACATTACATTGCATATTACCCTAGACACCTAGCCAGATAACATCCAGACACCATAACATATAATTAGGTTCAAAATATATAGCAGATTGAGGTCGTAGGGTGGTAGCAGACAGGTACCCTGAGAACAACTTCATCAACAATTAGACTCAGGGGCTTGCATAGCTGACCTCACATCTGTAGACAATTAATACTTAACCATTTAACATCTAAACCCACCACAGTGACCAAACAACACGTTGTTTAAATGATTCGGGCTTAGAATATTCAGCTGTAGTTTTACCATCCTCAGTGAAGGCCCACCAATATACTGGTGAAACTGTAGAGATACAGGGGCCCCGGAAGAGAATAAATCCTATGCTTCTTCCGGTTGCGGAAATTGATGTTTCAACCCGATATGTACGGGCAAAATAAATGCCGCTGTTTTAGACGATTTAGTCTTCACTCTCATTTTAGGGAGGAAATATGTGTTTCTTGGAGTTCCCTTGCGTGATTTCAGGTCGACATAAAAGAGAGAGAGAACCCAGGAAACGCCCAAGCGGCCTCTGAGTTGACATCTGTAATCAGTCCGAATATTTTGGAGCTGAAGAATGTACAAAGGGATAATAAAACCATAAAGCCTTGCTTCTCAAAGTTGTATGGCAATTACCCCCATCCTGCTCAGGGAGAATATTACAGGGAGAAAGGTTTGGTATATAGACGGGTGGGGAACAAGAGACAGTTACTTGTCCCACTACCATATTGCACCCGCCTAATGCAAGAAACGCATTCCACCATGTCCCACCCATGTGTGCGCGCCCTAAGTAGGCATATCTCCTTGATCCACTTTTGGCCAGGCATGCGACAGATTATTCGACAGATCGTGCGAGATTGTTCTGTTCGCCATAACCTGGACAACCAGAATAGTGAAAACCATAGTTTATCTACGAGGAAAGTGATGGAACAGAGCACACACCTCACAACATTGGAGGGCTCTGCCAATTGCTCACCACGTCTTCTTAGCATGGCAGAGCTGAAAAGAGCGCAAGATGATCTCAACTTAGCGCCCTACTCTGACCAGCTAAATAGAACAGAGTCCGCTTCTTCGATTGGAACAATTTTCAAAAAACAGGGATCTCTCTATTGACGAACTAGACAGGGGAAGCAACTTATGGTGTCTCTCTCCTTAAGATCCTCCATCATGAAAGCTGCACATGTATCACCCTTGGGAGAACATGTTTCAGTGGGAACCACTATGAGTAACTTTAAGGAGGTTTACTTTTGGCCTAGACAGTGGGCAGACGTGCGTCAGTACATTCAAAACTGCACACACTGCCAAGCGAGAAACTCAGTCACTCGCCACCGAGATAAGGGAAGAGAGGAAAACTCTACGAGAGAGAGAAAGAACCCGGTAGGCAGTAAGATCCACGGAAAAGTGACCGCCCCAAAGCTAGATATTCTACAAATATCTTAGGATAGGGGGTCTGTCACATAAATATTTGGTCGATCTCTTTTCCTCTCCGGCATTATTTAGTTACATTTTTTTGTGTCCCAAATTACTTGCAATTTCCGTTGTCGCTCACTTTTTTCTCTGCTATCAAGCAGATATTAGCTATCTTCTTATCAATTTTACACTCATTGCAGTGATAATTGATCATGTTTGCTTTGCGCTTCTCAGCTTTGCTAAGATTAAGAAGTAGGTAAAACCAAGATGGGCCCGGTCAATTTTCGTATAGTGACCGCGTGTCCTGTTTACCTAGAAGTGCCCGCGATAAATTACACTGACAAACAACATTTTTCTTTCTTATATAAGAATAAGTGTTCTTAGGTCAGTTTCTTGCGCTGATTTCAAATTTGAAATCCGTTTATCTCTATCACATCGGGTTCTTAAGATATTTGTGAATAAATATATTTTTGGGAAACCGTTATTTGCTCCATTTCATTTTTACTATATAACTTATTAAAATATAATAAAATGCAAAATAATTCTACTTTTTATACTGCTAAACGATGCATGACATATGTTACGCTATTTTTCAAATAGTTACTGTATTTTGAAATAATTCTGAGCGAAATATGGCTTTTAAAAGTTGTAGAAATTCGGCTGATCTGTTCTGTTAAGTGTGCGGATATTTTACCGATCGTGTTCACCAGAAAAACTTTACACCATTACTAAAGAAAGCATATGAACTTTATTTCGATTCGAAAGTTGATGATGCAAATAAATCTTGGAAGCCAAATGCAGTTTGTTCGACTTGTGCAAATACATTGGCAGGTTGGTTACGAAAATGGCCGAAGCATAAGTCGATGTCTTTTGGAGTGCCAGTAATATGGCGTGAACCGACAAATCACGCTACTGATTGTTACTTCTGCTTGACAAATATCCATGGTTTCACTTTTAAAACTAGAAAGTCTGTGGTTTATCCAAATATTGAATTGGTTTCGAAACCAGTGCCTCATGATCCAATCACGTGTCCGATCCCAGTTCCACCAGAACAATATCCGTTGGACGTGAATGAACCATCAGAAAGTGATAGTTTACCTGCTTTAGAAACTAATTCTGACTCGGATTATATACCGGTGAATGATGGTGTTCACTTAATTAACCATTCAGAACTTTCAGATCTAATATGTGATCTCGCTCTTACCAAAGGACAAGCGGAATTACTCGGTTCGCGACTCAAAGAATGGAATCTTTTAGCGCCCAATACTCCGATATCTAAATTTCGTCATAGACACAGAGAACTTGTTCAATACTTTGAGATGGATGACGACATTTGCTATTGCAAAGATGTAAACAGTCTAATGGTGCACCTCAGTCATGAGCACATAGTCAACGAATGGCGACTTTTCATCAACTCTTCCAAGACTAGTCTAAAAGCCGTGTTATTGCATAACGGAATCTTATTTTCATCAATTCCAGTCGCCTACTCTGTTCATATGAAAGAAACTTATGACAATATGGCTATACTTTTGGCAAAAATAAAGTACAATATGCAGCTCGGGCATAAAAATGTAATACACGAGCCATTAGTTAACAATGACAGCATCATTTTACCACCGTTACATATAAAGTTGGGGCTCATGAAGAATTTCGTAAAAGCGTTAGATAAAACGAGCAAAGCTGTCACTTATCTTCAAGAAGAGTTTCCGCAAGTTAGCGATACAAAGATAAAGGAAGGTATCTTTGTATGACCTCAGATTAGGAAAGTTATTGCAGACAAACAATTCGAGAACTTGTTACATGGTAGTGAACTTCACGCAAGGATGGCATTCAAATCGATCATCGATAACTTTCTGGGAAATCACAAATCTGTAGACTATGTGCATATTGTTAAGCAGTGCATAGATGCATACAGAATTATGAGCTGTAACATGTCCCTCAAAATCCATTTGCTCGATTCGCATCTTGACTTTTTACTTGACAACCTTGGCGAAGTCAGCGATGAACATGGAGAACGATTTCATCAAGACATCGCCGTAAGGGAGTTACGTTATCAAGGACGGTGGAGTGTGACCATGCTTGCCGATTATTGTTGGATGCTTCATCGCGATGTACCACATGCCATTCACCGACGAAAGTCGACTGCAAAGAAATTCAAGCCTACATAACTGTTATACTTCTTGTACGACTGATGTTGTAATACTGTATGCGTTGTTAACAAACTTTAATTGCGTATTTCTAGAGATCCCGACCTGATAGAGAAAAACGGTTTGCAGATTTAAAAACAGCGCATTAAAATTGACCAGAAAAACATAGAAATGTTAGAGAAAGAAAAAAATTTTTTTTTTTTTGTTAGCCAGTGTTATCTGCCTGTCGGCATGCACTCGGCGGAAACGAATGACATAATCATTTCCTGTACACGGTGTGAAAAAGCCATTACTTTAGATGAAAGTAAGATGTTATATTTGAGAAAACATTGCCGAGAGTGGATCGGATGTTTTCATTCCATATTTGGGAGACATGACCTTTGCAGTAACGCGCAGAAATTTCCATGAGGAAATAATTTGAATTACCCCACAAACCACGCAAGTTTTGAAACGATTGGTAGGGGTTCGAAATAGAGGAAGAATCAAATTCCTAATTGGACCCTGCCTAAATCGTAACAAAGTAGACGTGCAAAATAACCTGACGCTTTAGCCAGTTTAGAGCACTATGAAAATTCACCTCGCGCCAAGAAGACAACCAGACCTTGCCAGAGTAAGAATCGTACCAGACCGGACCTTGTTGGAGCATAGTGAGGACTTAGAGCCCAGGAAAACGCTATCATTTTAAAACTTCCTTTTATATTAATCCCCATTAACTTCATATGATGATGACCAATTTTTGTTAAAGAATTTTTAAATCCTGTTAAAAGCTAATTGATTATTAAATTTGTTACGTATATCTATCTTAATTTGAAGTTGATTTAATCACTTTGAATGTTTTTTTATCCGTATGTCTCAGACAATTTCTTAAATACACATAAACAGGGCTAAATAATAATAAGAGGAAATTCGCTGAATTAACTCAGCTGGGGGCTTGAACGAGCTAAAACTATATTACATAATCCTTCACAAAAGTTGGCGGGAGATACTAGAGTTAACGTGCTCATCCAATGCAGCATTGTTCTCGCTTTTCTGAACATCTTGTGAACATTACCTGGAGGTAGAAGCATCATTATCCTTCTATCTACAACTCTGCCAAGAGTAATTTTGTGCGAAGGTAGACACCTTTGAAGACCCACATTAGTTACTCTTGAGTTTTGGCCACTGTTGGACCACTACTGCAGAGCTAAGGGGAGGCAACCCGTGATAAATACACCCTATTCTGTACCTGTAACAAATGTATTGTCGAACAAGTCGTTTCTTCTTCCAGACATTAAAAAAAAAAAAACGATAAACGAGTAAAAATTGCGTAACAAACATTTTACAAATTACAAGAATGAAGAAAGAAGTCGACGCATGCGCCATAAAGGCTTACATCGCGGCAAAATAAACGAGACACAAATATACAAAATGACTATTTACAGAAATATACAAAAGTAGTTTGCACATAGCGCTGTCCCGGTGTCAGTTTATGACAACTTTCGTCTCTTCTCCGCTGCGATCTAAATAATCAATCTTCCATGCTGGTTTTCTGAGTCTAAACCTGATTCTCTATCTCTGCATCTATTTCATAAGCCTCCATCCTATCTCTTTCTGACTGTCTGATTTATTTTCTTCTCATATTTGTTTCTATGATTTTTTGGTACATATATCAGACATCACGTCTCAAGGACTTGTCAGATTTATGGTAAATCTATTCTATGCCGTTTTTTTCTAATGTTGTTTCTACCTCGTTTTGGCGAGATGCGTTCTAGCTAGACAAAAGATCCGTCGGTTTTATTATGGCGCATGTCCAAGTATTAAAAACTCTTATGGTTTTGTAACAGAGTTTACGCGGAGTTCAGTAAGAAGGCAAAGAAAGAGCAGGACACTTTAGACATGTTGTATGAAGGAACTATTATGGTGCTTTGCATGACGATGCCAAATTCAGCATGTGAAATAAAGTGCTACAGATTCTAGCACTGTATGTGCACATGAAATTCTTTAAATCAGCTCTACTGCAAGGCTGATAACTGAAGTGATGACACTTTGCTTATTTAAGGAGTGACAAAGTCGCAAGAAGATGATATCGACTATAATTCTCACCAACTCATTTCTTGTCTAAAAACATAATTCGCCATCCATTCCTTTGTCATCCCTGTCTACAACATTTTGTATTTCCATCTTCCATCCACTGGGACGCGTTTTCTCATTATTTGTATTAACGGATTTTGTGTAGTAAAAAATGCCGGGAAATAAGGGAGGAGGGAGATTTTTAAAAAAAATCATCCTTTAGAATAGCGGTCAAAATGAATAACAATATACATAATATACATATAACACTTTGCGTTTCCGTTTTCCATCCATCGGGACTCGTTTTCTCAATACTTGTATAAACGGATGTCATGTTGGTACATTTTGTTGTGGTTTTGTTTTCAGTAGGAATGCTTCTCGATTACTCGTAAAGCATTAGGAGCATACACAGTGCAGGAAAGAATACTGGTTTTGTAAGAAATTGTAAAAATGCCAAAGAAAAGGTGGGTGGGGTGTGGGAATTTAAAAAAAAAAAACTATTTGTTAAGTATAGCAGTAAAACCGTGTAACAATATACCTGGTTCACAAGTTTAATAAACTATTTCTTATAAAATTACAGGAGGAAAAAAGAAGGCACGAGAATGGTGTGGGGTAATACAAACAGATGTTGGGGATGGACCTTTGACCTTAATCTGGGTTTGATGATCCAGAGATGTAAACATGTTCCATTCACGACTACTCTTCTTAGTCATCATTGCCACACAAGGTTGGTTCATCAGAGAAATAATATTGATAAAGTGCAACGTGGTTAACCAGGAAGAAGTTAAGACTATAGATATTTCCTTCTCGGAAAACCCAGCTCTTTGTCTACTGGAGTAAAACCAATAACACGGATAAGATAAAAAATAACGAAGTAGCCAAATACGCTCACATTCAGATCTGTTGAATTCTAACTCCTGACAAAAACTATAAATATATAAATATTACACACATAAAGGTAAGTTTCAGGCACTCGTGAGAAATAAAGAAGTAGAACACTAGACAACAGAAAAACAACAGAAGTGATAGGCTGGTCGGAGAATCGAACCCAGGACTATCCGAACGGCAACACCACCTAGCTGCAGAGGAGAATCACACTGTCCTCCCTGTCAACTAGGCACCACACATTCTTATTTGTTTAGACAAAAAGTATGAACTTCAGCAGTATAAAGGTATCCAACGCGCCTGTTCAGCAAAATTTCTGGGTTGCAGAAGCTGAACCGACAAACGACTCAAGTTCAGTCAATCTAGAACTTAGCCATGGAGCTACTATTGTTCGCTGATTTATGACTTCCCCTTACCGGACACACGAGAAAATAAATAGAATCTGCAGTAGATAACAATACGACACCCGCGCCACGAAATGAATTTCTTGACGACGGGTGCCAAAACGAACTATCTGGGAATTTAACAGGAAGTTACATCACGGACAACCAAGCTAAGCGGCTAAAGAGACACTTCCTGAAGTCAGCTTTCAGTTTCAGTGTTAAGGCTTCTATTTCCTGAGATTGTGTTGTCTCCCCCTCGTTTAAGGTAAACACTGCAAATGATTGGTCCAAAAATAGCCAGTCTCCAACATTTGTGAGGTTTTCTTACCAAACGACCAATATTTCTGTGGTCGTCTGCTAGCTAAAATTTCTTAGGATAGATGTAACACAGCCTCGCACAAGATAGGAGAGGCGTACTCTCAGGATGATGATGATGTCAGGTCTCAAGTAAAAGATATAATCTCTTACAAGTTTAAAAGGAGATCTACAGAACCGTACGTTGACTTAGGTATTGCTTTTAGTATGATTTTTTTTCAAATTCTTCAAAGAAAAGACGTCATATTTTATCACGAGCGTATTAAAAACTAAATAAGGACATCAACAGATGCACAATAACCTAATCACACCTAAAGGTTTTTTATATTTGGACATGCGCCCTAATATAACCGACTAGGTTGAACTTGATGCGCCTCGCCAAAACAAGGCAAAATTGTATTTTTTTAAAAATATGAAGACAGGAAATATTTTCTAACATTCCCCATTTAGTCCCCGGGGAGGTCTCTGGCGAGACAAAGAAAGAAAAGAACTACTGTACCCTCAGGTATGTAACGCCATGAGACTAATATTAGGTCCCCCCCCCCCCCCACACGGGGCTGGCAATCTCATCATATAAAACTAATTGCCACATACGCCACTGCTGCAAGAGTATGTGAACTCTTGGTGCCGGTTTCCTGTAATGGGACCAGCTACAGTGGTGGCGCTATGCCCCACAATGAGCTCAAAGGAAGCGGATGGTAATGATGATGACTTTCTAATATCCTATATATAAAATCCCAGCTTCTTCTGTCAGTACGTATCGCTAAGGGAAGCAACTTTGGTTGAAAGTTAGACATTAATTGTATAGTTTCCCTTATTTATACTCTCACGAAAATAGTAACACTTACCAAAGAAGAATGCGCAAATGAAGGAATGCACACAAATATATTTATAGAATGTATGTTCACGTATACACACATTGTGATCTTCGCTGCTGCTACGTAGTTCGTGTACTGTGGTGATACACAGTGGGTTGTTTTATACTTTTGTTGCCGTTAGGTATTGGTGCTTTTGAATCTAATTCCCGTCTAATGGCGGGCTTTTGCACTAGTACACAATAACAACTATTGTCAAATATTGACACCCATGGTCAATAGAAAGGACGACAAATGATATACTTGTGTGAGATGACAAACAAGGCGTACAGTTCTTATCACGTGCAAGAACATCGGTTACACCAAATTATATTGTTGACACTGATTGTAGACATCGACAGATACTGTGTGTAAAATAATAAGGCAGGACAAAGGTTAAGTTAGGTTCAGGCAATGTGCAACAATGTTCTTTACATCAAAACATCCATACTTGTAGTAATAGGCTAAACATTTTCTACAAGCTCGAAAAAGCAACAACATTGAAGATATGAAAATGGACAGTGCACAAAATGTTTTAGATTCAAGCAGTGACAGTAAAACTTTCTTCTTCTTCTTCCGTCCTTAGCCACCGACCGTCAAAGCAGTCAGTGCCCATTACGCCTAGTGGCGTCTTAGGGCAACAGCAGATAGGTTTTCTTTGCCATTGTTTCCCATCACGCCTATTGGCGTCTTTAGGGCAACGGCAAATCAATCCATTTGCTGTTGTTTCCGTAATCGAAGTGACTGGCAAACGGGTGATCAGCCCGTTGGTTGACAGTAAAACGCATAGACAAAATTATATTTGTAACACACACACACACACACAAAGTAAAAAGAAAGAGACAAGCAAGACATCCAGCTCATATAATAGACAATATTCTAAACATCAAAACATTCATACCAACCCCTCACACACACACACACACACACACACACACACACACACACATACACACACAGACAGAGGCAGAGAGGGGGAGAGAGAGAGGAAGAGAAAAATAAGATTGTTATCAAAGATTACGTGTAAACAATTAACTGAAGGCTTTTAAATAAAATAAAGATATAAAGGGATAACAAAGATTGTGGAGATATGATTAGAGATTGTATACGGATGGTTCGACAGTGAATGGTGACGACGGTTAGCTACTGTAGAGGGACGTCTGGAAATTGTTGAATGACGATTAGAGATCGGTGGCAGCGAAGTAGAGATTGGGGAAAGGAATAGACATTGTAGAGATTTCATCAGAGATTGTACATATACGATTAGAGATCGAGGAAAGGAATAGACATTTTGGATATGCTATCACATATTGAACAGAGGGGGATTAGAGATTCATGAATGACAATTAGATTTTGAAGAGAGATGATTGGAAATTTTAGAAAGAGAACCATGAGAGATATGTCAAGGTGAAGATAATTTATATTACTCGGCTACGAGGATTTCGCAGCATAGGATGAACATGCGGACTGCAAGAAATATTTCATGACACTGAGGCAGAACACATCACAGTGAAGCAACACTTTTAAATAATTGCCTGAATAAAAACATTACCACTCATAAAGACAAAAGAATAAGCATGGACAAAGAAGAAATAGTGTTCTACCGATATATACTATCTACTACACCCAAACAAAACCATCAATGGACATAAACAAAACGTACTTACCAAAGAATATAAGAAGAAGGTCCGACACCGCCAGGCTGAACAGGTAGTAGTTAGTTGTTGTCTGCATGGAGTTATTCTTGACGATCACCACACACGTGCAAATATTCCCAACCATTCCAGTGAAGAAAATCACTGAATAGACGATGGTCAGCAGGACAGCGGAGACAAAGTCCTTTTGCCTAGCACCCAAAACATCCACCAACAATTGTTCAACACTAGTAGTGTTGTTTGTAAACGTAATCAGAGTTTGATTTCTGCTAAATTCTTCCATTTGAACTATATCTAGTAATTAAGCACTAAATAAATTTACACCACAAATTTTCTGAAATTATTTGCATATCGCATAGTTATTGCTTAAGTTATCAACATTAGTCATCTTAGAAATAATTCTTCCGGGCACTGAAGCTAAACTTAATGTCATGTTTGAGAGTTTTTTCTTCATATTCTTACCAAGAAAATGGATGTCTTTTAATGTAACCCAAACCTATAGTGGTCACATCTGAGTGTAGAAGATGTCTATTATATGTGGACTTTTGCTTTCTGGATACTTGAGTAAATACTAATGCATGTCAGGGCGAAATTTGTGAAGGGTTTCAGTAATGTCATGAGAAACGTTTCGTAACTTCGTCACAGGCCACAGCAGATTGGGATACCATCTACTCAACAAGCTACAGATAGGAACTACTGATGAGTGTAACTATGGCAGCGATAAAATGACTGCTGAACATCTACTTCAAAGGCGCCCAACATATGAGGAACAGAGAACGTGCATATGGCCATCATCAGTACTATTCGTGGAAAAACTATACGGAGATGCCAACAACCTTAAGCGTTCTTTGAACATACCGTATTCAAGTTGATGTCTGGAAGAAGAAGAAGGATTTCGTCATGAGATTGTGCCCCTCTCAAGTTACTTGTAATATCTTCCGTTCTTTAGTTTGTCGAATACGTAATCCTAGTAGACTTACGTGTGTGGAGTTGATCGTAACAGCGTGCACTTATCTGAACAAGTTATAGAACAATCGTTGATCACTGTAACCTGAGAAATAGAAATAAATGTTGTGTTATATAAATCGTTCATGTATTATTATCACAATCATCATCACCTTCGAGCTCCCTGTAGACCACAATCATCATCACGACATACACTACGCCTGTCCAGTGTTGTCTGTTCAGAGTCTTTCATTATCTTCTAACTCTCTATTATGTCTATGGGGTATTACCTACTCCGTATATTTTTATCTTCCTCTTTTCCTCTTACCCTGAGGATTTTAGAACAAGGACTGCCTCGTAATGCTATCAACTGTGTGTGTGTGTGTGCGTGCGTGCGTGCGTGCGTGCGTGCGTGCGTGCGTGTGTGTGTGTGTGTGTGTGCGCGCGCGCGCGCGCTATCCAGCGCCATCGTCATCTCCTCATATTTGTTGCACTAACATTTGTTGAGTTCTTTTCATCAGTTGCATATTGGTGATATCGCTATACCATTTCAATCCTACTGCAGTTCAGTACTTAAATATTTCAAAAACGTAAACAAAAATGAACAATTCATGCAAAGCGAGTTCACATAGCTATGTCATAGATGAAATACCATTGTGTGGCAAATTACTTAGCTATGTCATACATGAAAAAACATTGTGTAGCAAATTACTTCTCTATGTCATACATGAAATAACATTGTGTAGCAAATTACTTAGCCATGTCATACATGAAATAACATTGTGTAGCAAATTACTTAGCTATATCATAGATGAAATAATATTGTTTAGAAAATCACTTAGCTACGTCAAAGAAAAAAAAAACATTGTTTAGATAATATCGATGAGTTCACATAATTTTACATTTTACGAAACAATCTTATCAGAAATGTTACGTGGTGGGATGCCAAATGGGTCAACCAATGTACCGGTAAGACGAGAGCCTTCAGTAACTTAAGACTCAAAGATTAATGACAGGTCTCTATGACTGACGCTTATGGATGTTAAATGAAAGCACACAGACACTTTTAGCGCCAACACTTACCAAAATGCAACACAACTGAGCATGAGAAAAGAGTCTTTATAACTAGACTACAATTACACAACAGGAAACAAACAAAAACATGTGAGGGGTAAACACAGTTCAGATCCAAGACGTCGCTTACTCCCTTCACACAAGAAAGATTTCGATTTTTTTTTACAATTTGTTAGAAGTTTATTGTGTAGTTAGTAGCATGTCTTTGTCTTCGCGACGACTAAAGTAAGCATTTCATTTTTCCCTCTTAGTTTCAGGTGAAATAACAATTTCTTTTTATTTAACCACTCTCGTTAACTGAAACACTTCCATTACCATATTCTCCACAGTGATTGCAGTGAGCAGCTGTCGTGTTGTTAAATGTGCAAAACATAGCCTTGACAAGTAGTTTTTTTTTCTTTTGTCTACTAGGTTTTGGAAATTCCCAGATATATGAAGCTTACGTACTTATTGTATGTGTCTATTGGAAACTTCATAAAATTAATCTGCGAGCTAATGCTTGCAAGTTAATATTTTATGTTCATATTTTCACGCTCACCTTTAAGCGTCACATGTATTTTCTTTACTTTTTTTTACGGGTTATTGTGTTTACGACGGTGTACCTTCTTTATTTCAGAAAGTTTGTTGTTGTTTGCATTCGCTCTCAGCTATATCTCACTCTTACAATGCTGGCTGTTAGCTTTGAGCGATAAGTACGTTGTGTCGCAGGTTACAGCCAGGCTGCAATATCTGCACCTTTTGGCCCGACACATCCGATTTCAGCAAGCGATTTTTACGGGTTTGCTTCCCTACCACCTCACGCCTATATGTATGCTATATCTCATGTCCATCAAATAGTGCAGTGAGGTGGCTGCACCAGTGAGCGTCATCATAGCCAAGACGCAACTCGGCCTCAGATCTGGGAGGCTCTGTTTCCGGGAACACCACACACAGCCAATCGAGTCATCGTTCGCCGACAGAATTTCCCGAAAGTTTTATCCACTGGGAGTTAATGCAGTGAAACTTTGGAATTTCAACCCGTGATTATCTATGCCCAAGTGACTCCTTGCTTCACTTTCTCTTAAGTGTAATAGTCAATTTGTGGGAAAAGTTATAAACGTGATTCTCTTCCTAATCTATGATTGATGTTTCCCTATCTGTATTGTAATGACAAAGATGCAAAGCACTTATACACTGGCTTTCGTTCTATTGCCATTTGGAAAAGAGCTACTTATAGTCTTGTGCTAAATGTTATATTTATTGCTGCAAATGGGTTAGAGATTGGAGGTTTATGATTAGACATTAAAGGGAGATGCTTAGAAACTCTTGAAAGACGATTGGAAATTGATAATAATAGATTATGGAGAGAAGAATAGATATTTTAAAGGGACGATTAGAGTATGCAGAAAGTGGATCAACTACAAACAAGCGAACTTTATTTTTAATGGGTTGAGAATTGAGCACGCAGACCCGTCTAATACACTGCCCTTCTTTTCCATCATACGAATCCATCTATTCCCCCCTTCGTTTCATATATTAAATTCAAGCAATGTAACGTAGTCTCTCAGGCACGTCATGCCAGACGACTAATATGAAGTTCTGCAAGGGGCTGACAATCGCATCGTGTAGAACACATTGCTGCAGAAACCACTGCCGTTAATGCTTGTGAATGCTTGGTATAGAATCCCTGCATGTGGACCGGCTTGTCACGGATTGCCTCCACTTAGCTCTGCAGTAGTGGTCCGCCAGTGGCAAACACTCAAGACTATCTAATATGGGTCTTCAAAGGTGTCAACTTTCGCACAAGATTAGTATTGGCCGAGTTGTGGATAGAAGGATAATGACGCTTCTATCTCAAGGGAGTTCACAAGATGTTTTCAGAAGTCAAGAACAATGCTGCATAGGGCAGAGCACTATTAACTTACATCTGATCCGTCACCTTTTGTGAAGAATTAAGCAATGTAAATCTAACGAAATTACTTTTTATAAGTATTTGCTCTATAGATATAAATATTTGTTTAAATGTTGTAACCGAAGGTTTGAAGTCAGGGGTGACTAGACAGATTGGGTGTGAAAATATGGGTTAGGAAGTTTGCGTAAAACTTTTACGCTCTAGTAGGTATTGTTGATATGGGAGATAAAAAAGTGAGCGGTTACGTTTTGGAACTAAGGGAGGCAATCTTATAAGTTATGCCCCTTAAAATAGGTCCTGGATTTAGTACATAGAAACTTGCATGTTGTAAAATAATGGTTTTGGAAATTTCTATACGCTATATGGTTACTTAATGGAGAAAAAGAATATGTAAATCTCAGACTATTCAGTCTTTGGCTGATGCAAGTCAACTTGCCCAGAATTGTGATGCGTTCAGAGCAGCTGTAATGGAGACAACGTTCTGGAAAGAATACGTCACATGATGATGAAACTTATTTAGCAAAGGGAGACTATTTTTTTATTATGTCCCTTAGGAGTATTGGGTGAGTTGTTGTCTAAAATAACGTGAACAGAGCATGAAGCACCGGTTTTGGAGTGAACGATTCGTGACAAAGCTTGAGTTGTAGGGTTTTATGAATTGTAATGGTAAATCGGAGAAAATAAGTAGTCAGTTCAGATTCAGACGCGATAGGAAAAAGATGGGAATGTGTTTTTCTCCCATGTGTTAAAGTATCGAATGGTCAGATATTTACGGGGAGTGATTAAGGTAGCATGCCATTATTTGATTGCTTTTTGTGTATACAAAAGATTGCACTGCTGTCGAGCTCTCTGGGCGCTCACATGCCATCATGATAGTAAAATTGCCGCTTGATGCAATTTAGAACAGTTTACGAATATTTTCAAAAAGTGTGCAAGATTTTTTTTTTTTTTTCTAAGTTCAAGACCAGCAGTTTTCAAGACCAACAGGTATGCATACAACTGTAGTAGCTCATAGACCTGTGCCGTACAGACTTTTTTTTTTTTTTTTTTTTTTTTTTTTTACAAATAATCAAACCTGGCGGTGTAGGCCAGTCTTTGTACAAGATACCCAAAGAAATCACACAGTCATTTTAGAGAATAGAACTTTGTCAGGAGAAAGAAAAAAACTAGAACTTAGAAGTTCGAGTGAGAGAAGTTTAGTGACAGTCAAAAATAAGAAGTTTTCCAACGGTTCTCAAGCAGTAGGCTAAGACAGCAGAGACAGTTACACTGAGAGGAAAATGTATTAGCAGAGACTCAGAGGAATGAATGAAAGGAGGAAGCAAGGATGATATATGTTTTGTAAAATCTTCATGAAACAAAAGTTGTTGAACTAAAGCTGTATACAAAATGAAAGGTCTGGCAGAGAAATCCCCTTCCACATGATTTTGTCTGACACTGGGAACAGATGTAAATAAACAGTTGCACGTTTTTCGTTTCATCGCTGTTAGAGTGAAATTTGTTTACCATGAGTTTACATCACCCCACATCTGTTTGTGCAGCTGTTTGTACTCGTGTCATAAACATGACCATCATTAACAGCCACCCACTGGTAGGACAGCGATTGAACAATCCACTATACGCTTTCACCATCAGCACACACGGTCACAATGTATATGTATAAAACAGTCTTGCTTGCTCATACGTTTGCTTTAATACATATAATAACTGAATCAAATATGATAGTTTGGTTTTAAAATAACATGTAACAAATTTAATAATCAATTAGTTTTAACAGGTTAAAATAGTGATGGAATGAAGGTGAATTTTTATATGTCTATAAAATTGTCTTCACTGAGACTTGGTTTGAGGATTTTTTTAAAAAACAATTTGTTGCGCACATATTTTCTGGCGCACGGATTACGCATACCATGTAAAATGTTTTAATTGTCTGATGAAGATATATTCATCTTTGAATGCATGTTTTGGTCTTGAGGGACGAAACTCAGATTGGGCAATTAGTAGTCATTCTGTGAGTTATCGCTGTTTGTAGCGTTCTTAAAAATAGAACTCGGCGGAGGAATTTAGACTTACTTGAATCTATTCTGTGTTTGGTTAGGAATAGATTGTTCTTGCTTCAGAATGTCTATGGTCCGAATCTATGTGTAGTGCTTGTCTATGTAGGACGAGTATGTCTTATATCTTGATATCTTAGTATGTTTAAACTCTCCACATGTAAGCCTACCTTGCCGTGGTTGGAGAGCTTGAGCGCCTCAATGATCCCGGGAGCTATGCCGGCGGGAGTTTTACTCCTGGCAGGGTCACCCAAGCCGGACAGGTCCTGGGTGAGGGGCCAGACTAAATGGGCTGAGGAGTGGGTGGAACCCTATAGGTGTAGATGCAGAACCCACCGGCGAGTGGTACATGCTCTGGTCTGCACCAATCCACCCCCACTTCATGGGTTAAATGCTTTCTTGCCTCATTCTTCACTGTTTGTCGTCTATCACGCCCATGGCGACCGTTGCCTCAATTGGCTGTGTGTGGTGTACCCGGAAACGGGGCCTCCCAGTACTGAGGCAAAGTTAAGTCCCCGATGTCACTTATCGGTGCAGAATTGAGAGAGATGGCTGAGCATCACAATCCCTCCTGTGTTGCAGCATGATGAGAACCCAGCATTGCACACTGAGCTTGGGGGGATCACTTGGGCACCAGACTTAATACTGGCTCTTGACTGGATGGCCGCATGCAGGAGATTTCTACAATGGAGGGTTGGCAGGTGGTGGGTATCGGGAAGTGGCTCTGTGCAGGACGTGAGGATTCCTTGGGAGAGCCCCGAACCAGAGCACAGCATTGTGCAAGCTCTGCATAGTTGGAGAGCCCCCTGGATGACGGGGAATGCACAGTGTGCTACCCCACCTATCCCCAACTGCTAACTTAGAACCAGAAGTGGGGTCCTCTGTATGCGTGCCAGGCCAGGATAAAATGCCTGGGAAAGAGACTGGAGCTCAGAACTCCCTAACTCAAAGTTGCAGGATGGCAGAAAAGCCACGGGAAAGACAGGGCTATTTTGAAGATAACGCAACCATATTTTCACCATACGAGCTCGGACGCCGCCTCGGTAAACAAGGTCCGCGCAGAGCAGTGACACCCCCAGGCTGCTTGCGAATAGTCTACTACTGGGAACATAAACAGATTAGGGATGAGCCCACTCTCCCGTTGAACAGGTGCTAAAGTCGTAGATACTGGGCCAGAAGGCGCACCGGAAACCACAGTATCATGCAACTCGCTTTTTTTTTTTTTTCTATGGAGAGTACACCGTCAAATAAATCTCGTTCTGGTGCTCGCCCTGTGGAGCTCCACCAGGCAGGTGCAGTGCCGGGCTCTGAGCCTCGACAGAGCCCACCCTCAGCTACTGGAGGACCCTCTAGACCGTCTTGTGGAGTCAACAGACGGCGGAGGAGAACTACTGACCAAAACAAAACAGAAAAAGAGAAACCCAGAGTGCCACTTGTCATGATGCACTGGAATGCAGAGGGAGTGAACAGCAAGCAGGCTGGATACAGCAAAAAGACAGAGCTGGAAAACATCTTGTATGAGAAGCAAGTCAGTGTTTGCTGTATCCAAGAGACTCACTTGAAAGCAGATCAAACCTTTAAAATAAGGGGATATCAATGCTTCAGATCCGACAGACAAGATAGACGAAAAGGAGGAGTACTTACTCTTGTAAGGAATAACATTCCTGCACACGAAAGGAAAACCTTCATGGATGGAGCAGAATATCAGCTGCTGCAGATAAAGGTAGACAAGATGGAAATAGAACTCCTGAACTATTACTGTCCGAACAACAAACCCCTGAGTCTCAGCTCTATACAGGTACCAGCCACCAACTTTATAGCAGTTGGAGACTTTAATAGCCACTCCCAGAGCTGGGGCTATAACCATCTGGATCACAGAGGTGAAGAGGTTGAAACTTGGCAAGATGATCACTCCCTAATCCTAGTCAATAATGCCACAGATACTCCTACCTTCTACTCCAGAGGATGGCACACAACCTCAACACCAGATCTTGCCTTCTCCACACCAGATATAGCTGGATCTATTAGTAGAGAAGTAGGAGACCAACTAGGGGGAAGCGACCATCGCCCAATCTTTCTTACTGTCCAGAGTGCAACTCTCAGTACAGGCCCAGCCATTACAAGATGGAACTACAAAAAAGCCAACTGGGGTTTATTCAGGCATCAGGTGAACACGCTGCTGTCTACCCTCAAGGTACAGAACAGAGACATTAATGAAGTGGTAAAAGACTTCAACAGATGCATACTACAAGCTGCAAAAGAAACCATTCCCAAAGGATGCCGGCGTAACTACATACCATACTGGTCCAGCACACTCCAAGAACGTCAGGAAGCTATGGACAAGGCTAGAAAGGACGCAGAGTCTCAGCCTTCACTTGAAACTCACAACAAATGGAAAAAGGCTGTAGCAGAGTTTCAGAGAACAAAGCTAGAAGAAAAGCGGAAAAGCTGGAGAACTAAAACGGCATCGCTGAACCTTGAGAAAGACGGCAGGAAACTTTGGAGATTAGTCAAGTCTCTAAATGAAGAGCATTCCTCACCAAGGCAGACTATCACATTGGATGAAGGTGGCAAACTTTTCAGAGGAAAACAAGCTGCAGACTTGTTTGCTAGAAGATACAGTTCAGAAAGCAACTTACCCATTAACATAGACCATCAGAGAGAGATAAGAAAAGAAATACTGGCAACCATGGGACAGACAGATACTCCTGCCCCAATGAGGGAACCCATCACACTAGGAGAACTACAGAAGGCTATTTCCAAGCTTAAGTTTCAAAAGTCACCCGGCCCAGACAAAATCAGCAACGAAATGCTAGTAAATCTGAGCTCAGCAGCAAAGACAAAACTGCTTGAGATATTCAACCACAGCTGGTTGAAAGGAACGGTACCCCAAGTATGGAGAGAAGCCATCACAATACCCATACTAAAGAAAGGGAAATGTAAGACCGAGGCTGCAAGTTACCGGCCAATCAGTCTCACAAGCTGTGTTGGGAAGACTATGGAGCGAATAGTCAACCACAGATTGAAATGGTATTTAGAGTCTGAGCAGATCCTGGTGCCGGAACAAGCTGGATTTAGAGAATGCTACAGTATAGAAGACCAAGTTACTTACTTGTCTCAAGCAATAGAAGATGCCTTCCAGGAGAAGAAAAAGGTCCTAACGATCTGGGTCGACTTCAAGCAGGCCTTTGACAAGGTGTGGAAAGATGGCCTCATTGCAAAACTTAGGAGAAGTGGAATCCAAGGCAACATGATGAAATGGATCCAGTCATACTTGCATAACAGGAGAACTAGAGTCACTCTTGACGGTCTGCAGAGCAGAAAAGTGTTGCTCCATCAGGGGGTACCTCAAGGAGGAGTAATTTCCCCAACACTCTTCCTTGTTTACATCAATGACCTGGTGAAAGATCTCCCTGCAGGAGTTAAAGCTGCCTTATATGCAGATGACCTAGTACTCTGGTGCGCTGATGAAAATGTCACCACAGCAAATTATAGAATGCAGCGGGCAGCAGACATGCTAGTGTCATGGGCAGAGAAATGGCTTATCACAATAAACACAGACAAAACCTCCACAACACTGTTCTCCCTCGCCCCCAAGGACAAATCAGCTAACATACACCTAGGGACAAACCGTGATCAAGGAAGAAAGCTACCCCACCTATCTTGGGGTGACATTTGACCAAAGGCTTACATGGAATAAGCATATTGAAAATGCAGAAGGAAAGGCCCGAAGACGACTAGGCATACTCAGAAAATTAGCAGGTACCAACTGGGGAGCAAATGAACGAAATCTAAAGAAGATTTATAATGGAGTAATAAGACCACACTTAGAGTTTAGCTCAGCAGCATGGTCATCAGCTGCTAACTCACATCTGCAGTCTTTGGACAAGGTGCAAAATCAAGCTCTCAGGCTCATTACAGGAGCCATGAAAACTACACCAATAACAGAGATGCAGAAGGTTGCTGGATTACAGACATTGTCCCATAGAAGAGACACAAAAACCATGATCCAGATGGAAAAGTACAACAGTATGCCAATGCACCCAATGAAGGCAAGACTAGATGATCTGGCATTGGGACGTCTAAAGCGTAGCAGCTTTGTGCATCGGGGGAAAAGACTTATAAGACAGCATCAAGAAGACCTATCCATGAAGACAACACCACTGAAGCCCACCCTATACCCTGTACCATGGGAGCAGGCCAGCAGTGCCCTCCAAATTAATACAACAGTCAGTGGTCTCACAAGTGGATGTGAGTATAATGATCTGCAAAAACGAACTGCTACATTGAGTATGATCCAAGAAAGCTATCCCGATCAATCATGGATACATGCCTATACAGATGGATCAGCAACTAATGCTGTTAGGAATGGAGGTGCCGGTATCTTTATCTCATATCCTGACAACCACTATGAGACTAGGCACATTCCCACTGGTAAATTCTGTTCCAACTATACAGCTGAGGTTCAAGCTCTAGAGCAAGCTGCAAATATGATTTATAACACCAACTCTGACTGCCACCAGGTAGTCATCCTCACAGATGCACTGTCTGTCCTGCAAGCTCTCAAGGGTGGTAAACTCCCGCATCTGAGAAATGAACTAAACAAGGTAGCTGCCAAAAAAGAGAACCATACTTCAGTGGGTACCATCTCATTGTGGTGTACCCGGAAATGAAAAGGCAGATAAACTTGCAAAAAAGGGAGGAGAATGTGAACAAGAAGATAATGAAGTCACATACTTTGAGAAAAAGAGAGCTATCCAGACTATCAGAAGAGAACAGAACCAACCCAAAGACGACTATCACACTCTCGACCGGCAGGGACAGACAACTATTTTTCGACTCAGGACAGGGCATAACAAACTGAATAAACACATGCACAAGCTACGATTGTCTGCTTCACCACTGTGCACATGTGGATTAAACGAACAAACTGCTGAGCATGTTCTACAGGACTGTCCTCTGTATGACCAGTTAAGAAAGATATACTGGCCCAATGACTCAACACTAAACTCAAAGCTATATGGAGTTAAAGAGTAACTTCAAACAACAGTCGAATTCATCATGAGAACTCGTCTGACGGTGTAATCATCAAAGATGCGATCGCAAGAAGAAGAAGAAGAAGTATGTTTAAGTGGAACTATTTGTTCTTGTACTGTACTGGCGGGGGTCAGGTGTTTTCGGCGGATGAAGAGAGGTGAGGGTGTTCTTCGGTTGTCGAGGCCTAGGGCAGGAAGTCATGTCGGACAGATGCCCAACAGTTTGTGATCTCTTTAAGTTATTCTGGGGACGAAGATAGTTTCTTCCAGGATCGTTTAGTCCATGAGTTCCCCGGTTGTGATTCTATAACGCCGGGAGAGCGTTTTTTTTTTGTGTGCTTGCTAGTGTATTTCTTATGTCCAGGTAAAAAAACGTACTTTTGCTGACTTCGTTCATTCCTAGGCTTAAGATGGGCAGACGTTTACATGAACTTACCTATGAATATGTCGGGACGACATATTCTCTAGCAGCACTAAATATGTTTATATGCGGCAACTATGAGGACAGAATATGCTGATCCTTGTAGAATCATTTATTGTTGATGAACAAAGCTTCGATTGAAGATTTGGCTATACACCCGTATAGTGAGTGATGCTCATCCTGGAACCAGCAGCCATTGTGGAGTTCGATTGATTTTGGAATTCTACTTATTATAAATCATTAGCAGAGAACGGGAAAACTTCCTTATTATCAGGTGATGATTGAGAGATCACTATTATAAAGAAATTAACATTATCTTCACAGAGATTTGCTGTAATGTACCTAAAGGAATCTTCGCTAGAAAGAGATCCTGTTTAGGAGTCAAGTTTGAACATTATTGCTTAATTGACATGCTCGGTCAGTAAGGTCTACTGACTGTATTTATAAACTATGGAAATCTTGGTGTTTACAGATGTTCCATTGCAAGATTATTCTTCATGAATGCTAATTTAGGACGGTAGTCCATTGATCAATATTATGCTGTTTATGTCGACTCATGTTCCTGTACTGTACCCAATCTGTCAAGTGCGTGCGTCCAATTAAACTATTGAAACGACTACAGTGGTCTGCATTGGTGACATAACGTAATGAGTGAATGAGTGCTTTATACGGGTGTTGGATGTTCATTCTATTGGTCAAGAGGTAGTTGTAAGCTAGTGCATGGTGTCACTGGTCTATGCTAGCTTAAAATACGCGAATGGTTTTCTCAATGAAAATATCTCAGAAGTGTTCTTAAGTTGAACTCCAACAAGTAATAGTCAATTTTCCAATTCAGGACTGCACGCAAGTCGTTGGTGAAAGTACATATTATTTATTGACACGATACAGACGGGAATACACAAGACGGTCATAGTTACAGATTACAGATGCAAAATGTCATACTTTAAAGTTGCTGATCATACTCTTAAATTCTTGGAGATTCTTCAACAATCAAGTCCTCTTCTATCCACGTGAGCTGAGGATCACTTCTATTACCCTCTAATATACATTTACAATGAAGTCCGTTGACCTTCTTCCAAGGACGTCTATCGTGGTAAACGGATTCATGTTCAAGGATCACTCTTTGATATCATACCCGTAAAATTCCCAGACTTTCTTCATACAATACTTATGTAGCATATATATAATCCAGACAAAGTTATACACGACAATACAATCAGGTTAGAGTCTTCTGTTGACTAACCTCTCCCAAAATCCATGCCATGACTTTGGCATTGGCGAAACGGCATATTAAAACATATGAAGCATACAAAATCAATTAACTTCGTTTCCTCGTAGGTATCCTCCCTCTACGGTAATTCAAACAAGGCAATCGACTCCGTTTGTCCATTCTAGGAATGACATACTACGATGGATTCCCGCTAGACCATAACTAGGAGCGGCCTGATACTTCAATTAAAACTCAATAAACATTCAATGTGAAATGGGGCGACACTTACATGATACTTCCACTATTGGCTTCGACATGAAGACCAATATATATATCAATAGAAATAATGGCTTCCACAAACTTGCCCCGAATACAAGAAATATTCCACGGACATCAACATGGTCCGTACTGCCCCATACACAACATGACGTCACAATCCCCAAACTAGGTTACCCCTGCGTCCAAAGCAACTCACACTGCATTGTGCACGTCAGTGCGTGAATCAATCGAACGCACAAATAATATAACTATATTAAGACTGGTGCGTACATTTGGCAGGACCGAAGACTACCCCCTTAGGTAATAAATGTACGTAACAGCTCCCTTATTACCTCCCCTTAAAAAAATTAATTCTATTAATTTTTTTGAACTTAGTACCCGAGAGAGGTGAGTCAAAACTACAACAAGATATATGAAATGCATAAAGTTATACCATATTAAGAAAAGAATATTAAACGAAATCAATATAACTAAATGATAGTATGCATTAAAGCACTCATACACAATCGACCTACTTTGGAACGATGTGGTAATATTCGAAGTAAAAACAAGTTGAAAATGAAAAAATGAAAAAACCATAAAAAAAAGATGATAATAAAATTCAACTAAGTTTTCAAAAAAAAAAAAAAAAAAATTTGAAACATATGATTTCAAAAATGAAAATGAACAGCAACACTGATGATAATCAATGACAAGAGAATCAATGAAACAGAAAAATTGAAAATACAATGTGCAAAAATGAAGAAATGCAAAATTAAACACTTTAAGAATCAACACCCTTAATGTTTTCTAACACTAGTACGGTTGACTAGTGATCTAACAGTGAGATATCATAACTAAGACCTGTGAATGCAGGTATTACGTGACAACTAAGAAAGTTAGTATGTGTGTGATCCATAATTAATTAAATAGATTAAATTGAATTATTCTAATTAATATATTTCTTAATTACCAACAAATAACCAGTTACTAATATATTCTAAGTAATTCCAATATCACTCATTGTCAATGTTCAGTTACAACTAGTTAGTAATCGACGAGACGATGTTCTCAATGTTCCATACACGATAAAATATATTCTCGAACACGATATGTAGTGTAATATGTTCCATAGGAATAACAAATGTATATTTGTCGCTCTTAACAATGTTTCCATACTAATAAAAAGTTACTGTAGTACCAATGTTCCCGTACTAATAAAATGTTACTCTAATACCACTGTTCCCGTTCTAATAAAACGTTACTATAGTATCAATGTTCTCGTACTAATAAAATGTTACTACACAAGAAGTAATGTTATAATCTATAAGTAAGTATATCCTGGGTTATACTTATACGAATACTTCAGTTATATAAACAGTCTTTATAGATGTACAATCAATGATAATGTACAAAGTTATTCATGTTATCGGTGAGGATGTTTCAACATCTGGAAGTGGTTTAGTTTCGACAAGTTCGCTTGGGCATCTCGACAAACAGTCTGCGAACACATTCTTCACTCCAGGAATAGCTCGTATTTCAAAATTGAATGGTTGAAGCGCTATAGCGTAACGCGCTGACTTCGATGATTTAACGTTCTTCGTGTTCAGTGCGGTAAGAGCTTTTTGGTCAGATTCCACCACAAAGTGTGAGCCGAGGAGATAACGTTCCAGTTTTGTGATTGCCCACACTAATGCGAGGAGCTCTTTATCCAGAACGGAGTATTTGAGTTCGCTCTCCGTAAGTTTTCTGGACACGTACATCACCGGAAATAAGGTGCCGTTATATTCCTGCATCAAAACTGCAGCAATAGCGTAAGAAGATGCATCACTGCGAAGAATGAAAGTGAGATTTTTTGTTAGGCAACCTCAAAAACGGTTCTTTTGAAAAAAATCGTTTTATATAGTCTAACGCCGTTTGGTGATCCTGCGACCACTTTATTACATTAGATGTGCCTTTTTTCAGTAGAGACGAAAAAGGTGCAGTTATAGTAGACAAATGAGGGATGAATTTTGAATAGAACTGTATTAGTCCTAAAAGAGATCTAACTTGTTTTTTTTGTCTTAGGTGCTGAGATGTTTAAAATTTTAGAGACGTTACTGTCTTCTGTATACATGAAACCATGACCTATGCGGTGACCCAGAAATGAGATGTCATGAA
The DNA here is from genome assembly GCA_024509875.1 of Oreohelix idahoensis. Taxonomy (NCBI): domain Eukaryota; kingdom Metazoa; phylum Mollusca; class Gastropoda; order Stylommatophora; family Oreohelicidae; genus Oreohelix; species Oreohelix idahoensis. Next base: position 641,248 of record JAMPIV010015971.1, read on the forward strand.
AACCGACAAAAGCCTTTGAAGGTTTCGCTGTTAAGTTGTAATCCCGTAAGGTAGAAAGTAAAGCTTTTAATCCATGAATATGTTCATCAGAAGAGTCACTGAAAAGACAGATGTCAACTATATAAGTAATGACATCGGGACGATGAGACAATATGCGGCGCATCATGCGTACAAAGGTAGCTGGCGCATTCATTAATCCGAATGGCATAAAATTCCATTGAAAAAGACCCCGTGGCGTCGAGAAAACGGTGAATGGCTTTGCTTTAGGAGTGAGTGGCACTTGCCAATAGCCCTTTGAAAGGTCAAATTTCGAAAAGAATGTGGCATGAGATAATTTCTCCAATAAGTCGTCTAAAAGAGGTAACGGTTCCGCATCGAATTTTGTAACTTTGTTTAATTTCCTGTAATCTACGCAAAGACGTATATTGTTGTCCTTCTTCCTAATGATTACCATAGAAGAAGAATATGGTGATGAAGATGGTTCAATTATATTTAATTGAAGCATCTCATCCAATTCCTTATCAACCTTATCACGAAAATGTAAAGGGATAGGATATGGACGAACTCGAATAGGCGTATCGTCAGTCAGAATAATGTCATGTTGGATGACTGACGTATGACCTGGGATGTCAGTGAGGACATCCTCATACGAGTGTAGAATATTAGAGACTTGCTGACGTTGATCAGCCGAAAGAGTAGATGAGATTGTAACATCATTCCATTTCTCAGTGGAATTGAGTGGTACAACTGGTATTGGTAGTTGTACATCATCGAAAGAAGATTCTTCTTCTTGGATGACTGATAAACTAGAATAGTGTTGAATAGGAGGTGTAGGATCGTCAGTTGCCTGGAACACTGACTGTAGATAATCAGGACGTGAGTAATACTCCTTCAACATGTTAATGTGGAAGGTTTTATGTTTACCATTAACATCAACGATGTAGTCGACATCGGATATTCTTGAGATGATCCTGAAAGGACCTCTCCAGGTAATTAAAAGACGATTGTTATGCGCAGGGAGTAATACAAAAGCTTCGTCACCAGGAATAAGCTGGCGAAGACGTTTATACTTGTTTGCAAATAGACGAGCTTTTTCTTTGGCTTGTTCGGATGATGCAGTAGCTAGTCTACAAGCATCTATGATTCTCTTTCTCAGAGAGATCACATACTCATAAGAGGATTGAGTTTCCTCTTCAATATTCTCGTCAACCAATAAGTCGTGGATTAACGACATCGGACCGCGTGGTTGCATGCCAAAAACTAGCTGGAATGGAGAAAACCCCGTGGCTTGATTTTGTACTTCGCGATACGCGAACAGAGCAGCGGGTATGACCCGATCCCAGTCTTGGGGATGGTCTTGGGTCATCTTACCCAACAACTGCTTGAGTGTCCTATTGAGACGCTCAATTAACCCATTTGACATCGGATGATAAATAGAACTAAGAGATCTGTCTATACCTAATGTCTTCATAACTTGAGACATGGATTCAGAAATGAACTGAACCCCATGATCCGACAAGATTTTCCGTGGAAAACCAATGCGTGAGAAGATTAACATCAATGCCTCTGCTACACTGGCAGATGAAGTGTTCTTGAGAGGGATGGCCTCAGGCCAACGAGTGCACATGTCAATGCACGTAAGAATATGCGTATGCCCTCTAGCAGATGGAAGCATCGGACCAATAATGTCTATAGCCATTTTATCAAATGGTCTAATCGGGATGTCCGCAGCTTGAATAGGAGCCGCATGAAATGGACCCCGTGCCTTAACTTCCTGACATATCAAACAGGACCGACAATAGAGAGTGATGTCACTATGGACGCCTGGCCAGTAGAATGCCGAAAGCACTCTGGATTTGGTACGTGAAAAACCCATATGGCCAGCACATTGCGAGTCATGCGCATGTCGTAATATACGAGATCTCATAGAGGATGGAACTAAGATCTGATAATAAGGATGAATCTTTTTCCCGTATTACTCTAACCAAAATCCCATTTTTGAGTATAAAGTCATGTCTAGATTTTGCAAGTTTGTTGCTGGTATTATTTTTGTTCACATACTGAAAAATTTTTTTTAATGAATCATCATTCTTTTGCAATGTTGCAAACAACTCCCGTGAAATAGGAGCATCATCATCAGAAGTGGTATGAACTGTAGGTTCAATAGGTGTATCATGCGACATATTAGTAGCTTGCGCTCTAGTCACTACTGCATTTGCAGTTTGAATATGTCGCTCTTCCCATTCAGCAATTTGCTGTGGTGTACACTCTTTAATACCATGTATGCGACCAAGTATTACATCACAAATTGGATTTGGAAGGAGACATGCCGGGATCTTTCCTGAAAAAAATGGTGTATTAAGGTCAATAATAGCTGTGGGAAATGTTTCGACGGTGCCCCCAAATGTCACACACTTGACAACCCTGCCCGTGGCACAACTTGGGTTGATCAGCGAAGTCCGGACGCCCACAGTACTACAACCTGAGTCAAATAGGAGAGAGCATGAAATGTTGTTGACAAATCCCTTGTTAAACTTAAGAGAGCCCTGTCCCTGGTGTATTGACGCAGCAGTGGCCGTACAGACTGCAGGTAGACTAGGCAAGGTATGTCCGCAACGCAGCGTCGTGATCGCCTTAGGCTGGAAAAGAGTCGAGCATTCTGGACAGTCTTTCACCTGGGTACAATCAAGAGAACAAGACATAGCATTGTGAGTTTCAGCTACTTTACCCTGTTCAATGTTAGCCTGTGTATCACATAAAGCGACATTAGAATGTCTATCTGTATTACTCGACGATCTATCTCTACGACGCGATCGATTTTGATTATTTGCATTAAAATTGCCATAATTGTCGTTTCTGCTTGAGTTAAAATTTGGATGAGTCCGATAATTTGTATAATTAAAGTTATGATGTTCTTTAAAATTTTTATTCCAAGAACCTTGTCTGTTTTGCGGACCCTGAGATCTTGATCTCCAGTTTTGTTTATTATAATGTCCTTGATTATTTTTAAAATTATTGTTACCAAAATCTCGCGATCTGTGAGCTTGGTTCCAAGAAACATTAAATGGAGCAGATTGTTGAAATTGCTTCCCCTTGTAAAAGTTATCATTGTTGAAATTGTAATTATTTCCCTTATTGACATACCTGTCAGCACTAAAGGAACGATTGCGTGAAAAATTGTTTTGTTGTGCTGCAAAAGCAACAGGCAATTCACTCTTAATCTGTGCATTACTTAGATCCATGGTTGGGTGAGCAGTGCAGAAATTTTTAGCATGTTCTTCTAAGTTTTTCATAGATAAAGGTTTCCGTTCGTGTAAAAATGCGAGAAATGCAGGATTTACAGACGATAGTACCTTATCGCGCATCAGTAAATCGAAGAAACCTTCATACGACTTTTCAATTTTGGATAATTCGATCCATCTTTCTAGGGTTAGTCGTATTTGTGACAGAAAATAACTGAAATTTCTGCTTGATTGCGGTAGCAATGTACGAAATCTTAATCGGTATTCATCTTCTGTCATTTGAAATTTCTTCAGAAGTGCGGCTCTAAGAGCATTATAATCATTCTTCTCATTAATACTGGTAGTATGATAAACTGCTAAAGCATCCCCAGTAAGTAACCTGGATAAATATGTGCAATACAGTGTTTTATCCACGTTATAAGACCCACAAGTGGCCTCAAATCTATCTAGGAAAAATATTACGTCATCCGACGGGGGATTAAATTTAGGTAATTTAAGGTGAATTTCCTTAAAATGATCATGTCTGGATGAAGTTTGGCTTTCAAAAGTTCTCTGAGAATTAGCTTCATGAGTTAACCTAAGTCTCTCATATTCTGACTCTGCTAATTTTAGTTCATGCTGTCTTTTTTTATCATTCTCCTCCATCTCAAGCTGAAGTCGTAATGTATTTTGTTCAGCTATTAATCTTCGATCTTCCATTTCCTTTTGTTTAACTTCCATTTCCTTTTGTTTATTTTCCATCTCAATCTTAAGTCTTACTTCCATTTCCTTTTGTTTAACTTCCATTTCCTTTTGTTTATTTTCCATCTCAATCTTAAGTCTTTCTTCAGCCTCCCTTTGCTTCTGTTCTGCCTCTCGCTGAAATCGTTTTTCTTCTAATTCAGCGGCTAATCTCATTTTTTTCTCCTCTTCCTCAGCTATAAATTTCCTCTTCTTTTCATCTTCCTCAGCCTCAGTACGTTTTTGATCTGCCTCAAATTTCAAATTTTCCAAACGTAACTTTTCAGCTTCCAATCTTTGAGATTCTAACCTTTGAGATTCTTTATATTCTGTCATAGCAAATGATCTAATCTCTTCCTGAGGTATATTAAGCGCCTTAGCCTGCTTAATAAAATAGTCTAAGGTAGACATTATTCAATATTATTATGTAATAATACTACTTAAAAGTGTTACTACAACTAGTGGTCTTCGTTCCTGTCCTAGAACGGTAAAATCAAGTTATATAATAGGCAATAATATTAATAATCAATAATGTAATTTATGTAATGAAATGTCATGAAAGCAACAACGTGAAAGACAATAGAAACATTACCGACAAGACACGATAATCAAGACAAATGACTACAGTCGTAGAAATCAAATAAAATAAAAATGTGGAACTAAAATAGAATGTCGTAAAAATTTACGATGACAACTACGATCAGATACTCAACAGGACAATTGACAACACAGTGTAAAAACATAGGTTTTGTAAAAAACTGAACGACAGGAAAGGTGAGACGGACGCATAATACAAACAAAATTCATCATAAAACTAAATACGAGTAAAAATAACTACCAAAAACAACAAGTAAACGTGACGAAACAGCTAAACAGATACTATCATAAGGAACAATTAGCGATCGGAACTTCGGCAAGGTTTCTAGCCTTGGACCGGAATTATCGCTCAATTGAAACTTACAAGACGAGCCCTACAGAACGTCTGACGAAGAGCCCGAATTGGCTTCGAGATGGATCTCGTTCGTCAGATCAACCTCCCTACCTCCCACGACGAATATAAAACATATAAAATATAACATAACAAATATGTATGTGGACATAACTACATGAGGCACAGCTACGTAATAAAGTGTATAACGATACTTCGTTTATACTTATCTCGCGTGCAAGAAAAACTGTGCCTCGTCTCCGTGGATGTACGTCTGAGGATAAAATACTTCGCTCTGCGTATATAACAACAGCTCGCACGTAATAATGACGAATAGGTGATCCCAAGGCAGTCAGTCACTGTAAAACTTGACGTGGAGGTTGATTGATGACCTTGAGCATTTGGTAACCGTAAGTTGATTCTGATTCATCATCACACTAGGTTCCAAGTTTGAGATGTTGTCGCCTTGAAAGTTCAAATCTTCTTTTCAATCGATACTTGGATTGAGTCCGTTCCTGTGAAATTATTTATTTCCAGACCACACTGGCATACCATTTACTGTTGGATGTTCATTCTATTGGTCAAGAGGTAGTTGTAAGCTAGTGTATGGTGTCACTGGTCTATGCTAGCTTAAAATACGCGAATGGTTTTCTCAATGAAAATATCTCAGAAGTGTTCTTAAGTTGAACTCCAACAAGTAGTAGTCAATTTTCCAATTCAGGACTGCACGCAAGTCGTTGGTGAAAGTACATATTATTTATTGACACGATACAGACGGGAATACACAAGACGGTCATAGTTACAGATTACAGATGCAAAATGTCATACTTTAAAGTTGCTGGTCATACTCTTAAATTCTTGGAGATTCTTCAACAATCAAGTCCTCTTCTATCCACGTGAGCTGAGGATCACTTCTATTACCCTCTAATATACATTTACAATGAAGTCCGTTGACCTTCTTCCAAGGACGTCTATCGTGGTAAACGGATTCATGTTCAAGGATCAATCTTTGATATCATACCCGTAAAATTCCCAGACTTTCTTCATACAATACTTATGTAGCATATATATAATCCAGACAAAGTTATACACGACAATACAATCAGGTTAGAGTCTTCTGTTGACTAACCTCTCCCAAAATCCATGCCATGACTTTGGCATTGGCGAAACGGCATATTAAAACATATGAAGCATACAAAATCAATTAACTTCGTTTCCTCGTAGGTATCCTCCCTCTACGGTAATTCAAACAAGGCAATCGACTCCGTTTGTCCATTCTAGGAATGACATACTACGATGGATTCCCGCTAGACCATAACTAGGAGCGGCCTGATACTTCAATTAAAACTCAATAAACATTCAATGTGAAATGGGGCGACACTTACATGATACTTCCACTATTGGCTTCGACATGAAGACCAATATATATATCAATAGAAATAATGGCTTCCACAAACTTGCCCCGAATACAAGAAATATTCCACGGACATCAACATGGTCCGTACTGCCCCATACAAAACATGACGTCACAATCCCCAAACTAGGTTACCCCTGCGTCCAAAGCAACTAACACTGCATTGTGCATGTCAGTGCGTGAATCAATCGAACGCACAAATAATATAACTATATTAAGACTGGTGCGTACATTTGGCAGGACCGAAGACTACCCCCTTAGGTAATAAATGTACGTAACAACGGGTCAACACACGAACAGTCCACCATTCGCCTAACTCATACTTCACACTCACACTCCATATTTGCATAATCCTGCGTCGGTTGAGTTGACCTTTGCTCCCCCTGGAGCTTCCATCATATTCACCACTGGTTTGCGTGAGGAGAATACACAGTTACGATCAAGAAGAAAAAGGAGGTTTATCAACGTGGTAGGCCAGTTTCCTGGGTCCAGCCTTCGCAGTCTACAAAGTGGAAGTCCCCTAGTGTTTCAAGAACATTTTTTTTGGCCAAATGTGACACACATCAACACCTGAAGGACAACTATACAGTCGATGTCAGCTTGACCTGTTATGACAAGTGGAACTGTATCTAGGTCACCGCTGTTGACATTTTGCTCGGTACAGGCATTATTTCATATAACAGACAGCGTAGCACGGCAAGTTGTTTACAAGTGGACATCACAGCATTACACAGAACATTGGCAAGCAAATTAACTGTGTTAGCAGAAGTAGTGAACTTAGAAGCCTATTTTCATTGATGGATCTTCTTATGTTCTGCTAATGTGTTGAACTTTAATATTTAAGGCCAGAAATTGTAGTTCAATAAAGTGGCAGGTATTTATTTTGATTAAAATATCTGTGCCATTTCTATAAAACAGCCTTCTTTACAACACTCTATCTACATCACAGTTTATTGATGATATATGCATTTATGCTTTATATATATTTATGTTTACATGTTTATATGTAATAGTTATTTATGTCGCGGGCCTGGTTGGGAGGAGACTAGGACAAGATATACCGAGTCATATTGGTCTTGGACTAGCGTTCTGTAGGGGCAAATTTCTTAATTGAAATTTGCATGCAACACCAGTTGCAGTACCTGTTAGCTGTGACGAAACTGTCCCTATTGTTGTTTTTGTAATATTTCTCTGTTCTTTAGTTTTGTTTTGGTTTGTTTGTATAATTTGTTGGTCTACCCTTTGCTATCTTTCAGTTTTATACACAATTTATGTTCATACACTGTGGCGTTATTTGTCTTGTTCATTCTATTGCAGATATCATCACAGATTCTGTGATCATTTTTTTTTTATTTTTCCTATTTGATTTATTTGATTTCTGCAAATGTTTCCTGTTCTCTTGTATAATTGTTTTGTTGTGTTCTTGATCGACATACACTATTTAAAATATATTTGATCATATGAATTTATAAGAAAAAGTCAACTGATGATTTTTAGTAATTCGTTGGTACACAGTTGATTATACAAGACCTTACTAAAGGCTTGTTTCCCCACATAGTTTGGGATAAGGAGCTGATTGATCAAATTATTAGGAGCTTGTGTTTACATTACTTTGGAATATAGATTACATTTTTGTGTCAACTGATTGCTATCAGTATTAGACATCATGTCTACATTGGAACACTTTATTGAGTTAGGGAAATCTCTAGGCAAGACTGGAGATAAGTTGGAGGAGTATGCTACCAGTCAATATGATAAAGCACTTAAAGCTGAGGAAATGAAACAAAAAAGTGAGGATAGAAAATGGAAATAGAATTTGAACAAAAGAAACTGCAGATGCAGGTTGAAGAAAAGAGATTCCAAATCGAATTGGAAAAACAAAACAAAGAAGCTGAACAAAAGAGAGTAGACAAAGAAGCTGAACAAAAGAGATTAGACAGAGAAGCTGAACAAAAGAGATTAGACAAAGAAGCTGATGCTGAGCAGAGAAGATTAGACAGAGAAGCTGAACAAAAGAGATTAGACAAAGAAGCTGATGCTGAGCAGAGAAGATTAGACAGAGAAGCTGAACAAAAGAGATTAGACAAAGAAGCTGAACAAAAGAGATTAGACAAAGAAGCTGAACAAAAGAGATTAGACAAAGAAGCTGAAGCTGAGGAGAAAAGAGCAATAAGAGAACATGAACATCAAAAAGAACTTTTAGCATTTGAGTTAGAAAAGTTGAAATTGACAAACCAGAGTAATGTCAATCAGTCATCTAGTGGTAAACCCTTTACTTACAAGGTCAAGGTACCAGCGTTCAAATTCTGCCAGTGATGATATAACATTCTGGCTTGATAGATTTGAACGTGCTTGTCGAGCTGATAATGTGGAGAAATCACAATATGCTAATCAGTTGTCTGAGAATTTAAACGGTGATTCTCTGACGAGTTTAAGTTTGGTTGAAGAAACTGACAAGGATAATTATGAGGTTATTAGGGCAGCCTTGATAAAGAAATACCAGTTATCTGAGGAAGGTTACCGTATTTTGTTTAAAAGAATGGTACCTGAATCAGGGGTAGAATTCTCAGAATTCATTGCAAGGACACGTCTTACATTTAATCGTTGGATTGAACTGTCCAAAACAGAAAAGACTTATGAAGCACTTATGGATTTATTGCTCAGGGACAAGATTATGTCAAGCATTAGTAAACCATTCCTTCAATTCCTACATGAGCGGAAACCTAAAACACTAAAAGAAATGGAAGAATATTGTACCCAATACGTCACTGCACACCCAGATGTAGCTATTAGCAATACTAAGGTTAAGGAAGGTATGCCAGTTGCATCAGCAACACTATACAACCCTAATTACTCACACAAATTCCAAGGACCTCAAAACAGGTTTAATAAAAAGGGTAACCATAACAGTTATCAGAACCAAGGTAACCAATCATTTCAGGGTTCTTCTTCGAATATCTAGAGACGAGCCGACAGCCCTCGATTCAGGGGTGGTCATAATTATAGGAACTTCCGCAAAGGAAGTCATTATAGAAACTATCCTAGTTTTCCATCATGGAGACAACAAGATCATAATTACAGAGATGCTCATTATAATGAATATGATAATAGTAACCAGGGGAATTATGACTCAAACCCAAATAGGGGTTACAATAGAGGAAACAATGATAATTACAGGTGTAATAATAACAGAGGCAGACCCCAACATAAAAAACAAAAATCTCATTATCATGCAAACTTTGCACAACAAGAGTCCCATGATGCCTATAAACAAAATAAAGATAATGATGACTCTAACAATATGGCATGTGCCGCTTTCGATTTTAAGAGAACATCTCAGTGCCCCCAATGCAAAACATTATTCGAACCAACACGGTGTCCACTTTAATTTGTGGCCATCCTCTTCCCGCTCTTCCCGCGTCAATCGCGCATGATGGAAGAGGTTCTCTTGTCTTACACAAAGGTTTAGTAAATGACAATCCAGTTTCATTGCTTTTTTATTCTGGATGCACCACAATTGGTGTTAGGCAGTCACTCATAGATCCTTCTCGTGCTACAGGCAAAGTAGTCAAATGTGTAACATTTGGCGGCACCATAGAGAAATACTCTACTGCTATCATTAGGATCGCTACTCCTTTCTTTACAGGAGATGTACACGCATGTCTTCTGCCGAATCCGATCGCTGATCTTATCATCGGTCGTATTCACGGAGTCAAAGAATGCACCCCACAACAAATTTCCGTTTGGGAAAAACAAAATATTCAAACTGCTAATGCTGTAGTCACTAGAGCTCAAGCTCTCAATATGCCCGAAACTTCATCTATTGAAGATAATGAAGTGCATAACCAAGATGATCCCTTGGTAATTTCGCGTGACTCATTTATAAAGCAGCAAGAAGAGGATCCGACTCTAAAGAAATTCTTCACTCTTGCAACACAAGGTGATCCGAATAAAGATTCAAAGAGTAAATCTTGGATTACAATGAAGAATGGCGTACTTGTACGTATGGTGCAAGACTCTAACAAGTCAAGTCATTCTCAGATTCTTATACCCAAGAATTTGAGAGTTAAAATATTACAACACGCACACGACTCTCAGTGTGCTGGACATATGGGTTTTTCCCGTAGAAAGTCAAGAGTTCTTGCGGCTTTCTTTTGGCCTTTTGTGAACAAGGACATACGGATCTATTGTCGATCTTGTAAAATATTTCAAGAAGTCAAATCCAAAGGTCCACGCCATGCTGCACCTATTCAGGCTGCAGACATTCCTATTAGACCATTTCAGAAAATGGCGATAGACATCATTGGTCCATTTAAGATCAAATCTGCTAGAGGACATCAGTTTATCTTAACGTGTGTGGACATGTGCACACGTTGGCCAGAGGCTATCCCTCTGAAGAGCATTACTACTGCTGACATTGCAGATGCTCTTTGGCTTATATTTTCTCGTCTGGGATTTCCCGGAGAAATATTATCAGATCATGGCACCCAACTAATATCGGATACCATGTCTCAAGTAATGTCTACTCTCCAGATAGAGAGATCTTTGAGCAGTATCTATCACCCAATGTCGAATGGGATGGTAGAACGCCTTAATAGAACACTCAAAAACTTACTAGGGAAGATAACTGAGGATCAACCTCAAGATTGGGATAGGGTTTTACCCGCGGCCCTCTTCGCTTACAGAGAGGTTCCCAATGAACATACAGGATTTTCTCCCTTTGAACTTGTCTTTGGCGCGCGCGACCGCGTGGCCCTATGTCTTTGCTTCATGATCTCATAACCGCTGATAATATTACCGATGACACAAAATCTTCTTACGAATATGTCATCGCGCTAAGACAAAAGATTATCGAAGCATGCAAATTGGCAACTTCTTCTTCTGAGTTTGCTAAGGAGAAAGCAAGACAATTTGCCAATAAGAAAAGAACCTTACGACAACTTTGTCCTGGTGACAAAGCATTTGTTTTGCTACCTTGTAGGGAAAACAGACTACTTATTTCTTGGAAAGGTCCGTACGATATAATCTCGAAAATTTCCGATGTTGACTACATTGTCGATATTGATGGGAAGCGTAAAACCTTCCACATCAATATGCTTACGGAATTCCATGAACGTCCGGATTATTTACAGCCTATTTTCCAGGTAACGGACGATTCACCTGTCCAACATGGTCATTACTCATCACTGTCTGTAATACAGGATGAGGAAACAAGTTTTTCGAATGTTAATCTTCCGCTTCCGATGATTCCACTTCATTCTAGTGAATCATGGAAAAATGTTACTGTTTCTCTCGAGTTATCTCTAGGAGAACAGCGACAAGTTTCGTCTATGTTACAAACATTTCAGGATGTCCTTACTGTCATTCCTGGACAAACTCATGTCATTGAACATGACATTATTCTAACTGACCATAATCCTATTAGAGTCAGACCTTATCCTATTCCTATACATTTTCAAGCACAGGTTGAAAAGGAGTTGGATGAGATGATAGATTTAAAAATAATTGAACCATCCACTTCTGCGTATTCTTCGCCGATGGTTATTGTCCGTAAAAAAGACAATAACATACGTCTTTGCGTTGACTATCGCAAATTGAATCAAGTCACGAAGTTTGATGCTGAACCTATGCCTTTACTAGAAGAGCTACTTACTAAGCTTTCTAAATCGCATTTTTTCACTAAACTAGATTTGTCTAAAGGATATTGGCAAGTTCCTCTATCTGAACGCGCCAAACCTTTTACTGCTTTTTCTACATCTAGAGGCCTTTTTCAATGGAATTTTATGCCTTTCGGCCTTATGAACGCACCAGCTACATTCGTACGCATGATGCGTAGAATTCTATCCTATCGGTCAGATGTCATTGCGTACATAGACGACATCTGTCTTTTCAGCGATACTTGGGAAGATCACTATTCAGGGTTAGTTGAATTGCTATCTACTCTACGCGAGTAAAACCTGACAGCGAAACCATCTAAAGCCTGCATTGGTTTTAGTGAAATTTCTTTTTTAGGTCACCGGGTCGGCCATGGTTTCCTAAAAACAGAGGACCATAATACAAGTAAAATACTTAACATTTCTATTCCTAAGACTAAAAAGCAAGTGCGAAGTCTCTTAGGTCTTATACAATTCTATGGACGATTCATTCCGAATCTGTCCTCAATCATGGCACCTCTTTCTACCTTGCTAAAGAAAGGGTCTCCTAATATAGTCCATTGGACTCAAGAATGTCAATCCTCTTTGGATAAGATTAAAACTATGTTTTCTACTGCACCTATTTTAGCGTTGCCTACTAAAGATAAGACATTTGTTCTTCGTAGTGACGCTTCATCCACTGGGATTGGAGCGGCACTAATGCAAGATTACTCTGGAACTCTGCATCCTGTAATGTATATTTCCAGAAAGCTTAATGCTGCAGAAAGGAATTATTCGGTTTCAGACCGTGAACTGTTGGCTATGGTATGGTCAATTCTCAAATTACAAAGATTCCTTCTAGGCGCACATTTTATAGTAGAAACCGATCAGAAAGCTCTTACAGCTATCCAGAGTAAAAATTTGAAGAGTTCGAGGTCTACTCGATATGCAATTGCTCTTCAACCTTTTCATTTTTCGGTACGAGCTATCCGTGGATCAGATAATGTGATGGCAGACATTCTGTCTAGATGCCCACATGATTCCACTTAGCTCTTGAGTACTGGACGTCTTAACAATTCCAACTCGACAACAGATTTTTCTTTTCTATATCAAAATAGATACACATTGTAATTCGTAATGACACTACGTTCATTGATATATAGTCACCATTACTCGTTGATGATTTTTCTTTTTGTCAATCATGTACTTGGAATGCTTAAACTTAAATTGTTATATGCATTGTATCATTGTATAGTAGTATGCGTTGGTGACACCTCCCTGGAAACAGTTATGCTTAAGAGAAATGCTTTCTCTGAGGGATTGAGATTTTGCATTAATCTGGCTTAAATAATTCCAGATATTTCTCATCTACGCAGTATTTATGCGTTGGGAGCCTATTGTATGTTGCTCTCAGATGGGAAAAAAAAATGATTTCATTTTTTTTCCCCGGGGGGTGTGGTAATCTGTTGCGCACATATTTTCTGGCGCACGGATTACGCATACCATGTAAAATGTTTTAATTGTCTGATGAAGATATATTCATCTTTGAATGCATGTTTTGGTCTTGATTAATGTCTATGTTAGAGAGAAGATAAACACCTATGCAGGCCACCAAGAACCACTTTTGTCAATAGTGAAACGTCGAAAGCTTGCCTGGTTTGGGCATGTAACTCGTCTTGACTCCCTTTCGAAAACGATCCTTCAGGGAACAGTCGAAGGTAAACGGAGAAGAGGAAGGCAGAGAAAATCCTGGGCTGATAACATCAAAGAATGGGCAGGACACGGTTTTTCCACACTTGTACGCATTGCTGAGGATAGAGAGCAGTGGAGGACCCTGTCTGCTGGTGCTTCCACCATGGCACCCGTACGACCCATGACGGGTTACGGGCTGAGATGAGATGATGATTTGGTCTTGAGGGACGAAACTCAGATTGGGCAATTATTAGTCATTCTGTGAGTTATCGCTCTTTGTAGCGTTCTTAAAAATAGAAGTCGGCGGAGGAATTTAGACTTACTTGAATCTATTCTGTGTTTGGTTAGGAATAGATTGTTCTTGCTTCAGAATGTCTATGGTCCGAATCTATGTGTAGTGCTTGTCTATGTAGGACGAGTATGTCTTATATCTTGATATCTTAGTATGTTTAAGTGGAACTATTTGTTCTTGTACTGTACTGGCGGGGGTCAGGTGTTTTCGGCGGATGAAGAGAGGTGAGGGTGTTCTTCGGTTGTCGAGGCCTAGGGCAGGAAGTCATGTCGGACAGATGCCCAAGAGTTTGTGATCTTTTTAAGTTATTGTGGGGACGAAGATAGTTTCTTCCAGGATCGTTTAGTCCATGAGTTCCCCGGTTGTGATTCTATAACGCCGGGAGAGCGTTTTTTGTGCTTGCTAGTGTATTTCTTATGTCCAGGTAAAAAAACGTACTTTTGCTGACTTCGTTCATTCCTAGGCTTAAGATGGGCAGACGTTTACATGAACTTACCTATGAATATGTCGGAACGACATATTCTCTAGCAGCACTAAATATGTTTATATGCAGCAACTATGAGGACAGAATATGCTGATCCTTGTAGAATCATTTATTGTTGATGAACAAAGCTTCGATTGAAGATTTGACTATACACCGTATAGTGAGTGATGCTCATCCGGGAACCAGCAGCCATTGTGGAGTTCGATTGATTTTGGAATTCTACTTATTGTAAATCATTAGCAGAGAACGGGAAAACTTCCTTATTATCAGGTGATGATTGAGAGATCACTATTATAAAGAAATTAACATTATCTTCACAGAGATTTGCTGTAATGTACCTAAAGGAATCTTCGCTAGAAAGAGATCCTGTTTAGGAGTCAAGTTTGAACAGTATTGCTTAATTGACATGCTCGGTCAGTAAGGTCTACTGACTATGTCTATAAACTATGGAAATCTTGGTGTTTACAGATGTTCCATTGCAAGATTATTCTTCATGAATGCTAATTTAGGACGGTAGTCCATTGATCAATATTATGCTGTTTATGTCGACTCATGTTCCTGTACTGTACCCAATCTGTCAAGTGTGTGCGTCCAATTAAACTATTGAAACGACTACAGTGGTCTGCATTGGTGACATAACGTAATGAGTGAATGAGTGCCTTATACGGGTCAACACACGAACAGTCCACCATTCGCCTAACTCATACTTCACACTCACACTCCATATTTGCATAATCCTGCGTCGGTTGAGTTGACCTTTGCTCCCCCTGGAGCCTCCATCATATTCACCACTGGTTTGCGTGAGGAGAATACACAGTTACGATCAAGAAGAAAAAGGAGATTTATCACAATTGTCCTTTTCTTGTTTCCTTAATAAACTTAGCTGGTCTATGTGAGTCCTGCAGCCGTGATTTCGTCAGTTTGTTTTTGATGAGGGCACTTCTTCGCACAACTTGTCCCATTTAGGCGGTTAGTGCTGATTCCCTGCTTTTAACTCATAACTAGTGGCGTCGAACTTTAGTCTTGCAGCTTCGTACCATGAACAGTCTGATAGCTTCGTTCCACGAACTTTAGACAAAATAAAAAGAACAAATGCCTCTGCTAAGTACACTGGGTTGGAAGATTAACAGGTGCATTGTCTCGCTGTCTACACACCACTGTTAGCTTCTCTGAATAATAAAATTCTTGACTATACACAGTGCAATAGGGAAGATGATTAGAAACCACCAATATTCTTCTGGGTATTAAACTGGGAAAATATGTGCTTGGACAGCGCGAGGGCAATGGTGTGCCTCAATTACAATTAACAAGGTACATATATCTCACAAAATGATACGATACAGTTGATGCATTGGGATGTAATCACCACTCATCACTGCTCCATTCGGAGTCTGGGATTGCTGCTGCTTTAGCGTTTCTGAACGAATTAGCATAAAACAAACACTAGCGCTTGCTGTAGTGGTTTATGAACATACTATTTTCATATGTTGGGGTTCATTCATTCATAACCCTCCACTGCCAAAGGAGCATAGGCCTTCAACAAATACATACCAAGTCCTCCTGTCACGTGCCATCATCTCAAGTTCTTTCCACGTTCTCCTCATCATTTTCACATCTGTTTCCAGCTCTCTTCTCCATGTGCTTCTTCGTCTACCTCTGCCTCTCTTGCCCTGGGGGTTCCAGAACAAGGACTGTCTTGTAATTCTATGAACAGGTTTCCTCAGTGTGTATCCTATCCATCGCCATCGTCTTCTTCTCATCTGTAGCAAATGTACTTTTTGCTGGGGAGGTTAAGATGTTATACCTAACAAGAAAGATAGTTGTGTCTGTGTCAACTGTGTGAGGTCAAGCACATGTAGGTCCCTGAATCTAAAAAAGATGATGATGATGATATATATATATATATATATATATATATATATATATATATATATATATATATATATATATATATATATATATATATATATATCAGGGAACCTAATGCTACCTCCCTAGATCTCACACAGTCAGTATTTTGATTCTAGTGGCTGGTGTATGATGTCTCTAGTGTCTAGGGGTGAAATGAAGATGATGGTACATCAACACAATACACTTTAACTCACTATAAGAAAATAAATAAGACTGTGGTTAAAGTTTCTTTTAAAATTGGAATGTTTTTTCTTTGTACAATTTAATCTGCCTGTCCCGCCATCTCTTTTGGACAGGTCTTCAAAATGAGGAAATATATTTACATATATTGCTTTAACTAAATAATATGGACTCTTGGTCCTATGAATGTAATGTTATTATATAGAGTTCCTGTAGGTGTATTCACAGACTAAACTTTAATAACTGCTAGTAATAGTCATTGGTTATGAGGAGCTGTTGTTTTCATCATTCCCCATATAATTCAGTTTTATTTTGATAAGAACCAGTTTATTATGCTGAAGTGTCAGATGTCCCAGCTGTTAACGTATCACCTGGGATTCTTGGTATGACGATAATAAGTCAGGATGTCGTTGCAGATATAATAGATCAGCACCCACACACAAGCTCCTTCAGGCTATCAGCTGACAGCAACTTTTAAATGGAGACTTTACACTTTTCACTCACTCATCGGGTTTCCTGTCACCGGATGGTAACAGGAAATAAAAACTCACTAGTTCAAAGAAATATGTCACAAATAACGTTGACTAGCAAAGAATATGGCCTCAGTTTTGCTCTGCCCCGTCCAGATAGTGAATTTAGTTAATTTTACAATTTATCACATCTGCTCTCAACGTAGTTGTTTGTATAAAATTTTCTAGTCAAATGGCCACGAGACCACTATGCCTCTTGCCAATATCTATTAGAGCCGACCAATGAAAGCAGGCACTACTAAATAATTTTGAATTTAGTTTGAAAAAACAAAACAATTCCAAACAAACTATGTGCCTCGTAGTCCATTGGTCAGTCTGCGTTAGTTATGCCAATAGAAAAAGATGTTTAGTTTTAGTTACATTTTCCTATTCCCCCCTTTTTACTCCTATACTCTTATACCAACCAATAGGATTTGAATTACTCCAATGCCTCTTTTTTAAACTAGCGTCCCCAATAACGTTATGTGTAACGAGCAAGAACAACAGTCTGTCCGTCCAAGCGTTCTTAGACATATAGTATTTTCTCAATAACTTGGCTAATACTTGGACTACCATATTTTTTAAAACATATTTTTGCTCAGGGGACACTGAGCTATTCTACTATATGATTTTTATGGTCAGTTTCAGTATGGTTTAGATTTTTCAGTTTTGTCACTGTCAATCGTCAAATATAACTTTTACACAAGTTCGTTATCTCCCCCCCCTCCCCCCCCCCACCCCTGTCTCTAACATTTCTTTCATTATTCAAATACAGTAGAACTCCATTTATCCGAACCCCAATTATCCGAACATCCAATTATCCGAACACTTTTTCCAGGAAAAAAAAAAATCAATCGCCACCAGTCACGTTAGACTACATTTCTGAATCTTTTCATGCGGCAAGCTTCAAATGTGTGCGAACAATTTGTAGAGGATGGGATGGGCTAATGGTCAGTCGCTTACGTACAGGAAGTCAGTTAGATCATAAAGTCAGTTAATATCTGGTTTACCAATCAAGTGTACGTGTGCGTTCTAAGCAGAACACTAGCTAAACAGACAGTTCAACTTAAAATAATTGTGTCTGCTACTACAGCAGAATAATTTTGGTGTACAAGTATTTCTCTGTGCGATATGGCATCTTCCAGTAGGCCTAAAGCATATAAAAGGAACCGCAATGTTTTGTCAATTGAAACGAAAACAGAAATTATCAAGAGACTAGGAAAAGGTGAAACTGTGTCTTCACTTGCGAGGATTTTCAATGTTGGGAAAGATACCGTCCCAGACATCAAAAGTAAAAAGGATAAAATTATGAGTTTTGCATCGAAATTGGAGAGTGAAAATGGGTCGAAGAAACGTAAAACCATGAGAAATGCGAAATATTTGAAATTGGAAGAGGCTTTGCATATATGGTGTCTGCAAAGAAGAAGCAAATCGGAACCTATCTCTGGCTCTCTATTGTGTGAAAAGGCACTTCAGTTCAACAATCAACTTGACGGTCCTCCTGACTTTAAATCTCGTCATGGAATACGAGAACTGGAGATTCAAGGGGAATCTTTATCTAGCGATGCAACTGCCGCTGAAAATTTTAAAGAAACATTCTTGGCTTTTTTGGAAGAAGAAGGTTTTTCACTCGATGATGTGTATAATGCCGATGAGACTGGCTTATACTGGAAATCATTGCCTCAAAAATCACTTGCATCTCAGCGCGAAGCAGCTGCCCCTGGGTTTAAAAAGTGCAAAGGGAGAGTAACAATTTTGGTAGCCGCGAATGCCAGTGGAAGTCATCGTTTACCGGTGCTAATGATCGGCAAAGCCAAAAAAACCACGTTGTATAAAGAATGTGACATGTCTCCCATTGTGCTACAAAGCACAGAAGAGTGCTTGGATGAATAGTGAAATATTTCTTGATTGGTATACAAATCAGTTCATCCCAAATGTGAAGAGGTTGAGAGAACAAGAAAAGAAAACTGGAAAAGTAATTCTTCTACTGGACAATGCACCATCTCATCCAGAGACGGATACATTGAATGCAGTTGATGCAAATTTTAAAGTAATTTTTCTGCCTCCCAATGTAACAGCACTGATTCAACCAATGGATCAGGGTGTTATAGCAAAGCTTAAAAAGATGTACAAGAAGGAAGTCCTGCGTCGTTTATTGTTGGCTGAAGATGAAGAAAGTGTGGTGGCGTTTTCCAAAAAGCTTAATCTCAAAGACTGCTGCTATATGTTAGCTGATGCTTGGACCACCCTGTCACAATATAATCTCAACAAGGCTTGGAATAGATTGCTTGGGAAAAAAGGAGGAAATGAAACTACTGCAGTGGACACAAATGATGATTGTATAAATGAAGTTGTGGAACTGTTTCAATGCCCGGATTTTCGGACTGTGACAAAGATGATGCCCACATGTGGCTAGAAGATGATAATGATTCTGGTTTTCAGTTTTTGAATGACGAAGAAATTTTGTCTTTTGTGCAAAAAGAAAACCAAATACATGTAGTGACCGATGACGAAGACTCCTCAGAAGTACATGATGTACTTGTAGATTATGAAGAAAACCCAAAACGTCGACCAAGTCCTGAAGAGGCCTTTATAGCACTAGAATCAGCGATGGCTTGGTACGAGCAAGAAGATGACAGCTGTCCTACACAGCTTCTGCTGTTGAAGAGAATGCGGGACTTAGCAATCAAAAGGAGACTATCCAGTTTGGTGCAAAAGAGGATTCCTCATTATTTTAAATAGTGGGCTACATCTGTGCAAGTACATGTATACGTAAGTTGCGCCTGGTTTTGAATCGTTTGTAATGTTATTTTGAAAACATTTCTCTTTCTTAAAAAAAAAAAAATTAATACAAGTAGTACATGCACTGCAGTGAAATGACAGATTTTGGTGATACAGTAATCTAATACAGTGTGGGTATTATTATTACAGTACAAGTAAATATGTTTTATAGTGTATTTTCCTTGTGATGGTTAATTATTTTTAGAAATATGTGTACATGTACTCGATACATTATGTAATCCAATTATCCGAACATTTGATTATCCGAACGATGCTCGGTCCCATGGGGTTCGGATAAATGGAGTTCTACTGTACCCAACTAGTTTGAGTGACGTCAGAATTTTACCGCTAGGAGGAAATGGAAAACTGTGTGTTTGTCTCTGCTGGCTTTACCCACAGCGTGTATAATTAAAGCGATCGCTTGCAGAGCGAAGAGGGGTTTTTCAAAACTTTGGTAGTGTTGGCGTTAATTATTACAATCGTCTCGTTCTTACTACTGGGAAATGTCCGAATTATTACAAATTTTTGTGTTAAAGTTAACATATTACGTTAATTACAAGCTTTTCCCACCGTTTCGTGCAGCAGATCGGCGAGATGTTAAAATGTTTATTGTACGTTTCTAAACCGAAACTAAAAACGTGTTAGATTTGTACGGCGGGTCATTTTTTAAGTATTTCCACTGCACAAAAGGCAGCGCTCTACTGGCGTTGAAGATGAAAATAGTCAGACACCTGAGGGCTGGTGTATTTATAATCATAGGACTAAAATCTTACTGAAATAAGCGATTATCTCACAGATTTCGCTACATCACCTCTTGTTCCACTAGCACTTGTCTAGTTCTTGTCCTCAGTTCCACGTTGGTAACCTTGTCATACCATTTCAATCCCTCTATTCTACGTAAGCACCCATTTATGAAAGTCTGTAGCTTTTTGGTTGTTGTCTTTGTTGTTCTCCATGTCTCAGGGCCATACAATAGGACTGACTTCACATTTAAGTTGAAGATTCTTATTTTCGTGTTGGATCTGATTTCTCTTGATCTCCATATATTTCCCAATGCAATGAAAGCTCCTCTTGCTTTTTGTATTCTTATTTTGATATCACTGACTGTCCCTCCAACTTTGTCTATATTGCTGCCAAGATATGTGTACGATTCTACATATTGTATTGGTGTTTCTTCAAGTTCAACCCTGTTATCATTACCTGCATTTATTCTCATTATTTTTGTCTTTTCCCTGTGTATTTTCAGACCCAATTGCTGTGACCTCTCATCGAGTGTTTTCAATTTGTCCTGCATCTGATTACTGTTACGGGACAGAAGAGCCAATTCATCAGCAAAATCCAGATCATCCAACTGCTTAGTCAGAGTCCACTGGATTCCATTTCTGTTGTGTGTTGTCGATGATCTCATTACCCAGTCTATTGCTAGTAAGAAAAGAAATGGAGACAAGAGGCATCCCTGTCACCCTCCTGTTCTTATCCCAAACGGTTCTGTAAGCTGTCCTTCGTGAAGAACTCTGCATGTCATGTCTTCATATGTTTTCTTTATTAAATTAATGATCTTCAGGAGAACTCCATAATGCTTCATCAATTTCCAAAGTGATTCTCTGTCTACACTGGCAAATGCCTTTTCGTAGTCCACAAATCCGATGTATAGTGGTGAATTCCATTCCAGACTTTGTTCAACTATAATTCTCAAAGTGGCTATCTGGTCTGTACATGATCTGTTTTGTTGAAAACCTGCTTGTTCATCTTTCAGTTTCTTGTTTATGGACTCTTTTAATCTCTCAAGGATAATCCTGTTTAATACATTTCCTGGCACTGATCGTAACATTATTCCTCCATAATTTGTGCACTCTTGTAAATTTCCCTTCTTAGGCAACTTAACCATATAACCTTCCTTCCATTCTGCTGGTATCTCTTCCTTTTCCCAGACTTTACCAAGTAATTTATATAACATCTCTGTAGCCGTGTCGATATCTGCTTTGATTGCCTCTGCTTCAATGCCATCAGGCCCAGATGCTTTTCCGTCTCTTAGAAGCTTTATGGCTTTCTTTATTTCTTCCGTCGTTGGTCTTTCACCGTTAATTTGCAGCTCTTCTTCTGCTGGCTGGATATCCGGGGGGTTTTGTGGAGCTGGTCTATTGAGGTCCTCAAAAATATTATGTCCACTTCTTCATTTGCTCTTGTATATTGCTGAGAAGTTTTCCATTCTTGTCTTTTATGAGGCAACTTGTTTGCTTGTATTTCCCTATTAGCTTCTTTGTGCTGCTATACAGTTCTCTCATATTTCCTTTGGCTGCAGCATCTTTTGCCTCTCTTGCCAACTCCTCAATATACTTCTTCTTGTCTCTTTTGATACTTCTTTTAACTTCTTTGTTTGCTTCTGTGTACACTTCTTGAGCCTTGGCTTTGGAACTTCTGGTTTTGCTTGTGTTTAAATCTGCTTTCTTGTTTTTTCTGTCTTTTATCTTATTGATGGTTTCTGTTGTTATCCATGCTTTTTGATGTCGTTCCCTTTTCCCCAGTATTTCTTCACATGTCTCATTCCATACTGTTTTGATTTGCTGCCAATAGTCTTCTGTATTCTCTACATCTTCCAGCTGTTATAGCACTTGGAATTTGTTGGATATTGTGACCGCAAATTTGTCTCTTGTTTCTTGATTTCTTAGATGTCCTACATTAAATTGTTGTCTATAATTTTGCATTTTAGCATATCTCTTGAGTTTCATTTTTACTTTGGCTATCAGAAGGTGGTGATCTGATGCCACATCTGCTCCTCTATATACCTTTACATCCTGCAATGATGATCTAAACTTCTTGTTTATGCATATATGATCAATCTGATTTTCTGTTCTATGGTCTGGTGATATCTATGTTGCCTTGTGTATTCTCTTATGTGGAAACATGTGTTGCGTGATAAATTCTCGCAACATCGTTTTATTTCAATATCTGTTTTATAACGCAAGGGCAACAACTGCTTGGAATTTATAGTCACTTTTCTCGGTAAGCATTTGTCTTCTCGCGTTAGTATCGAATGCAGTTAACTTTTGAGCTGTGGTCATTTTTGCGCTGGACTGCGCATGACTTGTCTTGTTTTTTGATGAAAGCAAGGTAAATTGACTCTTTCATTAACTCTATTGATTTTGGGTCGTGAGCGATTTCGATTCATAGCCTGTCTGCGAAAGTCGTCGTCACGAGATGTTTTCCTAGCTCACATGTCGCTGCATTGTACTGCATCGGTTGATGCAGGTACCAAGGACCATTACTTGCTACTTTGTTAAATGAACTAGGTTTGGAAAACCTTTATTATCTAGAGGATATTTTTGGGACATTATTTATACTTCGGCAGACGTGTCTGTCTTGCTGAAGTCAAACTAAGGAGAGTGAACTGATCTCATACATCTGGTTATCTCCTGGCTGTTAGAGAAAAGGATGGAGTTTTTCACCTGACTACATTTACAGCACTATGAAATATAACATGCATCTGACTCATCATTGTAATGCTGTCTACCGTTTATTGCTGTATTGAATGTTGCTGTGATAATGACTGTTTGATGTGCCTACACATTTGCGTAACCATTTTGTCACTGTGGCGTCCACAATAAATAATGAAGAAAAACGTCAACGGCTGTTTCAAGACTCATTGACTTTATACGTCGTGAGTTTACTGACGTCCTATGTGGATTGCCCTGTTATTGTTGCATGAACATTGTTTTGACTGAACACATCTACACACTACACAAAACCAGACATGCGGATGCCATCCATCATCATATGGCATCACGCATCATTTGGTGGCCATAAGCTGGTTTGATTCTGGTACCAGCAAACACGGGGTCCCTTACCCACTTCATTTTCAACAAGAATTCATCAGCATCCTTCAAGAAATTAACATTCTTCAATACAGTCAACATCTTCAAAATTTTCAAAGTACTCGGCGTTGCCCGGTAAAAGTCAAATTTCAATTTTTTGACGGAAACAAGAATTTGACAGTACCCGGCGTTGTTACATGTTGCCGGATAACTCGGACTGCTGTTATCTTTTACGCAAGTCAAGCAAGTTGCTGCTGTCAAGGTTCCAGTGCTGTCGTTTTTTGAGAAGGTCAAGTGCCGGTTGAAACGGGTTGTTTTCTGAAGAAGGCCAAGTACCGATTTCCATCAACTTACTTTTGGATTAGAAGGTCAAGTGCCGAAACAACTCAACACACAGTATGTCAGAAGCTCTTGTACCATCGTGTTAGCAGTGGAAGCAGTTCAGATGTGCCATCATCGTTGGAGCTTCGCTCTTTAGGACGTTGATTGACATCCGTTTTTCTGCTGTTCTACGATTGGAAGCCTATAAGTTAAGTGGCCTGTTTGTATGTAAACTGTGCCCTTATACTTCTGCTGAGTCTTCTGTGTATCATCTCATTCTATATGTTATATGTTTATATGTTATTTGTATATTTATATGTTTATATTTCAGCGGGTTCTCGGTTGGGTGGTGTCTCCGTTAGATTATGCCACGTCATAGAGGTCGTCTATTGTGAGCGTTTTCTGTAAGGTTTGCAAATTTCCAATACTGGAATTTGCTAAGCGACTTCTGTTGCTATTTATGTTAGCTGTGATGACATGTTTTAATATTGTTTTCGTTATTATTTCGCATTCTTTAGTTTTGTTTTGATTTGTTTGTGTTTGTTAGCCTACTCTTGTCTATAATTTAGTTTCATACAACATTTTTGTTTATACACTGTGGTGTCATGTATTTTGTTTAATTCTATCGCAGATATCGTCACATTTTTTGTGATATTTCATTAATTTCTGCTTTATTTTTAGTTGATTTCTGCGAAAGTTTTTGTATTGTTGCTGATCTTTGTTATTGTTTACATTGTTATTGTTTACATTGTTTGTATTGTTTACATTTTCAATGTTTACATTCTGCATGTGTTTACATAGTCATTGTTTACAGTTATAGTAATTAGTTAATGGGCTATGCTAATGCACTGTTACTACTATACTGATGATAAATGAATGATGAATAGTGTCGTGCACTATTGAATGAGAAGTGCACTTATGATCAAGAATTGAGTGCTGATATTTCATATACAAGTTCTTTGATTGGAGACTTGTTTCCCACAGAGACTGGGATAATATAAGGTGATGTGAATATACAAGTGCTTAATTAAGACTTGTTACACTTAGGTTTGAAATAAATTAGTTAATTATTTCAGGTTTTGGACTCATATGTTAGACAACATGTCTACATTTGAGCACTTTATTGAGCAGGGTAAATTGCTTGGGAAGACTGGTGATAAGTTAGAAGAATTTGCAACTGCTCGATATGATAAAGCAATGGAAGCTGAACAGAAGAAACTGCAGATGCAGGTGGATGAAAAAAGATTCCAAATGGAAATGGAAAAACAAAAAAGGGAATCAGAAGCTGAGGAGAGAAAACTCCAGCTACAGCTAGAAGCTGAAAGACTTCAAAAAGAGGCTGAGAATAAAAGACTTGAAAAAGAGGCTGAGAATAAAAGACTTGAAAAAGAGGCTGAGAATAAAAGACTTGAAAAAGAGGCTGAAAATGAAAGACTTGAAAAAGAGGCTGAAAATAAAAGACTTGAAAAAGAAGCTGAAAATGAAAGACTTCAAAAAGAGGCTCAGGCTGAGGAAAGAAGATTACAGAGAGAGTCTGATGAGAGGAAAGAGAAAGCAAAAATGGAACATGAAGAAAAGGTCTTAGCTTTAGAGTTGGAAAAATTGAAATTGACAAGCATGAGTAATGGTAATGATTCAAACAAGGGTTCATCTTCTGGTAAGGCTAATAATGATACTTTTAAGATTAAGTTACCAACATTTAGTCCTTCCAGCGATGACATAATGTTCTATCTGGACAGATTTGAACAAGCATGTACAGCTCATAACATAGACAAAGCAAAATATGTTTATCAGTTATCAGGGATACTGACAGGTAAAGCTCTAAGTATATTAAATATGGTGGATGAACCTGACAAGAACAATTATGAGGTTGTCAGGGCCGCTTTGTTAAAGAAATATCAGCTTAACGAAGACGGCTATCGTCTACAATTTAAAAACATGTTACCTGAAAATGGAGTTGAATTCTCCGAGTTTATTGCAAGAATACGCATTACTTTCTCACGATGGGTTGAACTATCTAAGACGGAAAAAACTTATGAAGGACTTATGGACTTAATACTTAGAGACAAAGTCATCATGTCGTCTGTCAATGAGTCTTTCCTTGCTTTCCTTCATGAACGTAAACCTAAAACAATAAAAGAAATGGAAGATTTCTGTTGCCAATACGTAACTGCGCACCCACACATAACCATGGGTAACTCTAAGGTGAAAGAAGGTTTACCAGTTGCTTCGGCAGCTCCGTATGGTCAAAACTTTGCTCGTAGATCCCAACAAAATTTTGATAGAAAGAGTAGCGGTAATTTCTGTCAAAATCATGGAAATCAATTTCATGGTGATTCTTCTTCGAAGAATTGGAGACAACCTGATAGTACTCGTTACTATCACCCTAATAATTATAAGCATTTCAAAAGAGGATATGGTAATAGAGGTTATTCCTGCCGAAGACCTCAGAACCAAACAAATAGATGTTCGCATCAATGTGAACATGATAGTAATCGTGGAAACTGGAATTCGAACCAGTATAACAATTACAATAGAGACAATAATAACTGCAGAGATAATAATAACTCTGATAACTTCAGAGGTAATAATAGTCGGGGTAGATCTCAACACAAAAAAAAGAGATATCAGCAGGCTAATGCTGTACAACAGGAAACTGAGGCAGCCTGTAATCATGTTGTTGATAGTAAAAAACTTTGACGCTGTCACTAGTTCTGCTTTTGACTTTGAGAGAGCAAACAAATGCCCCCAATGCAGTACTTTATTCGAACCGGGTACCATAACTACTTTGAGTTGTGGTCACCCACTTCCCGCTCTTCCTGCTGCTGTTGCGCATGACGGGAGGGGTTCTTTAATTCTACATAAGGGTCTTGTTAATGATACTCCGGTCTCACTACTTTTCGATTCCGGATGCACCACTATTGGTGTTAGACAATCGCTTGTAGATCCATCTTGTGCTACAGGAAGGGTTATTAAATGTGTCACATTTGGCGGCACTCTAGAAAAAAATATCCTACTGCTGTAATTCGCATTGCCACTCCTTTCTTTACTGGAGATGTGCATGCTTGTCTCTTACCTAATCCTATTGCGGACCTTATTATTGGTCGTATTCACGGAGTTAGGGAGTGTACCCCACAGCAGATTGCTGCTTGGGAAGATAATAACATGCAAGCTACAAATGCAGTAGTTACAAGAGCACAAGCTCTACAAACACCCGAAACTTCACTGAATAGTGATAATGAAGTTGATAGCCAAGATAGTCACTTAGTGATCACTCGTGACTCTTTCATAAAATTGCAAGAAGAAGATTCTTCTTTAAAAAAATTCTTCGTTCTTGCGAAGAAAGGTGATCCGAATCAGGATACAAATAGAAAATCTTGGATTGCAATGAGAAACGGCGTACTTGTACGTATGGTACAAGATTCGGCTACGTCGGCACATTCGCAAATTCTTGTTCCCAAGAGCATGAGAGTCCAAATATTGCAACATGCTCATGACTCGCAATGTGCTGGACATATGGGTTTTGCCCGTACGAAGTCGAGAGTCCTTGCGGCTTTCTTTTGGCCTTTTGTCAATAAGGACATTCGTATTTACTGCCGATCATGCAAGGTATGTCAGGAGGTCAAATCTAGAGGACCACAACATGCTGCGCCTATCCAGGCTGCTGACATTCCTATTCGGCCGTTTCAGAAAATGGCCATAGATATTATTGGCCCTTTTAAGGTCAAGTCGGCCAGAGGACATCAGTTTATCCTTACATGTGTCGATATGTGCACACGTTGGCCAGAGGCTATTCCTCTTAAGAGCATATCTACTACAGATATCGCAGATGCTCTTTGGTTGATATTTTCTCGCTTGGGGTTCCCCAGAGAAATATTGTCAGACCATGGCACTCAACTCATATCTGACACTATGTCACAGGTAATGTCTACCTTACATATTGAACGATCTCTCAGTAGTATCTACCATCCTATGTCTAATGGGTTAGTTGAGCGTCTGAATAGAACGCTCAAGACTTTGCTTGGTAAGATAACTGAAGATCATCCTCAAGATTGGGACAGGGTTTTACCCGCGGCTCTCTTTGCCTATAGAGAAGTCCCTAATGAACACACAGGATTTTCTCCCTTCGAACTTGTCTTTGGCGCGCGTCCACGCGGCCCTATGTCTTTATTACACGATCTCATCACTGCCGATGATATTAGCGATGAAACTCAATCCTCATATGAGTATGTCATTGCTCTTAGACAAAAGATCATTGAGGCATGTAAGCTAGCAACTGCTTCATCAGAAATTGCTAAAGAGAAGGCAAGGCAGTTTGCTAACAAGAATAGATGTCTACGACAACTTTGTCCAGGTGACAAAGCATTCGTCCTACTCCCCAGTAGGGAAAATAGACTTCTTATTGCATGGAAAGGTCCGTATGCAATAGTCTCTCGGATTTCCGATGTTGACTATGTGGTCGATATTGATGGAAAGCATAAAACTTTCCACATAAACATGCTTTTCGGAATTTCACGAACGTCCGGACTATTTGCTGCCTATTTTCCAGGCAACGGATGATGCTCCTGCACCTCACGGTCATTATTCATCCCTGTCTGTCATTCAGGATGAGGAAGCTACCTTCTCTGATGTCAACCTTCCCCTTCCAGTGGTTCCATTACATTCCACGGAATCTTGGAAAAACGTTTCTGTTTCTCCTAATCTTTCTGGTGACGAACATCGACGAGACTTGTCGATGTTACAAACATTTCAGGATGTTCTCACTGACATTCCTGGACACACAGATGTCATAGAACATGACATAATTCTTACCGACAATAATCCAATTAGGGTTAGGCCGTATCCTATTCCTATACACTTTCAGTCGCAAGTGGAAAAGGAATTGGATGAAATGATTCAATTAAATATAATTGAACCATCTACTTCACCATATTCTTCTTCCATGGTTATTGTCCGGAAGAAGGATAAGAACATACGAATTTGCGTTGATTATCGCAAATTGAATCAGGTCACAAAGTTCGACGCTGAACCGATGCCTTTGTTAGAAGATCTACTGATTAGACTTTCTAATTCTAGATTCTTCACTAAACTTGACTTGTCTAAAGGTTATTGGCAAGTGCCTTTAGCAGAGCATGCCAAACCTCTTACTGCTTTTTCTACACCTAGGGGTCTATTTCAATGGAATGTTATGCCTTTTGGTCTCATGAACGCCCCTGCCACTTTCGTTCGCATGATGCGTCGAATTCTGTCACATCGTTCGGATGTCATCGCATACTTAGATGACATCTGTCTCTTCAGTGATACCTGGGAAGATCACTATTTAGGGTTATATGACTTACTGTCCACTCTACGTGAGAATAATTTGACAGCAAAACCTTCTAAAGCTTTTGTTGGTTTTGGTGAAATCTCTTTCCTGGGTCATCGTGTTGGTCATGGTCTCTTGAAGACAGAAGACCACAATACTTCCAAAATACTGAACATCTCTGTTCCTAAAACGAAGAAACAAGTTAGGAGTCTCTTAGGTTTAATTCAATTTTATGGGAGATTTATTCCAAATTTATCTTCGATCATGGCACCTCTATCAACATTGTTGAAGAAAGGTTCGCCTAATCTGGTCCGTTGGTCTGAAGAATGCCAATCTTCACTAGACCAAATCAAGAATATATTTTCTTCTCCTCCCATCTTAAGATTACCTACTCTTGATAGGACTTTTGTTCTTCGGAGTGATGCTTCATCCACTGGGATTGGAGCAGCACTGATGCAAGAATATGCAAATACTCTGCATCCTGTTATGTACATTTCTAGAAAAAAACTAAATGCGGCAGAGAGGAACTACTCGGTTTTAGACCGTGAGTTGTTAGCGATGGTTTGGTCAATTCTAAAGCTACAAAGATTCCTCCTGGGCGCACATTTCATTCTAGAGACTGATCAGAAAGCTCTTACAGCTATTCAGACTAAGAATTTGAAGAGTTCGAGATCCACTCGATATGCTATAGCTCTTCAACCTTTTCACTTCACGGTACGAGCTATCCGTGGTGCGGATAATGTGATGGCTGACATTTTGTCTAGATGCCCACATGACTCCAACTAATACTTCTGTCCTATATTTCCATATATTACAGAGTCATAACACACCTATATTTCTACAATAGATTAGCACATCTGTACTTACTTTATATGTACACACTATCGTGCTTTGTTGTCATCTTCTTCTGTTCGTTTTTTAAGATGATAGAGGAGGACTGAGTAGTTAATATAAGGGCCGTTAGTTTACTAAACAGCCACAATTATTAATAATGTATTGTACCTTATGAAGCATATTAGTTATTAATTAGCATTATATTGCTTGTACTTTCTCAGAATGTCATTGCTGAGCTGAGGACTTACCTTACGAGTTCTAGATTGTGTACTTACCCTCGGAATACCAGAGCATATGTCCTGGATCGTCATGTAGTTTAACTTTACTATGTACTTATGTCATTACATGTCAAAGAATGTACTATTTAAATTTTCCTATCAGATTTGTACATCCATTTTTAAAGACAATATTAGAGTATGCTGTTTAATGATGATTATAGTAACTTGCATACGTATATTGTGTTTACATGCTAACGTGATGTGTGTTGGTGACACCTCCCCGATGTGAATATTTTTTGAGACATATTTATTTTTTCTGTTGAGGTATATCCTCACCAGACACTCTATAATTAGCCTATTGTTTGGCAATTTAGTTAATTATCAGCGCATAATTCGTGCGTTTTGAGCCGCTTATCGCTTGCTCTTTGATATTGAAAAAAAAAATATGTTCCACATTTTTTTTTTATCGGGAGGAGGTGGTGATATGTTGCGTGATAAATTCTCGCAACATCGTTTTATTTCAATATCTGTTTTATAACGCAAGGGCAACAACTGCTTGAAATTTATAGTCACTTTTCTCGGTAAGCATTTGTCTTCTCGCGTTGGTATCGAATGCAGTTAAGTTTGAGCTGTGGTTTTTGCGCTGGACTGCGCATGACTTGTCTTGCTTCTTTGTCGATCGGTTTCCGCCCACGACTAGTGGGAGTGAGCGATTTGGAATGGCGAAAGAGATGCCTCGTTGAAGAGGGGATCTCCGCTATTTTTTGTTCTGTCAGGGATGTGTAGTCCTCTTAATGGATATTTCGTTTATTCGAGATAATACCTCTAGTGTTTTCCCACATGTCGGGAGGCGTGATATTTCTGTGTATTTCATGAAAGCAAGGTAAATTGACTCTTTCATTAACTCTATTGATTTTGGGTCGTGAGCGATTTCGATTCATAGCCTGTCTCCGAAAGTCGTCGTCACGAGATGTTCTTTCCCAGCTTACATGTCGCTGCATTGTACTGCATCGGTTGATGCAGGTACCAAGGACCATTACTTGCTACTTTGTTAAATGAACTAGGTTTGGAAAACCTTTATTATCTAGAGGATATTTTTGAGGACATTATTTATACTTCGGCAGACGTGTCTGTCTTGCTGAAGTCAAACTAAGGAGAGTGAACTGATCTCATACATCTGGTTATCTCCTGGCTGTTATAGAAAAGGATGGAGTTTTCCACCTGACTACATTTACAGCACTATGAAATATAACATGCATCTGACTCATCATTGTAATGCTGTCTACCGTTTATTGCTGTATTGAATGTTGCTGTGATAATGACTGTTTGATGTGCCTACACATTTGCGTAACCATTTTGTCACTGTGGCGTCCACAATAAATAATGAAGAAAAACGTCAACGGCTGCATGAACATTGTTTTGACTGAACACATCTACACACTACACAAAACCAGACATGCGGATGCCATCCATCATCATATGGCATCACGCATCACATGCTTCCTCCTATAGCCAGTTGATTTGAAGCACAGAAGTTTGAGAATAGTTCCCCATTTTCATTCATTATTCCTAGCCCATGTTTTCCCATGACTTCTTCAAAGCCGGTGTTGACTACCAATCTTTGCATTCATGTCACCCATCAAAATTGTGATGTCTCTTCTTTTTACTTTTTCCATAATTTCCTGTAGTCTAGTATAAAATGCTTCTTTCACAGACTCTTCTTTGTCATTAGTTGGTGCATAACATTGGATGACATTTACATTTATTTTCTTTTTAGCTGTTTTAAAAGTAACTGTTATTATTCTGGGTCCAACAGCTTCCCATTTAATGAGTGCTTTCTGTGCTTCTTTAGATAACATAAGAGCTACCCCTTCATTTTTGTGGTTTAAATTTTTTACACGATGGGGTAACCAGCCCCATGCCCAACCCTCCTTAGTCGCTTTCTACGACATGCTTGGCAGGGAACAGTGTTACAATTCTTTGCTCCCCTTTCGGGCCCCGGTAACACACGGGTGATGTTGGGGTTGCCAGCCTCATATATAACCACTTAGCAAGGAAAACATGTCAAATTCACATTTGTAAAATAAATGTTTACACTTACCCCAAAGTAACATTTGGGAACACAATCTCTTGGCACAGTTTAGAATGAACACAGCAGCTTAGGTTAGATGCTTTCCAATCCCTTAGTCTGGGAAAGTTTAGTATTCCTCTTATGACGGGTGATCTGATTCTTTAGGTCTCCAGTCTTCGTATTTAAAAATGCGAGTTTACTTGCAAGTTTCAAGGTTGCCCAAATATTCTATCATGGTCCTTTACGTTTCCGGTCTTTGTATTTAAAAATGCGGGTTTACTTTTAAGTTTCAAAGTTGCCCAAATACTTCGATCTGTCACTTATAATTTTGGAATCCTTTGTCCGATCCTTCTCTCTGGCTCTGGTGAATTGCTAGCTTGACGTGGCGATGCAGTTTGATCTGTGACTCCGATTTTGCTAGATAATATTTCAGTTTTTCAGTTCAAATCCCAGATTGTACTTCCGACGAATTTGCCAATGAAAGTCAAAGTCTATTCTGGCTCTCAAATTAAGCCAATGGTAAGCTCTTTAGAACTAAATTGTTCGGGGTGTTAAATCACAATATCCCCCGCGTGTTTTAAAATATCAAATTTTAAAATTCCAACTCGTGACCTCTTTCTAATAAGGCGGTAATACTTCCGTGCATCTTTATTCAAACTCACAAACAAATCTGTGAACTTATTTTCTGTCTAGATGCTTTCCCATTATATTGTCTCCCCAGACAGATTACACTGACAAACAACATTTTTCTTTCTTATATAAGAATAAGTGTTCTTAGGTCAGTTTCCTGCGCTGATTTCAAATTTGAAATTCGTTTATCTCTATCACATCGGGTTCTGAAGATATTTGTGAATAAATATATTTTTGGGAAACCGTTATTTGCTCCGTTTCCTTTTTACTATATAACTTATTAAAATTAATAAAATGCAAAATAATTCTACTTTTTATACTGCTAAAAGATGCATGACATATATGTTATGCTATTTTTCAAATAGTTACTGTATTTTGAAATAATTCTGAGCGAAATATGGCTTCTAGAAGTTGTAGAAATTCAGCTGATCTGTTCTGTTACGTGTGCGGATATTTTACCGATCGTGTTCACCAGAAAAACTTTACACCATTACTAAAGAAAGCATATGAACTTTATTTCGATTCGAAAGTTGAGGATGCAAATAAATCTTGGAAGCCAAATGCAGTTTGTTCGACTTGTGCAAATACATTGGCAGGTTGGTTACGAAAATCGCCGAAGCATAAGTCGATGCCTTTTGGAGTGCCAGTAATATGGCGTAAACCGACAAATCACGCTACTGATTGTTACTTCTGCTTGACAAATATCCATGGTTTCACTTTTAAAACTAGAAGTCTGTGGTTTATCCAAATATTGAATCGGTTTCGAAACCAGTGCCTCATGATCCAATCACGTGTCCGATCCCATTTCCACCAGAACAATATCCGTTGGACGTGAATGAACCATCAGAAAGTGATAGTTTACCTGCTTTAGAAACTAATTCTGACTCGGATTATATACCGGTGAATGATGGTGTTCACTTAATTAACCATTCAGAACTTTCAGATCTAATACGTGATCTCGCTCTTACCAAAGGACAAGCGGAATTACTCGGTTTGCGACTCAAAGAATGGAATCTTTTAACGCCCAATACTCCGATATCTAAATTTCGTCATAGACACAGAGAACTTGTTCAATACTTTGAGATGGATGATGACATTTGCTATTGCAAAGATGTAAACGGTCTAATGGTGCGCCTCAGTCATGAGCACATAGTCAACGAATGGCGACTTTTCATCGACTCTTCCAAGACTAGTCTAAAAACCGTGTTATTGCATAACGGAAATTTATTTTCATCAATTCCAGTCGCCTACTCTGTTCATATGAAAGAAACTTATGACAATATGGCTATACTTCTGGCAAAGATAAAGTACAGTGACTACCAATGGCGGATTTGTGGAGACCTAAAGATCATTGCAATTCTCACGGGCATGCAGACTGGGTATACTAAATTTTGTTGCTTCCTATGTGAATGGGACAGCTGCAACAGACAGGAACATTATGCAAGAAAGGTGTGGCCTATCAGGGATCGTATGCAGCTCGGGCATAAAAATGTAATACAGGAGCCATTAGTTAACAAAGACAGCATCATTTTACCACCGTTACATATAAAGGTGTGGCTCATGAAGAATTTCGTAAAAGCGTTAGATAAAACGAGCAAAGCTTTCACTTATCTTCGAGAAAAGTTTCCGCAAGTTAGCGATGCTAAGATAAAGGAAGGTATCTTTGTAGGACCTCAGATTAGGAAAGTTATTGCAGACAAAAAATTCGAGAACTTGTTACATGGTAGTGAACTTCGCGCATAGATGGCATTCAAATCGATCGTCGATAACTTTCTGGGAAATCACAAATCTGTCGACTATGTGCATATTGTTAAGCAGTGCATAGATGCATACAGAATTATGGGCTGTAACATGTCCCTCAAAATCCATTTCCTCGATTCGCATCTTGACTTTTTCCCTAACAACCTTGGCGAAGTCAGCGATGAACATGGAGAACGATTCCATCAAGATATCGCCGTAATGGAGTCACGTTATCAAGGACGGTGGAGTGTGACCATGCTTGCCGATTATTGTTGGATGCTTCATCGCGATGTACCACATGCCATTCACCGACGAAAGTCGACTGCAAAGAAATTCAAGCCTACATAACTGTTATACTTCTTGTACGAGTACGAATGATGTTGTAATACTGTATGCGTTGTTAAAAAACTTCAATTGCGTATTTCTAGAGATCCCGACCTGATAGAGAAAAACGGTTTGCAGATTTAAAAACAGCGCATTAAAATTGACCAGAAAAACATAGAAATGTTAGAGAAAGAAAAAAATTTTTTTTTTTTTGTTAGCCAGTGTTATCGGTAATATTGATATAAAGATGGGCCAGCGGAAACGATTATCTAATTATCACCTGTGTCTTCGCACATCGCACACGGCTTTCTCAGACAGACAGACCACGAACCCAGGTGGTCACTTGCCTGTTTGTAGCTGGCTCCGGAAATAAGTTACGTCAAAGTCGCTATTTCTCTTCACGTTTACTGTCTGCATCAAAGGTGGCTAGACAACCTAGGTGATAAACGAATTATCCGCTGGCCTGTCTAATTAACCTTGTCATACGACGATTCACCGGGCGAAACGTAAGCAAGTCTGGGAGCGGCTAGAGCAGAATGTATGTGCATAAAATATGCCAAATAATAGGATGATCGGCGAGGAAAATGAAGAAAAGTAGTGATACTGCTGGAGAGGACGAAAGTTATAAACGTGCGCAACTGATTCGTCACACGGCTGTAGTGGTTGTTCCATGCTCCGTAATGAGCGCAAAGGAACAAGATGATAATGATGAATGCAACGCAGAGATATGTTCCCATGCTCCCTAACGTTTGCCTTCCTTAAGTCAAAAGCAGAGTTACATCAGTTATAGAAAGTCAAGACCATTAATAGAAGCTTTCATTGGAACTTTATTATTAGACATCCCAGGTCTGACGTCTGGAGCTCACGCATGTCAAAATTAATACCACCATAATGTTGCGTAAATCTCTGTTATTTTCTTTGTAAGCTGCGCCGTTGTCTGTCCGGATGGGATAAAAAGGGGGGAAATATCAAGTATTAGCATGACCTTTCACAGCTAGATAGACAACAACACCGTAGACAACAGAAACATAGACAACAGCAATATGGACATCAGCAACATAAGCAACAACAATAAAGATAATACCAGCACAGACGCCAGCAAAATAGACAACAGCAAAAAGACACAGCCTCATAGTCAAAAGCAATACAGACAACAGCAAAATTAACAATAGCAAAAAGAAAGACAACAGCAGCGTAGACAACAGCAACATAAGCAACAGTAACATAGACAACAGATAACAAAATGGACAACATCAACAGAGACAACAACAACATAAGCAACAGTAACATAGACAACAGATGCCAACAAAATGGACAACATCAACAGAGACAACAACAACATAAGCAACAGTGTTAAGTTATTTTCGCGTGGGAGTTAAATGTTTGAGATCCTCACACGTGAGTCTAGTATAGACGCACGTTTGGGTATCTAAGGTAATTGTAGGTTTAATTATTTGCGTACCACCGTGCACCATTTTTGAACAGTATAGCGCGGTTTGTTGCGGCGATCTGTTGCCATCCAGCAAATATTCTGGAGGCAGATCCAAATATTCGCCGTCTCATATAGACGTGATTTTCTCGTGTACTTATCCTTGGTTCGGAAAGACACGATCATTATAATCATCTTTAAGATGAAGACGTCGCTCTAGAAGTAAAAATACCAAGACGCGCTTGAGTCGAATGTTTAATCCAAAAACGACTCATTTTTAAGTATTTCACCTTTGATACTTGGTTCTTCAAGATTGTTTATTGTAGAGCTTTGACTTGACTAGTGGAGTCAAGTCAATAGTGCGTCAATACAATGCTTGGAGTCATTATTGGATCTTCATATGTATACTCAACGCTTTGACCATGATCGAGTTTAATAATCTATGCATCCCACCATTTCGTTGCCGTAGTATTTCCGTTAACCTTCGTGGGGTAACGGCCAGTGAAGTCAGTCAATGCCCATGTTGACCATTAGTGACAATGTACATTCTCTTGTCATGAATTATAATTTGGTATAATCATTTATTTCAAATAATGATTGCCTGTATCGTTTCGTCAACATATTCAAGTCTGTACTCATTAAATGATGTCTCGTTGCAAACTATACCCTGCGAGTCCAGCGTCTACTTTCTCTTCGATTTGGTCACACAGTCTTGACCCGTTATAGTATTATGTGCCAGCACAATACCGACCCACTAAACATTCGCAAAACTTACGGTGCAAAGATACGTCGGCCACAGACAGTAAGCCCAACAGGCCAATAAACATGAAAGAAAGTAGTCAACAAACAGTAACATAGACAACAGATACCAACAAAATGGACAACATTGTCGTGGAATATTCTAATCCACATATATAAATTATCAAGTAAATATAAAGCCTAATAAATACATATAATAAATAAAGGAAGAAGAATGGTAAAGAACAGTGCTGTCACAATGACTGTACTCGAAATCCCCCTTGTTTTCTGCTTCGTCTGCAAATTGTAACGCTTTCACGTTGATAGTAAAAGCTTACTGTATTATACCCGCTTTCTTCAATGAAACGTGTGCTGTATTTCTTGGAAAAACATTGAGAGGCAGACTGCGTAATGACCTAAATTAATCCTAACATTAATTATACTGCGTTACCAAAACGAACGAACAGATGGACTAAAGGATAAAGAGAGAGGGAGGGCTGAAAATCAGGAACGCATGCAACACGCGTCGCGCGATACACAAATGCTGCCATCACGCGTGTAAGACTACATGCACTAACTTTTTTTCAGACGGACAGTGATAAAATACATTACCCTTCCCAGAGTTAGGTTTTAAAATCACAAAAAACGCTTATTAGGAAAGATAACAATAGATGGGTTTACGGTTGAAAATATAACAGTACCCAGACAGCACATCTTCGAAACAGGAGGTAGAAAATACATATTTTGAACGCAGCCACGTAGCTCTTTTAAATTTGGATATTTGGGTTCCTTAGGGCTTGCTGACAAAGAATATGTAAAACGTTACGCAAATAGTCCAGGAATTAATAAATTATACCCAAAATAAAATAGTGGGGATGCCTGACAGCATGGAATCATTTCTGCTCATAAAATTTTTTTATAACGTGTTTGAAAAAAATCTTAAGTTACAGAATTAGCCTACCATGTAAACTCCAAATTGATTGGAGCGCAACAAATGAAAGACTAGCCACGATTGGTCGGGCTATAAATACTATCTTTCGTTGTTAGGGGAGACGTGAAAAGGTAACATTTTTTCAAACACTTGTCGAAACGTGGCCTCATTGGCTAGACTCGCTGATATACTCACTTAGGAGCGTTAGTTCGAGACCACTAGTGCAAATGATCTTGATAAAGCAACAGTGCGTTGAAGCCAGCTCATATTTGTGTTAAATAAAAGCCTGGAACATAAGCAGATGGGAATTTGTGCCAGTAATTGTGCCAGAATTCATTGCTAATCAACGTATCTGTGTTTATTTCCATGAAATTGTGGTAAGCTTGAACCATTCAGTATCTTTTAATGAAAATTGAATGTAAATTGTTAATTTATGCCTGTATATATATGTGTAGTTCAGTGGCAAACAGGAGATAAAGCCTATAATGCTCCAGCCTGAACAGAGGGTGTCGGAGGGAAGAAAAACGGCATGGAATGGCCAAATAGTACACTGACACCTGGATGATTGATTAGACAGAAATAATGCTGGAAGTGCAGAGGCGTGGTAACCATTAAGGAGGTAAATACTGGTATAAAGTATTTCAGATGAAGCTGACAGTTGGCCTAACGCTCTGAACTCAATGTTTGTGTTGTATTGTGCTCAGTGTAGAACTAGAGTATCAATTAGTTATGAAGTAGAAGGTACATCCTTCTTGTTTACAGGGACCGTGGTCTTGATGGTACTGAGCAGCACCTGGTCAGAGCTTTGCTGAATCCAGAGTCGGACAGCATACTCCTTGGTCTTTTTAGCTATCAGTGAGGTGTCTCCAGAGCCCAGAGGAGAATTCGAGCAGAGGAGTCCTTTCCTGCCGCCATCACGCAAGATAAGCTGATTTGGCCAGCTGAGCTCAACATTATGTCCCCTCATCTTGAAATGACTTTGTAAAAATAACATTCAGAGGGGAATTTAATTGTCTTAATATCAGGAACTGAAAACATCTCCAATACTAGTCCCAAAAGACAAACTATTGAAGTCATGATGACAAATACCAACAGAGCTTGAACAAAACAAAACCAGTATTACCTCATATTACCACTACACAACTGACACACATAGGATATTTTTTAATAATATATGTCACTACAATATTCATATTGATAAAGTCTGTACATATACTTGTAATTAAAATTGATTGTGATTCCTGGTTCCTTTGTATTTGAATCAGGACACATATACCTTTATGATAACCATGAATACATATTGTTATTTGAAAAGTTATCAGTGACTCCTTAAGATATTCTCATAGAGTGTTATATGTATGTGAGTGTCACAGTGTTGTCAAGAGTGGTGGATTAAATTAAATTGTTTATCTGTCTGTTGTTGTGACTTACACTTCATCATACACATACCCTAGACACATAACGTAGTCATCACACTATTCCAGAATAATTCTGACTGAGATATATATAGATATGTGGTAGCAAGTAAGGTTATCTATAATACACTACTCTTAATAGATATAGATACCTTCACAGCTGATCTCAGTCAGTACACTAAGTCCCCTATAAATATTTATAACATCCCACTTCACCACATATATTGGGGGCTCGTCCGGGATTTTGAATCTTTCCCTATTAAAAATATTGGGGGTAATTCACTTCAGGGAATATAAGAATTAAAAGGTATCCTTGGGTGGAATTAAATAAGGTTGAGCTCACGGTGCCTGTGTTGTCCATTAGATATATATTTAGAGATTAAATTGTTGGTTAGACATTATAAAATTTTACCTGATAGACAATGGCGGACCTGGCCAAGTTTCGATCTGCTGCTGTTCAGACTGCAAAAGAGTTAGGATTAGATGGGCAAGTTATGGTTGCCTATGTCACGACGGAATGTGACAAATTTATTGAACGCGAAGAAAGAAGATTAGAAAAAGAAGCCGAAAGAAGGTTAGAGGCTGAAAGGGAAATTAAGAAGTTACAGTTTGAAGCTGAGGCTGAGACTAAGAGGTTGCAAGCTGAGGCTGAGACTAAGAGGTTGCAGATTGAGGCTGACAAAGAGGCAAGAGCATTGGAAACCGAGGAAAGAAGACAGGCTGCAGAAAGGGAAGAGAAGAAATTAGCTGCAGAAAGGGAAGAGAAGAAATTAGCTGCAGAAAGGGAAGAGAAGAAAATAGCTGCAGAAAGGGAAGAGAAGAAATTAGCTGCAGAAAGGGAAGAGAGGAAATTAGCTGCAGAAAGGGAAGCAGAAGATAAAAGATCACAAAG
Source organism: Oreohelix idahoensis (assembly GCA_024509875.1). NCBI lineage: Eukaryota > Metazoa > Mollusca > Gastropoda > Stylommatophora > Oreohelicidae > Oreohelix > Oreohelix idahoensis. Next base: position 681,694 of record JAMPIV010015971.1, read on the forward strand.
GGAACATGAGTTACGACTAAGGGAGTTTGAGTTTCAAGGCCATGCTCCTGAAAATGGTGCCAGTCCCTTTGCCTCTGATGCTACGGTTACTCAAGGAGCCTCAACCTCAGCTATGAATTTTCATTTAGATCATTTTGTTGAGAAAGACGATGATATAGAGAGCTACCTAAATAGGTATGAGCTATTAGCTGCCACGTATGGGTTAGAGAGAGAAAGGTGGAGCTTAAAGTTATCTCAGGGACTTCGTGGGGCAGCTTATGAAGTTTTTGCAAAAATGAGCAGAGGTGATCAGGAAAATTATGACATGCTAAAGCAGGCTCTTTTGTTAAGGTATGAAAAGAATGCAGAATTTTATAGGAAAAAATTTAGGAATGCTATACTACTGTCAGGTGAAACCTATCACCAGTTCTCTGCACGAATAGAGACATACTTGGAGAAATGGACTTCTCTGGGGAAAACCCAAGATCTTAAGGAAATGGTCCTTATAGAGCAACTAAGAGAGTCCATGGCTCCAGACCTGAGAAAGTTTCTCATGGAACAAGGTGCAGAGAGGCTGGGTGAGTTGCTAAATGTTGCTGAAAGGTATCAAGCAGCTCAGCTCAAGCAGAGGTAACAGGTAATAAAAAGAAACAAGTGGATAACTTTAGGGCACCACAGAACTTTAATAAATTTGATCCTAAGGATCAAAATAAAGGTAAGCACCAATTTGATAGGCCACGGTATGAAAATAAAAATAAATTCCCACAATTCGATGAAAGGAAATATGATGAAAGAAAATCTTTCAACCAAGGAAAAAGGTGGTGTAAGAATTGTCAGATGGACAATCATGACACTGACCGTTGCAGAAGGAAACCTGTGTATATGGCAACCCTTCAGGTCAGGTCGACCTCAAGACAGGAGGAGGATATTATGTTAGATACCACTCCAGAAGAGATGAGGAAGGCACAGGCTGGGGATAAAACACTCAAGCCTTGTTTCAGAAAATTGTCAACTTGTCATACAACTCCAGGCAAGGGAGATTTTTACATGAAAAACAAGTTGATGTATAGGAAGACTGGAGCTAGATCCAAAGGTCAGGGACAGCTGGTACTTCCTAAAAGATATAGGGCAGACTTAATAAGGAGCCTACATGTGAAACCAGATGGGGACCATGAGAAGATAGGTACCATCATCCAAAAGGTGGCTCACAATTATTATTGGCCCAAAGCAAGATGGGACATTGAGAATTTTGTAGAAAGGTGTAGCATAGCTCATGAGGGAACACCCACAAGTGGGAACATGGATCAGGACCTGGACACGCCACGGGGCAAAATTAGGCCTGATAATAAAAAAGAAAAATAGATTTGATAAAGTGGACCAAATGGAATGGGAAGCCCCTTTTCACGGACAAGCTTCACTTAACTGTTTTACAATGGCCACTATGCGGAGAGTGCAAAAAAGATGTCTTACCCCAGGATAAGCCGAAAATCCCTCAATCGGACTTAAACAAACTGGAGGAAGAGGATGCAGAGAGGAAATCTCTCATCAAGAATTTTAAGTGGGGAGAAAGCCCCAAAAGAAAAATTGGTAGCGGTCGTTTTGTGAATGATAAATCTGGGTGGAAAAATCATCACTATAAAGCTTCGAGTGGAAGAGACCATACCGGTGCATGGACAAATAGGTCCACACAATTAAAGGTCCACATGTAGCTTTGTTAAGAACGTGGACTGATGAAAAGGCAGAGGAAAACATTACATCTTCATACCAATATGTGAATGAGCTGACCACTCGGTTAAAAACTGGCTGGAAACTTGCCAATGAAAATTTGAAACAAGCCAGGAAGAAACATGCTGCCTATTATAACAGGAAGGCGAAAGACAGAAATTTGGCTGTGGGAGAGAAAGTACTGCTTCTTTTGCCCGGGAGTCAGAATAAGTTACAAATTGGATGGCAGGGTCCATATACAGTTCTAGAGAAGGTGTCTAGAACAAAATATAAGATAGATAAGAAGGGGAAAGAAAAAATCTATCATGTGAATCTCCTGAAGAAATATTTGGAAAGAGAACATCAGGAAGAGACACACTTGTTGACCTTGTCCATCGCCATGGAGATGAAAAAGGAACCACTTTCATCATTTGAATATCCATTACACCCCTGTGAGACAGCAGCACAGGTGAAAATCAGTACACATTTAACGAAAACTCAGAAAGAGAGAGTGCAACAGGTTCTAAATAATCATGCAGAGGTGTTAACAGACCGACCAGGGCATACAAACCTATTGGAATATGATATGAAACTAATAGACTCCACACCTGTCTGTATGAAACCATATTCGATTCCGTTTGCTAAGGAGAAAGCTTTGAAGGAAGAGATAGACTATCTATTGAAGGAAGGAATTATTTCGCACAGTGAGTCTTCGTATAGTTCCGGTGTTGTACTCTTAAGGAAGCCCTCTGGAGAACATAGACTCTGTATAGATTACAGGAGACTGAATGCTATTACAGAAGGACAGGTGGATCCATTGCCGGATACAAATCAGCTGTTTGCCAGACTAAATAAAGCTAAATATTTCTCAAAAGTGGATCTGAGAAAAGGATACTATCAGATTCAAGTAAAGCCTGAGGTTAGACCATACCTAGCTTTTAGTACCTCAGAAGGACACTATGAGTTTAATAGATTGCCATTTGGATTGAAGAATGCGCCTAGTGTCTTCTCTAGAATGATGAGAAAATTATTGGATCCTCTGAATAATCCCTGTATAACAAATTTTATGGATGATATCCTTATAGCAACAGAAACATTTGAGGAACACATTGACTCTCTGAACATGCTGTTTGATCGACTTAGGGAGGCAAATTTAACAGCCCGACCAACCAAATGTTGCGTTGGATGTAAAGAATTGGAATTTTTGGGACACACAGTTTATCAGGGAAACATGACCCCTGACCCAAAGAATTTAGAGAAACTACAGAAAGCCCCGAGACCACAAACCAAGAAGGACGTGAGATCCTTTGTCTCATTATGTGGTTTCTACCAGAAGTATATCAAAAACTTTAATTCCATATGTGCACCGTTAACTGAATTGACACGTAAAGGACATCCAGATCGCATTACATGGACACCACCATGTGAAATGACTTACCAAGAATTGAAGGAAAAGCTCACAAGTAAACCCATTTTGAAATTACCTGACTTAAGTCAAGAATTCATAGTAAGAACGGATGCAAGTAATATTGGGTTAGGTGCAACTCTACTACAGAAATCAGATGCATTGGATGGGGAATTAAGCCCAGTGGCATATGCTAGCAGAAAGTTGAATAAAGCTGAAATCAACTACTCAACTAGCGAAAAAGAATGTCTGTGCATGTGCAGTAATATGGGCGATAAAGAAATTCAATATTTATCTATATGGGAAGGCATTTAAGTTGCAAACAGACCACAAACCTTTATCGTTTCTAGCACAGGCTAGGCATGAGAACTCCCGGTTACTCCGATGGTCTTTGCTTCTGGCTCCATATAATTTTAGCATTGAGTATATATCTGGAAAAACCAATTTGGGAGCGGATTTTTTAAGCCGCCATCCGTGTGATGAGAATCACCGTAAACCCCAGAAATAATAATAAATTTCTCTATGTGAATATAGAATAAAGGACTGACATATAATGTCTGTTTTAAGAGGGGAGGTGTCGTGGAATATTCTAATCCACATATATAAATTATCAAGTAAATATAAAGCCTAATAAATACATATAATAAATAAAGGAAGAAGAATGGTAAAGAACAGTGCTGTCACAATGACAGTACTCGAAATCCCCCTTGTTTTCTGCTTCGTCTGCAAATTGTAACGCTTTCACGTTGATAGTAAAGGCTTAGTGTATTATACCCGCTTTCTTCAATGAAACGTGTGCTGTATTTCTTGGAAAAACATTGAGAGGCACCCTGCGTAATGACCTAAATTTAATCCATAACATGTCATTTTTATACTGCGTTGTTACCAAAAACAAACGAACAGATGGACTAAAGGATATAAGAAGAGAGAGGGACCCAATAAAGGGCTGCAAAAAAATCAGGAACGCATGCAACACGCGTCGCGCGATACACAAATGCTACCATCACGCGTGTAAGTCTACATGCACTAATTTTTTTTCAGACGGACAGTGATAAAATACACTACCCTTTCCCAGAGTTAGGTTTTAAAAATCAAAAAAAACGCTTATTAGGAAAGATAACATTAGATGGGTTTACGGTTGAAAACATAACAGTACCCAGACAGCACATCTTCGAAACAGGAGGTAGAAAATACATATTTTGAACGCAGCCACGTAGCTCTTCTAAATTTGGATATTTGGGTTCCTTAGGGCTTGCTGACAAAGAATATGTAAAACGTTACGCAAATAGTCCAGGAATTAATAAATTATAACCAAAATAAAATAGTGGGGATGCCTGACAGCATGGAATCATTTCTGCTCATAAAATTTTTTTATAACGTGTTTGAAAAAAAATCTTACGTTACAGAATTAGCCTACCATGTAAACTCCAAATTGATTGGAGCGCAACAAATGAAAGACTAACCACGACTGGTCGGGCTATAAATACTATCTTTCGTTGTTAGGGGAGACGTGAAAAGGTAACATTTTTTCAAACACTTGTCGAAACGTGGCCTCATTGGCTAGACTCGCTGATATACTCACTTAGGAGCGTTAGTTCGAGACCACTAGTGCAAATAATCTTGATAAAGCAACAGTGCGTTGAAGCCAGCAGCTCATATTTTGTGTTAAAATAAAAGCCTGGAACATAAGCAGATGGGAATTTGTGCCAGTTTGTGCCAGAATTCATTGCTAATCAACGTATCTGTGTTTATTTCCATGAAATTGTGGTAAGCTTGAACCATTCAGTATCTTTTAATGAAAAATTGAATGTGAATTGTTGTTAATTTATGCCTGTATATATGTGTAGTTCAGTGGCAAACAGGAGATAAAGCCTATAATGCTCCAGCCTGAACAGAGGGTGTCGGAGGGAAGTAAAACGGCATGGAATGGCCAAATAGTACACTGACACCTGGATGATTGATTAGACAGAAATAATGCTGGAATTGCAGAGGCGTAGTAACCATTAGGGAGGGAAATACTGGTATAAAGTATTTCAGATGAAGCTGACAGTTGGCCTAACGCTCTGAACTCAATGTTTGTGCTGTATTGTGCTCAGTGTAGAACTAGAGTATCAATTAGTTATGAAGTAGAAGGTACATCCTTCTTGTTTTCAGGGACCGTGGTCTTGATGGTATTGAGCTGCACCTGGTCAGAGCTTTGCTGAATCCAGAGTCGGACAGCATACTCCTTGGTCTTTTTAGCTATCAGTGAGGTGTCTCCAGAGCCCAGAGGAGAATTCGAGCAGAGGAGAGTCCTTTCCCCCTGCCGCCATCACTGCAAGATAAGCTGATTTGGCCAGCTGAGCTCAACATTATGTCCCCTCATCTTGAAATGACTTTGTAAAAATAACATTCAGAGGGGAATTTAATTGTCTTAATATCAGGAACTGAGAACATCTCCAATACTAGTCGCAAAAGACAAACTATTGAAGTCATGATGACAAATACCAACAGAGCTTGAACAAAACAAAACCAGTATTACCTCATATTACCACTACACAACTGACACACATAGGATATTTTAATAATATATGTCACTACAATATTCATATTGATAAAGTCTGTACATATACTTGTAATTAAAATTGATTGTGATTCCTGGTTCCTTTGTATTTGAATCAGGACACATATACCTTTATGATAACCATGAATACATATTGTTATTTGAAAAGTTATCAGTGACTCCTTAAGATATTCTCATAGAGTGTTATATGTATGTGAGTGTCACAGTGTTGTCAAGAGTAGTGGATTAAATTAAATTGTTTATCTGTCTGTTGTTGTGACTTACACTTCATCATACATATACCCTAGACACATAACGTAGTCATCACACTATTCCAGAATAATTCTGACTGAGATATATAGATATGTGGTAGCAAGTAAGGTTATCTATAATACACTACTCTTAATAGATATAGATACCTTCACAGCTGATCTCAGTCAGTACACTAAGTCCCCTATAAATATTTATAACATCCCACTTCACCACAAACATACAACAGATACCAACAACATGGACAACATCAACAGAGACAAAAACAACATAAGCAACAGTAACATAGACAACAGATAACAACAACATGGACAACATCAACAGAGACAACAGCAACATAAGCAACAGTAACATAGACAACAGATACCAACAACATGGACAACATCAACAGAGACAAAAACAACATAAGCAACAGTAACATAGACAACAGATAACAACAACATGGACAACATCAACAGAGACAACAGCAACATAACAGTAACAAAGACAACAGATAACATGGACAACATCAACAGAGACAACAGCAACATAAGCAACAGTAACATAGACAACAGATACCAACAAATTGGACAACATCAACAGAGACAACAACAACATAGGCAATAGCAACACAGACGATAACAACACAGACAGCAGCAACAAAGATAATCGCAGAATAGACAACAATAACAAAGAACAACATAGACACCATCAATATAGGCAACAACAACACAGACAACAGTAGCATAAAGAAAAACAACATAGACAACAGCAACATAGACAGCAACAAGATAGACAACAACAACATTTACAGTAACAAGATAGACAACAACATGGACAACAACAACATAGACGACACCAAAGTAGACAACAACAACATAGACAACAACAACATTGACAACAACAACATAGACAACAACAACAAAGACAACAACAACCTCATATTAGTCGTCTCTTATGACACACCTGAGGAAACAGTAGGCGTATTCATTCTTTGTATGCTCACAGGCCTTTGGGTGATGCACGTGACTCACGCAGATGTAGGAAAGAATCATTTTAAACACTCGGGATATTTTTAGAATTATGATTGCGCAAGACTGGCATTTTTTAAGAACTTCAGTAAAATTCTAGAAATACTGTCATTGCATTGACTACCTTTCGTCTTGTCCGGATTGGGAAACCTTGCTGATAACTATGCTGCCGCCGGCACAGTTCCTGTCGATATGAGAACAACAAGCTCTTATAATATGGCATGAGGGAAGAGGCAGAGATTATTAACCTCTTTTCATTGACACCTCTTCTGAGAGTGAACTATATGCTCACACCTTCCATCATTTCCCAAATTAATCAATGAATCGATCGAGAGATAATAAAGATGTAACTACAGGAATGATATTTCTAGACAAGGCAATTCCTCGCACAGACAAAACAAATTATACAAATTCAATATCATAATACCCGCCGTAAGTACTTCGGTCGGTCGGTCGGTCGGTCAGTCACATTTATCACACTGTCATTTGCGCACTTTTTCTGTTTTCGAGAGAGTACATTAACTTTCAACCACATCTAATAGGGCGCAACTGTGGTTGAAAGTTAGACAATAATTGTACTGTTTCCCCTTATATGTACTGTCCCGAAAATAGAAAAAGTGCGCAAATCAAGGTGTGCATGAACAGTTTGATTAATGGAAAGAAGCCAATAACGCGATTGATAAATAGAACGTTAACTGGAGTTTCGTCAAACTACAAACGTTGTTCTCAGAGGCAGTAAGTCGACCATGGCTTCTCAGAGGCAGTAAGTCGACCAAGGCAAGATTTTAAAAGATGCGCGAACAATTACGAGACATGTTGTCATAAAAGAAATGTTAGTTATTTAGTCAATTTACGGTCCATTAGATCATTATCACTGCTCTACATGTCATTTAGGTAAGGTTACTCAATGTCTTCATATTTAATACATCCATATAACAATGACAAACAACATTTTTCTTTCTTATACAAGAATAAGTGTTCTTAGGTCAGTTTCTTGCTCTGATTTCAAATTTGAAATCCGTTTATCTCTATCACATCGGGTTCTTAAGATATTTGTGAATAAATATATTTTTGGGAAACCGTTATTTGCTCCATTTCATTTTTATTATGTAACTTATTAAAAATTAATAAAATGCAAAATAATTCTACTTTTTATACTGCTAAAAGATGCATGACATACGTTACGCTATTTTTCCAATAGTTACTGTATTTTGAAATAATTCTGAGCGAAATATGGTTTCTAGAAGTTGTAGAAACTCGGCTGATCTGTTCTGTTACGTGTGCGGATATTTTACCGATCGTGTTCACCAGAAAAAAACTTTACACCATTACTAAAGAAAGCATATGAACTTTTATTTCGATTCGAAAGTTGATGATGCAAATAAATCTTGGAAGCCAAATGCAGTTTGTTCGACTTGTGCAAATACATTGGCAGGTTGGTTATGAAAATCGCCGAAGCATAAGTCGATGCTTTTTGGAGTGCCAGTAATATGGGGTGAACCGACAAATCACGCTACTGATTGTTACTTCTGCTTGACAAATATCCATGATTTCACTTTTAAAACTAGAAAGTCTGTGGTTTATCCAAATATTGAATCGGTTTTGAAACCAGTGCCTCATGATCCAATCACGTGTCCGATCCCAGTTCCACCAGAACAATATCCGTTGGACATGAATGAACCATCAGAAAGTGATAGTTTACCTGCTTTAGAAACTAATTCTGACTCGGATTATATACCGGTGAATGATGGTGTTCACTTAATTAACCATTCAGAACTTTCAGACCTAATACGTAATCTCGCTGTTACCAAAGGACAAGCGGAATTACTCGGTTCGCGACTCAAGGAATGGAATCTTGTTCAATACTTTGAGATGGATGATGACATTTGCTATTGCAAAGATGTAAACGGTCTAATGGTGCACCTCGGTCATGAGGGCATACTCAACGAATGGCGACTTTTCATCGACTCTTCCAAGACTAATCTAAAAGCCGTGTTATTGCATAACGGAAATTTATTTTCATCAATTCCAGTCGCCTACTCTGTTCATATGAAAGAAACTTATCACAATATGGCTATACTTTTCGCAAAAAATAAAGTACAATGACTACCAATGGCGGATTTTTGGAGACCTAAAGGTCATTGCAATTCTCACGGGCATGCAGACTGGGTATACTAAATTTTGTTGCTTCCTATGTGAATGGGACAGTCGCAACAGATAGGAACATTATGCAAGAAAGGTGTGGCCTATCAGGGATCGTATGCAGCTTGGGCATAAACAAGTAATACACTAGCCATTAGTTAACAAAGACAGCATCATTTTTACCACCGTTACATATAAAGTTGGGGCTCATGAAGAATTTCGTAAAAAGCGTTAGATAAAACGAGCAAAGCTTTCACTTATCTTCGAGAAAAGTTTCCGCAAGTTAGCGATGCAAAGATAAAGGAATGAATCTTTGTAGGACCTCAGATTAGGAAAGTTATTGCAGACAAACAATTCGAGAACTTGTTACATGGTAGTGAACTTCGCTCATGAATGGCATTCAAATCGATCGTCAATAACTTTCTGGGAAATCACAAATCTGTCGACTATGTGCATATTGTTAAGCAGTGCATAGATGCATACAGAATTATGGGCTGTAACATGTCCCTCAAAATCCATTTGCTTGACTTTTTCCCTGACAACCTTGGCGAAGTCAGCGATGAACATGGAGAACGATTCCATCGAGATATCGCCGTAATGGAGTCACGTTATCAAGGACGGTGGAGTGTGACCATGCTTGCCGATTATTGTTGGATGCTTCATCGCGATGTACCACATGCCATTCACCGACGAAAGTCGACTGCAAAGAAATTCAAGCCTACATAACTGTTATACTTCTTGTACGAATGATGTAATACTGTATGCGTTGTTAAAAAACTTCAACTGCGTATTTCTAGAGATCCCGACCTGATAGAGAAAAACGGTTTGAAGATTTAAAAACAGCGCACTAAAATTGACCAGAAAAACATATGAATGTTAGAGAAAGAAAAAAAGCCAGTGTAATTTTCACTACAAATATCTAATGACGGTCGCCTGCAATGAAATGACCACAGTAGTGATAGTACCATCTGTAATACATGTAACAGAAACAACACACTATAATTAATAACCTGTCAATGTTGACGGGTTATTGCTAGTAAATAATTACATTCTCTTAATGAGATGGTTGTTGCTGCAGAGAAAACCCTCGAGCTAATTTATTAAAATTCGCTTTATTCGTGAATTGCATAAAATAGTAATATGATATTTTCTTTGAATAGAGGTTGACATTCCGTGAAACATAATTTATTTTGAATTTTTTACCGCTCTGTCCATGGACTTATAGGACGCAGACGTCCGGCAGAGATTGACATAAGCTTTAAGTATTTCGAATTCCAAATGCTCTGAAACGTGAAATATGATTTTTATCACGGTGATAGAAAGGGCTGTGATTTCTAAAATAGATCTGCACGCTCCTGGGATGCCTTCCATTTCTCGAAAGTGTGCTGTCATGCTTAGTCAGGACTTCGATGTTTTACGCTAAATGTTTTCTCCTCCAACTTAGACATGACTTCGACAATTTACACTCTAATATTTATTCCCACTTTTAGTTATGAATTGTCATTCTTTATTTGTCTTCCTTGAATAAAGATATTACAGATGGAATTAAAATCACAAGATTTCTTTCCCTGCCATTGTCAGGGGCCGTAACCGTAAATCGTATATATGACTGATTTTTTTTTTTTTTTCAGATCAAAGCAGCTTGGAAAAAAAGCATGCTGAATGTTAAAACATTTTTTGTAGCTTTGTGAGAGTTCCCGCTGATAAATTACTTTAAGACTGTGGCTGTTCCTATATGAAAGTGCTTTATTGTGAATTCAAATAACAAAAGAAAGATCAAAAGCTAAGGTTTTGTTTAGAAGATTTAAAAAATACGAAAAAATATGGGATAATAACGATGAAAAGAAGGCCACTGTTTAAAAGATGGTGATCTGGTGATAAATGATGGTGATCTGGTGATAAAAGATGGTGATGTGGTGATAAATGATGGTGATCTGGTGATAAATGATGGCGAAAGGATCAAACAGATTTTAGAATAAAGAGATTATATTTGGACATTATAAAACATTATTTTAATAAAAATTATATCGTTAATCAGGCCGACGTAAAGTTCGTGGCAGCTTGGGCTGTTAAGATTCAAATGGACATAAATAGGATGGTTGTCGTCTACTCTTTTCTTCGTTATGTTTGTTTTGTTTTATATATGTTTTTAAATTATGTTTTTAAATTCTTACATTCTTATTTATTCCTTTCAATAATCTTATTGACACATGCCGGATGATGTAACGTTCGGTATGTGTGAGGAATACATATGTGTTCTGATTCGTGTAGGTGTCTAATGTATGATTATAACGCCAGCAGATCACACAGTCATTCATGACACAGTCAAATAACTCTGGAACTCAGTCCCAAGAATTAATGTAATCACATGAGTGTTCTGACTCGTGTAGTATCCAGGAGTGTCTAAAGAGACAAAGAATAAGGTTATTGCTTGCCCCCTGTGGCTTGTCATACAAGGCGCCTAATATGAGGTGGTGCTTGTGGATGGCAACATCATCATATACAACAAATTGTTACTGAGACCACCGCTGCAAGAGCATGTGCCTGCTTGGTGCAGGATTCCCACAGGGTCTGTTGCAGCGGCGGCTCCATACTACTCTGTATGGAGCGCAAAGGAAAATACTAATGGTGATGATGATGATGATGATGATGATGATGATGATGATGATGATGATGATGATGATGATGAAATACGAGTGCCTGAAAACATACCTTTATGTTTGTCTAATATTTATTTACTAGATAAAGTAGGTACATCGGTGCAAACATAATTCTATTCCGATATAATAGAGAGATATTCAATGATATACATATCTGAGATGACCATTAACGTTTATCCTGGAGTCCAATTTTCAAACTTCCAGTGAGTCATGGCAACAATAAAAAATTTCTCATCATACTGGCAGTAAAGCTATCTCCATACCGCATTAACTGTTCAGAACAAAAAACACATTTGGTTCTTTCAAAATCCAAAATATCAAGTGGTTTAATTTATATAGTAACCCAAAAAATTATCATCATAACTCATACAGTCTCACGATGTTTACACCGACAACATTTACTCCCCAGAACACAACTCCGAATCTACAATGAATACTTAACTTGACATGTGTTAACAATCCTCAACACAAATCATCCACAGCTTATCAAATAAGCATTTAGAAATCATTTGTTAACAATCCTCAACACAAATCATCCACAGCTTATCAAATCAGCATTTAGAAATCATGTGTTAACAATCCTCAACACAAATCATCCACAGCTTATCAAATAAGCATTTAGAAATCATGTGTTAACAATCCTCAACACAAATCATCCACAGCTTATCAAATCAGCATTTAGAAATCATGTGTTAACAATCCTCAACACAAATCATCCCCAGCTTATCAAATAAGCATTTATAAATCATGTGTTAACAATCCTCAACACAAATAATCCACAGCTTATCAAATCAGCATTTAGAAATCATTGGTTGGTTTAGTTGGCTTTTAAGGACCATCTTCATTGCACACGGACAACTCCATCAGTGCTCCGATCTCCTCTCTTGGATCACACAAGGAGGATCTCAGCACAGTGCACGAACTCCGTAGCACCAGCAAGGATCCCAATGTGTGTATACCTGAATTACACATTCTATAAATATTTTTGTGGTGGGTAGGTTTCCTAATGTTTCAATTTTGCCAGGGCAGCGGTCGTAAGTCTGTTGCGCACATATTTTTTTGTGTGGCGCACAGATTACGCATACAAATGAAAAATGTATTTATTTGTCTGATAAAAATATATTTATCTTTGAATTCACGATTTCCAGTCTAGAGGGACAGAACTCAGATTTGGCGATGTGTATTCATTTTGTGAGTTATCCGTTCTTGTATCTTTGCTGAATATCGAATAGCGTAGAAATCTAGGTTTGCAGCGATCTGTTCTTTGTTTGGTTAGAAATAGATTGTTCTTGCTTCAGAATATCTATGACCCGAATCTATGTGTAGTTCTTGTCTAGGTAGGACGAGTATGTCTTTTATCTTAATATCTTTGTATGTCTAAGTCGAACTATATCTTTGGTGTTGAACTGGGGTCATAGGTTGTTCGGCGGATGTGTCACTAAGAAGGGAGGTGAGAAGGCCCCGCCCTGTTGGACCTAGATGAAGGCGGTCTGAAGATTTGTCTTGAGCTCTGTGGTTCCTTTTGGGGAAAGGAGATTGTTTATCTCTATGATTGAATTATCAGCGATTCTTCCCCAGTGTTGATTCTTGACGCCAAGGAATGGCGTGCGTTATTCGCGTTATTCGCTGTTGTGTTTTTCCTGAGAAATAAGGTAAAACAGACATATTGAACCTTTCGTCATATTCAGCTAGGTCGACATGCTATCGTCTGCACAGGCGTTTGATTAGCGATGTTAAGACGACATATTTGCTTGCAGTTATATATATATATATATATATACATTTTATGTCGCAACATGATTGAACAGGATATGCAGAGTCTAATTTACATATATTTATGAAAGGAACAGAGCCTATGATCATGCTTCGTCATTATCTTTGTTGTGAGCGAAAGTCAAAGATGGAGCCATCTTTGGACTCCAAGTTTCAATCTTATAAAATCATCGATCGAGAACAGGAATGTCCTTAATATCAGACGATGATATCGAGATCTGCATACTATTATATGAAAACCCACTACTGGTGGTTTGACATTGTATTCATAAATTCATTTACTGAATTTTCGGCCTGAAAGACTTAGACGAGGTTCTTACAGGGAACCATGAGTAAACATTGGTTCTTAACTGACGCGATTTGTCAGTAAGGCCTGAGATTATACATATGTGCTAAAATACTGAGTGCTTGTCTACTGACATTACATTGATCTGTTATACAACATGAATGCCCAGGTGATAGTGTATTGCATTGATCAATATTATGATGATTGAAGCAAACATTCCCTGCCCACACTGTCCGAGATCCTTCCAGGCCCGCATTGGGCTCATCAGTCACCTTCGTACTCATAGAATATCCTAACATCCTAATAATTGGATGAACAGAGTGGTCTTCATCACTTGTGATGGACGAACAACAACAACATTATGATGATTTATGCCAACCTGTCTGATGTTTCCTGTTCCTGTGTCGTCGAAGTGTGTGTCCATTAAATGCAAGAAAACGTAAACAGTAGTTCGTCTTACACTTCATGCCACGAGTGAGTGAGATTGCCCTATTGTCAACTCTCAGAACATTTTCCAGCATTCGCGTACTGTCTGTATCCTCACTCCAAAACAATACACTACTGCTTAGGTCCAGTTGACCTGTGTTTGTCTTCACTGTGACAACACCCCTTCGAACACGATTGTAACCATACAACCAACACTGGTGACCGAAGGTTAGACTTTATCAACACTGATCTTTATCAAGTGGAAAAAAGAGGTTATCAATGTCCTACTCTTTAAGATTTCCAACTGCTGAGGGATTTTTAACGTGCACAACTTGCACAAAGGACCTCCTATGTTTTTAGCCCTGATCCGAGAAGGCTAGGCATCCAATCTCACTACCCAGGAGATCAGGTGGAAGAATGACATCACTGAGGATCTGAAAAAAAGATCCATATATTATATTCCCTGTACTGGGAAGCGAACCCGGTACCTTTAAAATTTGAAACGGATGCCATTGCTCTTAGCCACTTCTATCCGACCACCCCCCCCCCCCCCCCCCAAGAAATCATATACCATATAAACAATTAACTTCTACATTCTTCACCTGTAACTGCACACTCTTATCATCATCATGCAATACCGATGTTTCTTATTGTCTTCTTCGTTTATTCTTCTTTCTCATATTCTTTTATTTTGTTTTCTCTAGTTCTCTGACATTCTATATCCAGTTGTATGACTCACATATTAAACATAAAAACAAATCCCGGCATGTTGTTTGTGTGCCTGCACAGTTTCCATTTTTCTCTGTCTGCCTCTAGTACGATTAAGTTTTGGTGTCCAGTTAATCTTCTTTCGGGCCACTCATTTTTGCCTTTCACTGTTATTTCCACTAATGTCACGTGTCATCAGCTTAAGACCTTTCCATGTCTGTCTCACGCTTTTCATTTGTCTCCGGTTCTATTCTCCGTGTGTGTGTGTGTGTTTATGTGTGTGAGGGTTTAAACCGACCTCTCTTGGTATCTGATTGGCCGAGTGGTTAGAGGCTTCCCTATCGCGGCAAAGATACAGAGTTCGACATCTGGTAGCGTCATCCTCCCAGTCGTAAATGGGTACCAGACTTTTGAGTTAAGGAAGGCAACGGCACAAAGCAAGAGAACTGGCCTCATAAAGCTGGACCTAGTATAGTGAAGTCTCCAACACTTATTTCTCCTACCACAGTCTATGCTATGTGACTACCTTCACCTTTACATCTCTAACCTTAGGGATTCGTTTAAGGAGAACTTCCTTGAAATGCTATCAACAGGTGCCCTATCAATCGCCAGCGTCAACCTTATTATTTTGCTAATATTTTGTATGTAGTTTATTTACAAAGATCTCTTACTTCTTACAATTCGGGCAATCACATTTTCAAGTCTTGCATATCGCGACCAGCATGCGTGAGTTATTCTATACAGGCCACTGTATCAAGGTGAAAGATGGCTGCCAATATAATGAAGGGAAATAATCTCGTGTGACAGAGTTGTCTCCTCTTAAAAGAGCAATAACCAGGGAGGAAATCAAATTTGTGGAACCCACGAACAGTTGCCAATAATAATTCTGTCATCAAGAGGACAGCCTGTTTTGAGGATAAATAGTTTCTCCTCAGGATAAAATAGTCTGTGGCCGTAACAAAAGGGAGACTTTAATGCTGGCATATCAATTTATCCCTGACTCGAACTGTATATGTCTGTCGGGTATGATTTATCAGATAGGTATTAGATGTTTATAGCCCTGTCTGAGCAGAGGTGATAGTGATGACAATGTGAAAGTAAGGGGTAAGATATAGTTTTTTTATCACGAGGTGATCGTGTAAGACGAAACAGTGAATAATCTAAACCTATCTGTCACGACGAAGAGGACAGCCTGTTTGAGGATAAATAAAGTTTCTCCTCAGGACGTTAAAAAATATGGATAGGGGTTGACCGACACAATAACTACAGACAAAATGAAAATTAATCAAATAGGTTCTCCCCTCTGGTAAAGGAAAAGAAAGGAAGATCCAAACAGAGGTTAATTAACCCAAAAAAGATCAAAGGTTAACAATAAGTTATGAAATAGTCAGTATGGGAAAAGAATAGGTTCCTAATGTAAACTATCCCGAGGCTAATCACATTATTGAGATAACAAAAAAAGAAAGAAGAAACCATATAAGTATATGATGTTAACAAAAGACATAAGTTTCTTTCTCTGTTCATTCAATTCACATACACACAGTGGCCACTTACAGATGCACTTATCCCAGTAGTTGTCGCAGGCATTCCAAGGAAATACACTAATAAGTAAGATATATATATTTAGTGTCAAAATTTAAGTTTGCCAAATCCAGCCCCAGACTCTCCGTAGTTGCTGACTGCAAATTTCACAGGAGTCGCTAGAGTCGGTGTTAAATTGGTACTGGATACAATAAGTTATCTATGCCTTCAGTTGGTTGGAGTAAGGTTCATACATGGTGATCGCCGATGTAGAATAAATAGAACATATACAGTTCAATTGTTGTTTAGCCTCAGGTGGCGGAAACGCTAGGTTTAAGTTACACAAATGTTGCTGACAATATATTGCCACAGTTGGCTGATGAGATATATATATATATAGTATCAGACTCACAATCTATGCTTCGGAAAGTCCTGAGTGGACGGGTCTGACATAAATGGAAAACCACCATAGAAGCCTCGAAGCTTCAGGAGCTGATGTGGATCTACTGTCTTGGTCATGCAGGGGTGCGCGGCAATGCAAGAGCTGACAGACTAGGATCAAGAGCACCCATAGAAGGTGCATTGGATATGGATAAGGGAGAGGTACTGAGGGCAATTAATGAGCGTGTATTAGAGAATACCACTGCAAACGATGAATCATCAATGCTAAGATTGCTGGAATCTGGCATAACATGTAAGACCGGCAGAGATGAACGTTTGAGAGGACGCATCCGGCGTGTATACAACCAGCGCGTGCCAGGAACATTCAAACCCTTCCACATTTTCTGAGGGAGACTGAGCACCTATGGATATGCCTGGAGGGCAGTGACATCGATTCCAATCACCAATAACAACCGTAACAATCATCCAATCTTCCTTTATTTTACTTTTTTACTAACCATCCTTTGCACATGATCAGCCCGTACCCATCAAAATGATAATCTAATGTTAGTTATTTGTAAAAAAAATTGCATCTTTTAGTACCCTTGGATTCTATTCAGCAAGACATGCTGATTAACTGAAAGGGGATACGCGAACTGTAATGCACGACGTCTAGGATGGCTGATGATAACGTTACAAGACAGTCATTGTCCTGGATCCGCGGTGTAAGATAAGCAGTGGTGTAAGATAAGCAGTGGTGTAAGATAAGCAGTGGTGTAAGATAAGCAGTGGTGTAAGATAAGCAGTGGTGTAAGATAAGCAGTGGTGTAAGATAAGCAGTAGTGTAAGATAAGCAGTGGTGTACCTAAGAATGCACGGAGTACAGAACCTGAGACAAAAATGAAAATGGTGAGGAAGGCGTGGAAAGATCTTGATCTGATGTCACGTGACAGTAAGATTTGCGTACGCGTGTTGAATTCCTCTGCTCCTTGGGCAGCAGACGGGTAACAAGTGAATTAATACACAACAATAATATAGTATATTATGCCTTACATCAGACTGTGCCTTTGAAGAATGTATCACGTGCAGCGAAAATGGAAGTGCATAAAATATTTGTGACGAAATCAGTTGCGTCCTTTTACATAATTTTCGTTCTCTCCTGAATTATCAACTTATTTCCTCATTTTCCTCACTCATCGTCCTATTATTTGGCATATTTTATGTACCTACATTTTTGCATAGTCACTCCCAGACTTGTTTACGTTTAACTATGTGAATCGTAGTATTAGAGGTCTAATTAGACCGGCTGGCAGATCATAATTTTATCGCCCAGTGTCGTGTAATGCAGACGGTCACAGGAAATCATTGTTGACACAAGGTGGTCTCGCACGATCGACGGAAAAAAAAGCCAGATTGTCTAAGAAATCCGTCTGGGAGATGTATGTAAACACAGGTGATAATAGATAATCGCTTCCGGTGGTCTGTCTCTGTATCAATAGTACAGATAACCTATCAGAGCAGACAATATGGGCTTAAGGTATGTCAGGAAATGAGGTCACAGATGTGTTCGTAAGTTTGCACAAGTGCAATCGGAAATATTACTGCCATATTTGAAAGAGGTCACGAGTTTAAATTTTAAAATTGATATTTTAAAACACACGGGGGATAGTAATGATTTAACACACCGACCCACAAAGTTCTAAAGAAACAGGATTGGTCTAAATCCAGAGCCTGAAAAAAACTTTTTCTCTCATTGAAAAGCTGGTCGGAAATACCAATGTGGAAGCTTGACGGAAAATGAGAATATAACCTAGCAAATTCGAAGACACAAAGCAGACTGCATAGCAATGTCAAATTAGCAACTCCCAGGAGCCAGAGAGACATCGGACTAGAATTCCAAACTATAAGTGACAGACGAAGTATATAGCCATCTTTGTAACTTAGAAAAGAAAAGCCGAATTTTTAAATACCAAGACTGGAGACTTAAGGAATCAGAGCACCCATCATAAGAGGAATACTAAAATTTCCCCAACCAAGGGTTCGAAGCATCTAATCATAGTTGCTTTGTCCATTC
Source organism: Oreohelix idahoensis (assembly GCA_024509875.1). NCBI lineage: Eukaryota > Metazoa > Mollusca > Gastropoda > Stylommatophora > Oreohelicidae > Oreohelix > Oreohelix idahoensis. The sequence continues at coordinate 700,575 of JAMPIV010015971.1, forward strand.
ATCTGATCCAGGAGATTGTGTTCCCAAAAAGTTGATTTGGGGAAAGTGTAAACATTTATTTTATAATGTGAATTTGACATGTCTGTGCTTGCTACAAGACTGTTCGTGGTATCAGACCAGTTTGAAGTAAAAGTCTTCGCCACTATCTTGTGAGTCAAGAGCTGGGATTCGACATTGAGTGCCTTCATCACAAAAGAATTGACCAAAACTACGGCGGCAGTACTCACTTAGACCCAGCTAAGTTCTTATTAACGGAAACATCAAAAGGGCATTTTTATAACTCCTCTAACAAGTCTCAGTGAAGACAATTTTTAACTAAAGTTCACCCATCACTTCATATTTATTTTAGACTGTTAAAGAATAATTAATTATTTAATTTTTTTTATTTATTAGTCGGCGTCTGTGGCCTAATGGATATGAACGCAGTTTCATAATCCAGATATACCAGGTTCGAAACCTGCTGCAGGCGGTTTGGTAGCAGATCGCTTTGTGTGGATTTTTAACAATGGTATAAGCGCCCAACTAAGATGGTTTGGCCATGTCTGCAGAATGGGAGAAGACCGGCTACCACGACAAGCATGGGAAACAAAGAGTCAAGGATCCAGACCCCAAGGACGACCCAGAGTCCGCTGGGAGACAACATTAGACAATCTTTGAAGGACCGAGGACTAGAATGGAACCAGGCCAGGAGGAAGACAGCCGATAGGATAGTCTGGCGCTATCTCTTCCAAACCTCTACACCTCACGGTAGAAGGGGAACGACTAAGTAAGAAGTAAGTAATAAGCGCCGTACCGCTCAGAAAGCAATGGCAAACTACTGAATGAAAAAATTGCCTAGAAAAATCACAAACAGCCAATAAAAGCTGGGGTTGATTGCCACGTCCTGTAAAGGATAAGCAACTAACTATACAGTGTATTAAATATATTTCTTTGGACATTGAATATTATGGTTCATAACAGATATGGAATTTTCAATTAACTTTTCCGTTGTTAACACAAAACGGAATTTTAAATTAACTTTTTTCCATTGTTCAACAAATAAAGTTCTGAATGTTGTCAGTTGCAATTAGATATCCCGACTTGGTATTTTCTTTCTTTGTCTGCCCTTTTGTTGAAAGTTTTCTGGTTTACAAGAATATTTATTTTGTGCTTGTTTATTTGTAACTACATGAGCAAATAAGTAAAGATTACGATATTTTAGAAATCGATTACGGATTGTATGATAATGGTAGGAGAAAAAGAATCAGGTTTCAAATATCGTTTTGGATGTTGATTTATGTTTAGTCCTAGTCAATAGCAGAATCTTCGAGTGCATGTTTCTGCTTCATTTATTTTTAGCTTCATGTTAGTGTCGCTACCAGGTTTTTTAAGTCTCTAGTCTTCATCTGCTAATAGGAATGACAGATTTCTATTTTCTCTGGCGCTAAAATATAACTAACTGTTCCGTGTTACAGCGCTTTTATTTTCTCAGTCCATGTTTGTTTAGTTTCGTTAATTCGTACGTCAGTAAATTCTCTTATTTTGTAACTGTTTACTTCATTTACTGCGGGAATGGATTTTCAGCCTGGGGATTCCGTGTTGAAATACTGAATAGCTGCTGGATATACCGTCTGGTTTTTTTAGCGCTGCATTTTGCTGTCTGCTTTAATTTCATGACGTCATTTCACTGGTTTCAAGCACATTTTCTTGTTTTGTCTTGTATGTTTTTTTTTCTAAGTGTTCATTTTTCTCTGGTTAATTTCCATGTGTTTTTTCAACGACAGGTAGTCCGCATATTTGCAACATTTCTTTATTTCTAGTATCGACATGATTATCACATATGTAGCGACATCTGCAGCTTTATGTTTCTATCAACGGAGAATTGAATCATAACTAAACATTTAAGTCTGCGCTTAGTATAGCATCGGAAAGAGTTAGGATATATGTAATATAGTGAGGCTAGGCATTTGAGTTCACTTTCCTGGGCATATTTCAAAATCAAAAATGAAAATTTACATCAGTTTGTTACAACAGACAATTTTGATCAAAATAAGGTAACACTACAGGGAGAGAGAGAGACAGAGAGAGAGAGAGAGAGAGAGAGAGAGAGAGAGAGAGAGAGAGAGAGAGAGAGAGAGAGAGAGAGAGAGAGAGAGAGAGAGAGAATCAATGATAGAAAATATAAAACACTAGAAGCTAGATTTTTTTAGTCATGATCGACCCCAGTAACGGTATCACTAAATATCGATGATAATGATAATGATAATTTTAGTTACATAACTTTACTAAAATAATTACTGTATTCGAGTAAATAGTCATTTCGAGTGTTTTCTGTATCTTTAACATTCAAATTGCTTTATTTATCTAAAAATCGTATTCTCTTTCTCCTAACCATATCACACAATCCACAATCACATTCTAATAAATCAATCTTTACTGTTTCGTTCAAGTAGATACACACAAACACGCACAGAACAAATATTAATGTAAACAAACATAAAAATTCCACAGATGGACAGAAAAATAAAGTACTAAGGTCATAATTTAGGGCATCTCATTGCAACAGACGAGACACAGAACTTTCTTATTTTAACAACGGAATAGTGAATCTTGTTCTCTCCCTTTCAATTATGTCGCCATCTTCCATTTCTGTTGCTCAGTTTGAGAAATCTGAGAAAAGAGATTATTTACTCTGTGTAGCCAAAATCTGTCGCAGCAGACGCAGTCTGGTGGTAAAATTTGATTGAAATTTTGTGTCGTTGGTTTTGGTCCGATATAAAATACGTTGAACTCAGTTCTAGTGTTCATATTTTTTATTTCACGTCAGTTGATACTGAACTTCATGTTTGTCCATATTCGAGACTCGTATTAGAAGATGTTGCGTATTCGTGTTCATGTTTGTTGGCGTGTAAAACAAAAACACAGGTAATGTGTATGTTCGTGTTTAGATCAAAGTGATACTGAACTCAATAAATGAGTTACAATTGGCTAAGTGGTTACAGAACTTGTCTCTCTGGGTCCGGGATTGAAACCTGGTAGCGTCACGCTCCAGTCCACCCAGATGTAAATAGGTACCTGACTCTGCTATTGAGCTAGGGAAGGCAAAGGCAGCGAGGTCACCCCCAACCCATAAGCTGGACCTAGTATGATGAAGTCTCTAACATTTCACTTCCCCGCTGTAGTATCTGCTATGGGACCACCTTGACCTTTTTTTTTGTTTTAAATTTTTAATTGAACATTTGTTTAGCTCATTTAATACATGTTTTTTTTATGTATATGTACCTCTGACCTTGGGTAGTTGCCAGGGGTCAGTGAGGAGACTTAGAACTACCGATCCCTTACTCATTTTGTAAAAGGCGATTAATGTGAGGTTGTGACTGGGGGTGCAACCTCATTATGTAACACACATTGCTACAGAAACCACAACTGTAGGGACACATGAATGCCTTGATTCAGGCTCACTGAAGAGGGACCAGCTCCATTGGGAGCACCATGTTCCATGAGGAGAGAAACGAGAAAAAAAGACACACGTTTTCAATCTCAATATCAAGGGACGTTTGTTAAAAAACATGGTGTCTCGTAACTTGATATAAATCAAGCAACCTGGGAGAATGAAGCTGCAAATCGCACCAAATAGCGATGCTCCGTACAGCGTCACCTCATATTGAACGAGAAGAAGCTCTCGCAACAAGGAGAAGAGAAAAGAACACGCTGAAAGGAACAGTCCAATTACGATGGTTTGGCTATGTTTGCAGAATTGGAGAACATCGGCTACCACGACAAAATTCAAAACCAAGAACCAGGAATCTAGATCTCCAGGAAGATCCAGAGTTTGCTGGAAGGACAATATCAGACAATCAATGAAAGACCGAGCACTGAACTGAAACCAGGCCAAATGGAAGCCGGTTGAAAGGATAGCCCGGTGCTTCCTCTGGCTAACCTCTACACTCCCAAGGTAGAAGAGGAAGGACTAAGTAAGTAATTAAGAATCACTGATTGTCCCAACTGTTTTGATCAAAATCAGGTGACACGACATAGAGAGACATAGAGATAGAGAGAGAGTGAGAGAGAGAGAGACGGAGAGTCATTAACAATTTATAAGACATCAGAGTCTACATATTTTTGAGTCACGATAATCTACAGTATGGATTTCATTGAAAATTGATGATAATATCGATGATTTTAGCTATATCATCAACATCATCATTTTATTTGCGCAACTTACCAAGTATGAAGCCAGCACTGTAGCTGGTCTCCTGGCAGGCAACATGCACCAAGCATCCACGTGATCGTGCAGCTGTGATTTATGTGCCAATTTGTTTTAAAAGATGAGGTTGCAAGCTTCGTGCACATCCTGCAGAAACCACTGCAATTAAACCCGTACTGCAAGTCCATTCTACTGTCGGATCGGAAGTGATTACGCAATGTGGAACAAACACTTCATGCTCGCATTTACCTGGAGTCAATGTGGTATTATCACGTTTGATAATTCAATTAATCTCTTAGGGATGGACGATTGTCTGGCCCGGTCATGCATCGAAGCGTGAAACGTGAACAATGATAGTAGGAAAAAAGGGTAACCATTTTGAGTAGAGGATAGGCACGAAATTATGTGCGTTAAATATGCCGAAATAAAAGATAATAAGGGCGATGAGAGGAAATTATGAAAAAGCAAACGAGCCGTAATGTCACAAGGTATTATTTGATTAGTCGCCTTGTACTACATTATTCAGTGTGCAGCAGCTCAATTCTTTTTTTTTTCTTCTCCGCCGAACAGGAAAAGTTTTACTAATTATGCAGGAATTGTGGGTATCATGTTTGGAGAAGCTAAATATTTGTAACAGTGTAACTGAATATATCTGCCAGAGTTTTGGTATCTAACTAGTTGCTACACAGCCAAATATTCGTGTCTTCACTTTGTATGGTATCGGACATTGTTAGATAAATGCTTTCATGGTAATGAGGAAATATGAACCTAATTGTCTTTTTTTTTTTTTTTTTTTTTGTTACGGCGTCTTTTGACAGGATTTTTTCCCCGACGAATTTTCTGGTTTATGTCGTTAATTAAATGTTGCTTTGAAGACTCATGTGTTCTCATAAACTTTCATTTTCGGTAATGCTCAAAACTGGCAGAAACTAAACCTTAGATTGGCTAGACGGTTACAAGGGGCTGAGGATGGGGGATCTAAAGATTAGGAGAAAACTTTGTTGTGACTTTGTTCTAATAGGAATTTTTTTTTAAATTTTAAAAAATAGGTGGAACGAGATTTCTAAGAGCAGGAGGCATCACAGAAGATTTTTTATGTTTTGTCAGCAAGGATAAATAATAGGAAACTGAAGGAAACAAATCTTAATTTGATTGTTTCCTGATCAGAGTTAGAAACATTATAACTAAAGTCATAAGCAAAATGTTGACGACTTAGACAACGTAGACAGTATAGAGTACTCAGAACGACTGTTTCTTTAGCTTGTTTTCTAATCAGATGACTGTCTACTTAGACGCGTTAGCTAGTCTTCTACTCAAACGACAATCTATTTAGAAAAGTTAGTCAGCTTTCTACTCAAACGATTGTCTACTTTGACGCGTTAGTCAGTTTTCAACTCAGATGACTGTCTACATAGACATATTATTCAGTTTTCTACCCAGACAACAAAGTCTACAATACTCAGACGCCATAGTGTACTCACAAAGAGTGGTGAAATCACAACGGTTGTCAGCTTACTTTTTTTTTTTTTTTTTGTAAAGTTTTGCCTCGTTTTGGCGAGGTGCGTCCCGTTCAACCTAGTCGGTTATATTAGGGCGCATGTCCAAATATAAAAGACTTACTAATTTTTGTCTTCTTACAAGGATTTGTCTACCATAAAGATATGTCTACTCACGAAGATTTATCTACTCACAAAGATTTGACTACTCACAAAGATTTGTCTACTCTCAAAGATTTGTCTACTACGATGACTACCACCAGGCATGTGACATGTCCGTTACTTGTCCGTTACACTGACACACTCTCCATTATCTTGCAGTTGCAGTCACAATGTACATCTAACGAACTTAGAGATAAGAAGGAGATCTGAAAATCAAAATAAAACGCTGACTACACAGAGATGTATCGGGGAAAAAATGTAAAGACAAAGATAAATATGTAGGTAAATGCAGACTAAGCATAGGAGAACACTCTTATTGGCATTTAATATATACTTATACAGTGCTGAAATTAAGTTCGTGGTTTACAGAGAAGTAGACAAGGGAGTTACATGGAGATCAGTAAACATATGGAGAAGGGAACTGGAGGCAGAAATGAAAAAGGATAAAGGAGACATGGCAAGACGTGGAACTGATGGCACATGACACGAGGACTATGGCACATGACACGAGGACTGTGGCACATGACACGAGGACTATGGCACAGGACACGAGGACTTTGGCACATGACACGAGGACTATGGCACATGACACGAGGACTATGGCACAGGACACGAGGACTATGGCACAGGACACGAGGACTATGGCACATGACACGAGGACTATGGCACATGACACGAGGACTGTGGCACATGACACGAGGACTATGGCACATGACACGAGGACTATGGCACATGACAGGAGGACTATGGCACATGACACGAGGACTATGGCACAGGACACGAGGACTATGGCACATGACACGAGGACTATGGCACAAATTAGTTGGAGGATTATGCTCCTTGTGGAGCTGAGGTTGTGATGATGGGGATGATGATGGGAATGGTGATGATGATGGGGATGATGATGATGAGGATGGTTATGGGGATAATGATGATGATGGTGATGGGGATAATGATGATTTTCAGAGAACGAGACATGAGGCAGAGACAGAGAGTGAGAGAAAGAGAGAGATAGAGAGTCTAACACAGAAACACTAGTACAGCCGACCTGGTGACTTCTAATAGAATAAATATTAAATACATTAATAAAAAGAATAATAATAGTATACAGCAGAATTAAAATTTCTTGTACCACAAAGCACTCAGCCACTCTGTCTCGATTATTTGTTCGGATGAATAAAATGATTAACTTACATAACAAGAGTACAGACTTTGAAAAGCTCAGAAAATCGCTGGATTCAAAATAAATGTGTCTTCGACAAGACATTTACGTAATTGGTCTTTTATTTGTCAGGAATCTGGCCGCTTGTGGCTTCGAGAATACATTATGTGAACAGTGCATGACATTTTGTTGTAACAAGTCGAAAATTGTTGAAATTGTTTCGTGTCAAAGTCAATTTGAAGATTTCTATTTCTCTTTCTTTTTCTTTTTCTGCGTCTCATTTTTATGTGTATTTTTCCAACTTCTCATGTGTCTTATATTCCGTCTAATCCACTCTCTCTTCTCCGACATTTTTATTTTTCTAAATTTAGAACTTGTTTCTTCTTTTTCAGTTTAGAACTTTCTTTGTTCTTACTTCTGTCTACTGTCTACTGTCTACTGTCTACTGTCGAAATCTTCTTCGACTCTAAATTTTTTCTTTTCCAGTCTAGAATTGTCTTTGTTAAAAAAACATTCACACTTCCACCTGGAAAGAACCAGACAAGCGGCAGTAGAACAAGAGACGAGAAGAAGAGGCTGGAGATGGGTAGGACACACATTTTGTGAAACCTGTTGATAAGCCTTACCAAGCAGTCCTTGTTCTGTAATCTCCATGATACGAGAGGTAGAGAGGAACACATGGAGAAGACAACTGAAGACAGACATAAAGGGTGTAAAGAAGACCTTCAGCTGATGGCACGGGACAGGAAGATTTGGCACACGTTTGTCGAAGGCCTTTGCTCTTTGGGTAGCTGAAGGTTGTTGGCTGACTGCTGTCAAAATCATCTTCAAGATATTGACTATTGGTTTTGTCTTCTTATCCAGTCTAGAACGTTGTTTAATTCAAAGAACACATTCACTTCAGTCAACTGCCTTCATCCTTGTCCGAATATTGACTCTGCTTTCCTTTGTCTCCAATCTAGAACTGTCTTTGTTAAAAGAACAGTTCTACCTCAGTTTATTGTCAACAACTTCTCTCCTGTTATTTGGTCCACGTTTTTTCACAATTATCTTTTTGTTTGGCATCCATCTCATTCCAAAAAAAAAAAAATTATTTATTTTACTGCAATATTTGTTTTAATCTCCAAACACGTGCTCATTTGTTTCGATATGTCACAGCTAGGTTAGATGGAGTCACAGCTAGTATTGATGAGGCCACAGTTAATATTGATGGGGCTACAGTTAATATTGATGGGGCTACAGTTAATATTGATGTGGTGCACTTTATCTCTTATAGTTTACTATTTGTTCCTGTTCTCGACTTGTAAGTTTTCCTTTAGGTCTTTCTACGAAGCCAGGACGTGCCGCCACAGATGACACAAACACACCAAGAAAATCGCTGGGTATGTGCTTCAAAAACATGTTACACAATGTTTAGCGTGATTTCAGAAACGTTGAGACCTCGTCGTAATTTAGTTTCACCTCATTATTTTATTGTTTCAGTAGCACAAAAGTATCCGATTGGCTCAATAATTAGAGCGTTTGTTTCTCGCAACAAAGTTACCGGGGTTCCGGGATGGATACCTTCAGCCGACCAATCAGTAAATGGGAACGTGACTCTGCTCTTGAGTTAGGGAAAGCAAATGTAGTAAGTTAGGGAACCGGGCCCCCCCCCCCCCCCCCCACCTCTTAAAGCTGAACCCAGTATAGTAAACTCTTTTATCACTTCACTCCCCTCCGGCAATATCCGCTTTAGAACTACCTTCACTTTATTTTATTAGCACAAAATGGGAAAGACCTTCTAGGTTCTACAGGACACAGTTATCGCCAATAGTGTCACACAGAGATAAACATCAGGAAACAGTAACAATTAAGAAATAATGATAAGAAGATACTTACTTAGTCGTTCCTCTTCTAACGTGAGGTGTAGAGGTTTGGAAGAGAGAGCGCCATACTATCCTATCGATTGTCTTCCTCCTGGCCTGGTTCCATTCTAATCCTGTGTCCTTCAGAGATTGTATATAAAGTTGATATTTAGTTGGATATAATATATGTTGATAAAGTACACCAGAACACTCCTAGGCGGGAAGACAGGCGTCTATCATCATCAGTTGACAAGATCCCTATGGTGTTGCCTGCCCCACTGTAGTGTATGGAATGTCAACTTGACCTACGCAGTGTTGTGTAGACATGGATGGAGTGTATAATGTGCGAATGATGATAAGGGTTCGTGTTGTTGACAAATGTTCTCTTCTCACACTCATGTATGACCGGAAGTCATCGACACCAACGACTGTGTACCTTTTCTAAAGTTTAATTGGACGTACACACTCGACAGCACAGATAGTGACAAATCACAGGTTGCCATAATACATCATAGTACAGTGGACAAATGGTCTTGCAATGTTACATGGGCACTCATGTAGAATAATGGTATAATGGACTGTCAATAGCCAAGCACTCAGTATCGCCCATACATATATCATCTGACGTCACTGACTGAGCACGTCAGCTTGTAAACAATATTTCAGATGACTTCTAAACCTAATCTCGTTTAGCAACGATTCTTCAACATAATGTTCAGCACATATTTTTCCATATAATAATATTGAACCACTAACAATGGGTTCTCATGTGTAGCAGTGATCTCTGGACTGATCAAGCGATAATACGGGCATCCCTTTTCTCTTCTTGAAAGTCCTACATGTTTTGGTTCCAAGATGGCTCCACTCGTGAACTGTCACTCACGTTTGAATACAGATAATGAATCTGTTCTAAAGTTAGTCATTCATACAACATTTCGTTGCTCTGTAGATTTGGTCATGAACAATAGACTGCATTCTACAGAATATAGTGCTGCTAGGAATCGAAGTCGTTTTTCATCGAGTCAAATATATTCTCTTAAACATTCAAATCGTAATTATCGACAATGGTGGCTTCGATCGAGAGTTCATAAGAGTATCTTTGATTACCTTGGTAGAGGGAATATGAAACTGCCATTCCTTGGCAAGATGAATAAACACTGGGGTAAAGCATACACGATAGGTCTAGACGACTATCACTTTCCCCAAAACCACTGAGATCACTTTTCAAGGCATCAAGCCGACATAGCAAAACACACACATTCCCTATCAGGACGAAGCCAAATCACCCCACTCAAGCGACACATCCGCCGAATAGCCTTTGACCTCTCTAGAGACAACAGAACATATAGTTCGACCTAGATATGTAAAGATATACAGATATAAGACAGACTTGTCCTACTCAGACAAACAATACACATAAATTCAGGCCATAGATATTCTGAAGCAAGAACAATCTATTATTACCCAAACAACGAATAAATCGCAGTAAAAATGTATTTATCCGCGGAGTTCAAGGGAAGTAACTCAATAATGACTTTCCCTTAAGCACTAAAAAATTACCTATGTATAATATTGTAAGATATCAAAGACTGCACGTAACAGTCTTACCACACCTCCCGGGAAAAAAAAAATGGAACACTTTTTTTTTTTTGAAATACATCTAGGAGCAACGTACAATAGGCTCACAACGCATGAATAATGCGCAGATGAAAATATCAGGAATACCTATAACGCCTAATATGAGGCTAAGTCGACTTATGGAGCGACTGGTGAGAATGTGTCTCATAAACTGAGAGAAATTATTTCTCTACAAGTATATTTTTCCAGGAAGGTGTCATCAAAGTATAATACAATTCTGGCAATTACACAATGCCTAAAAAATTCATATCATCACTACGTATTAGATATCTTAAATTTATGATTTATGAAGTAAAAATCATCAAAGCACAGCGGTGAATAAACATACATGAACCGCTATGTAGTGATACAATCATTATATTATTAAATTACAAATGTGTATCTATCATGATATAGAAAAGGAACTACTATAGAACTAGACATATCAAGAAGTCTAAGCCCTAATAGTTATGTGGAATCATGTGGGCATCTTGACAGAATGTCTGCCATCACATTATCTGATCCCCGAATAGCTCGCACAGAGAAATGAAAAGGTTGAAGAGCAATTGCATATCGAGTAGACCTCGAGCTCTTCAAATTCTTACTCTGTATAGCAGTAAGAGCTTTTTGGTCTGTTTCTACTATGAAATGTGCGCCTAGTAGGAATCTCTGTAGTTTGAGGATCGACCAAACCATAGCTAATAGCTCACGGTCTAAAACCGAATAATTCCTTTCTGCCGCATTAAGTTTTCTGGAAATATACATTACAGGATGCAGAGTTCCAGAGTACTCTTGCATTAGTGCCGCTCCAATCCCAGTGGATGAAGCGTCACTACGAAGAACGAATGTCTTATCTTTAGTGGGTAGCACTAAAATAGGTGGTGTTGAAAACAGTGTTTTAATCTTATCCAGAGAGCATTGGCATTCCTGAGACCAGTGGACCACATTAGGCGAACCTTTCTTTAGAAGTGTTGAGAGAGGTGCCATGATAGAGGATAGATTCTGAATGAATCTGCCATAAAATTGAATAAGACCTAACAGACTTCTCACCTGTTTTTTAGTCTTAGGGATTGAGATGTTAAGTATCTTACTAGTATTATGGTCCTCTGTCTTTAGGAAACCATGACCAACTCGGTGGCCTAGGAAAGAAATTTCGCTAAAACCAATATAGGCTTTAGAGGGTTTCGCTGTCAGGTTGTGCTCACGCAAAGTAGACAGCAATTCATCTAACCCTGAATAGTGATCTTCCCAAGTATCGCTGAAAAGACAGATGTCGTCTAGATATGCAATGACATCTGACCGATAAGATAGGATTCGGCGCATCATGCGTACGAACGTAGCTGGTGCGTTCATAAGACCGAAAGGCATAAAATTCCATTGGAACAAACCTCTAGGTGTTGAAAAAGCCGTGAGAGGTTTGGCGCGTTCAGATAAAGGAACTTGCCAATATCCCTTAGACAAATCAAGTTTAGTGAAAAAATGAGATTTGGAGAGTCGAGTAAGTAGCTCTTCCAGTAAAGGCATAGGTTCGGCATCGAACTTCGTTACTTGATTCAATTTTCGATAGTCAACGCAAAGACGTATGTTATTGTCTTTTTTACGCACAATAACCATCGGCGAAGAATACGCAGAGGTGGATGGTTCGATTATTTTCAAATCTATCATCACATCCAACTCTTTCTCGACCTGTGCTTGGAAATGTATAGGTATAGGATAAGGTCTAACCCTAATAGGAGTATGGTCAGTTAGCACAATGTCATGTTGAATGACATTAGTTTGTCCAGGGATGTCAGTGAGTACATCCTGAAATGTTTGCAACATAGTTGAAACTTGTCGCTGTTCTCCTAGAGACAAATCAGGAGAGACAGTAACGTTCTTCCATGATTCACTGGAATGAAGTGGGATCATTGGAAGAGGAAGATTTACATCTGAAAAACTTGTTTCCTCATCCTGTATCACGGACAGTGATGAGTAATGACCATGTGGTACTGGAGAATTGTCCGTTGCTTGGAAAATGGGTTGCAAATAATCCGGACGTTCATGGAATTCAGTAAGCATATTGATGTGGAAGGTTTTATGCTTCCCATCAATATCGACAATATAGTCGACATCGGAAATTTTCGATATTATATCGTACGGACCTTTCCAAGAAATAAGCAATCTGTTTTCCCTACAAGGTAGTAATACAAATGCTTTGTCACCAGGACAAAGTTGTCGTAAGCATCTCTTCTTATTGGCAAATTGCCTTGCCTTCTGTTTCGCAAATTCAGAAGAAGAAGTTGCTAATTTGCATGCTTCGATAATCTTTTGTCTCAACGCGATGACATATTCGTAGGATGACTTTGTGTCATCGTCAATATTGTCAGATGTTATGAGATCGTGAAGCAACGACATAGGGCCACGCGGACGCGCGCCAAAGACGAGTTCAAAGGGAGAAAATCCCGTATGTTCATTGGGTACCTCTCTGTAAGCGAAGAGGGCCGCAGGTAAAACTCTGTCCCAGTCTTGAGGATGATCCTCAGTTATCTTCCCCAGTAAGTTTTTAAGTGTTCTATTAAGGCGTTCGACCATACCATTAGACATTGGATGGTAGATACTACTTAAAGATCTATCTATCTGCAGGGTAGACATTACTTGAGACATGGTATCTGATATTAGTTGGGTGCCATGGTCTGACAATATCTCTCCGGGGAACCCCAGACGAGAAAATATAAGCCAAAGAGCATCTGCAATATCAGCAGTAGTAATGCTCTTCAGAGGAATAGCCTCTGGCCAACGTGTGCACATATCAACACACGTCAAGATAAACTGATGTCCTCTGGCAGACTTGATCTTAAATGGACCAATAATGTCTATGGCCATTTTTTGAAACGGCCGAATAGGAATGTCCGCCGCCTGAATGGGTGCAGCATGCCGTGGACCTTTGGATTTAACTTCCTGACATACTTTACAAGATCGACAATAAATCCGTATGTCCTTGTTTACCAATGGCCAAAAGAAAGCCGCAAGGACTCTTGACTTAGTACGGGAAAAACCCATGTGTCCAGCACACTGAGAGTCGTGAGCGTGCTGCAAAATTTTAACTCTCAAATTCTTGGGAACCAGGATTTGAGAATGACTTGACGTAATGGAGTCTTGAACCATACGTACAAGTACGCCATTCTTCTTTGTAATCCACGATTTACGACTTGTGTCCTTATTCGGATCACCTTTAGTTGCAAGAATGAAGAATTTCTTCAGAGTGGGATCATCTTCTTGCTGTTTTATAAACGAGTCACGAGAAATTACCAAGGGATTATCTTGGTTATGCACTTCATTATCTTCAGTAGATGAAGTTTGAGGCACATTAAGAGCCTGAGCTCTAGTGACTACAGCGTTAGCAATCTGCATGTTTTGCCTTTCCCAAGTGGAAATTTGTTGCGGAGTGCATTCCTTGACTCCATGAATGCGACCGATGATGAGGTCAGCGATCGGATTCGGAAGAAGACATGCGTGTACATCTCCTGTAAAGAAAGGAGTAGCAATCCTAATGATAGCGGTAGAGTATTTCTCTAATGTGCCGCCAAATGTTACACATTTGACTACTTGTCCAGTGGCACGGGAAGGATCTACGAGTGACTGCCTAACACCAATTGTGGTGCATCCAGAATCAAATAGCACAGAGACTGGATTGTTATTCACTAAACCCTTATGTAAGACAAGAGACCCTCTTCCATCATGCGCGACTGATGCTGGAAGAGCAGGAAGAGGATGGCCACAGCTTAAAGTAGTCACTGTGGTTGGCTCAAATAACGTTTTGCATTGGGGGCACTGAGATGCTCTCCCAAAATCAAAAGCGGCACATGCCATATTACTAGCATCATTATTATCTTTACTCTGTTTATAGGCTTCATGGGACTCTTGTTGTGCAGAGTTTGCCTGAAAATGTGGTTTATGTCTTTTGTATTGAGATCTACCTCGGTTATTATCACCTCTGTAGTTATTGTTACCTCTATTGTAACCCCTATTTGGGTTTGAGTCATAGTACCCTTGGTTACCATTATCATATTCATTATAATGAGTATCTCTGTAATTATGATCTTGTTGACTCCAAGACGGATAACCCTGATAGTTTCTATAATTACTTCCTCTACGGAAATTCCTATAATTATGACCACCCCTGTGTCGAGAGCTATCAGGTCGTCTCCAGTTCTTTGAAGAAGAACCCTGAAATGATTGGTTACCTTGGTTTTGATAACTATTATGGTTACCTTTTTTATCAAATCTGTTTTGAGGTCCCTGAAATCTGTGTGAATAATTGGGATTGTATGGTGTTGCTGAAGCAACTGGCATACTCTCCTTAATCTTAGTGTTGCCAAAAGTCACGTCGGGGTGTGCAGTGACATATTGGGAACAATATTCTTCCATTTCTTTTAGAGATTTAGGTTTACGCTCATGTATAAATTCAAGGAAAGGTTTGTTCACACATGACATAATCTTATCTCTGAGCAACAAATCCATAAGTCCTTCATACGTTTTTTCTGTTTTGGAAAGCTCAATCCAACGATCAACTGTGAGACGTGCCTTTGCAGTGAATTCTGAGAATTCTACCCCCGTCTCAGGTACCATCGTCTTAAATAAAAGGCGATAGCCTTCCTCACTTAGCTGATATTTTTTTATCAAAGCCGCCCTAATGACATCATAATTATCCTTATCTGCTTCTCCTACAAGGCATAATCTAGTCAAAGATTCACCTTTCAAGTTTTCTGATAATTGATTAGCGTATTGTGATTTATCCACATTATGTGTACGACAAGAACGTTCAAATCTATCCAGCCAGAATGTAATATCGTCACTGGACTGATTGAACGGTGGAACCTTAACCTTGTAAGTAGAAGGTTTACCATTACCACTAGATGCCTGATTAACATTACTCATACTTGTCAATCTCAATTTCTCCAACTCAAATTCATGTTCTCTTATTGCTTTTTTCTCTTCAGCATCTAATCTTTTTTGTTCAGCCTCCCTGTCTAATCTTTTTTGTTCAGCCGCAGCTTCTCTTTCCAATTTTTTTTGTTCAGCTTCACTGTCTAATCTTTTTTGTTCAGCCGCAGCTTCTCTTTCCAATTTTTTTTGTTCAGCTTCCCTGTCTAATCTTTTTTGTTCAGCTTCACTGTCTAATCTTTTTTGTTCAGCTTCACTGTCTAATCTTTTTTGTTCAGCCGCAGCTTCTCTTTCCAATTTTTTTTGTTCAGCTTCAAATCTCCTTTCCTCTACCTGCATCTGCAATTTCTTTTGTTCAGCAGCAGCCTCAGCTTCTTTTTCTAATCTTTTCTCTTCCGCCATAGCTTTTCTTTCTTCTGCAGCTAATCTTTTCTCTTCTGCAGCTAATCTTTTCTCTTCTGCAGCTAATGCTTTGTCATATTGAGCAACTGCCCATTGTTCTAATTGTTGACCAGTCTTATCAAGAGCTTTCCCTTGAGTAATGAAATAATCTAGAGTAGACATGATGCCTAACAATAATACTAATCACCTGAATCAATAATAATACCCCAAGTTCTCAATGACCTGATTAATCAGTATACTATCCCAATATCTGTGGGTCACAAGCCTTTAATAAGGTCTTGTATAATAGTAATAATAATCAGGTACTGGTCTATACCATAATCCAAGTGCAGTGCACAGGCAATTGTGTCTTATGAAATATACCCATATAAAACATATGTCAACCAACAGAATACATAAAGTACAAATAGGACTGACAATACAAGAACGTTTGCAGAAATCAAAATAAATCAAATAGGGAAATCAATGAAGATAATCACTGAATCTGCAAAGAATAACAACACAAATGACGTCACAATATATGAATATAAATTATGAATAGAACTGAAAGATAGAAAAGGTTAGACCAACAAATTACAAACAAATCAAAACAAAACTAAAGAACAAAGAAATATTACAAAAATAACAATAATTACAGACTTCACAGCTAACACAAAAGCAACAGTTGTCGCAGCAAATTTTCAATCAAGAAAATTGCACCTATAGAAAACGCCCACAACGGACCCTCTATGACGTGGGATACTCTGTTGTGAGGACGCCGCCCAACCTTAAACACAACCCGCTGACATAGAAACTAACATACTATACAAACAAATAACATGTAAACATAAATATATATAAATTATGTGTATGATAGTATGTGTTGCAAAATAGGCTCAGTCTTACAGTAATGGCAAAGTTATTTTTCATGAAAACAAACAAACTGCCACTTTATTCAATTAAACATTCTGGCCTTAAATATTAAAGTTCATATATGGCAAACAAGAAGATCCATCGATGAAACCAGGACTTCTTAGTTCACAAATACTGTCTTTCTGTTAACACTGACAAGAATTGATCCAACTGTTCTGTGAAACTCTATAATGTCTAATGTAAAAAATGTCAACAACGCTGACCTACATACTGCATTCACTTGACAGGTCACGTGACGAAGCGTTGACAAAGAGCAAACCAATACTGCAAGTGTGTCGTATCAGCCACAGGAAACGGTCTGGTATCGGTAATCTGTTGACTTCTGAATTTCTGCGAGGTCAAACCCAGAAAGCTGGTCCACCAGTTGATAAAGTTGATATTTAGTTGGATATAATATATGTTGATAAAGTACACCAGAACACTCCTAGGCGGGAAGACAGGCGTCTATCATCATCAGTTGACAAGATCCCTATGGTGTTGCCTGCCCCACTGTAGTGTATGGAATGTCAACTTGACCTACGCAGTGTTGTGTAGACATGGATGGAGTGTATAATGTGCGAATGATGATAAGGGTTCGTGTTGTTGACAAATGTTCTCTTCTCACACTCATGTATGACCGGAAGTCATCGACACCAACGACTGTGTACCTTTTCTAAAGTTTAATTGGACGTACACACTCGACAGCACAGATAGTGACAAATCACAGGTTGCCATAATACATCATAGTACAGTGGACAAATGGTCTTGCAATGTTACATGGGCACTCATGTAGAATAATGGTATAATGGACTGTCAATAGCCAAGCACTCAGTATCGCCCATACATATATCATCTGACGTCACTGACTGAGCACGTCAGCTTGTAAACAATATTTCAGATGACTTCTAAACCTAATCTCGTTTAGCAACGATTCTTCAACATAATGTTCAGCACATATTTTTCCATATAATAATATTGAACCGCTAACAATGGGTTCTCATGTGTAGCAGTGATCTCTGGACTGATCAAGCGATAATACGGGCATCCCTTTTCTCTTCTTGAAAGTCCTACATGTTTTGGTTCCAAGATGGCTCCACTCGTGAACTGTCACTCACGTTTGAATACAGATAATGAATCTGTTCTAAAGTTAGTCATTCATACAACATTTCGTTGCTCTGTAGATTTGGTCATGAACAATAGACTGCACTGCATTCTACAGAATATAGTGCTGCTAGGAATCGAAGTCGTTTTTCATCGAGTCAAATATATTCTCTTAAACATTCAAATCGTAATTATCGACAATGGTGGCTTCGATCGAGAGTTCATAAGAGTATCTTTGATTACCTTGGTAGAGGGAATATGAAACTGCCATTCCTTGGCAAGATGAATAAACACTGGGGTAAAGCATACACGATAGGTCTAGACGACTATCACTTTCCCCAAAACCACTGAGATCACTTTTTCAAGGCATCAAGCCGACATAGCAAAACACACACAGTCCCTATCAGGACGAAGCCAAATCACCCCACTCAAGCGACACATCCGCCGAATAGCCTTTGACCTCTCTAGAGACAACAGAACATATAGTTCGACTTAGATATGTAAAGATATACAGATATAAGACAGACTTGTCCTACTCAGACAAACAATACACATAAATTCAGGCCATAGATATTCTGAAGCAAGAACAATCTATTATTACCCAAACAACGAATAAATCGCAGTAAAAATGTATTTATCCGCGGAGTTCAAGGGAAGTAACTCAATAATGACTTTCCCTTAAGCACTAAAAAATTACCTATGTATAATATTGTAAGATATCAAAGACTGCACGTAACAACAGCTGTTTAAATTAGGAACAAGTAAAGCTTGATCAGTTAGTTATTGATAGATAAAAAGAATCATCGAGGGTTCCAAAAAAATGAACGCGTCATTATTACAGATTGATAGTAAATTTTTGCTAAGCTGGTAATATGCATCATTTTTATTGTGGCCTGGATGTTCTGCTTACCGCTTGCTGCAGTAGCTGCGCTTGATTAAATTCTTGACCTATGTTTGAGTTATGCTTGTGTCAAGATGAGTTAGCTTTCCCCCTTTCCAGCTCTTCATTTCCCGAGATATAAGAGAATATCAGAACCAAAACACTTTACTGTAAATCAAAGAAGGAATTGATACTGAATAGACTAAAAATTTGTCAGGATTTCAGGTTTGTGAAGTGTTACTCTAAGGTCATCGAGGTCGGCATTAATTCTGATTCTTCGCGTTCCAATCACTGACAGCGCATTTAAGAAGATAGCTCCTTGTCTTTCTGAGCTTTCTTGTCATTAGGACGTCTGTTTCATTTTGTAAGGCCTCTGCCTCTGCTCTGAAGTTACTCGAGAATGTTCCGGTGCGACTGACAGCTATTTTTGCTTTGCTTAAACAAGAAAACTCCGTCTTGGTTCGACAAGGAAGGGTTCGTCCAATCTATATACACATTTTATCAGTAACAAGTGAACACATTCCAGCTTTTAACGACGTTCCGATGTAAACACAGCAAGAAATGTAATTAGAATGACACGATTAATATTTCTGGGGAGCTAACATATTCTGACTAAATTATTACGTCTCTTGCTGATCAAACTAAGTAACATGAGATAAGGTTGACCTGTAACATGAAGGAAGACGCTGAAACTATGTTCTAAGCTGACAGGTAAATGTGTGAATTCTGTCCGCAGGGGAATGTTATAAGAATATTCTGAAATGTGGGTTTGCAGAAACATGGAATTAAAGTTCCTCGATTTCAAGAGACATGGCGGCTGATATTCTGACATTGGTCAGAGTTCAAGCGGATCTTTCTGTACGCAAGAGAGGATGATAATTATCTAAAATATGACAACAGTGTTACGTGCAGTCTTTGATATCTTACAATATTATAGATAGGTAATTTTTTAGTGCTTAAGGGAAAGTCATTATTGAGTTACTTCCCTTGAAAGTTGTGCCGTCTCTTCCGATCAAACTCCGCGAATGAATCCATTTTACTGCGATTTATTCGTTGTTTGGGTAATAATAGATTGTTCTTGCTTCAGAATATCTATGGCCTGAATTTATGTGTATTGTTTGTCTGAGTAGGACGAGTCTGTCTTATATCTGTATATCTTTACATATCTAAGTCGAACTATATGTTCTGTTGTCTCTAGAGAGGTCAAAGGCTATTCGGCGGATGTGTCGCTAGAGTGTGGTGTGATTTGGCTTCGTCCTGATAGGGACTGTGTGTGTTTTTCCTATGTCGGCCTGTCGCCGGGAAAAAGTGATCTCAGTATTTGTGGGGAAAGTGATAGTCGTCTAAACCTATCGTGTATGCTTTACCCCAGTGTTTATTCATATTGCCAAGGAATGGCAGTTTCATATTTCCTCTACCAAGGTAATCAAAGACACTCTTATGAACTCTCGATCGAAGCCACCATTTTCGATAGTTACGATTTGAATGTCTAAGAGAATATATTTGACTCGATGAAAACGACTTCGATTCCTAGCAGCACTATATTCTGTAGAATGCAGTCAATTGTTCATGATCAAATCTACAGAGCAATGCAATGTTTTATGAATGACTAACTTTAGGACAGATTCATTATCTGCATCCAAACGTGAGTGACAGTTCACGAGTGAAGCCATCTTGGAACCCAAACATGTAGCGACTTTCAAGAAGAGAAAGGGGATGCCCGTATTATCGCTTGTTTAGTCCAGAGATCACTGCTACACATGAGAACCCGTTATTAGCGGTTCAATATTATTATATGAAAAAAATATGTGCTGAACATTATGTGGGAGAATCGTCGCTAAACGAGATTAGGTTTAGAAGCCATCTGAAATATTGTTTATAAGCTGACGTGCTCAGTCAGTGAAGTCAGATGATTTATATGTATGGGCGATGCTGAGGGCTTGGCTACTGACAGTCCATTATAATATTATTATCTACATGAGTGCCCATGTAACATAACATTGCAAGACCATTTATCCACTGTACTATGATGTATTATGCCAACCTGTGATTTGTCACTATCTGTGCTGTCGAGTGTGTACGTCCAATTAAACTTTAGAAAAGGTACACAGTCGTTGGTGTCGATGACTTCCAGTCATACATGAGTGTGAGAAAAGAACATTTGTCAACAACACGAACCCTTATCATCATTCGCACATTGTACACTCAATCCATGTCTACACACCACTGCGTAGGTCAAGTTGACATTCCATACACTACAGTGGAGCAAACAACACCATAGAGATCTTATCAACTGATGATGATGATGATGTCTGCTTCCATCCACTTATATCTATCTTTTGGTGGATATCATTAACGGGAATAAAAATCCAACATTATCAACCTTATCAACTGGTGGACCAGCTTTCTGGGTTTGACCTCGCAGAAGTTCAGAAGTCAACAGATTACCGATACCAGACCGTTTCCTGTGGCTGATACGACACACTTGCAGTATTGGTTTGCTCTTTGTCAACACTTCGTCACGTGACCTGTCAAGTGAATGCAGTATGTAGGCCAGCGTTGTTGACAGTTTTACATTAGACATTACAGAGTTTCACAGAACAGTTGGATCAATTCTTGTCAATGTTAACAGGAAGACAGTATTTGTGTACTAAGAAGTCCTATTTTCATCGATGGATCTTCTTGTTTTCCATATATGAACTTTAATATTTAAGGCCAGAATGTTTAATTGAATAAAGTGGCAGTTTGTTTATGTTCATAAAAATAACTTTGCCATTACTGTAAAACTGAGCCTATTTTGCAACACATACTATCATACACATAATTATATATATTTATGTTTACATGTTATTTGTTTGTATAGTATGTTAGTTTCTATGTCAGCGGGTTGTGTTTAAGGTTGGGCGGCGTCCTCACAACAGAATATCCCACGTCATAGAGGGTCCGTTGTGGGCGTTTTCTATAGGTGCAATTTTCTTGATTGAAAAATTTGCTGCGACAACTGTTGCTTTTGTGTTAGCTGTGAAGACTGTAATTATTGTTATTTTTGTAATATTTCTTTGTTCTTTAGTTTTGTTTTGAGTTGTTTGTAATTTGTTGGTCTACTCTTTTCTATCTTTCAGTTCTATTCACAATTTGTATTCATATATTGTGACGTCATTGGTGTTGTTATTCTTTGCAGATTCAGTGATTATTTTCATTGATTTCCCTATTTGATTTATTTTGATTTCTGCAAACGTTCTTGTATTGTCAGTCCTATTTGTACTTTATGTATTCTGTTGGTTGACATATGTTTTATATAGGTATATTTCATAAGACACAATTGCCTGTGCACTGCACTTGGATTATGGTATAAACCAGTACCTGATTATTATTACTATTATACAAGACCTTATTAAAGGCTTGTGACCCACAGATATTGGGATAGTATACTGATTAATCAAGTCATTGAGAACTTGTGGTATTATTATTATTTCAGGTGATTAGTATTATTGTTAGACACCATGTCTACATTAGAATACTTCATTATACAAGGGAAAGCCCTTGATAAAACTGGTCAACAATTAGAACAATGGGCAGTTGCTCAATATGACAAAGCATTAGCTGCAGAAGAGAGAAGAGCTATGGCAGAAGAGAAAAGATTAGCTGCAGAAGAAAGAAAAGCTATGGCGGAAGAGAAAAGATTAGAAAGAGAAGCTGAGGCTGCTGCTGAACAAAAGAAATTACAGATGCAGGTGGAGGAAAGGAGATTTGAAGCTGAACAAAAAAAAATTAGAAAGAGAAGCTGCTGCGGAACAAAAAAGATTAGACAGTGAAGCTGAACAAAAAAGATTAGACAGGGAAGCTGAACAAAAAAAATTAGAAAGAGAAGCTGCGGCTGAACAAAAAAGATTAGACAGTGAAGCTGAACAAAAAAGATTAGACAGGGAAGCTGAACAAAAAAGATTAGACAGGGAGGCTGAACAAAAAAGATTAGATGCTGAAGAGAAAAAAGCAATAAGAGAACATGAATTTGAGTTGGAGAAATTGAGATTGACAAGTATGAGTAATGTTAATCAGGCATCTAGTGGTAATGGTAAACCTTCTACTTACAAGGTTAAGGTTCCACCGTTCAATCAGTCCAGTGACGATATTACATTCTGGCTGGATAGATTTGAACGTTCTTGTCGTACACATAATGTGGATAAATCACAATACGCTAATCAATTATCAGAAAACTTGAAAGGTGAATCTTTGACTAGATTATGCCTTGTAGGAGAAGCAGATAAGGATAATTATGATGTCATTAGGGCGGCTTTGATAAAAAAAATATCAGCTAAGTGAGGAAGGCTATCGCCTTTTATTTAAGACGATGGTACCTGAGACGGGTGTAGAATTCTCAGAATTCACTGCAAAGGCACGTCTCACAGTTGATCGTTGGATTGAGCTTTCCAAAACAGAAAAAACGTATGAAGGACTTATGGATTTGTTGCTCAGAGATAAGATTATGTCATGTGTGAACAAACCTTTCCTTGAATTTATACATGAGCGTAAACCCAAATCTCTAAAAGAAATGGAAGAATATTGTTCCCAATATGTCACTGCACACCCCGACGTGACTTTTGGCAACACTAAGATTAAGGAGAGTATGCCAGTTGCTTCAGCAACACCATACAATCCCAATTATTCACACAGATTTCAGGGACCTCAAAACAGATTTGATAAAAAAGGTAACCATAATAGTTATCAAAACCAAGGTAACCAATCATTTCAGGGTTCTTCTTCAAAGAACTGGAGACGACCTGATAGCTCTCGACACAGGGGTGGTCATAATTATAGGAATTTCCGTAGAGGAAGTAATTATAGAAACTATCAGGGTTATCCGTCTTGGAGTCAACAAGATCATAATTACAGAGATACTCATTATAATGAATATGATAATGGTAACCAAGGGAACTATGACTCAAACCCAAATAGGGGTTACAATAGAGGTAACAATAACTACAGAGGTGATAATAACCGAGGTAGATCTCAAAACAAAAGACATAAACCACATTTTCAGGCAAACTCTGTACAACAAGAGTCCCATGAAGCCTATAAACAGAGTAAAGATAATAATGATGCTAGTAATATGGCATGTGCCGCTTTTGATTTTGGGAGAGCATCTCAGTGCCCCCAATGCAAAACGTTATTTGAGCCAACCACAGTGTCTACTTTAAGCTGTGGCCATCCTCTTCCTGCTCTTCCGGCATCAGTCGCGCATGATGGAAGAGGTTCTCTTGTCTTACATAAGGGTTTAGTGAATAACAATCCAGTCTCTGTGCTATTTGATTCTGGATGCACCACAATTGGTGTTAGGCAGTCACTCGTAGATCCTTCCCGTGCCACTGGACAAGTAGTCAAATGTGTAACATTTGGCGGCACATTAGAGAAATACTCTACTGCTATCATTAGGATTGCTACTCCTTTCTTTACGGGAGATGTACACGCATGTCTTCTTCCGAATCCGATCGCTGACCTCATCATCGGTCGCATTCATGGAGTCAAGGAATGCACTCCGCAACAAATTTCCACGTGGGAAAGGCAAAACATGCAGATTGCTAACGCTGTAGTCACTAGAGCTCAGGCTCTTAATGTGCCTCAAACTTCATCTATTGAAGATAATGAAGTGCATAACCAAGATAATCCCTTGGTAATTTCTCGTGACTCGTTTATAAAACAGCAAGAAGATGATCCCACTCTGAAGAAATTCTTCATTCTTGCAACTAAAGGTGATCCGAATAAGGACACAAGTCGTAAATCGTGGATTACAAAGAAGAATGGCGTACTTGTACGTATGGTTCAAGACTCCATTACGTCAAGTCATTCTCAAATCCTGGTTCCCAAGAATTTGAGAGTTAAAATTTTGCAGCACGCTCACGACTCTCAGTGTGCTGGACACATGGGTTTTTCCCGTACTAAGTCAAGAGTCCTTGCGGCTTTCTTTTGGCCATTGGTAAACAAGGACATACGTATTTATTGTCGATCTTGTAAAGTATGTCAGGAAGTTAAATCCAAAGGTCCACGGCATGCTGCACCCATTCAGGCGGCGGACATTCCTATTCGGCCGTTTCAAAAAATGGCCATAGACATTATTGGTCCATTTAAGATCAAGTCTGCCAGAGGACATCAGTTTATCTTGACGTGTGTTGATATGTGCACACGTTGGCCAGAGGCTATTCCTCTGAAGAGCATTACTACTGCTGATATTGCAGATGCTCTTTGGCTTATATTTTCTCGTCTGGGGTTCCCCGGAGAGATATTGTCAGACCATGGCACCCAACTAATATCAGATACCATGTCTCAAGTAATGTCTACCCTGCAGATAGATAGATCTTTAAGTAGTATCTACCATCCAATGTCTAATGGTATGGTCGAACGCCTTAATAGAACACTTAAAAACTTACTGGGGAAGATAACTGAGGATCATCCTCAAGACTGGGACAGAGTTTTACCTGCGGCCCTCTTCGCTTACAGAGAGGTACCCAATGAACATACGGGATTTTCTCCCTTTGAACTCGTCTTTGGCGCGCGTCCGCGTGGCCCTATGTCGTTGCTTCACGATCTCATAACATCTGACAATATTGACGATGACACAAAGTCATCCTACGAATATGTCATCGCGTTGAGACAAAAAATTATCGAAGCATGCAAATTAGCAACTTCTTCTTCTGAATTTGCGAAACAGAAGGCAAGGCAATTTGCCAATAAGAAGAGATGCTTACGACAACTTTGTCCTGGTGACAAAGCATTTGTATTACTACCTTGTAGGGAAAACAGATTACTTATTTCTTGGAAAGGTCCGTACGATATAATATCGAAAATTTCCGATGTCGACTATATTGTCGATATTGATGGGAAGCATAAAACCTTCCACATCAATATGCTTACTGAATTCCATGAACGTCCGGATTATTTGCAACCCATTTTCCAAGCAACGGACAATTCTCCAGTACAACATGGTCATTACTCATCACTGTCCGTGATACAGGATGAGGAAACAAGTTTTTCAGATGTAAATCTTCCTCTTCCAATGATCCCACTTCATTCCAGTGAATCATGGAAGAACGTTACTGTCTCTCCTGATTTGTCTCTAGGAGAACAGCGACAAGTTTCAACTTTGTTGCAAACATTTCAGGATGTATCTCAC